>JABFDZ020000138.1:20510545-20531157 GCA_019775955.2 Pollimyrus isidori | reverse complement strand
ACCCCCCCACCTGCTCCCCCGCGCTGACGTAGTGATGATTGCGTTCCTTTCACCTCGTCTCTCCATAAAAACATTAAAATGCAGAGTATTTGCAGAATGACTGAGGACCTTTTTAACATGATGAGAGAGTTTTGTTTCGCCAGAGGGGAAGGAGGAGGAGTGAAGGACGCTTTTAAGCTTTTCTCTGGAGAGGAATTTAAATGACTCTGCAGCCACTGAGGCACGTTTGCATCTGGCCTCGATGGCTGACATCAGTTTGAGGTCGTCACACACACCAGCGTGTGTGTGTGTGTGTATGTGTGTGCACGTGTGCATGTGTATGTGTGTGTGTGTGTGGGCGTGTGGGTATGTCTGTGTGAGTGTGTGTATGTGTGTGTAAGGTCTGCTTCAGAACGGAGAGCATATTCCGTGTGCCATGGGGACAGGAGGACGGAACAAGGATTTTGTGAGGGTTTTGGGAGTTTAATGCACTAAGCGGGAGGAATGGATGAGAATGAAAGCCATTTGGGCCTCAGGAAGTGAGATGGGGTAATGCGGATGCAGGGTCTGCGGTATCTGAGAAAAATCGCTGTTTGATGTCTTTGGTTATTGGGGTGGTCATGTGACTCCCCCCCACACCATTCGGCTTGTCTGCTGTATGTGATTGACCTATCAAGGCATCTAACTGTGTTTATACGTGGCCTCAGTTTGCATCGTACGGTGAGGATGAACAACGAGGCCTACTTTTTAAATGCTTTAAATTTCTCTGAGTAACATCCCTCCTTCCTTCTGTCCATCCGTCTTCCAACCGCAGTTCCGGGAAATTTGGGAGCCTGAGAGTCTCTCCTTGGCCACACGCAGCTCTAGACAGGGAACGCCCTAGACGGGACGCTGGGCCGCCTGAGGCGCGAGGTTGTGGTGAAGAGGTAATTGGGAGGAAATGGCTATCAATTGCTCGTCAGAGTTATGGTACAGGGAACCGCCCTTGGCGTGAGCCCGTGAGTGGTCCTGACGGATGTCACTCAAGAGTGGGGTCTGGACCGAACTTGGAGAAGCTCACAGAACTGGAGCCCACGCCTCATGGCTGCCAACCACTGGTATGACTGCACCGAGGCTTCCACCCTGAACAGGCAGGGACACGTGGGCGATCAGTGTTCAGGCAACAGAATTCACTGGCACCGTACTTCCCGGCCCCCACTGCGTTGGGGTGCTTCTCTACATCTTCCTCAACAGTCACGATATCTGGTTAAAGGAACTGGTTACAGGGGGCCTTGGCAAACGGGCCGTCGTGGTTCTGTCTGGACTGCTGCGTCACCAGTTTTTTTTGGACTTCCCAGAACCGAAGGGGAATTTGCTGGCTTTTCAGACCTAGAAAGACTACGTTTTGGTGTTGAGGTGGAGGAACCAGCCCTGCGGTCCAGTGACTGCGGTGATCTTCCCTCCTCATTGCTTTGCATGTCGCTTTGTCTGCTAAGATGGTGTAGGTCATGTGACCTAGGGGAATTTGCACATTCACCATTAGCATGTGCTATAAATAGGTACTTTCTGTTTCCTCAGATTGGCGACTGATGCCCTCATTGCCCCATTTGCCCATCAATGGCAGCCGTTGTCCACTTTTTTGGTTTTGGTGGTTCCCCATCATGAATTAAAATCTCACATCCTCATGCTACATGGTTCTGTCAGTCATCTTGGACTTGACCCATTTTGAAACCCTAATACTTTAACTGAAACTTTGCCAAAACCCTCCTAGTAAGTCCGGGGCTTCAAGGAGGAGGTTATGGGAAATACCAAAAAAAAAAACAAATGAATCTTAAAAAAAGACACCCCCCTGAATAGGGAAAGAGAGGGTAAAAAAACATACAGGACTCTTTAAGTGTTATTGTACACTATCTGGTGCCGGCATGTTCTCAGTGGGTTACCTTGGACTGTGGATGGATGAACTCTAGATAATCAAGATGTTGGCTCTAGCCAGAGATTTCCTGGAAGACAGGAGGCTAAAAGAAACAGAGATAACCACATTGACATCAAGCCAGAGAAGGGGGTCGGGTCTGGGGGAGGGTGGGGGGCACACCGAAGGCCATTCTAGATGGAACGAATTCCACAGGGCCTGATAAATAATCCCAAATTACTGTCTGGCAGAAGGAAGCTGTGAGTTCCAGCAGCTAAAATACTGAGCAGGACAGGAGATGTTCCCGAATTGGAACGAGAGAGCCACCCCAGCTATTCGGAACATGACGCCGGGAAAACCACATGCTTTTTAGTGTGTTTTTAGTTACCCTGCTGTAGCTCCCTAGTGGCAGCAGGCACCACACGTGATATCGAAGGGTGCCACCTTGTGATGGGCTGGTGGCCCTAGGGGGCACCGACTAGCTGAGGAGAGACAGGCCGCCTGCCGCACACCCCCATCCAGGGCCCTGCCGCTCCCTGTGGAGAACTTAACACGCTGTGGCAGGTAGCACACTGCTTCCATCACGCCGCACCCACGGACACACGCAGCGCGTAATCCACAGACGGTGTAAACGCCCAGCGCCGTCGAAGCGCATTAACATGGCTGCCGGGGGATGCGCTGTGGCCCTAAGACTGGTGATTGGTGGGGGGGGGGGGTGTCGGGCCTCTCTTAGCGTTCGCCATCCCTAGGCCGTCCTCGGTCTCGCCTTCGTGTTTTAACGGCCGTCAGTCACGTCCGCCGCTCCCGCTCATTACGCTCACCAATCACACTCCGCCTTGCCTGCCAGGCTGGCCGCCTCATGGCTGCGGTGCTGGGCTGCGTCGGTGCCCCTGACCACCTGCTCTCCTGTGCGTGTCTCCGCCCCTCCCCTCATCACTTATTTAGCCGGTTACCAGGATACTGGTTCACCTGAGACACCAGCAACATAAACAGCACTTTCAGGAGGCTCACGAACGGAGAGGAGAGCGACGACCCTCAGCTGTCATCTTACAATATGAAGAGGCGCGTTTCATCGCAGTCCTTATCGATTCTCTTTCATGTTTATTCTTTTTTTAAACTTTTAATACAAATCCTAGCCCTTCAGTTGCCTTGAGCAAAAAAGGATTTTCATATTTATTGATGGCTCATGATGTTACATGCCAAAATGCATCAGTATTTATGAAGAAATACAATCCCTTACTTTTACCGGGCCCTTGATACAATTACGGATAAAAACCCTCTTGATGTGGTTTTTGTTTTAACTGGGAGGTCCCTCAAAATGAGATAATGAACTTATCTCTGTTGGCTAACAGCAGGAGCTCGGGGGTGCTCGGCACTCCGGAGTCTATGCAGAGATTTGCAGGTTTGTGCGGCTGTGGGAGGGGCTGAGCAGTCGCCAAAGGGGATTGGTGGAGGAGCTGGGTTCACTAGGTTACTTATGGGTCATTTGGGAAGACAAACGAAACAAGTGACGGGTGTTGGAGTCCATTAATCCTCTTTGGGACATGAAACGCTCACAGGCAGGACTGTGCAGTTGGCTGGTCGCTCGTTCCAGAGCAGTGATCGTATTGGCGGTAATTATCTCTTGGAGCCGGTTCCTGTATTTTCACACTGCCCACTCTCTCTGTCCCTTTCAGGATCTCTCTCTCTCCCTCTCTCCCTCCTTCTCACTCTCTTAGTCCATCTTCTGTTCAGCTTTGCTTGATGGAGCGGGGGGATGATGTCGGGGGGGGGCAGGAAGGGATAAAGATGTGTATTGGGCGGTATGGTGAAGGAATTCGGGGTGCAGAAATGTCACTGCAAGGTGGAGTTTATAATTTATTCCTTTTTTTTTTTTTTTAGCTGAGCCTGGGCTGTACCTTCCAGACAGAGGGGACCTTTAAGATCGGGAGTCTGTCTCTCTTTCTGGCCCCATTCGTCTTCACTGTGCGCTCCCCTTTCCTCACATCCTCGCTCCGGCCCAAACCTGCCTGGTCTTTGCTAGTCGACAGCATAATGGTGGCACGGTCCAAACCACAAAACTGAAGCCGCAGGGCCCACATATCTAAAGGCGCGTGCGGGGGAGTTGCCGGAATGTTCTAGATGAACGGGCAGAGCGGAGGCAGACGTGTGCGTGCGCATCTGATTGCCTTGCCGCCAGTCATCAACAGAAGCCTGCCAAAATGTGCCCAGCACCTGCTCACAATCGCTGGAATGCTTCCCCCTGTCCTGTCCCAAGGGCCAGTTCTGTTCAGGACTGAACACGCTAGTGATCATCAAGGGAGATTTAAATATTAGTATTAATGACTGCGCTGTGTATGACTGACTGCGAAATGCCACATTTTGATGGGAGGGGGAGTACGTCCTCCAGTGGCTCTGCATTGGCGCCACAGATGATATGGTACCCTGCCAGCCCCATGTTTGCCTATTTAGCATTGCGGTAAATGAGCCATCTAAGGGCTCCTGGCTGAAAAGGGAACAGCAGGCCTTGGGTACTTCATTAACGAATCTACCGTGGTGTTTTTGAGTTCTGTGGAAGTTTGGAGTCGGAGTTCCCCCTTGTGGATGAACATGGTACTGCATGGTCTTCACAACGACGTCACCCCCTCTGTGCATCATCCGTGCCTCATTCTAAACTACAAATATACACGGCAGTAAAGGATTTAGTGAAAGCAATAATACTTTAACCTGTATTCTTTATAATCTGCACATTCTAGTCATTAAATTTTGAATCCCCGCATAATGAATACTTACATACATTTGGCAGACTCTGGCATGATTGATACGTATTGTGATAAAAACTCAGTTCTGGGTAATTCTCTCATTTTGTTTTGCAAAGGCTGAATATTTTATGCAATGCATCAAATTCTCTTTGATCTGCTTTTAATTCTGGTGTTATCTAATGTCTATCTGTCTGTCCTTCCGTCTCCCCTAGAGACCCAGCTGCCACTTAAGGGATCCACAACAGGAGCTGTCATCGGGGGGGTCGCTGCCTGCATCATACTGGTGGCTGTTATAGTTGCAGTTGTTGTGATGATTCCCAAACGTCGCACAAAGGAGGAGTGAGTGCCCCCCCCCCCACTTTCTTGCTGTTGTTCACGGATGACTGAGCCACCATGCCATCAGAATTTAGCTCTTTTGAAAATACTGACCAGGAGACACTGCGAGGAGCTGAAATTCTTGCCAACCTCTCTTTCTCTCCTGTAGCACACCCCCGAAACATAAGCCCCCGCCACCCATGAAGACTAGCGGCTCTGCGGAAAAGGTGGGGGTCACTGAATCCGCTCAGGCCTGAGAAACGGTCGGCACATGAGTTTTTTTCTTATTATTTAAATGTCGGTTTTGCATGACGCTGTTATGAATCTGTGCAGCAGGGTTTTCGAAATTAAATTACATGTAATTAATTCTAGCTTATAGGTGTAAGAACTGCAGACGCTTGTTCCCTGAGGTATCATGCATACTTTAAGACCTGCTCTGGGCTTGGGAGTGAGGAGGAACGAAAACCAAAAGATAACCATCCAGCGCAAGGGAAGAGCTGATATAGAGACGAAGAGTGTCATGCTGAGGTAGAGACAGAGCATGACACAGCGCTGAGGAGTCTGCTGAATAGGAGAGCGGAAACAAAACCTCTTTTGAATCTTGTGTGCTGTTTGGCATTAAAGCTATACTTATGTTAGGTTAGCAACACAGTCAGAAACACAAACACACGTGTGACCGAAATGTATGGTAGCTAGAGCATGTGATTTTGGCCGCAGTGCTAGCCAAGCATTAGCTCTGGTTAATGGTTCCTTGTCGATGTGTTTCTCACATGTCGACAAGCAGGGCTAGAGGTCCGTCCCCTTCTGTGTGCTTGCAAGCCCCCTTGGATGCTGTCGCCGTGGGCACCAGGGGTGGGCCAGCTCCCTGGGGTCCAGTCGTTGTTATGTTTTTATGGTGTCGGCACGGCAACTGTGTCACGTAGGCGCATGTTAACGCGGGTTAATTGATGCCCACGCTCGGCACTCTGCATTGACATCTAGGCTGCACCGCAGTAACCTGGGTCGATAAATAACCGACAGGACCCCGTGGATCTTCCACAGATGGCCCTTGCTGTGTGTCTATGTGTATAGCAGCAGGATCATATAAAGCAAACCCCCCCCCTTATTGGATATAAATGCAACATTTATGTGATGGTTTAACAAAACAGATGTTGACCTTGCAAAAAAAACCATTAAAAGTGTTTAACGGCTGTGTGTAAAGGGGCTATTATAAAAAGTGTGATTTGCCCATGATATATCCTCATTTGTACTGCTGACTGGAAATCCCTGTTTTTTTTTTGCAGCCAAATGCAGGTCAAGCCTCAGAGACCCAACCACTGGGACAGACATACAACAGCCACACAGAGCCCGTGACGGTCAGTCCATCGCGTCTCCATACACAAATGCACACACCGGCTTTCGAGCATTTCCTGCTAACTGAAGTGTTTGTTTTTTTGTCGTACTCAGAACCTTGATGATGCTGATTACCAAAAAAATGGACATGGCGAAGACAGCGCCCTCTCTGGCTCGGAAGACCGAACACATGGACGCTACCAAGATAACAGAGAACTATATGGCATTGAACCAAGACTGCACTATTCTGCCAGTCGTGAGGGTGGCTTCATATCTCCTCCTATGTATGTATAGATGGGGGGGAGGGAGGGGGTGACAGTTATCTAAACCCTCCAGAAAGTATGCTGTGGCTCTGTCAGACACAAAATCAAACTAACCACTGCTGTATTTGCCTCAGAACAAATCAGTGATAGAGCATAACCTGGACTGAAGCCTTGAAATGGTCAGGCCTGGCTTCTTGGATGTGACCACGAACAGCCAGGCCAGTTATCCCAGATACTGCTAACGCACTTTCTGGAAAGTGACAAATCTCCAAGAACGTTCCACCTTGTCCAATTGCTGTCTCATTAATTTATTGACACCTTTTGGTATTAAATGAAGTACTATGAGTATTCTACTACTTTGAGTAAGTATAAGCTATCTGTAATTGACTGAGATATTCTGTAAATAAGCGTGGGGTTTCTTCTGCAGGATGAGTGGATAGTCAGTATCTTAACTTCTTCAGTATTTAACGTCTGTGGCAGGAACACCCTCTCCTGCTCCCCTCTGCTGTGGCAGTATTGTCCGTCTGCTGATTGTATCGGTGTTCCCAAGCGTCCGTATCATTACATGTAAGGAGTCGCCTTGTCCTGAGCGTCACATACATGGGAACACCACTACAGTGGTACCTCAGAACTCGAATTTATGAAATAATGGAAACCCAATTAATTGGGTCCCGGCCCCAAAAAATTACACCTAAATATGTTTTTTTAGCATTTAAACACAAATGAACCGGATAAAACAAGAAGACCATATACTGTACTAAACACATCTAAGCACATTTCTGTCTGCTGTCATTAGTCCTCTGTATTTCGTCTGCGTTTCAGTTTGTTTCCCCAGTCCAATCATTGTATTGTCTGTCTGCGTTTTGCCTGCCTTACCTGTAATTAAACTCCATATTCCCCGATACCCTGACGTCTGCGCCTTTGTCTCCGTTCCATCCCCGCTCGGCACAACAATATTATTATAATTAAATGTAATTATTATTAATATTAAAAAAACGAAAAATAAATCTTTATTTTAAAATGTATTTTATTATATAATAATAATAATAATTACTGTTACTATCTATCATTGTCTGAATGTATTTTTACTGTCTAAATATAGCTAATTCAGCTAGGGTAAATATGCACGACGCTATCACAGCTAATGCAAGACTGAGACTGAAGCGTTACCCTTTGTTTCCGCTGAGAGACTTGCCACGTGACTCATTTCCCCGTGTGTACAAGTTATCTTAGGTCGGCGTTCACAGTTTGACTTTTGAGATTCAGATCGAGGTCTAGGTAATTTTTTTTCAAACTGGTTGATTCGACTTTTAAGAAATTCAAGTTCTAATGAGTTCGAGAACTGAGGTACCACTGTAATCTGTTGTTAATCCCTTTCCAGTAAAACAGGGACTGTATTTTAATACGGGTCCTAGATTCTCGGGCTGGGTACTGGAAGAGAGGAGGTGTATCTTGTTTTTGTTTTTTAAAGAGGGCAGATAGGTAGGATTATCCATTTTCTTGCAGGGTGAATCCCTACTTCTGCTGTTAAGAAAGGCATGAAAACATTCTGATTATGAAGTTTATGATTGTTTTTTTTCCCTGTACAAAAAATGTGGGTGTTTCGTCCATTGTTTTTTAATACAAAAAAGGTGTTTCAAAGATGCATATCTGCATGCTGCATGAGAATCCTCCCACTCCCAGAAAGTCGCCTGTCTGTGACAATCACACATCACATGCTACTGAACCTGATATGAGTCACTGGAAAACAACCAAAGATAATGCACACCCTATCCAGAAAAAATTCTCTCGGGGGGGGTTATTCTTTACAGATGGTTTTCCCCCCGCATTTGGAAATGCTATGAAGCCTGCTCTTTTCCTCTGTGATTTAAAGGCTCATTTATAGCCATCCATGAAAATCCTCTCATCTTCTCACTGTCGCAAAGGCCGTGCCTCTGTTTTACTCAAGCTTTCTACTCCTAAGCTTGAACAATGGAAAAAAGGTTGTTACAGTGTTTGCTGATGTGTTCTGTGGCTTGTGAACTGTGCTTTTTCTGTTTGTAATGTATAACTGATTTTTTTAATGCCAGTATATTTTTTGTGTTTGATCTTTCAAATCCAATAAAATCAGTCCATTCATGCTCACACCCTGGCTGATTTGTTCCTTTTCCTGCAGCGTTTGAGCTCATGCTGTCGATGTTCCCACTGCACCCTCCCATCTTAAGTCACGGTGGTATCGCCCAGCCTGACACCTGTCACCCCTGACTCATTAACCCTGCATTTAATTAACGACGCCAGCCGCTAGGCACCCCTGCAGTGAATTGCATTGCGAGTCGCATGATCATCTGGTGTCAGGACACATTAACTTGGACAGCAGTGGCATGCGAACAAGGCTGACTTAATTAAATGTCGCATCTTTGTCAGCAGGCAGTGACCAGTTCCTCAGAGCTGATGATTAATGCTAAATAACAGTTTAAAAATTATGTCCTTGGCAATTCCTCTTTTTTGGAACGCTGAGAGAGCCCTGTAGAAGTTGGCATCTGTAGTCTGTGGCTTCCTGACTAATTCACGGGAATGCCAGGTGACCTCTGGCCTGAAATTTCTGCTACTCCAGAAGAACAACAAATACCTCTGTTCAAGCAGCGTTCTCTTTGGTTTCCTTCAAAGTAAACGTTTAAAACAGCAAATTCCCTGCGGCATAACATAAAGTGACTGGCTATCAAAGCATGAGGCATTGTTAGAAGTGAGTGTGCCTATAAGGTATTTGATTGTGTGTCCTTGTGATATAAAGCAAAAAACAGCGTTGCCATGGAAACACCTTAACAATTTGGAGTTTACATGGATTTAACAGCATATCAGTCATACCCTGGGGATTTACCAGGCCGTGCAGAGCTCCTGAGGAGTATGTCACATGATATTTCTACAAATGCGAAATTGAACGGAACTTATACCAATATAACTGTATAAATATAAATTCACGAGAATAATAGATAACAGAAATCTTAATTTCATCGGATTTGCCCTTGAAACTGTTCTGAAGGTGCTTCTTGTCATGTTTTGTTTAGATATTCCGCTTTTGTCATTCAACTCTAATTAATTCTCCTGCTGCTGAGTGAGACTTGCTAAGTTTAATGGTTTCCCTCGGGATGAATGAAATCTTATCTTATCTTATCTTATCTTATCTTATCTTATCTTATCTCTTAGTGTCTTCTTTTCATTGAGGCCCTCCTATGTGCAGTCAGACATGGCCTTGCTGGTTATACGACTCCTTGCCCTATGATACTAGGATATCCTCTGCTGGCTTTAGTCCTAATTGCTCGTGTGCTATAGAGGTTACAGGGAAAGCATGAAAGCACCAAATCAGAATGTATCTCCAGGGATAAGCACTGTAAACACTGAGGCCATCCTCAGCCCCTTCACTTCTGCTTTGGAAAGTCATGGTTATTGTATTCCCATTTTCAATGACGGAGTATGAGAAATTGCAGTCCATTCAAGCTTATGATCATCTAAACGTAGACTGCTGTAAGTGTGGGGTGTCCTGACCAGGTGAGAGTGCGAAGCACGGTATCTGTTTCTCCATTAGGGACTAATCCCCAGGATGGTGTTGCCATGGAGAGAAGTAGGGATGAAGGCAGGGGAGAGACTGACCACATTTAATTCAGGCCCTGGCTGATCCTAAATTAATCCCCAGATCTTTGCTGGTGGACACCAGAAGGTTTCACTACACATTCCGTACCAAGGTATAGTACAGATTATTCTTCAAATTTGGTCCACCTTAGGGCTCACTATGATGCTAAACATAACGTTTTTCCGGAATGTCAATGCTTATGCTTTAAAATATCAGAAACACCATCCATAATCCCACCCCAAAAGCTGGTTTGGTCCTCAGCATCTTAAGAGTGAGCATATGGATTATGTAAGGTCTCAGTGGCCTGTCTGTCATCTTACCCACCATCCCGGTCATAAAGCATCTTATCCTAGTCAGGGCTTTCTTGCAATCCCAGGTGGAAGGTTAGCACAAGCTGAGCTACACGCTGGATGCTTTTACAATAATTTAATTAACAGCAATCACAATTACTAGAATTGTCTCATTCATACAAGACATAACAAGTAATTTCCCATATGCCCCATGATATTTCTACAAATGCAAAAACACATATTTTTCTATAGCCTTTGATGACTAGCAAGATGTTGGCATTTGACTCATCTGTCTTAATTTATTTATCTTATGTATTTTATCTTGCATTACTTGACCGTATTCTAGAGTTGTTGCTTTTATCTTGTTTTATGTTTTTGTTTATTTTTGTTATATGTGCTTCTTGTTTTATGTGTGATTCTGTACAGCACTTTGGCCCAGCGTGGTTTGGAAAGTGCTTTATAAATAAATTTGGTACGGTATGGTGTGTTGAGTGCATTTTTCTTCTTCCAAAGAGTAAGACAGCATACCTTACTGGAGTCATCCTGAATGTACACATTAGTTGCGGACGGCTGCAACGGAGAGGCACCTCATGGGGCTTTAAGGTCTAACCTGTACTGCAAACAGAAGCCTTTTCCTGGAATAGGAAGTCCTCTCCCGGCCAGCTGTCAGTAGGCGTTGTGTGGGTACCAGGCTGCCACGAGCAGCAGGCCCAGTGGGAGAAAACCAGCTTACGCGCAGGACTTTATTGTAGAGTAATGACTAATATGTACTCTGAGAAATTCTCAACAGATATTAATTGGTGTGGGAAATGTGTTTGCCTTGGTTATCTCCTCAGCACAGCTGCTTAGCATAATCTCGATATTGGCACGTCTAGTGCTGCAGATACAATGGCTTAATTACGACAATATTATGTAGGTCCTACCCAGGCACAAGGAGAAAAGACCTAGGCTATGTGCTGTGCATGGAGATGTGGCCCACGATGGTGCTTTTGTGGAAGATTCAATGCCTGGATTATCAAGGGAGACCTGAATAACCAGGTGCTGGCCAGGACTTGGGGTTTCCACTTACTCGTACTGCCAGGCATCGTAGAGCCACTCTCATTACACGTTCAAGATCATATAAATGATATAAGTCGTGATCAGAGCATTTGAAAAATGATTTTAGATTTTTGTCTGGCTACAAACATGCTACAGGTGGCACCAAAAAAACACATTACAATAAATATATTTATCCTTGGATACTGTATAATATTTTCTTTACAGTAGGTATTGTTTTTACGGAAACCTTATGCGCCTCATTCATTTCATCCTATTCCCATGATGGTGTGATCAACTAACTATGAAGAACAAAAGATCTTTTTGAGATTGTTTTGAGTGCCAAGTACATAAATTACTTTTTTTAATGCCAAGCACATTCATCAATGTGATAGATATCTGAAAAAAACAAGTTTAAATTGCAGTCCTCATCATTCGCTGGTTCATTTGAAATGAGGGTTGTCATAATAGTTTTACAGCTGTCTCATGTTTCTGAAAATGGTTGTGGTTGTGTGAACCGTACCGTGCTTTTTGTCAAATTTGATTTGTTTTTGTTATTTTCCTCTGAAATAGGTTATTAGACAATGTTACACTATTTTAGCCAAATTGCCTGCAGTGGCCAGAACACCAGTGACACTGAAATAAGTGGAGGGACAGGGAATGATTGTGGTGCATTTTTTCTCAGTTGCTGTGGCACATTTTATGAAACAAATTTAACATTCTCATGACCATAAGAGCATTTCTCAAAACAGAGCACATACAGCGCAACACTACGGTTTAGCTGCAAAAACCTGTAACTTACCCAAAACAATGAACTGATGTCTCAAAAGTAAAGAATTCCACCAATGAATCAGTCAGCGCCGCCAAAATGAAAAATACAATCAGTGTCGTTTTCACCATGAGAGTCGAAATGCTTAGATATATTGTCAGTATGTCAGTGTAAGTATGTCAGTGTAAGTATGCTCCTGAGCTCCATAATTCTGAATGATAGTCGGTTCCCACTTTCATATTGTCGCTGACCGATCGTTCTGCTTTAGCAATCTGATACTTATTCATGTCTAACACAAGTTTCAACTTTGCTAAGCTCCGTATTACAGTGTGTAAAGCTCACTGTTGAAAGAAAGCACTCGCATGCAATTTTTATGATCTCAAGGCCCTGTGCATTAACAAACAAAAAGGTCACATAGCACTGTATAACACAAAAACACATGGCAATGCAAGAACAACAAAATAGCAACAAAATCATGCATTGTGGAATGGAAAAAAATACGAAGATGTCGTATCACTGCAATTTAAGGAATATATTTTTGAAAATTGGGTGAACTATTTTGCATGTGGTAGCTTTATTTTTAATATTTATATAATATATTTATTTTAATGAACAAGACTAAAACAAAAGCTTGCATATATGTACTAAAATGTAAAACTAAGTTTGTGCAAAGTAATGAGAAATCACGTTTTGCAATGCAGAAATATGGGCCTTAGACTTGTTATTTTGCATGTTAATCATCATTAGAGTAAAGGTCCACATCAATTGAGAAAAAATGCCATGATCAGACAGTAACAGTGAGAAAGTGGGAAGTAAATTCAGAATTTTGTAGCTCAGGAGATTACTTACACAGACATACTGACAATATACCTAAGCAAATTGTCTGCCATAGTTAAAGCAATCCTGATTGTACTTTTCATCTTAGTGGCACTGACTATTTCATTGGTGGAATTATTTGCTTTTGACAACTGAGTTACATTTTTTTCAATAGCTACGATACATTCTGCAATACTGAGTCACTTTCTCAAGACTCGTCACACAGTCTACAATACCAACCAAAATACCAACCTCAAAAATGCACTCCAGCCACCAAAACAGTTAATCCATGCCTCAAAAATATCTCGTTATTTATATGTTTTTATAACTTTTCATATTTCTTTATAACTTTATAATTCCTTGCTGTTTTGCACTAATTGGTTGACACCCGATTTTGTTGCACATATGGAATGACAATAAAAATATTCATTTCAAAAGAGACTCATACCACCAGAACATTAGCACCTAATATATTTCTGGAAGAGCCCAATTAGTTATGAAACACACATAAATGAATGACCTACAAAACAGTAACAACAGACAGCATTACATAAAACATAATATGGGTCATCAGTAAAGTAAAGTAACTCTGATGTCATTTGTCATAAACATAGTAGTACAAAACAGAACACTTTTTACTCTATTCAAACCATGTTGCAGTGTATTTTAATGGATTTTCATTCTTACTGTAATGTAATTCCAAAATTATCATCACTAATTTTCCAAAAATAAAAAAAGCACAAAAATGCATTTGTAACCTTTCTAAATTCTGGAAGGAGGATAGTAAGTAAAACAAACCCGCATTAAGATTATTTATTTACTTTATGTTGGGTTGTAAACATTTACATATAAAATGAATAAAACTATTTTCCTCTAAGAATTTTATTGCAGCAATTCAAAATTGTACTCTGTAGTTTGTATGGCCCCTAAGTGCTTGTATGCGTGCCCGACAATGTCTGGGCGTGTTCCTAATGAGACAACAAATGGTGCCCTGGGGGATCTTCTCCCAGATCTGGACGAGGGCATCACTCTCCTGGACAGTCTGAGGTGCAACCTGGTGGCATCAGATGGACTGAAACATAATGTCTCAGAGGTGTTCTATTGGATTTATGTCAGGCGAGCATGGGGGCCAGTCAACGGTATCAATTATTTCATCCTCCAGGTACTGCTGGTATACTCACCACATGAGGCTGGGTATTGTCGTGCCCCAGGACCCGCTGCACCAGCGAAGGATCTGACAATGGATCCGAGGACTTCATCCTGATATCTAATGGCAGTAACCTTCAGAGAAGAAAACCGGTAGAATGTATTTTTGTCTCTGAAAGTTACTGCATGATTTCAGTGTCAGTAAATGACTCCACCAATCTCTAGGAAGGGGACAGGGGAAAAAATGCCCTTACGGTACTATATCTGTTATTGTACAGTAGAGAACATTTACAATAGAGCTTGTATACTTCTAACAACATTATCTTTTTGCAGAATTGAAAGACGGCCACATAGGGGTGGAAGAACACATATGTTCTCAGAACAATAAGAGACAATAATTGTTGAGATGGTCCGTCAAAACAATGCAATATGACTGCATGAAATACAACAGCGGATTATTGAAGACAATGTGCATTTTGGTGGAATAGACTATGTTGTTCAACAATTGACCGTGTCCTGCAATGCAACCAGTTACAGATGAAACAAGCCTATAGGGGACCATTTGAGTGAAACTCTGAAATAATGAAAGAGCAACGATATCAATATGTGCAAGTTAGTAAACTGTTACAGTACACTCAGCACTAGCATGTACAGTATACTATACTATATAAGTCATTCACAGAACGGAGTGTACTCTATTTTCATTGTGTATAAAAACTTTTTGAACTTGGCTCAATGGAGATGCCTCATGAATACATCTTCATGGATGAAGCTGGATTCAATCTGGCAAAAACGAGAAGGAAAGGTCGCAACATAATTAGTCAATGTGCCATTATAGAAGTGCCTGGCCAGCGTGGTGGAAATGTGACCATATGTCCTGCCATCAGCAGATATGGGGTTGTCCACTACCATGGTACTGTTGGGCCATACAACACTGACCTTCTTCTACCATTCCTGGATGGTCTACGGGGTGCTTTGCTCGGACATGAGCTCAGACATGAGCAGAGAGGTCATGAGCAGGCAGAGCATCCCATTTATGTAAAAAAAAGTGTAAAAAAGAACACCTTCAATGTCGTGTGTTCAAATCAAGCAGGGTGATGAGTTATGGTCAAGCAACAGCCAATACTGATTCTCGCGTGTATCTAAACATTCTTCTTAGCTGCAAGTAATTCAGAATGGGGACTTTTTGATCTCAAAAGAATACACCAGAATCGCCTGTCCTTTAAAAGCAAGTCAAAATGCAAACAATGTGAAGGTCTGACCAGATGGGTACTAATATGTATCTGTTTTTAGGTCATTCTTGGTGAGGGTTTAGTTGTCTGTAGTTCCTAGTAAATATTAAATCGGCTTTTAATGAATTTCTGCTTGATTGCATGTATGAATGTTAATCAGGATCAAACTCCTTAATATTAAAATGAACGGTATATTCCTATAATCAGCAAGCAAAGGGGTCCTAATTTATGCCTGGCCTACCAATGCTACAGGTAAAATAAGTGATTTGATCTGCTTAGACTAATTCCCTGACCTTAGTTATTGGCTACTTAACTGCACATAAAAACATTCTCAGAGGGATTAATAACCGAAAGCTGGGTAGTGCGCCATTGGAGACCTTATTTTTCACTGCAGTGTTGCTATGTGTCATAAGCAAGCTATTAAATTGCTTGATTGACAGCCTAAAATCATCATAGGGGTATCAGTGAGCTGAAACAGGCTTTGAAGGAGCTCTAGCCATGAACATCAAAGAACCGCTCACCTTCTCTAATAAGCTGCATCCTGGAAAGCTGCCTGTGTTTTCCAGCCTTTTAATGGCACTTACCTGAAACCTTGTTCAAATCAAAAGAGAGCCGTTAAGCCGTGTGCAGGGCTGGCTTGTCATATTCAGTGCTGCGATGGGTTTGCTGTTCGGCTAGGGCGTTGAGGCGGATTGTCACTCCCCAGACAAGCACTGGTGCTGATGGCGGGGGAATGTCACGGGGGAGGTAGCCTGATACAAAATCATGACCTTTAAAAGACATAATGCTTCACGACCCTGGGGAAATCATGATGTTGAGTGTTTGATTATTATTTTAGATATTTCAAAAAGGACTTCCACAATGTAATTATTTTTTACATTGAGTATCTTAATAATATTCAGATTTATTGGCAATGAAGCATATATTAAATTAAATTAATAAGGATAACATGGTTTGCAGATAGTCTGGGAAAAATGCAATAACCCAAATTATGTAATTCCAAGGCTCAGCCTCAAGGGGGCGTCCAAGTTTCAAATATAAAACGTTTTGCATTGAATGGTGAATTTCAAGTGAAACCATTCGGGAAAGCTACAGGAGAAGGCAGTAACGGCAGAGTCCAGCAGAGGGCAGGCATGGTACATAGCCCCGGATGGTGGTGGGTCAGTCATGCAAATAGTGTACTCACACCATGTTCTGTATACCTCCATCTTTTTGACTATGAACAGGGCAGCCTCCGAAATGCAGGGATGTTCACATGTCTGGTACTCATAGGGGCCTTTTGAATCGCACCAGGTACTGTACTTTTGGTGCAGTCATTTGAGTACTTTACCTTTTCCTTTGACTTCTAGATGAGTACCAGAACCAAAAATGCCAAACCGACTAGATACTTCTTTTGGTACTTCGGTACTTTGGGGTTGGACTTGAAGTGCTTTCTCTGCCAATTGCTTATGCAAATAGTCCGCCACTGAAACACAATACAAATGCTGTCTTGAAAAAAGTTGCTAAAGTATTTATAAAGCGAAAAAGTTTCCCACAAACCCACCTAGGAGTAATGCAAGTACACAGCAAGGACAAAAATGATTATGATAGAAAATGCATGCAGTGCTTCTGCAAAAGCAGTAGGCCAAAACTTTAAACAGATTTTTTCACATAATCTTGTGAAGAAATAATCATTAAAAATGCAAAACCTGGTAAGTTTCAGCAAAACTTAAACTCCCTGCCCTATAAGGTCCATACAGAATTGAAGTTAATTATAAGCCTGATCTTAATTTGACTAGCGCCTTGAGAATTCCATGTGCATAACATGCAATGTTATTATTAATATCACATATCGTCCAGCCCTATAATATACTACAGCCTTTTTTAGAATTCAGTACAAAATACCCGCCCAGCCTTGTGATGTTATTCAGCACCATGCTAGTTTTTATGGCAGCAGAAAACCGACACCTCAAAGTATGGTACTTTTGGTACATTGTTGAAGTACCGAAAGTACGGTACCTGGTGCAGTGGAAAAGCGCCCATATATTCAGCCATTACAACCCCCTCTTTTCTTGGTTCAACACTGGACATATAAGAACCCAAGGACATCTGCCCCAGGAGAGGACACAATACTGTGATTGGACAAGGCATTAAACCCTGATTGTTCCACAAACAATTTCGGTTGTATAATTGGCCAGAAATGTGCTATGAGTGTTGACTAAGGAAAAATATAACATATCCATCTTCTACCTGCTTACTCAGGTCAGGATCTTAGGGGGGTTGAGAGCCTATGCTTGGCAGCTCTGGGCACAAGGCTGGGATATGTCCAGCACAGGGTGCCAGTTCTTCAGAGTGCACATAAACTCAGAGATGCCAGTTAGGCTGACTGCTCATCTTTGAAGTGTGAACAGAGCACTGAGAGGGAACCCATGCGACCCAGGGAGAACAGTACGGGTGAGGTTCAAACCCACAGCACTGGAAGTGGGTGACACCAGCTGGTCATCCTGCCATTTGTAGGACTGAAATAATACATTAAAGATAAATGAGTAAACAAGGCACCATTAAACTCATCCTGCATCCTTCCTTCACCTTCTCACATGCATACACAGACATACAAGGCACAGTCATGCACACAAAGAGTCTCATCTCTGCGAGCTGTGGCATCTTCCATTGGGGGACACTAGAGGTGTTGTTGCAGTATTGCAGAATGATCATACATATACGGTTAAATCACATTTTATTTTGTACTGGTGCAGTGGGTAGCACTCTTGCCAGTTTAGCTAGGGTTCGAGTCCCACCCCTGTCCTCCCCATTTTGTACTTTCTTCAGAGTACAGTGATTTCCTCCTGCAGTCCTGACACTGCCCTTTGCATCTGGGACGTCCCCTGGCTTGCGTCCTGTGCCCCTTGGCATAGGCTCCAAGCTTCCCAGCATCCCCATACTGAATGGATGGATGATGGATGGATGAGTGACAGCAGAGGAGCCCAGAGCTCACCAAAGCGTTGAGTAAAAACAGGCTTCGGCGGAGCTCTGGGAACATCAAAGGAGGACAGTGAGCTGGCTGATTAGCAGCGTTCTGGAAATCTGCACATGTTTTTGAGTCAGAACGTCACAAAGAGAGACTCCAGGGAGTCGAGCCGGGCTTTGCGATCTCAGTGTGGATTTGGATCGTTATCTTTAGTGATGGGACGTGAGCACAATGCGTAGCTGTCAGCTTTGACATGTCACAAATCTCCACACATCTGCACAAAGGGCAGATGATGAGAAACGTGGAAACAGCCACAGTCACGCGCACACAGTGACTAACATGCCTTAAGTAAGTTAGTCATATGTTCTGGGAGGTGATTGTTGATTGCATGGATTGTGGGGGTGTTATGGAGGGGAAGGTAAAGTCATGTTTGCTTATCTGCTTTCTTTTATTTTAAAAGGCACATAAAAATTAGGCTTTTATCAGTAAAGTTTTTGGTGTGCATTTTTTGCAATAGTTTATCAGTGCATTTTTATTAAAGCTATAATAATTCCTGCTGCTCCCCCCCCCCCCAAGTGCTATGGTTGCTCAGAGACTAACAACATCACTACCACGGTGTCTTTCCAGTGACAATGGGGACGGGGAGTGGGTCTTCAACCCCGGACAAACATCCGCCTCCAAATTCACGATTATCCGACGTCCTCCGGAAATCCTACCACCTTGGCGTTGGTGTTCCAGATATATGACTCATCCTCAATCCAACTGTGATGACAAAGCGATAACAACGTGACAGAAAGGTGCTGACAGTGCGCATCGGACACACGCGCCACTCCAATCTATTGTCACCCCGGTAATGACAGCTATCCTTCAAGAACCGGAGCGCGTTCTGAAACGGACACATCTCCTCGGGGGTCGTCAGCCATGCGGCCCGAACCTGATCGAAACTTGTTTGCTGCCTGCGACGCCGATGACATATACATCAGTGTGGGGACAGATAGTCTGTTACCAGAAGGCCTCAGGTGTGCAGAGAAGCCAGTGAGGACTGTGGCTGACAGCTCAGTGCATGCTTTTCTCCACATACATACATGCATGTGCAGATCTGCTGAGTGGGCGTGTTTTACTGCCCCCTAAAGGCAGAGATGACAGGTGGCCATTTTTCATCCGCCCCACAATCACCCGATAGGAAATGAGTTTGAAGGGAGAAACTAACAAGGGTTAGGGTCATCGAGGGAAGGCTTTGCTGAAGAGAGAGGCAGTTAGGATGGAAAGTGTGCTACCTTCGGAGAAAATGAGACAACAACAACAACAACCTTCCTTCCGTTTGAATGGCTCTTATGGGTGTTTAGATCTTGACGGACTGATCCAATAGCCCACTGACCCGATGTGCTTCTCCATGTTCGGCACGTGGCCAGTGAGCGCTTGCCGGATGCAAATGTTTCCGCCAAAAGAGCCAACATACCATAGCTTTATTAAACTCTACAAATTTTCTATTTATTACTCAGGGAGGGTGGAGCCGATCACCTGAGTGTGTTTCCTGGGTTGGTCCATTTTGTGATCAGTCATTAAATATGGGGAAATGACGTGATGTCACTGCAGCCCTGGAGTGACACACAGAAACCAGTTAACGCTTCTCTGGACATGCCGACGAAGGTGCAGTGAGGTCAGCCTGATTCAGAAGTGAATGGACTCAGCCTTACTAGGGCGTAACTGATGAGAGCCACCTGGGGCCGCTGTAAAGGTCGCGACTTCAGGGCCAGGCGGTGACAGGCCCCACTGTCCCTAAAAATTCAGGCAGGGGTCGACCCGCACTGGTCCCCTTCTCGCTTAGCTGTTTATTAAATGAAGCGAGCCACTTTCCCGCAGAGACTGGGTATAGATACTGCCTGGGATGCGACCCGAGAACGAGCGCTGAGCATTTTGGGGCTTTCCCAGAAAGGAAGTGAGGTCACTTCTGCGGCAGCCTTAGACCACCTCTGTCTACATGACGCCCCTTCCTTTTCCTTGCAGTCTTTGCTGTTCTCTTTTCATCTTCCTCTTTCGCAGCAGGTCCTCCTTGTATTAGGCAGTTGGGGGAGGGGGGGGCGAGAGCCATGCCTGTGCTGGGCCCTGGGGAGACTGTGGCCCCCAGGCTTTAATCTCGTTAATCTCATTAAGTGGTTTGGCTAATGTCAGAACCTGAGTGGGGGGGGGGGGGGGGGGGGGGGGGGGGGGGGGGGGGGGGGGGGGGGGGGGGGGGGGGGGGGGGGGGGGGG
>JABFDZ020000138.1:20443328-20460038 GCA_019775955.2 Pollimyrus isidori | reverse complement strand
TTTTTCTGTATATACTGTAAGATTTGTATTGGTGACCTATACACTCTGTATGAGGTATGCACACATATATTTGCATTGATATTAAGACATATGTTCATATAATACTTAGATACATCTGTTACACTTATCCATATATTTATAATTTATATATTTATGTATAATTCATATTCATAAACCCATATTACTTATCCATATATTTATAAACATAAACCCATATTACACATTCAAACTGTAGATTATTGTTTCTTATATTTCTCAGAGTATTGTTTATTGTGTTGTCTATATATTGTAGTGTTTTGTACTGTTGTGTTTGAAAGACACCATCGACCGGAACCAAATTCCTTGTATGTGTTCGCTCACATACTTGGCCAATAAACACGATTCTGATTTGAATAAACATCTAATTCTGTAAATATACCTCCATCTAGTGGTGACATGTAATGTAGCCCTTAACGAAAATCTATGTATTTGCATTAATGATCATGGCAAGAAATTAATGAATTTAAAATAGATTCTTTTGCAGTTTTGTTACCTTCTGGAGCTATGAATACGTCAAACCACATATACATGTGAATATCTATGGATTGCAAGGTAACTTTATTATTAATTCTAGAGATAGATAGATAGATAGATAGATGTCTCATATATTAGGAATGCATATTATAATGAATGCATTCTCACTGAAGTTATTAACTTGTGACACTATTAACCGGTTTCAGCTGTTTTGAACAGTAAAATATTTTCCTCTGTTTTTCCAAATAGATTGCATGTGTTTCAACCCAACAAGTACAAAATATACGTAACACACACAGTACAGGCAAAGACGATTTCATATAACAAATAATTATATAAAAAATACACTGATTGTACAAATTGAGTAAAGTGTGTTTATAGGAAATGCTGCCTGCTTCTAGCGACCAGATACTTCGTTGATAAGCCCCTATCTATTAAATAACACTTTTCCTAACTGATCCAACTTTGACGCTATTTTAGTTTTCCCTAAAAGATAAAAGCATCCAAATCAATTCTTCTCCGCGTGCTTCAATGCGGTATACTTGCAGTATAGCGCTTGAAGGACGCGAGACAGCACAGCGGAGCCTCCTGATTGGTGGATCGTCGCCACCTTCGGTATCTCTGCGTTGGGGGGAGCTTGAGGGAAGACTACAGCTGCAGAGCTTGTACTCGTTTGTTCGTCTTAGATAACCAAGGTTGGTATAAAACACGTTGTTGTGTCAAATTTACAGATGTTACCAGACGTAGCGGTAAAATGTTACACTTTTACCGTTTACACTTGTATGCTGAAGAAACACTCGTGTTTTCAATTTTAACGGCTAGCTATCCTGGCTAGCTAGATCGTTCAGTTGTCGCAGGGTAATAACATTTTAAATACCACTGTATTATTTTTATCAATATGTTTACTTTAAAAGACATTGCGCATTGTTTATTTTATATACAATGTAAAGCTGCTAACATATACCGCATTATCCAGACAAATAAACCTTATGTAATGTAAGCAGACGTTTTAATTGGGTGACATTTCAGTTTTCAGATAAGGTACAGTAAACTAATGTAAATTCTGACGTAATTCTGCTTTATTTAAATACGACCTTCGAAAAGTTAGTGTCGTTGGGCCTGGGTCTGTAGTATGTTCGAGAACATTGCGGGGCGTGTAGCCGACGAGCGGTGACGTGGCTAATTGTTAGCTTCAGGCCTACAGCAGGATAGAGTGGAGGATATCGGCCTACTGCGTTTGCTTTTAACTATAATATTAATCTAATTATACTTGCATGAAACGGTTAGCTAACTAGAGTGAAGTACCGGAATATTATTGGTTAACTGTCTGAGTGGAGCTACTAGGGGGGAAGAAAAACATGGCATTACGTAACGTAATCACGTGATGTTTACGAACTGCTTCTCTGTTCAACAACGGCGAGGGCGTGCAAATGTACTATTTTCTGATTTAATCTCGCCAATAGCCGACTTCGCTGCTAAAAGTTACATTTCGTATTTCGGAGACAAGCTCGGTGAATTAATCTTTCCGTATTGGGTAGCGGCTCTTGTCCACACGTCTACACTGCAGTGCACTTATTTTGCTTTGTTTTGGTCTACATTTAGACGCACCCACACTTATCGCCAACTTGTCAGGAGAAGTCAAATATGGCCGCAGTTGGGAGACAGAGGTACTCTTTGTATTGGGAAGAGACCGAGTGCCTGAGTTATTACGGAATGCTGTCCCTTCACGAAATCTTCGAAGTTGTTGGTTCCCAGTTGACGGAGACTGATGTCGAAGTGCTCTCCTTCTTGCTGGAAGAAACGTACCCTGGAAAGCATCCCCTAGATCCGGCGGGCTGGACCCCCGATGTTTCTGATGAAGAGTCGCCTAGTCTCAGGCTTCTGGAGGCCTGGCGCCGGATAGAGCCTCGCTCGGTCCTGTGTCCTTCAGAATCGCGACACAGACCGAAAAGCGGCTTAGAGCTGCTACTGGAGCTGGAGAGGCGTGGATATGTGAGCGAAGGGAACTTGGAGCCTCTGTTGCAACTTCTTCGAGTCCTGACGCGGCACGATCTTCTTCCGTTTGTATCCCGCAAGAAAAGGAGGACAGGTGAGATGCGTTTTAAAGGGCTCGATTATGAGGAATTGTACCTTAATACAGCTCTTATAGATGAACAATTTTAGTGTGTGGCAAATGTCTATGCCATGTCTTTATTAAATTTAATATACAGTTATGCGCAGCAAAAAGACGTTTCCTTCAACGGCGGAACGCATTTACGACGGTGGTCCCACAAGGTTATAATGGAGCTGAATTTTTTTTATTACCTAGTAATATCGCATTACTCACGTGTTTGTGATGATGGTGCTGTAAACAAACCGGCTGTGCTGCCACTCCTATAAAAGTAATGTATACCACATGCAATTTTGTACGGTACATAATATCAGCATATAATATACATTTACTATACTGTACTTTAACTGTTATTTAGAAGTGTGTGTATACCAACTAGATTTGTATAAGTATACTTTATGACCCAATCATTCAAATCTGGCCATTGATTTCAAAGCCAGGCCTTGTTTTCAGTTCTCTCAGCTAGTTAGCGTTATAATTACTGGCTCTGATTGGCTTCACACCTGGCTCACAGGTAAAGGAAGGCTGGAAAATCAGCAGTGCTCTGACCTTGAGGACTATGATTAGAATAGCTCTGTCTTTTGAATCTTGCACAGTGACAAAATCACCTAACAAAGCATTTCTTGAACGTGTCAGTGTTGTTAGGCAATGCATGATTATTGCAGTGTTTAGTGTTTTTTTTTGTGCAATGTCCGGGGTTTAAGTTGAGCGATATAATTTAGATATTATATGATGCATGTGATAATCACTAGGACTTAAGATTACAAGCAAAACATTTAGCCAGATGGCAGCTTTTCTGTATTATAATGATGTTTATTTAGATCCACAATTTGTTATGCGGATTAGTAGTACTGCAAAGATATTCAGGCATTTTATGATGCCTGAAAATTAGCAATCGGCTAATCTTTCCGTGCATATTGATTTCTTCTTTTCAACATCAGAGGGGTCCATCCATATCTTTTCACACAGGCCACTCAGGTACTTGTCCAGTCTCTTGTCGTTTCCAGAATAGACTACTGTAACTCGCTCCTAGCAGGTCTGCCTCTGAGTGCCATTCATCCTCTACAACTGGTCCAGAATGCAACTGCCCGACTCATTTTCAACTTTTCCAATTTCTCCCGCACCACAACATTGTTATGCTTCCTCCATGGGCTTCCTATAGCTGCCCACATCAGATTCAAAACATTGATGCTCACCTAAAAAAAAAATGGACCAGCGCTTATCTGACCCAGCACTGCACCATGCTCTCTTTGATCCTCCAGCACCGCTCGACTGGTCCCAGCATCTCTCAAGGCGCAAGGAAGACATGCACCTAGGCTCTTCTCTGCTTTGGCACCAATGTGGTGGAACAAACTCCTCCTATATGTCTAGACAGCTGAGCCATTGGGTGCCTTCAAACAATGATTAAAAACCTATGTCTTTTGGATGCCCTTGGATTAGCCCTTCCAGGATTATACTCTTACTATTAAAAAAATTATTGTATTACTTGCCAACAGAGTTTTTAGAGTGGTAGTATTCTTAGCTGGGTTCTATTGAATGAGTATCAGAATGTATTCTGCGATCAGACTTCTTTTTTTTTTTTGCCCACCACTACCCCCCTTCTTCGGAGGACGACTTTATCTTACATTAAATTCAAGAGCAAAGAGTGTGGCCGCTCCGATCAGACTTCTAAGCACATACCCTTTGCTAGAGCAACTTGCATATCTGCCAAATGCTGTAAATGTAAAATTCAACATCATCTTATGTTAAATGTCACAATTTAAACTGCAAAAAGTAGTGTCATGCCACCACTGTCTTACCTTGTTTATACACATGATCTCCTCTTTTGAAAGATGATGTGGCTGTCCCTGTTCCTTTCTTCACCGCATGCCAAAGCATAGTATACCAGAACAGTATTATGTAGTGTGTTCCAGTAACCATATTTAATAAACTTAAAGATATGTCACGTTTATACAGATATATAGTTTATACTAACTTTTGGGTGTCTCAAAACGTATCTCATTAATATTTTACTCGTACTTCTAACCTGGCTAACAAATTGTGGGAGCATAAATAAACATCCGAATTGTACCGAAAAGCTGGTGTCCCGTCAAATCTTCTACCTGCCATTTGAAGCACTGGTGATTATTGTGCATGAGCGATATAATAGCGATATGACATCTCCCAGCCCTATCTTGAGTGAACAAAACTAGAATTTCATCACGTAGAGCACATTTAACATTTAATTGCGTGATTCTTGAATCTAGTACGTCTTAGATCTAGTTCCTGTCTAATTGAAATTGTGATGATGCTATATGTATTAGTACATTTGTGTAAAGCACATGTACATTGGCATTAGAAGAAATCAGAATAAGCAAAGCACGGGTCATATGTAGGATTTGCTTTTTTCAGAAATGGTCTTTAAACAACTAAGCAGTATTCTGTTGACTGTTTGGTTTTCCAGTGTCACCAGAACGTCATAATGTGGAGTACTTGGCTGAAGACCAAAGGGAAGTTAGCTGTGTCGAACTGATCAACAGCTACAGACAGACAAACTATTCACAAGACTACTCATCGCAGCAGTGGAGGGCAGGTCAGCGTCATGGGGCACACCTGTGTGGTTTGTGGAAATCATACCAGGATTTGCTGTGTGTCTATGCGTATGTGCTGAACAACTTGTCTTGGTTTAGATTAAAGCACCCTGCATCCCCACCTTCTGAAATGTCAGTTTAATTGATTTTCGTGTGTGTTAGGTGTCGATCCATCCAGACAGACACGCTCTTCTGCTCGCCGGAAGCGTGGCCGTGGTGCCCGGCGTGCAAATCTGACTCCCCAACAGAGGGTGGCAGAATTGTCGGAAGCCCTCCCTGCACCGCAGCCTGTACAAGAGAAAATCACCTGTGGTAAGAGCACCTCATTGTTCTCTCTCTCTGCTCATTTCTCTGAGTGAGTATGGGTCTCTCTCTCAGCATTTGTGAATTTGAAATTCTCTTACCTGTACTCTGTCTGTCTTCCCATGCCGTGAATCACATAAGTGCCATCCACTCTATCAACAGCACAGATTGTTTTAAACACTTACTTGCTGGTGCATAGCTTTTCCACTGTTCTGAATCATCCAGCTTTCAGACTCCTCTGCCAAGGCCCTTACGTTGGGGTTGGGGTGAAAATAATCTCCTTATTGTTTGGTGCAGCATCTTTGAACCTGTTTGGACAGACGTGTGTCGTTTTGTTCCCTCTGGTCTCCAAGTGTCTTGGGATGACTTAAGAAATTTTGCTATGCTTTTTATTTAGCAGCAACTAGTTCCTTTTTTTTTTGTCTTCCCCACCTGCACCCCCGCATGTTTTAACAACTCAGGGAGGCATGTTTCAGTATGCGCCATTAAGTCAGTTTGGCTTTGTTTAACGTGACATTTTAAGAACCACCACCACAATTCTAGCATACAGTGGGTTCTTATCAAAGTGTGTGTCGGCTGCTTTATGCTTGTGAGGTGTTGTGATTATTTGTGCATCTAATTTCTCTGAGAAGCCTGAGAAGGAAGACCTATAAACTGCCTGTAAACATCTATCCGTGCTTGTTTAGGAGGTGGAAAATGAAGCCATTTTCATTGACCAATGGGATTCAACTAAAAATTGAAGGGCTTAGTGCATGTCCCTGTTTGATTTCAAGAGCTGATGCCATTAACAGGTACTGCACTGAAACACTCCTCAGATCATCGTGAAGCTTTGGCTCTATGCAAGACGTCACTAAGGCTACGGAGCATTAGAAGCACAAGCTGCAATCTCTTGTGCTTAATATTTGGGGGGTACTGGAATCCAGCAAGACAATCTGCAATTCGCTTGTGGCTTGTTTTAATTAATATCTGGATCAGAAGAAATCTTTTATTTTGTTAATGTATACAATATAGAGAATTTGCAGAAAACCCTAGTTAAGATCTACTAGTAATATACATTAATCATGCAGTTTGCTGTCTTTTTTTGTTGAGGGCTTTGAATTCATGGAGCATTCAGGAATCAGCAGTGGCCTGTGTATTTCTCATCAGGAAGAATGGCCAATGGTTGTCAGAGTTTTTAAATCACCCCAGATCTGTGGGATTTTATGATCAAGGAGGGGGACCCCTCAAACAAACCGAAGCCACAGCTGTTATTTAACGTTAATTGTTTCTAAATTTAGCAAAAACATCTTTGCAGCAGTATTTGGTGCACAGCAGTATGATTCAGTCTGTGTCTCACACAGCTTACAGCAGGCCTCTGATGTTGTCTGATTTGTAAAGGAAATTCCTATGTATTTCATGGCAGTTTGACATTTATTTCTGCTCTCTCCAGAGTGGTTCTCACTTATGGCACTATCTATCTACAAAACTGATAGTGAAAGCTGGATGTAAATGTTCATATTTTTTTTAGAGAAAAGCCTTAGTCGACAGTATCTCTGTCTATACTATAAGTTTTATATCTTTAGATATCATGACCGTGTGCATATATAATAAAAATCTTGAAATAAATTGTATGAGATCTGTAAAGTACCCATGCAGCCAACAGTCACTACGTCATATAACAGTAAAACATGCCATGAGTGTCCTTAAAACGGCATACAAAAGAAACCTGCCGTATGCTCTGTTGTGAGAGTGACCGCTGTGCAGACGTGAACCCCGCCCCTGCGTAGTGTCACTGCTGCATCTCCATTAGACCTTCATTCGTGTTCCATGCGTTGCCCTGGTTGTGGTTATTATGAGAGAGAGAGTGAGAGACCTTCCCTAGACAAACATCTATCGATATGTAAACTTTCGGAAATCCCTTGATTGATGAGAGAATGATCAGTGCATGAAGTGTGAGCCATCTACATCCACAGACCACTCGGATGAATTTTAGATCGAAGGAGAAGGGTCTAGTCTATAGCAGGGCCTTCTCATACAGAGCCTGTGATCGCACTCTCTGTCTTTCTCTCTGTATGCGAGTGTGTGTACCCGTGCTGAGTGTGCTTCACCACTTCACTGATGTATTGCAATGACAGTAACTCAGCTGGTCCTGTCATTCTTTTTCACTTTATTCCTCCCCTCCATTTCTATTTCTTCAGCCACTTTACCACAATGCCTCCTTCGGTAGGTCTTCTGTCGCTGATTTAGACAAGCAAAGTATGACTGTGCTGATGTTCTGTTCTGCCTGAATTTTCAATCCATAGTGGTTAGGTCCAGCAAAAGTTGTGGAACTCTGGGACAAGTAAGTCTGAATTCTGTTGACCCCCCATTTAAATTGTACCTGCTTGAGTACTGTTTAGATGTTTGTAATGGTAAATCATCTTATAAATAGCAGAGAATATTCCTCCTACATCCAACTATTATGACTTTACAACATTTCACTTCTAAAGAAAAAAATATACAACAGTTAGTAGAAGACCGTTTCAGCCTACTGTGTTCATCAGGCTATAAGCAGCCTCTAAACTTTTATGGACATTCATCTGCGTATAGCCTTACGCAACACATTTTGTCTCATGCAGCAGGGCCTCCCTAGTAGTACAAAAGCAAAACATAACTTTACAAATTAGACTGAGAGAGCCCTCCAGTGCAGAGCAGATCAAACAGACCAAAAGTGTCCTGCAGTATTGTTTCTTGTCCAATGAAAATGTGCTGTCTTGACTTCGCATTTGATCCCACCAGGTTGACTGAGGATTGAAACTCAGATCGGGTAGGAAACAGAGAGAGAGACTGCAGTGAGTCAGTCCTGTCTCTCTGTCCGTATGGTCAGCGTGTGCTCACTCGCACTCTCTCACGGTCGGCCTGATGCCCAAGGTAAAGAAGTCCCGTGTGGGGGCTGTCACATGCTCTGTGTTCAATGCCTGTGCTCCAACAAACCTCCCCCACCCTCTAATGCTCTACAAGTGTGCTCAAGTGTTCTCTGTGGTGTTTCTCTCTGGCTAAGAATGATCCTCAGAGAGCCCAGCCCATCCTTACTGTTTCTGTCGGAGGTGTGGGCCTCTACATTTTGCAGAATTGACAAAGAGTCCACTGTAACCATGTCCTCCCAGAGCTGTTCTAGGAATGTGCTCAGATACCTCTCAGAACATTTTTATAAGAGGCTTCAAGTGTGAGCCGGAACCATTCAGAATCAGTACCTGACTCAATTCCAAAAATATGCCAAATCGCTTTCAGAATTGTGCTAAACGTTTTTTAATTGACCTATGTGGTTCTGGTGCTGTCCCAAAACTTCTATCAGCAATTTAAACATTGCATCTGAATATGCCACATGTCTCATGTCCTCTAACACCGTTCTGGGACCTGTATTATAAGTGGAAACCCTAACACTGGACTCAATATTCTGCCAGTTCTCATTTTTTTAAATGACCCAAATGCTGATCATGTTCTAAAACTTCTTTGAATCTTTTCTGGAACCTTTGCTTGAACAGTTCTGAGGAAAATGCCCCAACAAAGTAAAGTAAACTATTCTTAAACCCACATACCTGCCCACAGTGAGCTGTGTATGAGATCAGAAGTAAAAAATGTTTTCTTTTGTAACAACACTTTTATATATATATATATAAAAACTTTAAATAGAGGGTTATGTGTGTTCTATAATTCTTTCTAAAATTATTAGTAGTTAAAACTGTTTCCCAAAGTATTGTCACACGTTTGTTTTGTTATTCAATGAACAGACTTATTTTACAGATCATTTGAGGAAGAGAACTATGACATAAAAGCAAAAGTCTGATTAAATTGCATGCAGTAAAGGGGCCATTGTTTTGTTTTTTTTAATCATCTAAAATACCACCTAGGGTGCTCTGCTTGGCTCATATATTACAGTCTGTGCCGTCATTCTCAATTTTTAAAAATACTTTTTGTTAATGCCAGTAAAATTTCATTTCTGCAGTTCTAAATGCAGCATAGCGTACAGGGTTATTTAAGATAATGCAGACTGAGGTTACCTGAAGCTTGGACTAACTGTATCATATTTATAGGAGATTTTTTTTTCCTTTAGTCTTTTGGGTTGTATAATCTGTTGCATTGTCTCCTCACTAAATGCCAAAGCATTATGAGAGAGGATGGAGTTGCAGGGTGTGGTGGGCATTTGACCCCTAGTCTGAGTGACTTGACTGAGCTCCACTGGAATAGTCTAGGAAAACAAACTCTGGCCTCTTTTTACTGTGTGCAATTGCAGTTTTCAGGCAGCTCCTGGGTCATGAAATTTTAGATGACCTTGGTATTTTTTATTTTTTTTTGAAAGTTGGTACATGTCTTTTCCTTATTACAGTAGCATATGAGCTGAAACACTGGTCTTTGTATATGGCGGTAGTCATATCTATCTGTGCTTGGCTATGTTGTAGATGCATGATGCAGTACAGATCCAAGCATGTTGTCGTCTTTATGCTTTGGCATATTTAACTTATTTTGAATGCGAGTGGTATTTCTCCAGAGTTGGGATGTGTGATGGGGAAGGTGTCAGATTAATTGGTAGGAATTTTTTTTGTTAACCAACTAACAGTAGGTCAGTTTATTTAAGAAAGATCATTATTAATTAAGCCCAGTCCCCAACGCAGATGCATTTTAATATTCTTACTGTTATGAAGAATGCATTTTGCCTGCTATAACGTTTGGCAACAATTTGTGCTGAACAGCATGCTTGGCAGATTTTTAAGCTCCTCACTCTAATTATTCTTGTCTCCTAGCTTCAGATAAATGAACATTAAGTGATTAACTGGAAGCCTTTAAGTGTGGCATTTTGAATCATTGGTTGCCTCATGGCATGTGCCAACTTTCAAGGAAATTGGTCATTCTAGAAAAAAAACAACGAATCAGTGTAAAGCAAAGGGCTGGAAGGGGAGATATGTCTGTACCATGCCTGCTTGTGTTGACAAACCACTACCGGAGTGAAAACCAAAGCCAATCTCTTGTCTTTCTCTTTTTCTCTCCTTTCTCTGTGTTCGCAGTTCAAAACAGACTGACTCATGTCAGGGAAACACAAGTTGGTCGTCCTCACAGTCACAATGAGAGCGAGAGAACGAACACAAAAACAATTGAGCAAACAAACCGAACGAAGTGAGAGACGGACAAACAGACAGCATGCCGTTATCTGTCTGCCCGTCTCGCTCTTTCAGTCTCTCGTTCTGCTGCTCGGCAGAAAAGCGGATCGATAGAGTCGAAGCTCTCCACATCAACTGACGTCTCAAACGGTACTTTTGCTGGCATTCTGTCAAGCCAAATGGAGTAACTAAACTGGGTCTTGTTTTTATAAAAGGAAAAATGAGTTGTTCCTTTTTACATGTCTATTGCATCTCACTGTCCTTGTTTGATGAAGCTGTACAACAACGACATGGTCTCATCCAGTCTTTCAGTGTTTCTCAAACGCTCCTTTGCTGTTCCTTGGTTCTACATTGTTCTGCTGACACTAAAGATCAGTTCCAAGACCAAAACCCAAAGAAATTTATCTATCTGGGGTGTTAATGGACACCTGGTTGACAACTAGTGATCAACTGATTTACCTTTGGAGTCAGAACTGCTGTGGCAAGGCTGTGTGTAATCAATGTGCAGATCAGTATAATATGCTATAATGTATGGGTTTCAGTGAGTATGAATCACCTTTAACTAAAGTTCATGTTCAACTTTGGCTTAATTGGGCTTGGTCAAATTTCAGGTGTAATGCCTGGTTACTTGGGATGAAACCTAAAGTCTCTGTCTCCTCCAATCTCATGTGACTAGAAGGGCCATTTGGTGAAAGGGCAAGCATCTTCATGTCAGCCGGGATTTATTTCATATTTCTGTGCACAGCTAGTTAAAATGTCCAATGCATGATGAGATGGGCAGAGCTACGTTGCTAAACCAGTGCCCTAAATGTACAGTTCTGGATGTGAATGTTTTTTTTTTTTTTTTTTTCCTGCCACTCCAAGCCTACCGAATGAGCAGAGTTCTGTCTGTATGGCTCCGTGGGGCTCCTGTAGTCTGACTGCATTCAGGATGACAGGACTACATTCTGATTTCATTCACACTGTGATCCAGCACCGAAGCAAATTTTACTCTGAATGATGAACCACTCCCTCCGAGAGCAAAATGCAGGTTCCTCTTTCTTTTTACCCCATCCATCCGCCTGCCAGACCCCGCCTAATGTGCCGTGGTCTTTAGGGGGCAGCAAGGAAAGCTGGATGGAATGGCCAGAGCTCTCCCCTTTTAGAGTGAAATGGTATTATTCAGTGCATTTTATCTCTTTGAGAATGTTAAAGGTTGCAAAAAGAGTCGGAGCAACAGTAACAGCAATGACATTGGTTCTGTCAAGTGTTCTTGGGAGGGCGGGGAGGCTCGAAAAATCTTCTATTGCATCCATTTTCTGTGTGCAAGCTAACAATTGACCTTCAAAGGAAATTACTACTTGTGAGATTATTTTGAAGAAGCCCTTCCTATACTAAAAGCAGTCAGTGTAAAAATAGTGAGGGGAAAAAAGCTTTTAAACCTGCCTAGAGAACTGGAAATATTTTTTAAGGCCTTCCTGGGCCTTTTTGTAATACCTTTAAAACTGTGGTGGATTGGAGTGATTACAGGCTTTTTACACTGAGGGGGGCAAAAAAAAACAAACCCCTCAGGGTGCTGTAACGGGACATAAATGTGTATGATATTGTACAGCCTGACAATGTAAGTGTGCAAGAAATGGGATGTGCAAACTTCTTGTCACTAGTCTGTTACCTCGCTTTGATGCTTTAAATGCCAAAGTCCTTCAGTGGCAGGTTGTTACCTTTTGGGTTGTACCCTGATTTTGTACATTCCTGCAGTCTCCAGAAAAAAATGTTACATTCAAAGCTGATGGTGCCAAAGATTAAATTGTATTTTTTGTGAGAAATTTCTAATCAGCGGGGTGTGTAGCCCATCTCCTACTTGCCTCAGTACCATTCCTCATGCTGTTGCCCCAGGCCACCATCACGTTTCTGGTTTCTGCTGTCTTGGCCAGCGTGCAGAGGGTCCGCTCCCACCCTCGTCTTTGAGAGAGCTGGTTTTGGGTCGGTGGATTGGGAAAAGTAACCCTCCACCACAGAAGTAAAACAAACAAACAGGGAGCCCATGTCTTTCAGTCATGAGGCTGGTTTTTCACTGCAGTGGCTTGAATGCTAGAAGAAAAAAAAAAAACTGCTAATCTTTCTCTGGGCGAAACTGCAAACAGATATGGAGATAGGGCAAACATGAGGGCATTTTCACAGTTCCAGCTGACGGCCTTGAGAAGCAAATCAAACAAGATCTGAATGTTTAAAAGGGCCAAAAAAAACCCTCCTGGTATTAAATTCTCAAGCCAGGGAAGCGGCGAACAGTGGCAGTGTTTGGCTTTCACTCATTTCCAAATGTTAGAGAGTAAAAATTGAATTATAAATATAACATTTACATTTCCACAGCAGAAGTATTTTGTACGTAGCTCCCAGTGGGTTTTTGCTACCCTTCCCCAAAATGTTATGATTGGCTGTAACACACAAATAATTCTCCTAGGATATCAGTCATGGAATCTGTTGACAAAATGCTGCCCATAAGAAGAATGTTTTTGTTAATTAGGGGCAAAGAACTTGACTCTTTCATTAAAATCAGACTGAGTCATTTGTGTTTTAAAGATTTTGTGTTTTTTTTTCCCAGTTTTAAAGACCAACAATTATGTATATCCTGTTATGTTTTTCATTTTCTTTTGACAGTTCTGATTTTATGTTTAATTTCTTAAACTGCCATGTCCTGGGTAATTTTAATATGTATTCCCCTTTAATTATTTTAAATAATTTGTCCCATGCCTTTTACAACTAGGTGTATTGATTAATGCAATTAAAATTCTTCCTGTTGCAAATCTTTCGAAAAGTTAACATGTCCGAGGGCAAATGCTCATCACCTTGTGCCTGTGTCTGTGACTTGTGTCTGAATAAAATACGTGCCACTCTCCCTTTGGCTGTAAAGATGGAAAATTTGGGCTTTTCTTTTCCAACTGAAGGCTCTGAAATTGCGATTCATGGCTTTGGGCCTGTTTACCACGTCCTCATTACTCTCTGCCTCCTGCCTATTTTCACCCTCCTCCTTTCACTCTAAAGTATTCTGCCCCCTACACTCCTACCCTCTCTGAACCCCCTCTCTCCAACCTGCCTATTTTATTTTTAACCCCTTGCGCACGCCTCTGTGCCATGTAGGGGAATCTTTGTTTCAGTGAAGTCTGAAGAGAGCCCACCCACATGACCAGATGAGCGCTGCTGTCCACTCGCCAGTATGTATCCTCCAAGAAACGCCAACCCTCGCTTGCTATGCATGGATAAGACACCCGTAAGGGCCCTTTGAGGAATAGAGTGCGCTTACAGTGTAGCTGTTAGTTTCATCCAGTATGTCTTTACAGATGGGGTTTTCATTATGGAAGTTTTACTCATTTGCTAATTTATGGGAAAGTCACCACACCCTCTGAAACTTGGCCCTCAGCGTGAACAGAGATTAGTATCCGATCAGTCTTCTCTCATCGTTGTTTTTCTTTTCTTCCCCAGTCCGGCCGTTTTTGTGTTGGCTCATGCCCACTGTTTGTTCTTGTGCCCCAGCCATGGTAGGACTTCTGTGTCTCATGCACGAGATCCCACACAAAAGTAGATGAAGGCGGGTGCCGCGGTCCACCTGTGAGGAAGTGCTGGCATCCCGTTTGAAGGGACGCACCGTGTTCGATGTCCGTCTGGGGAGAGTTCAGGAGTGGTGTTTTTTAATAATTGCGGTAGTCAGTGGGGACCTTTCATTGAATGTAATTTCCCTCCCTCTGTCCATAACCACTCGGATGTGGTCTGTATGGGCGTATAACTGCTCCGAGTGCGTTTTCATGTTCGTGTCTACTGTCTTAAAGGAAGGTGGTAGGCTCATGGGCCCTAGCTGCTTGCGAAGCACTGGTGTCATCGGGTGAGGTTGCTACTTGTGCTCATACGATGTCCCACCCGCATTTTTCAGAGTACACTAGCTTCTTTAAGGGCACTATCTGCTGCCGTTACAGTGCATTCGCTCCGGTCTATGTGTTCCTCAGACCCTCTCTTTTCCGTCACCCACCACACGTGCCCCAATTTCCCCCAGAACATTTTATGCCTGTTTTGTCCACAGTCATACTTTTTAATCTACCGCGGACAGGCTCTGCCGGTGTCACCTCAATGTACAGGTATCCATGTTTGTTCGTTTCGTTCGTCCCCTTTTCGTTCTCTCTCACCGCTTCCTTTTTCTTAACTCTCACCCCAAATGACTCTCCTGTACTGTAACACTCTACTGTGCTTTGCCTTCCTCTGTCCGCTGCCACCAACCCTAACCCTTCTCCCACGCTTCTGTCCCTCCTCCCCCCGCCTGTGTTTCCTGCTCCTCCTGCCCCCTCTCTGCCCCGAACAGACATCCGGCTGCGCGTGCGGGCCGAGTACTCGGAGCACGAGTCGGCGCTGCGGGGCGGCGTGTCCTCGGACAAGCAGCAGCCCCTGGAGCGGCAGTTCGAGCTCTTCAGCAGGGCCAGCTCGGTGCTGCGCGCCCGCGACCTCGGCTCCATCATCTGCGACATCAAGTTCTCGGAGCTGACCAACCTCGACGCCTTCTGGGCCGACTACCTGAGCGGGGCGCTTCTGGAGGCGCTCAAGGGCGTCTTCATCACCGACTCCCTGAAGAGAGCCGCGGGCCACGAGGGCGTGCGGCTCCTGGTCAGCGTGGACCAGGATGATTACGAAGAGGGTCGGAGGCTGCTTCTGGAGAGCCAGGGGTGGATGGGCTCCTGGACCGGGACCAGGTAATTGGGTGCGAACGCTCCCAGTGTTAACACGCTGTCTTTGTCCGTGTGGATTTTGTGCTTAACCCTTTACACGTCTGTTTTGTGGGTAAGTTAAATGATGCGTAATATCTTAGGCACCGATAAATGCCTCCGTGAAGTGCTTCCCGCGAACCCAGTCAGCTTTTAAATTTTTATGTAGTAGTAGCGGTTTTGGGATGTCAGGGTCTGAAGAAAGTTAGAGGCTAAAATTCACCTAGATGCTGTTTTTCACTTGCATGCTGTTTTTCATGCACATTCGCAAATAAGCACTGGATTGGCTGTCAGATTTGACTCTTTAATACATATATTCAGATCTGCATTACTTGCGATCCATACGTGTGGAAGAAGGAATGACCTCAGCTCTCCAGTGTTTTTACAGCATTTTTGTCCCCCCCCATCGTGCTTGAGTACACATTACATATTATTGAACTGAAATTCCATCAGTGGTGACCTCAGAGCAAGCTATGCACACGCACGCGCATGCAAATGCAGTATCTCATAAAAGTCACATTTTTGTAAATATTTTATTATATCTTTTCATGGGAGAACACTGAACATATGACACTTTGATACAATGCAAAGCAGTCAGTGTACAGCTTGTATAACAGTGTAAATTTGCTGCCCCCTCAAAACAACTAAACACACAGCCATTAATGTCTAAGCCGCTGCCAACAATAGTGAGTACACCCCCAAATGAAAATGTCCAAATTGTGCCCAATTAGCCCTTTTCCCATCTCGTTGTCATGTCACTCGTTTGTGTTACAAGGTCTCAGGTGTGATTTGAGGAGCAGGTGTGATAAATTTGGTGTTATCGCTCTCACACTCTCTGTTACTGGTCACTGGAAGTTCAACATGGCACCTCATGGCAAAGAACTCTCTGTGGATCTGAAAAAAAAGAATTGTTGCTCTACATAAAGGCGGCCTGGGCTATAAGAAGGTTGCCAGCACCCTGAAACTGAGCTGCTGCACAGTGGATAAGTTCAGGTTCCACTCAGAACAGGTCTCACCATGGTCCAGGAAGCTGGGTGCATGTGGTCAGCATCATATCCAGAGGCTGTCCTTTGAAAACGGATGTATGAGTGCTGTCAGTATGGCTGCTGAGGTTGAAGGGTGGGGGGGGTCAGGCTGCACACTGCATCAAACTGTCAGTGTTCAGGCCGCGCGCCGCATCAAACTGTCGGTGCTCAGGCCACACGCCGCATCAAACTGTCGGTGCTCAGGCCGCGCGCCGCATCAAACTGTCGGTGCTCAGGCCACACGCCGCATCAAACTGTCGGTGCTCAGGCCACACGCCGCATCAAACTGTCGGTGCTCAGGCCACACGCCGCATCAAACTGTCGGTGCTCAGGCCACACGCCGCATCAAAC
>JABFDZ020000138.1:20429564-20443228 GCA_019775955.2 Pollimyrus isidori | reverse complement strand
ACTCTCGCTCCGCCGCCCGCGCCCCGCACCACAATGTCGGTGCCCCTGCCGCGCCCCGCACCACACGGTCGGTGCTCAGGCCGCGCGCCGCACCAAACTGTCGGTGCTCAGGCCGCGCGCCGCAACAAACTGTCGGTGCTCAGGCCGCGCGCCGCACCAAACTGTCGGTGCTCAGGCCGCGCGCTGCATCAAACTGGTCTGCATGGCTGTCAAACCACATCCTGTTGCCTGATGAGACCAAGATAAGTTTATTTGGTTCAGATGGTGTCAAGCATGTGAGGTGGCAACCAAGTGTGCAGTACAAGGACAAGTGTATCTTGCCTACAGTCAAGCATGGTGGTGGGACTGTCATGGTTTGGGGCTGCATGTGTGCTACCAGCACTGGGGAACTACAGTTAATTGTGTGACATATTGAAGCAGAACGTGACCCCCTCGCTTCAGGCATTGGGCCGCAGAGCAGTATCCCACATAACCCCAAACACCCCCAAGACGACCACTGCCTTGCTGCAGAAACTGAGGGTAAAGGTGCTGCACTGGCCAAGCATGTCTCCAGACCTAAAGCCTACTGAGCATCTGTGGGGCCTCAAACGGAAGGTGGAGAAGCGCACGGTCTCCAACATCCACCAGCTGCGTGATGTCGTCATGGGGGACTGGAAGAGGATTCCCGTGGCAACCTGTGAGACTCTAGTGAACTCCATGCCCAAGGGAGTTAAGGCAGTGGTGGAAAATAATGGTAGCCACACAAAATATTGATACTTTGGGCAAAATTTTTATGTTTTCATTTGGGGGTGTACTGTTGGCAGCGGTTTAGACATTAATGGCTGTGTGTTTAGTTGTTTTGAGGGGACAGCAAATTTACACTGTTATACAAGCTGTACACTGACTGCCATTGTATCAAAGTGTCATATGTTCAGTTTTGCCCCATGAAAAGATATAATAAAATATTTACAAAAATGTGAGGAATGTGCTCACTTTTGTGAGATACTGTGCATATGCACAAACACTTATACCTGCACGATATTTAGAATGCTTTTACAGCTGGACTGTGTGCCATCCTGTTGAGGGAAGTGAGAGTCTTGGAATCTTGCAGTCTGTTACAACTGACTAGTTACTCATTTACACCAGAAGTACATCCTGTGGTGACTGATTCCCCTCCCACCCCAGTTAGGGCTGAGTTTCAGTATGATCTCATCTTCCTGATTCTGTTCAAGAAGAGCTCTGCTATTAGACTCAGTCAGAATCAAAAGGGCTGAATTATTGTTCAATCTAGTCTCTCAGGCATATGGCTGAGAAGCACTGCTCAGCAAGATTGTATCTAAACCTTTTCTGCTGTCGTCTTTCAGTCCAGTAAAATGAACTAAACCTCAAAACCTGCGTGCATAAGTCTGCTGGTTATTCATGGTCATCAGAGCCACCTGACACTGTTCCTCCTCGTCACTTTCTCCAGGTCTTGATGAACCAGCATCGGCGCAGAACGATGGGGCAGGAAGGCAGAAACCTGCTTGTGACTCCTTCCTCCTCCCCCCCCCCCCAAGGCACGGCCCCTGTAATGGCGGCCGCCTCAAAGCCAACAAACGGTGACTTTTTTAAAATGATGATGGAATTGAGGGAATGAGAGAGTGCAGCATCTCTCTTTAAGACCAGCCTGCTCTTCTTGGCTGAACTACACTGAAAAGCAGTGGGAAGGCAGCTGTCTACCCCCAACACAGTCGGTCTCACACACACTGCCAGATTTTCCCATGATGCTCTGATGTAAAGAGACGGCATGTGCAGATTTGGATCAGCATAAATTATACACGTGTGTATGACCTGTCAAAATAGCGTTGAGTAGTGTATGTGTGTCACTTATGATCTGATCTGCCATGCTTTGCTATGAATTACCATAACTTTGGAGGATGTATTTGTCTTTACCTGTCATGGATTTAGTAGAAAGGATGAGCTGATGGATTTTGGTCTAGAAATAAATATTGCAGAAGGAAATGGGGACATTTTGATGTTGCCAGGAGGGGTAGAGCGGGGTTGGCTCAGGCCCAGAATACTGGAAAGAGAAGAATGGGATTTTTCCACCTGCACTTTTTGTGAGCTCTGTTCAGATGATAATGGGGCCTTGGGTGAGTCTGGTTTTCTGGCACCCTTCTGCCCAACGCCTCTCGGCGGGGTAGCCGGCTTGGGCACGCGAAGAGGGCTACTGCTGTGCCAGTTGAACTGAGGTGCCGTCTGCCTCAATGTCCTCGCATAAGTCAAGCAGTTTAATCCGACTCCCAAGACTGTCCCGAGCCCCTGAGAGGTGGTGTCCACTCTGTGAGCACATGTGAGAGGGCAGTGACTCCGTCAGCGTGGCCGCGTTTCCACGTTACACGAGTCACCGGCTGCCCTGGGTCGCAGTCGCCTGTAGGACACAACCATGGGTCTAATGCCTGGACCTTCTTCACTGCATTGGATCATTGCTCTCCTTCTGAGGCTTCTCATATTAAGGTAATTTTAGGGGCAGGTCGGTATTATCACCTGGATCAGAGCTCTTATGTACCTGGGACCAGGGAATGGTGAGGTGTAGGACAGACATGTGTACATTACATGTGTAAATATTTCTGATATCTTGTGAACCATAGTTTGAGAAAGATTAAGAATAACCAATGATAGTTTAATATCTAGGATATTACGGGTGAGCATTTGTTGAAAACCAGCAGATTTAGGCATGGCAACATTGACCTTGGTTGTGTTTTTTTTTTTTTTTTAATAAAAAATAAAAACTTAATTTAATGTGTTTAAAAGCAAGAATAATTTCTAAATAAAATACATAGTCAAATATGCATTCTCTGTGTTGGGTTTTTATTAATAACTTAGTTATGTGGAAGTAAAGAAAGAGCAGCTATTAAAAATTGTGTGTAGGATATATGAGCGGCCTTGTATTTGACAGAACTTGTGGAACTCCATGAAAGAAAACCCTAACTTTCAGATGTTGCACAAAGACATGCCATCTACAACTCCAGCTTACTCACCCGGCTTGGATTTTACTGCCACTGAATGAGCCACTTTGTTCCAAAAAAAAAACAAAACTAACGAGTCACTATTTCATGATAACTTTTCATAATAATATCAATAAAGGTCATTTTAAACACTTGGAAAAAAGCTTAACTCACAACTGACATTTTAGTGCAATTTTCCTCAGAGCACATAACCATTGCCAAGGAATCTACTTTCTACAGCTAAGTTGCTCTGTCACCTTAGAAAGCAGCTTCATCTATTTGTCCTGAATTACAAGCAATCAGTTGTTTGAACCACAGGGATGCTGATTTTGTACTTTTTGTCCCTAGAAGTACAAAACGCCACGACATACGTGTCCCTTACTAGTGCTGCCAAGATGAAATTTTACTTCATCCTGAATTTATTGGTATTGGCCAAGGAAGACCTGATTCGGACCTCGCAATTACTTTCAACTGGGGACGTCACATTTGCAATACCCGTACATATGTACAACTGTATTACGATTAATCTTTGACGATTTATTCAATCTGAATGCACGGAGTCTTTTTTTTATATACATATCCCTCGCCCGACCTGTTTTTAGATCATTTCCATCTGCGTAAAACAACTCGGCGCTATTTCCTGACGTAGACCTATTCCTATGTAGGCCACGTGGTGTCGCTGTCATTCTCATAAATTTAATTCTTTTATTCTCGCGTTGTTAAATTATTTTCTGAACGGCAGGCTCCACCTGTGAAATCTTATTGTAGATTTATTATTTTATTTATTGCATTATTATTGTTATTATTAGTGCTATTATTATTATTGTTGTTGTTATGATCACTTTTAGGGCTACGATTTGGACTTTTGGGGGGTGCAGTGTTCTGTGCGTTCAAGCAAGAACCGGAGACGTCCTCTGGTTTAGGTCCCGCTGTTTTTCAGTTATGCATCCGTTGCTGTTATCAGTAAACTGAGAACACTGCGACTTCTGTGACGGCATCAGTTATTGTAAGACACTGGTTGAACAGTTTATTCGGACCTTTACTGGGCGCAAGAGATCTTTCACTGTGTTTTCTACATTCGTGAAATTAGAACATATTTTATTCCCAAACATTCAGTAATCTGCTACGGATTGTTATCTACGAAATAAACTTGATTACACCTTGATAAATCTGTTCTTTTTACCGCACATCTTGCCGTTTATCAATTATTACCTTAATCCTTTGATTTTAGAAGCATCAAGTTGTGTTTAACTGACAGGCAAAATTTACAGATACATATATCATAATCAATAATATTAAACCATGGGCTAAGGAAAAAATTGCAACTTAGAACAGAAAACTTTTTTGCCACTTTTTCTTCTCTAACTTTGATCATAGTATGAAACTAATCAAATCGTACGAATTTCTATTTGGTTTAAACAACAACATATCAAGCAGGTCCATTGGAAAATATAACTCAAAAATATAATTTGATTGAATTCCCTGAAAATGTATTAGGACTTGTATAGGATTTGTAGTCATTGCAGACAACTAATCGCATCATGTTAACGTTCATAAATGTCAATCTGTTTTTTCTTCAAATTATCGATTTTTTCGTACAAGGGAGCCACCTTTTCCAATGTTTTTATGTTACTGAAAATTGATGGAGCCACGTATTTATAAAGAGGTGCTTTTGATTCTCTCTGGTTGTCAATACGTTCGACGCACTGATAAATCTCACACTGATTTAACCCATTGAGCGTTGGATCCACTGAAGGGCGACATTTAACTCGGGAACTTTCCTGTGTTTTCACAAGGCTGGAAACCTGACATACATCCCCTTAGCGCCGCAAAACATAGTCCTGCAATATGATTTCATCAATGAAGCACCCAAAATTTTAAGATCTCTATTTTTTCCATGGGAGTCTGTCACTAATGTTCTGTGCATTACGGATTTAGTACGATCTGATTCCGGCATCGAGCCTTAGCCACCAAGCTTACTGCTTTTGTGTGGCCATGAGCCCGGTGGAAATGCAGAGCCCTTAAATCTCAAAGGCTGCTAGTCCTTTAGCTAATTTCTGGTCTGCACTTTTTGAGAGGATAAAAGGCAGGCTGTCACCCAGCTTTCGCTTGCAGTCTGCAATGCGCCACCCCATCAGCTCTGTATCTTCCATTTGGCCATTAGCTTGGTTCCTGCCACCAAAGTCACTGGCCTTCTAACTGATAGCTCCGCGCCTGCTACTTGCCCCCCTTTCTCCATTATCTGTGACTGTGACTCTTAGTTTTCAGCCTGCTGCCATGAAATCTGCGCCTTAACCCAATACCTGGCCATCGAATCTATGGTTACCTACCTGCCTCGTAGACCGATCTGCTTTCTAACACTCGCTGGTGTCTCCATGATATGTCCTCTGTGAGACCCCAAGTTATGCCGGCAATTGTACCCTTACCTATGAGTGGCGCCATCTTCAAACAATCCACGAAATGCAGCTCAGGTGACTCATTATACAGAACCGCACGCCGCTAATGTCTCTCTGCTCATTTGCTTAGTGTGGCATTTATTTTAGTCGGCCAACTAAAAGATTCATTGATTCATTAATGTTTATTTTGTCAAAGATTGATTTTTATTGATTAAACATTAAATATCCACAGATCTGGATCAATATTTAATTATCAAGGAACTACACTTAACACAGGCATAAACAGCATAGCAAAACAGGCTGGAAACCGAGTCATTGCAGGAACAGTCCAATTAAGAATCCAATACAGCACCACAATTTCTTTTTACGGTGTTATTGTTATTGTTGTTGTCATGTAAACGGTGCATTTATGAATCTCGTTTTTCTCGATTCAAACCCGATAGAAAAGATGACAATATAAAGTATTATTTTCCATTTTCCATGAGAGTGCTCCTTCTAACTGTGTTGTGTTTGTATCCTTAAGTCCGTATTGAAAGCAGTACATGCTGAAGGATATCGCCGTGATGCTTTCCACGTAGGGCCTATTTATTTCGGTTTGTATTTTGTTTACTTATTGATGTTTTAATTGTAAAGCATATTATCTTACATCCAGAGGAATTAGACATTGTAAAATAAAAGTACACAGGGTTTATGTCCCATATTTCAGTATCTATCTAAAATGATCTCCGTTAACGGTGCCCAAAGGTTGAACATTACGTAGCAGTAAATAAGACATAACAGAACACTTACTGTATAAAGCAATACAAAAGTAAACTGCGAAAGGATTACGTTACAAATACATAGTTACATAGTAAATGACCTCTTAACACTAGTAGCTATGTTTCTGAATATAGAACTATATGAAGCCTGAACTACTTCTCTCGCGTATAAGAGGACTATGACAGCGCATTTTTGTATGTCTGCCACCCCGTTCCAGTTTTGGCCAGAGGACCAGCGGAGCCATAATGAAAAGTCCAAAACCAGCCAACAAAGGAGAGCAAACGAGCGGGCAACTGCCCCTAGCCACCAGACAGGCTAGGGCTGAGGAAGATAAAAAGGGATCGTGACAAAGCGGATCGAAGCTCTGATGTGTCTTTGCCTCCCGCTAGAAAAACACTGGAGTCGTAAATAGACGTTATAAGGTCTACGCATAAGCCTGCGGTTTGTTTTAAAAGAATAAGTGTTTTTGATACGGGTGGCTTTATTTGGTTGTGCATGGTAATACTCGAAATGCTTCAACTTGCTGTCTTGGTCGACCTACAGAGCGACTCAAAGCTTTTTGTGGATGTTTATAATATTATAATTATGCAAATATGATGACATTTAGAAATTTTAATTACCATTTTGATCAATAAATGCAACTGCTTATATCAAAGTTTCTATTTCCGGAATATCTTTTTTTAACCTGCGGGTGACTACATGAATATGCTTATGTAAAGTGATTTTTGTGAAGTTCAGCTTCCATATGGCACTCGAATTATGTGAGAGGACTTATAATTTATTTACTACTAATTTATTATAGCGGGCGCGTCTGTCTTTTAGATAGGATAATTATTGTCTAAGATGATATATGTATATGCAATGGCTTCAAAACCCTTTTGATAAGACTTGGGAAGTTCTGAAATGTTGCAGAGCGGGTAGGAGCAGAATATATTAGCTGCTGGAGCACGGAGTCGAGGTAGCAATGGGTGTTTTAATCAATGTCCACTGCTGCCCCCCACTAAATCACCTTTGCACACCCGCGTCCAGTTTCCCGTGCACGCGCCTTCTTTCTCCTCAGCAGCAGCCCAGTCGACATGTCGTCATGGAAACAGCGGAGACACACGTAGCGTGCGTGTGAGAGAGATGGAGAGTGAGAGAGATGGAAAAGGGACAATGAGGGACACGGAGAGATGAAAGGTTAGGGTGTTGCCATACTTGCGCACGTATTCCCCTAACCTAACCAAACCCCCTTCACTTCCAACCCGCTGTCTCTAATTTCAACCATCGCCCCCATACAACACCTGCTTTTCCCTCTGTCCATCCTTGCTTTTTCACTACCCCCCTACAAACACATCTGCCCCCCCCCCCCATACATCCCATCTCTCCTTCTTCCCCATCTTGCTCTTTCCATCTCTCGTGTCCGGCAGCCTGCGCATATGGCGGAGATAGCGGCATTCACCGATGGAAGCGCTGGTAATATTTTCCCCAACAAAACAAAACCAGAAAAACAATCTGTACAACTTTGCATATTGATAACTTATCTCTGCGTATGCTACCCTCCCCTCTTCGCTTGTCCCCTCCTCCCTTCTGCCCTCTCTGTTACTCTTTACGTTGCATATTTTTCTTGGGTAGTTGCTGATATTCTTAAATCATTTATCTTTTGATTAGTTAAAGAAATGCCGATCCCAATGACTTAGTAGCCTCGGCAAGGGACACTATTTCACTCTTGTCAATGTAAACGAGAAAAAGGAAAGGGGAGCGGGAGGTGGAAAGAGAAATACTAGCTTCAGTGATTTCTTGCATGCACAAGGATTTTTTTCTTCCAATTTCTATTGATTAGAAAAGAAATTAATTCAAGGGACAACCCATTCTCTTTTCACCCTGTACAGCCCTCCCTCCCTCTTTCTTCTTCTCCTCTCAGTCTGTCTGCGAATCGCGCTGTGTCTCCCGCATACTCTGCATGCTGTATTAGGGGCTGAGGATCGCGGGAATATTTGATTTGCTATGTGGGATAGAACCTCGTAATATGCATGCGCTGAGCATTGCAGCCAGGTGTGCTCACTGTTATAACCAGATCCTCACACACAACATCGCAGCATTTGCAAAACTGTGATATTTCATGATCGTTTTTATTGTCGTTGTCATATCATTTCTTGTTACGGTTTATGTAAGCTATATTAAAATAACTGATGAGTTCTGATGGGTCTGATATAAGATCTGATTTTTGTGGTTTTATTTACGGAGTAATATATATGGAGCCAAATTGTCCTAAGAGATATTTCAAGAAGGAATGGCGAGACAGAGATGTTAAAAATAACAATAGCGCTTTTCATGGTCAGCGTCTTGGTGGCGTATATTATAGGTATAACGGGTGACATTGTAAAATATTAATACTATTGAATGATCAGCATACTATCGAAGGATAACTGGCTAATGATCTTAACAGACGATATTAATATTAACGCTTGTTTTCATTAAAAATAACCCAAAGTAACGCAGCGAGTCAGTTTGTCCCGGTTCCGTTTTATTTAGACTTATCTCGTGTTCGTTATGTCGAATATATTTGTAGAAGAGAGCTTTATAATGAGCGAAATAAGTAACGTTTGTTTCTTACGTGTTACGTATACCGTACCCTTTGTGGCTGAGTAAATGTATTTAGTATTATGGTGTAATTGTAATTCAATGGGATCGATATTATTTCGGCAGCATCTAGGCTTAATATTATAATAATAGGGCCCTGCGCGGGAGGAAGGAGTGTTAGCGGCTATCAACCCTGATATGTCGCCGAAGGGAAATCGATGGATAGACTGAGTTAATTATGAGAAAATCAATTAAGAGGAGGGGATTGAGAGTATAAAAGCCAATGTAGCAGGGTGGACAGACAGAGGAGGAGCGGAGCGGACCTCGGAGCTTCTCCGCCTTCCCTCCTGGCCTGCAAGTCGCTCCTTTGCTCTCTCTGCCTACATCTACAATGAGGCTCAGTGTCAGAGGATTTAAACCTGAGGGTTTCTTTTATTTCTTTCTTAATGATAAACTGAATTTTAAAAAATATAAAACAAGTTATCTTCTAAAGTGGACCACCCCCATATAGCTAAAAAATAAATCACACTTATGATTTAGGATCCTAAAAATATATGTGGTTTCGTTCTGTTCATATATTGATTAAAACACTACATTATACATTTATTAGGCTTACTTATTATTTGCTCTCTGTATTCCTATAGTACTTAAGGAACCCGCTATTACGTGGTCATCCAACTGCACTTAAAGGCTTGTATTGATTTTATAAAACCAAGGAAAATGACAAGGTTTCTGCCCAGAAAACTTCTGGATGATTATTTGACTGCATAGGTGACCAGCAGAACTCATAGGCTTACACCTACATGTAAAACATTGTCTACAGAAACGAAACCGTCTGAATTATATTTTAAACAGTGCTAGAGTATAACGGACATTTTTGTATTACCGCTTGCAGCCGATGGTCACTCTCGCAGATGGATAATTTTGCGGTGCGTAAAATGATGCAAACAAATTCAAATGTTGAATTCATGCGCTTTAGCATAGTTGAACACAGACTGCTATGTTGCTGGACTATCTATATTGATTTTTAACGTATATAAAGGATGAAGGTTTTATCTGTTCAGGCTTTACCTATATATCCCAGCGGTGCTGTACATATTGACTTAAATTTGTTAGTCCATTGATTTTGCTATCTTTGAATATGTAACTGCTAATATTCGGTTGCTGCTTGTCCCTTTTAAAAAATCAAATGAATATGTATGTCTACCTACTAGTAACATAAAAAGTAATAATAATCATAATTTATATTATATTAATTGCTCGTATGTAATTTTCTATGGATTTCACCCCTTCTGCAATCACATAATCCGTCTTTTTCACATAAAATAGTAAGAACTGTGTTATTTTGTGCTATTAAATATTTAAAATATAAATTCAATTGTACATCAATCGTAAATTATATTACTGGAATGCATACAACGACTTTGTAGATGGTATGAAATTATATACTTGTAAGTGTGCATGGCGTACTGAAGCGACTGGATCCGGATCGCCGACAACCAACCACTGAAGGGAAAAAATAATTACAATATTCACACGAATTTAAATATTTCAATTTGTGAATTAAGTAATAATTTTATTATTTTGTTTTCCGCCAAGAAGAAGCACTAACAGCTTGAGGATATTACTTGGCTGTAATTAGACGTATCACCGTCCATGCGCATTTTCCCGATTATAAAGTGGTGCAGTATTTCCATTTTGTGAATATGGACAAAAATTCAAGTGAAAAAGATGCATACGCATGCGTTAACATTCACATAGTTCAGACATGTTAATTCATCACTTATTTTGCATAAACAAATTAGAAATGATTTCGGTGACTTAAGCAGTGCTATACGTGTTTGTAAATGCACGATGCGGGTACGCAAAATAAAACATTTTAAAGGAAATTAAGTAGGCAATTAACTGTAAACTAAATACACTATAACTGGAAAGTCATTATTCATGTAATTATGAAAGTGTCAGACCACAAGGAAAACATGCATGTACATGTGGAGAAGCCAGCGATGGAAAGCTATACGTATCCTTAACAAATATTGAACATGCCTAATAGAAGTCAGGAACATTTAACAGGGAGATATCGATTACTGAGACACATCATTCACGGATAATTACAATTTGCATGTTACATAATATGCATTTTAAATTAGAGGTGAATATACCTGTAAGGCAAAAGTACGCATGATGTTATACGCGTTTACTAATCGCTTTATCAAACATCCAGGTGAAGGAGAATATTTGTTTATTGGAAATTATCCTTTCTGTTAGGATTTTTATTCTAAGCTATTTTAAGTCCCGTTACCATTTCTTGACTTGTTATTGATTTCCTAAAGTTCATAAAAACCGGCGCTTTCGCGCGCTTCGTAGAAGTCGATCGGGACGTTAAATGGAATGAATGTATAACGGAAATACTCTGAAGTATGAAAATTATTTTCACAAAAATATCGAACTTTGTACTGCAGGGAGAACGAACAGGATGACAGTGTTGAGATACTATGGAAAAGAAAACTCTAGAATGCACTGGAGGTTGTTGATAATAATAAATACAAAAAATGGAAAGGGGGCTTTACTAATAGTCAAAATTTGTCAAATGTTAAATTTCACTTAAAAATCTGATGGGTTTCCATTGGATAAACGCTAAAATTGGCTAGGACCATGGTAAAATTAAAACCATTAAAATTATTCAAATAAGAATTATATTGCTCAAAAACATTTTCTTTTCATTCGTTTGAAATTAAATCATTCTCTCTCCCCACAAAAAAGTTAATACAGAATACTTTTCCCCGAGGCATGCAAAGTTTATGTTTTATTTTTCGCAGTCATGTCGGAAATTTAGAAGAAAAAATAAGGCAGCATATAATATCCAGAACCACAGGAAATCGAAAACTTAGTTAAAAATGATTATTAGAACGCGAATGGACACACACACACACACACACACACACGTCCATATATATAGGCTAATACCTGGAATTTACTCGTATAAACTACTTTTGTATTGACAATACTGGCAAAACGTCGCCGTTTAAAAAATATTACATTTAAGTTGGTTTCAAGTATTACAGTCGTATACCTACCTTCGTGAGATCTATTCTTAAACCCTTTACCTTTTCAAAAACAATAAAATTGATTATTAAAATATTCCAAAAAATAATAGTGAATATTTCACTGTCAGTTTAAATTTGAATATTACAATTTCTTCGTTGCTCTCTATCAGTATGGCCTTAAGTTTTCTTTACATTGGCAATTTGTCTTCAGTAGGCTATTAGCTCATGCTATGGAAACAAAATAATCAAAGATACTTAAATACTTAAACATTCGGAAGACTAAAAATTTTATCGCATTTTTTTCTTCATAACATTTGCTGCATAACTTGAGACGGTAATGTATCCTACTTCTGACAATAGTAGAATCCTACGTTCGCTTCTGAGGAAAAAAACCCAAAACTAAATAGTTTCAGAGGTGGCAATGGAGTTTCTGCAGAAGAATGAATATGAACAACAAAAAAATCACCGAATGGACGTCTTCAACATTTCAAGTGATTTAAGTGATCCTCTGCGCTATTTTCAGAGGTTAAAACGAACGTGTTTGAAACCCAAAGTGACAGATCACGCATGTTGCTCCGGACCAAATCCCCATTGTGTCCATCTTATCAATAAAACACAGACACCTCAGATTCTCCTTTGTGTTAAAACTGAGTAAAATCTTTATCGACCTGGATTATATTTTGTGTTAAAAATTAAATTGCTGTGAAGAAATACAGAAATATGCACGCAACTTTAAAAAGAGATATGCATTAATAATAAATATCGTTATCTATAACTATAGGCGCCCTCTCAATGCGGTTTTTACACGATGATTTACCTTCCTTCTGAGGAGAAAGCACAATGTGCAGTAAAACGACCCAGTGTCAAAGGGCAGTTGGCCAGTATCGAATTAGAATAGACAGATTGTAACGGTAGAGCGCAGCCCTGTTCTGAAACGAAGAGCATAATCGTATCCCTTTTTGAACGAATTTACTGTAATAGTTTCGTGTGTGTGCTGTATATATAAACACGTTGTATATAATTTATATTATTCATAATCTACAGTATATAGATGTTGTATATGCAAATATAAGCTACACCCCATAAACACACAAATTAAATAACTGATTAGCTAATTGAGTCAGCTCGTCAATGAATCCTGTCCAAGTTTTTAATCGCTTGTGTATGAATAGGCTACAGTGCCACCTCCGCACGTAAATGTGCGTGCGAGGATGCCGTGAACATGGGAGCAGACAGACTTGTGAAAAACGCTGAAGCTGTTTTAGTGCGAATTGCCCGTGTCTCCTTAGACGTAGCAGTTTCTTAGGCGAGTAGAGAGGGGCATAGGCCATGTTGGGTATTATCGGAATTTCACTCATTGATACAGAACCTCGATTTTAATAGTAATTATTGTTGAGTTAAATATATATATATATATTTATATTTTAAGCGTTGGCTATAAAAATGCCATTAATGGCACCATGATTTTGTAATACTCTGGAAATAATATCGAGGGCGTTACGAATGTTTTTTTTAAAAAAAAAAACAAAAAAAACAATAAGAGTTAGTTGTAGGAAGTGTTCTTTGCAGGGTCTTTTGTAGAGGACTTACCTTTACACACTTAACTGCTCATAAACAGAAACCGTGGCCAGTAAATGGTAGGCCATTAAATCATAAATTGATCAACAATGACCAAGCTGATACACACCCTGTCCTGCACTGCCAGTGCACACACACACACAATTTATATGTGTGTGTCCATGGTCCTTGTGGTTAGAGTGTGATCAAGCTTGGAGGTCAGAGTTCAAATTCATCCCAGACAGACGACCTCATTCGACTAGATGACCTTTGTGGTCAAACTGCCTTGGGGTGTGTGTGGGGGGGGGGGGGGGGGGATGGCGGGGGGTCGGGCCTGTGGGGGGAGGTGGGGTGGGGGATAACGGACGGGGGGGGTG
>JABFDZ020000138.1:20384050-20399513 GCA_019775955.2 Pollimyrus isidori | reverse complement strand
GCAGTGTCGGCTCTTCCTGACAATTACAAAGCGCTGAACACAGGTGCAGGTGGTTCCTCAGCCCTGGGCCCGCAGTGTCGGCTCTTCCTGACAATTACAAAGCGCTGAACACAGGTGCAGGTGGTTCCTCAGCCCTGGGCCTGCAGTGTCGGCTCTTCCTGACAATTACAAAGCGCTGAACACAGGTGCAGGTGGTTCCTCAGCCCTGGGCCCGCAGTGTCGGCTCTTCCTGACAATTACAAAGCGCTGAACACAGGTGCAGGTGGTTCCTCAGCCCTGGGCCTGCAGTGTCGGCTCTTCCTTACAATTACAAGGCGCTGAACACTTAACACCATACATTTAAATTGATGCATTCACAGTTAAAACCTTAATGGCATGATGGGTGTCCAAACTAATCTGTAGCTGAGGCCTGCTTAAACATGAGTACTGCCAATTCAACACAAGTATTTTAGTTTTTTACACAGATCAGTGTCTCCTCAAACAAACCGAACATTTGCATCTGTAGGCAAAGAAAATCTACCAACTGGTTTACCAAATGGTATCTGCAAGGAGGCTGCAGTTCCCCCCCCCCTCCTCCAGAAAAGTGCGTGGGTTTTAATCACAGATGCAGTATCACTGTGCATATTAATTGTTTATGTAAATAACTAAAAATAAATCTATTAATTAATTACCTATTAAAATCTTTAGTGAATTATTTGAAATACTTTGAGATGAATAATGATCTTCCATGAGATCTGTTGCTCTTTGAGCCACATGCCAAATTTGTGATAAGCTGTGACATCATAGATTTATAATAGGTAGTCCTTATATTAGGAGTCTGTTCTGCTTCCATGAACTGGACTGGCATTATCGAATCTTCCTCTGTGGAGACAACTGCCAGTGGCGTCCCCCCCCTCTCCTGCTGCTCCCATCTGCTCACCAGTTCCTGTGCAGGCTTTGTGAGTCAGTGTTAGAAATCACAGGTAGGACTGCCAATATGATGACAGCACTGAGTTTGCTGGATGCCAGCATACAATCTGACTTTAAAACTCAAATTACAAACCTTATATACACATCTTGCATTGACTTCAACATCGGATGCTCAGGTTCTTATCCATGCTCATGGCATTTTGCAGTAATGCCACTGTTTAGTAATTGGGGATCGAAGGGTGCCTTCATTTGCTATTTCAGCTGTCCTCAAATGTGCCTGTGCAAACAATTTAACCAAGTTGTGAATGATCTGAACTGCTGCAGCAGTGGGAAGGGCAGAGAGAAATAATTGGCTCTGTCAGACAATAACAAAATCAGATGAATGGAGCAATTAAGAAGAAATAAAGTCTCGTTTAGACAAAACGACTGCAGTCATTGACAGAAGAAAGATCAATCATTGCAAAGTATTGTTAAATATGGTCTGTTTGGCACTTTGTTACAAAGGCTGTCCAGATCTGACTAATAAATAACTAAAGGGCAATGAGCATGTGATGAATGACAAATGATCAATGGATATCATATGTGCAAAGTACAATATAAACCAAAGTAGGAATTATGCATATCTTTCTTTGAGATTGTGAGATGATAAAAGCATGAGTGTAACTGCAGCCACTTTGATGGTGTGATTCTTAGAATCTAAAGCAAGGCACTTGGCCTGAATGCTACAAAAGGAACTGTTCCTAACATCCATCCATCCATCCACCCATCCATGTACTGTATTTTTACAGTGGAAGGTTGCCCCTTATGTACTACCTGATTTATCAAGAAATAAACAAACAAACAACCAATCCCAAATAACCATCATTAACAACAAAGTCATTAGAGATTGCAGGTACCAATCAACAGCTATGACAAATGCGTATGCGGCACATCACGAAGGCTTCAATGGGGAGTGTGTGGCTCAGTGGGGTAAGCCTGTGTCTTTGTGATCGCAAGGTCACTGGTTCAAACCTAGTCTCAACATGTCTGCAGGCTCTAGAGCTGCCATGAGTGAGTGCCCTTTGCAGGCAACTTGTTTACAAAGAGCAAGTTGAGGGCAGTGTAAAAGGGATGATTTCCCCATGGGGATTAATAAAGCAATTATTATTACAGGAATTTCAAAAGCTTAGGACTGACAAGTCCTTCAGGAACATTTGCTGTGAAACAATTTGTGCATTTGAAGGTTAGCCATGATGCCCGATTGAGAGGGTTACCTGTTACATATATTTTGCTTGTGTAAAGAAGAGCCACATATTCCTTTTGCAGATGCAGCACATTAAAGTTAAACTGAAAATGTGCTTTTTTGACATTAGCTCTCTTTACTGCTGAAACAGCTGTCTTCTTGGTGGCAGGTAGCGATCGAGTTTGCAGAGCACAGCTTGTATTTAGTTAATATGAAGAACAGATTATTCAAGGATGAAAATCCAGTCCAATTCCCTTAACAATCCAGATCTCAGTGGCTCTACTAGTAGGGCAGTTTTTGTAAAGTCTCATACCATATAAATCTTGTTGTCATGTCCTCGCTATCTGTTCAGTGCTATGAATTAGTATTATTGTGCCTAAAATGAAAATAGCTCCAGATATGATAATAATTATGAACTGGGATCTTGCGTACTGCTTCTCATATTCCCTCATGAAAATGGGTTTATCAAAGAGGTGTAAGATTTTTGACCAACTGATGCCTATGTAACACCAAATGGCAGGGTGTCACAGCAATGGAACAAAGCTAAAGAATATATATATAACTTATTAAAAAGGTACAAAGCAAGATATACATTCAGACAGGCAAAAAGTGCAACCCTCACGCATATGACCACAGGGATTTTGCCTGTTTGTCCAATCCCCATATGCAGGTATTTGGCACTGCTAGGATTGATGGTGGTCATTGTGAGGTAGGTGACTGTGAGGTAGGTGACTGTGAGGTATGTGACTGATGGTGGTGACTGTGAGGTAGGTGACTGATGGTGGTGACTGTGAGGTAGGTGACTGATGGTGGTGACTGGGAGGTAGGTGACTCATGGTGGTGACTGTGAGGTAGGTGACTGTGAGGTAGGTGACTGCGAGGTAGGTGACTGTGAGGTTGGTGACAGTGCTTAGACTCTGTGAACTGTCAACTGTAAGAGGGGTTCTTTTGTAAGCTCAATAACTCAAAACCAATACAGTTTTGTCGCTGTGGGCAAGTTACTGTTTGATCAAAATTAACCTGATTCTCATTTTAATTATCCCTAGAATCATGGCCTGAATATTTCAGAATCGCAGAGAGTAGCTATATATTCTGGCAATGAAATCATGCTTTTCAGGCTAATTCAAGCATCGTGTCCAGCAAGGTAAGGTAAACCATGTAAAGTAACTCCTGTTCATTTAACACATGTGTAAAATTATACAGTATAACAAGTTTGTAAATACAGACCTTGACTTTTTCACTTGACTCAAGAACAGTAATTACTACTGTATTATAAGAGAATGTCAACAGAGCAATGTTGTATGTATATTTGTAGATAGGTGCATAAACATATTAATAGGAAACTGGAAAATTGTGAAATGATGTCAAACATTTTGGTTTCCCAAAGTAGATCAGATACCTTCTGATCCAAGCTGAATGACAGAAGTATGCAATACATTCCAGAGTAGGACCCCCCCATCTTATGAGTTCACAGTAGTGTTGATTATTAAGCAGAAACACAATGTTTAATAACAATAATAGTCGATACTTTTATTGATCCCCATGGGGAAATTGCCTTTATACCTTTTGCTGTTGCCCACCGTGCCCCTCCCACTGATTTGAGGCACCTTCTGAAGGCATTCAAGTCATTTTCAGCATCTTGGAAATGCACCAAGCCCTCAACTGCGACACAAGATCCTGTCTGTCTCACAAATTTGGAAAATCAAAAACATAAAGAGGTAAATGAGGAACAAGTGCCTTTGAGGTGCCCATTATCAACATAAATAATGGTGTTGTCATAATCTGCTCCTTTTCCATCTCAAATAAAAAAAAAACTGCAGTTCCATCCCCTTCCATCTCCTAATCTCCTGCTGTGCATGGTGCCACTGTTACATAGGCAGAGGCATCTGACAGGCTTTGATGGATGCATGCAATTTCCCTTTTTAAAAAAATCAACAACAAAGACACCTGATTAGAATAATAAACATGTAAAGACATTGTTTCACAGCTTGGAGCAACAATTCCAAATTTTTTAATTCTTTATTCTTTATCTGCCAGATAATTTAGGTTTTGGTGGACGTGGGCTGGGTATTGCAAACATCTATCATTTGGTAGTAAAATACAGACAATGCATTTAGTTAATAATTGGTTCAGTGATGTAGTGAAAGGTATGTGAAGAACTTCTGGCACATTTCACATTTCCACAGCTATCTCAAAGCACATTATCCCTCTTTTGTTTTTGATCTTAACTTCCACCAGATCTGCCACCGACACAGTTGACTTCATTTCCTGTTCCGTATAAAAACAGTGAAGATGCTTTGTTTTGTTTTTTTAGATTATTTGCCATAAGAGATGTTGGAAATCCATCTCTTACGGGATACTCCTCACCACCCATAAGCTGCTGTAAAGGGAAGCGGAGCTGTTTGCGGTTAGCGGTGTGTGTTGGACATGGACTTGGAATGACAACTTGGCAACACAAAACTGAATATTAGGGGCAGAAAATGAGGTTATACAATATGAGATGGAATGATCATACAGATAACTACACACTTTGCCATGCATCAAACGGTTTCACTGCACCAAAAAAAATCTCATTCTCCCATTTTTATATATAAAACTCAGTGAGACATAAACAGGTAAACTGAAGTAATCAATGATGCCATAACTTTTTTAATTATCATTTCATAGTCTTGGTCAACATTTGATTCTGCAGAATTGAGGATGCCGGTTTCTGTTTGGCGAATGTTATCGACAAGAGAGAAACGAAGGGCTGATATCAATGTGACTCCTGCAGGCACTGAAGATAGCTGGCAGAGAGGCTGCTGTTCCCCTTACAAACATAGACTTTAGCCTGTCACTGACTGCCATATTCCTGCCTTTGTAAATTAAAAAAATGTGCTTACAGAGATTTTTATTTCTAAGATAAAAGCTGCCAGAATGTTTTTTTCTTCCCTCTTTCTCTTGTTTTTGGCACAATGCAAATTGGGGGCAAGTATTTAGGATCCTTCCTTAGGTGTCAGTTCCAAGATATTCCTCTCTTCATGTCCTTCCAGCTTTATATCACCTGGGTCCATCCCCTTTATTAGACATGCTGCTGTTTCAGAATTTATTGTATCAGGCATCAATTCTATCAGCAGAAAAAACACAGCAGATTTGCTTTACTAGAAACTGAGAAAATCTGTTTGAGTGTATTATTCTGACATTTAGGTTCCGGAATAAAATCCCAGTATTCTTCTCAGCAAATTATCAATATCACTGCTCACTTAATAACAGCTAAGGATAACAGCTAGGATGTGCCTTTGAAAGACCAAAATCAGGGTAAAATACAGAATCTCACTGAATGATTTAATTTTCTCTACAGAAACTCAAGTGTCATCATATAATTCTTTATTAACATGTCTATATCAATGTGACAGTATGGATCTATAAGTTCCATTTCTGAAAGCTTATTACATATGAATAACATACATTTAAAAACAATTGACGACTTAGCCCTTTCATTCAGTTTAGCGTAAAAATGATACTGCTCACTCTACAGCAGTAACTAGATAGGTGTGTGTCTGAAAAATGGGACCTGTGAAGCAAGTGTGGGTTTCCATGGAATTAACCGTCTTTCTTACATTTACATTTATTTATCACTACTGTGGCAAATTGTACATTAAACGCATACAAACTGCCAAGCAGTCAACTAATTCCAGCTCAGCTGCACTTCCAGTGAATGCCTAGGTACAAGCAGTGCAGTATGAAAAGCTACACAATCTTCAAAGATGGCAAGAACCTAATAAGACAAAGTTCTTGGCAATGTCGTATAGAAAAATAAATAAAATAAAATGTAAACTGGTTCATTGATCTGCTTTTCATTTTCCATATATTTTAAATGAATCTTCATATATGTGACGGGACGTGACAGAGGAGCGGACCCAGGTATGCGAGGCAATCAAGTTTTATTTGGAAGCCCAAACAGAACAGCAACAGTGTCTGAAGCGTGAGGCGTAAATCGGGGTCGTGGGGCAGGCGAGAGAGTCGTGGTCCGGGAAGTCAGTCCAGCAAGCAGTGACGAGGACAGGAGACGGAGCGGAGGCGAAGGGTTGGACACTGGGCGGGACAGGACGGGTGGTTCAGGAACGGGGACTGGGCTAGGGAGAGGAAGCGAAAACAAAAGGTGCTGGAACGAGGGCAGAATGGTAGAAACAGGGCGAAAGGGAAGACAGGAGACAAGAGATTGCTTGGTACGGCTCAATAGTGACATCGGCGCAATACTTCACACTGGCTGTTGGGATTCTGCCCTCTTTATGTTGGCGCTGATGACGTACAACTCGCTACACCTGTCGAACCCCGCCCATCCGGGGCCGCGGACGTCACAATATAATAATTCTTAGAGACTGAAAGGCAGTGGCTGGGCAGAGAAGAAATGCCCTGCAGTGGACCGGAATCCTGCCCATGATGCACTCCAGCCATAAACCCTGTGTAACCGGAGATAACAACCCTGACCAGGAAAGGCAGCTAGAAGATAGACGTCATTTGTGGACAACCTGTTAATTGGGTGCTTTCTGAGTAATAATAATAATAATAATAATCTGAAATGAGGCATTTGTTCAATAATGGCTGAATTATGGGTCTTAAATATGTACATAGTTTCCCATTTAGAAATTGTACTGTACATTTAATGTATACAAATGGAGCATTAAATTTTTATGGGCGAAAGGACCTTTATAAATCAATGGCCAAGATAGAAAAGAGATGGTTACAAAGGACCCATTTAAAGCAGGCGAACATGGTTTGATGATTCCGGCACCAAACAACCTCATTTACCTACTGCAAAAATGACATGGGTTCTACCCGCTGCACACATGGGTTCTCCCCAGCGTACTCCCCATGCACATGTAGGGGCCTCAGAGGCTAACCCATATGTATCTGGTCAGTGTCTCGAAACAGAGTTCAGTTTTCAGCCTCCATAGGTCTTTGACACGGCAAGATGATTCTGTAATGGCAGCAAGCAGATGCTTTGCTTGATTAAATCTAACCCTTGATTAAACATGACAGATGGCATCTGAGCTGACTTTCCTCTTCAGTTCCTTTCCAGCCGTTTTTTTATTACTGACTTGTGCACCGCTGCTGGAGAACAAACTGCCTTTTATTGTACCTTGGGTGTGTATTAAGGAGCTCTGAGAAGCTGAGGCCTACCCACTGTGGAGAATTTTGCAGCCCCCAGATGAATGTCCAGATTGTTGTGTCTGTGTAGGCTAGAGATTAAATAACTGCTTTAATTTAGCACAGATTTTGCAGAAATTATTAATGCATCACTTAGATTCTGTATTATCTTTGGATGTAAAATGAGCCATATAAACTACACATTGGTGTTTTTAAATACACACTCATAGGTTATATAGGTTTATACTTTGTTTTTATATAGATTGGACCCATTTTGAAAATAGTGCAACACTCATAATGTGACCTGAAATGCCTTTGAGCTCCTTTCTTAATTTTACAGAGATGGAAAGCATTGCCAAATCATCAAATAGTTTTTAGATTTGGGAACATGAAAATACGACTGTTGGGTCAAACCTCATGCCTGTGTATTTCAAGGCAGTGCTCTTTCTGTTCGTTTTTCCTAGATCCTGGAGGGAAAGGGGCACATAGGGAAAACTTTGCAAGGGACCATGCGATATTTTTTTTCCGGATGAAAAACTCTGTCTGACAGCATTTATTTCATAGCTCAGTTGAGTTTCTGGACTAGGCATCGCTTGGCTTGGAGCTCTTGTTGTAATCCCACTGGCAGACAATTTTTCTTCTGAGATTTTTCACACTTGTTTGTTTATAAGGACAAAAGAGTTTTCATAAAAGGTTCCTTCCTCTGTTCTAGAACTATAAACATATCTCAAGAAGTAATGGAACAATTATTTTGTTAGCCTATGTAAAGCAGTCACATTTCATAAAACTTTGACAATTAAGTCAATCTGAAGATGTTTTTCAATAAAAAATAACTAGACTAATGCATGAATGTTATATAAAATGACCTTAGATACCAAGAATTAGATTTGAGAAAAAAATTCAACAGCTTTACATAGGGAGTACGAACACTGTTTATATGTGCAGTATATTGTTATAAAGAGTTTGATGTTACCTCAGACCAGGAAAAAAAATCTAACTTTGAACAATTTTTGTTATTAAAAACTGCTTATTTTACGTGCATGGTATAACAATTATTAGAGGCACATAAATTAAAGCATAATTATAACTACATAATTATAAATGTATGATTAAAATGGGAGCACAACATTTTGAAACTCTGCATAAAAGGAGTCTTGCTGTGACTCCTGTATACTAAGCACAGAGCTATTTAGCACAGTTAGGCACAATGTACTTAATTGTTACTCTGATTGTCATGCAGTTTTGTGCTGCAAGGGCAAAAATATGTCCCTAAAACGGCACCCATAAATCTTCAAAGTTGCTGATAGATCTTATGTGGACCAGGACGCCGAACTTCCCAATGATCAAATATGGAGAATAAGAAACTCGTCCATGTTGCCAACATGTCATTTTAATCCCTTTATTTGTGATCAGACCTATTAAGCATTTAATCTCCAAACAATCAACAGCATAGTGAGGCTGCCAGATTTGTCATATGAAAAATAAATGCACTTTGTAAAATATATAGAGTAGAATTTGTACGTGATGACTATTGCAGTAGCAATTACTCCTCAGTTCTAAAGCAGCTGAATAGCCATATAACTTTTAAGGAGACTAGGAAAGAAAAAAACATGTTCACTCTAATGATTTCAAATGTGTTATTTTAAATTAGTATGAAATATTTAGCCAGTTCCACTTTAAGTGTGGATAGATGCCAGTTCTGAGGTAAGCTAGAAGTGAACTGTAGAATCATAAACATGTAGTTGTCTCATAATATGAAAATATGTGATTCCGTTTTATAGCTGTGGTTGAACTCCTAAATTTAACAGCTGCCCCTAATGGCCAGTAGTTTTTTACTGCACAACAGAAATTAATGATGTGTTAATATTTTATGAGGCACATGAAAATGAGCTGTCTGCAAGGCAAATTCTGTTGGCTTCTTGATTTCAGGCATTCATTCTCTTATTTCAGTGGGAACACCATCTCACAAATATCTTCACAATAATCAAATAGTAGACTGACATTATTTTAGTAGTTTATTACTTTGGCATTTGAAATATATTGTACATGAACCATATAAGCAATATATAGGTGTAGTCAATGTTTATTTTTAAACATTTTATTCTTGTGAAGAAAATATATTGGGAATATTATGTTTCCTCTGTTTTTAGCCCAACTGTACTGCATGACAGAAGAAGGGAATGCACAGTTGCTAGTCCTGGCTCTTCCAAGGACGGAAATGATCCAAACACTCGACGGCTTCCATACTCGTTAAGCGCCACAGCCAGGCAGATGATTAGAGGAGAACAGAAAGCTATTGGCTGGTAATAAAGGGCTCAGAGACTCTTAGCCAGACCAGTGAGAAGCCTGAGAGGATGTTGACGCAAACCTGACTCTTATGGAAAAGAATCATGGCATGACATTCCCGGAGACATCATTCATTGATAGGCGGATTTCACATAATTCCATATTTCATAACAATTAGTGCCAATTAGCCAAATTTGTAACATTTCAAGGAAAAGGACTTTCATGTAGTTATATAGATTCTGTTTTAGTCTTTAATATATTTATTTGTTTCGTTTGGTACTGTAAACTTTATAAAAGTTTATTACCTTTTGGTAGTAAAATGCAGTAAAAACATGTGATAACAGTGATATGCTCCCAGAGATACGAAAACAATTTCTATTAAGATCTTCAAAGTAAGGACTACATGCTTAATATTACAGTGTTTTATTAGCACACTTGGAAGGAAAACAACTTTATGCATAAGTGGGGAAATACTGTTCTATGACAGAAAACGTCGTGTGGGAGTCTCTAGTTTTTGTCTGTCAGAAACCACTGCAGATGACACCCAAGACTGCTGTAGAAGATTATGAAGATGCTTTTCATGGAACCACCCTTCAACGCCTTTCTGTTGCTTTTGCGTGTGCACTCTTGTCAAAATAAGGTCTACAACCTTTGAGGCATGAGAGATGTTCTGGGGTGGCATGGTGGTGCAGTGGTTAGCGCTGTTACCTGGGACCTGGGTTCGAGTCTTCGCCTGGGTTACATGTGTGTGGAGTTTGCATGTTCTCCCCGTGGGGTTTCCTCCGGTTTCCCCCCACATTCCAAAGACATGCTCAGGCTGATTGGAGTTCCTAAATTGCCCATAGGTGTGCATGTGTGAGTGGTTGTTGCGTGAATGTGCCCTGTGATGGACTGGCCCCCTGTCTAGGGTTGTTCCCTGCCTCTATCCCATTGCTTCTGGGATAGGCTCAGGACCCCCTGCGACCCAGTAGGATAAGCAGGTTGGAAAATGGATGGATAGTGATGTTCTTTTCATAATGATCTGGTCCCTTTATCCCTTAGCAGGCTATCTTTAAACTCAAACAGTCTGCATTAAACTCATTAACAAAACTAGTATCCAAGACAGAGAGGATATTTAATGTGTTTCTTTTCCCAGAGTTAATTTCAGTTCTACCTCACCTGCTCATTGCTGTTCAGGTTTTATGTCTATCAAACTCTGTGTTGGGGACACTTCTCACAAATAATCCATTCTCTCCAAGTAATCCATTACACTTAGAAAGCTCAGGTCCAGAAGGTACAAATCCAGACCAATGTTATGATTCAATTCCGTTGACTACATTGTGATTGTGACTCTTCTTTTTAAACCAGTTGGTTGAAACAAAACTTTGGTCTGGATTTGTACTTTCTGGACCTGAATTGTCCACCTCTGTCTGCAATAGATTCATTTCGTGAGTAATTTCCCCAACACTAACTGTACTGCCTCAATGCTACTGGCATATTTCACTGTATGTGCTGAACTCTTCAGGCTATTTAGAAGCCAGAGTTTTCCAAAACTGATGTTTATTACTGAAGTACCATCACTCTGCTGTTTTTTTAAGCCACGAGTGGAAAAAGTTCAGACGGAAGTGACACATGTATCTGTATTTTAGCATTTGTGTCTATCTTTAAAAATCCACAAGCCCCCCCCTCCCATTTTCAACCTCCAGCTGAGAACCACTAATATTACCCAAGTGATAATAACTCTGACTTTGAGTTCTTCTTGCTGTCATGTCTAAATGAAATCCAGCCTTGACTGGCTTTTTATGCCCTTGGCAGTTATAACTCTGGCATGGGAGACTATGGAGTGTGGAATGGGAACACTTGCTGTGTTTTGCCCCTGATACGGATTCAGCTTATTTATAACCCTGTTCCAATTAAACCCAACCCATCTGCCTCCAGCTCCAAACTAAATGGTAAGAGATAACATTGCTCCTGTGTGTTGCCCCAGGCGCTACAAAAACAGGAAAATTAGCTACACAAAAGGGGGCCACATCACTGAAGAGGGCCTCCTGAAACTCTGTGCCGTGCACAGCCGACACGCCCGCTTATTTGCTGCCTGGCGCGTCTGTTTTTCTTTGACATGGGGAACTGAGCCGACAACAGAAAAATGTTAACGAGGCACGAACAGCAGACTTGTGAGGAGACTCCTCTGAAAGAAAGACATGGCTTTTTTTAAATAAGGAGAAATGCAGCCACCTTGTTTTCTTGCTTGCTTTACAATGTGGAGGAGTGTAACAAATCGCATTTGTTGTCATTCATCCTGCTGCCTGTGGAGATTGTGCTTGTGGGTGAGGGATGACTCAGGTCTCGATGCACAGTCTATGCTTTCAAAAGTAGAATGAAGAGGATGTACGCAGACATTAGGAGCCCTGGAAGACACATGGAATTAAGCACCCCCCCCCCCCCCACTAGTGTCATGGCAAAGGAATGTTGCCTGTTTAATCCCCACACTTAATTGAACATGAAAGATGTCTACACAACAAAGCAGCCATGCATTCACATCCCAAATTTCATCTGACATTTGGTTATTTATGGTTAAGTGCACAAGCAAATTATAATGTTTACATAGCACTTAATGCACAGTTTTACAAGTTGCATCTGCCTCGCGTTTCTGAAGGAAGATCTGAACCACGCAACATAACCTCTCATTATTCTTATGGCACCACTACAGTGTAGTTATGCTGCTTGGTTTATCCATATTATAACAGTAGAGGTCTGCCAGGGGGCGTGCTGGTTAGAGAGCCATCAGGAATTGTGACATAATAAGGGGTGCAGTATCAGATCCCTCATGGAGAGGTACAGTAGCAGCTTTGAACATCTTACACTCTAAATACTCATTCTTAACCTAATCTGAAAATTCTACAATAGTGTTTGTACTTTACAGCTGACATTCAAAAGTTAAAGGAAAAAAATAGTGTACAAATTCATATCTATCAAGTCTTGTAAAGTTGCCTAAAACAAAACAAAGGGCAAAAGTCGTAGATACAAGTCAAGAGTGACTTGATGAGTGGAGAAAAAGTTATTTTGAGTGTAATGTTTGTCTTTTATAAATAAATATACATAATTATGTGTTCATGTGTGCATGGATGTATTAAATGGATCTGTTGCCCATTTTCAGGGGCCAAGCCCTGCCCCCTCTTTGTAAAACGTATTTTTAGAAGTAATCCTTGGATAATCACACAAGGCAGCTCAACATAATCCTAAAAGAATCCCAGATTTTGCCTCAGTCATCCCATACAATATATCAGAGATATTCCCTAAACGTGTCACACTTTGTATATTCCATCAACGGTGCAGACGGTCTGTTATCGTTTTACTGCTCAGTGTAAACACAATAATGCTCTAGAGTTTATCAGCCATCGGCAGAGTTGCATTAATGGCTGCATTAGTGCTCTTTCAGTAATCTGCGAGCATTGCACATCTTAGTGCCCTCATTGTACGTCATTGAACATGTAACAGTGAAATGCCCCTAAAGCCGCACCAGTGAAATGCTAGCAATCCTTTTGAAGTCATTGTTAGACAAGTTCATCTCGAGCAGTGCAGAGGTTCAACGAGTGGCGCTGTACGTTCATACCTTCAGGGACAGATGGTCCCATTCCCAGATCTGTGTGCGGAGTTTGCATGTTCTGCCCATCTCAGAATGCTCCCACAGTCCAAACACATGTGGTTTAGTGTGCCCTGTGAAGATCTGTGATGAATGATAAATGGATGTGAGAGTACACCTGCACAATAAATTTACCAACATTAGAAGTTTAAATATTGCACGCAATTCATGTTCCTTTTCTGTTATAAAACAACCCTCCACATGCACATGCAGGCAGAACTGCCATTAAACTTTGAGAAATTAGTCATATTATGTCCACACAACAGCAATATCTCACTGAAGTGGTGACTTCCACACAGGAAAGCAAAACTGTAGGAGACCATAGTACCAGCAAACAAAAAATGCTGTGCAAGTGTCTGTAGTGGCTGTTTCAAATGACATGCACAAACAGTAATAGAAAATGTGCATGAAGATCTATTTTAAGGGGCTATAACTGTAGGATAAAAGACACGGCTAATTAAATGGGACAATTTGATTTAAGGTGCTGCCGTTGTAAAACAGATTTTGGGTCTGGAGCCAAACAAATGTACCGCAGGAAGTGCCCCTCCTGAAAACAGAGAAATTAGGATGTGCATTTTATATGGAGGTACTAGAGAAAGATTCTTATCCTTATTTTCTGTAACTGATGGAACAGCACTGTTGTTCACTGCAGGAAACGGTAATCAGACTGAGATTCACGTTTTTGCTCAGATTAATCATGGCAAAGGAAAAAATAAATTGCAATGTTTAACAACCCGAATTCCCGCTCAGGGATTTTCTAAATAAAGATGTCAGTTTGAATAAGTAAGTGGTCTGAGTTAAATTTTATAATTTGTAGAATGTGATTCTGTGTCTATGATGCATGCCTGTTGTTACTGTTACAGATATCCTGGCAGTTAAAACACACCACATGAGTTTTGGCATCGAGTCTCCGGAAATTTCCCCCAACAGCTTTTCTTGTATCCAGCCTGCCTGGGTGATCTGTAGGAGGTGAATATCACTTTTACTAACAATGACAGTTTTTTTACATTATTATTATTACTACTTGGTGCTATGTCTAAAAGGTCAGAAATAGGCTAGCTTTAACGACTTTCATTACAAATTACATCCATATATTAAGTTTTTTTTTAAAAAAAGATACGGTGGCATTTCTGTAACATGAAATCTTTTGCGTTGTGGGATATATTCTTGACTGCAGTCCTCTGGATCTTTAAAATACCAGCGGTTGGAGGCCTGTGAACTTCATCTCCACATACCCATAGTAGATAATATTGAATGAATCAAATTATAAAAACAGCATTGCATGTCCATTCCCAGTAATTCTACTTGAAACCATACAACATGCATAAGAGCAAATCAGTTAGCACCATAAGTCGTGAGCTATTTGAGGATCCTCGGACTCTATCAAGGCAAGGTGATCTTCGATGTGCATACTAAATCATCAGGGCTACAGCATTTTTCAGCCTCTGATCATCTGCGGTATGTACATCATCACAGTGTCCAATCCAAATGTCAGTTACACATGGTTTCAATGAAGGTCTGGTCTGTGTGGTGATGTAACATTATGAGGACTCTCCCTCTTGCAGTCTTTGATCTGGATCCTCTTATGTACATGATGTACATGCATATACGCATTGTCTAAAAACACTTTGATCTCCAGATAACACCTTTTGGACTATCTAATCACCCAACTCCATTTCACAGCTGGTTCTGCTATCAGCCTTATGTGGTTTTAGGGGACTTTCTGAAGCACCGTTTTTTATATTAAGCGGATCACATGCACATCTATCTCGGGCAATTAATAAGAGAAGCACAAAAACATAAAATTGTGCAGCCATACACATTAATAACCAGAAAAGAACAATTATAGCAATCATAAAATGACATTGCTAAAAATGTTACATAAACGACTAAACCCTACAGTTGTTCATTATCAGGTGCCTAATTGGAAAAAGAGAAAATTATACCACACAAACTAAGATTGTATTAATACCTAATGAGTTAAGTAGTTAAATGACTTTCCAGTCATAAGCAAAATATAATTTCCCAGTTTCTAGTATCTTAAAATCCCAACATATTGTATTAATTAAACATTCAATTAAATTATCTTTTATACATGATATACGCTGCTAAGAACTGCAGTTGGGAATAAGCCTTGGCGCGGGGGGGCATGCTTTGTATCAGACCCTGTGATGGTTTAGTGACTTCAGCACCGGCGCCAATCAGCCCATTTAACAGGCCTGACTCCGACCCCAATGTGCGGGGGGGGGGGGGGGGGGGGGGGGGGGGGGGGGGGGGGGGGGGGGGGGGGGGGG
>JABFDZ020000138.1:20358721-20376920 GCA_019775955.2 Pollimyrus isidori | reverse complement strand
CGCCCCCCCCCCCCCCGCCCGCCCCGCCCCCCCCCCCCGCCCCCCCCCCCCCCCGCCCGCCCGATGGTTCTAGTGTTGCTTATTGACCAGGAAGCTTGTTCTGGGAAAGGCCCTGTTTAAATGTCGGTTGCTTTTGACGTTGACATAGAGCTACATTTGTCTTGTCAGCCAGTTTCCCTACTGTTTAGATCATGCAGGTTCTCCATGGAGGGTATATAGAAAGTATGCTAGTCTTGAAACAGGCTGATTTTATTTTACATTTCTTTAGCACTTACTTTTGTCCAAAGTAAAAAAGAACTGAGGCAGATAACACATCACAAACATGCATCTGTCAAGGACCCGACTAAGGCATAAGTGCTGCTCAGCTAAACTTACAAAGATTGACCATAAACGTGTCTAAAGTGGTTGGGGGGAAAGGGTTAAATAATAACTGCATATGTAAAGCTTCAAATCCTTGCATTTGTAATCAGAAATGCTTTCAATTGTTATTAAGTAGGCAGATTCATCTCAGATTAAACATGCCATCAAATATAGTACCAAGCATGACACGGCTGGGATATTTCATGACTTTTCAAAGATTCTACAAAATTTTACCAGCAAATGTTTGGTGATAATCAGTTTTCATACAACATAGTTAAGGGTGACCGTTGGTTCAGTGGGTTTCACTGAATTTAGAATTAGGTGATCAGTGGTCATTGTTAATCCACCACAGTGCACAGTCCACAACAACAAAATGTGTCCTCTTCATTTAACCCATATATGACAAAGCAGGGGGCAGCTAATTCAGCACCCAGGGAGCAGTGCTTGGAGGTGGTACCTTGCTCAAGGTACCTCACTGGTGCCTTGATGGTCAGAGATTTAACCGGCAGTCTTTCAATTACGAGTGCACTTCCATAACCATTAAGCCACCACTACCTGGGTGTACATTTTCATGTTGTCCCTGAATTGTAGAGGTTTCCTCTAGGGATTCTGGGTACTGTGGGTTTCTTCACATGGTTCAAAACAATACTCCGATTAGGTGAATCGATGTCTGTGAATCTCCTGCTGTATGTCCACCACACAATAGACTGGCATCCCTTCCTGGATATGCCTCTTTTTTTGCCCTGAGCTTCCTGGAATTAGCTCCAGTTTTTCTGTGACCGTGCGCTGGATTAGTGGCCAGAAGGAATAACTCAGGAAACATAAAGGTTTTTCAGGACGGCACAAATAGTCTTTCTCTGCTTGAGTGTGTTGTGGCTAGTATTTGGGATTTTAAAGGACTCGTCATCCCTGACAGCTGTATCCTTATCAGAGATTTCTAAGAACAAGTTTAAGAGGTGTTTGTGCAGATCAGTTATTTACGCTGTATAAAGGGTATACAACTCCAGGTTATATGAAAATGTGAGAGAGTACAACTATGCATATTATCACGCAATGAGAACAAAGGTAGTTCTTAATAATTGACAAATAAAGTGAAATTGAATTTGATTACAAAAATACCCTTCAAAAACACTGTGGTACTGAATAGTGGTACTAGGAGAATGTTCCAGGGCAGAAACATTATCTGCTCCCATTCAATGCCATATGCATTAACAGACTACAGCAATACAATTTCTTTCAGAATTTAATGGAGACAACTAACATGTAATAATACTAGCAATGATAATAATAAATGTTCAGCATGATTCGCAATATTAATAACAATTATTATTATTATCTTTATTATTTTTATTATTATGTTCATTGCCACCACTAATATATTCTATCCAGGGTGTACCCCAGCCTTGTGCCCTGTGCTGTCTGGGATATGCTCCAGGCCTCCTGGCGAGGATAAGGGGCTCGATGGATGATGGATGATAATTACTATGATATTATTTTCATATAATGATTATTATTATTGCGGATGTTATCAATAGCGGTAGTGGTAATAGTAGTATTTTGCCGTTGTTACATTCATAAAATGGCAATTCGTCTGATAAAATGATAACACGTTTTATTTTGTGTGATTTAATTGCGCACACTTTCAAGTCCTTATTCTAGGTTTTCCTGTAGTGACCCATGAGGTACATCGTCATCGATGACTACCGCGCTACACAGTGTATTTGCGCACCACGTTTCGAAGGGAAATATTTCGGGCTCGCTGTTTTTAAAGAGCGGATAGCTTGACGGTAGCCAGACACTAGAAGAAAGAATCTGGTTCAGAGCAGATCAGCAGTAGCGCTCATCATCTGCTGGCACCAGCCAAAACGTGACTCAGAGCCTTTTATTTATTTTGTCACATTTAAGTTCCTTTCCTGAAGATGTAAATTACAACCGGGTGCTGATAATATTTATAACACTCATCCTTTTTCAATGGAGCCCGGAGAATAAATTTCGAGTTTTTTGTGGTAATTATGGGGGGGAGAAATCTTATACGTTATTATGAAAATGTTATGCCAGTTTGATATGATGTTTTAATTTTTTCCTTCTTCGTACCTGGATACTACACAATTACAGGCGAGATCGCTTGGAGGAATACAGAAGAGGGAATTAAAGCTCTTTTACTTCACTTGATAGCTACGGGAGGTTTAAATATTCTGACGCCAATCCAGACAAGAGGAAAGAAAAATACAGCAAAAAAATTCATGTGGCGATTCTCATTTTAGCAAATACACTGGATTGCATAATGAGCAAAGAAAGACCGAAGAGGAATATTATTCAAAAGAAATACGTAAGTGGATATTTACAGTGTTAGTAAATTGACTTCAGTTGTCGTTTAACAAGTTCGCATGCCGGATTTTGCTGGTTAATGTCAAAGCATTTAACTTTCATGCCGGCCGCTCGTATATCACTTATTCTGCAGATTTGATTTCCACAATTGATAAATCGATAATCGTTGTCATGGTGTAGTATATAAATATGTAACCGGGGAGCATGCTATTGTTACCTATTGTATTGCTACTCGTATTTAAATGAACAGTGATTTTTGGTGGCTCGTTTTAGTCTCGCACGTAATTTGCAGCCAGCCCTTTACTTTATTTGATAGCCAATCGTGGGTCACTGCAAACGGCTCAACTCATTTTACGAGGACATTACAAAATAGCAGCGAGTTTGGCTAAACGCTGAGTTTATAAAAAATGACACCGATTCCCAAAATATATTTTACAAAAATGGCTTTGTTTGCTTTTCGTGCTCCTCTTATAGTCCTACAGACAGCCATGTATCGCCTCTGGCTTTTTCCGGGTTCCGTTCCTAGATAACATTATTTCATTAATACACCACGGCTAACATTGTTATCAGTGTGCAAACATCAGTTGTAGATCGCGTGAACATTGCAGATGGAGAGTTTTCATATTTTTTGGTTGAAAGAGTTTGAACGTTTTCATGAATCTGCCCCGCAAATGGGGCGCACGAGATATTTGATCTTTCCGCGAATGGAGAAAATGGGCACTGGATTTTACATTTTGATTTTTTTTTCCTGCACATGCATTACAGTCTTAAGTTTGTATTAATGGATGAAGTGACTTGTGTGTTATAGTGCGCGGGTGTATGATTGCGTTTTTCTGTTTGTTTTGAAAGTCTCCCCGTGACCTCCTACGGTACTGCGGTGCCAGGGGGCTGCTTTGCACGGCTTTGGATATCCCCCAGCTCACGGTCATTTTCAAATGCTGATGCATCTGCTTTTCTAAGGGACTCGTCGCTGTACAACACATGGCCCACATTTGTTTAATAAATCATCTGACCGAACACAAATGTAATAAATGTTTTAGGATGGGCACCTATATTTCTAGTCGCATTGCAGAGGTCCGTGTTGTTGGGAGCGATCACCATCCATTTTCTTCTTTTCAAGATAAAAAATGGAGAAATTAAGGAGCTGCTATACTAAACCCACAAGTACTTGAAGCCAAATCGGCAGATTCGCCTTTTTTGGGAGGAGGGGGCAGTTAAACGTAAGGGGATTTAAAGAATGTGGAAGCTAAACAAAGAGTCCCTCCGCACATTTCTGTATAACCTTATTTAGCGTTTAACCCTTAGTCATCATGTCCCCTGTTTGTGTTTTAATGGCTTCTTTGTATTTACTTAAGGGGAGCCAGATGCTTAGTTTACGATGAACATAGGCTGCTAGTAATGAACCCATGATCGTGGGCGCTTTTTAAATTAAAAAAAGTGGTTTCATTTCTTACTTAAAATAACTGTATAAGTTTGCATTAACTACAACAAGGTGCCCAAATCTGTACCCCGAATAGCTGTAACGGTGCTGGGATAGTGAAAGAACCCATTGCTCAGTATTCATTTATACCCAAAATAACGAGTTCATAGAAATTATTAGAATGATAGTCAATAATAGTAATTAATAATATGATCCAGTTTCTTTGGCGTTGTAATCGCAATAGTTTATACAGCAACAGGTTAAAGTGTAATCATTTAAGCTAAGTTTAAAGATACTATATGCAAATTGGTTATATAGTAGAAGTGATAAATTGTGGGATATTGAAATACGCTTCCACAATTTTTTCCGGCTACTTTTCTCGTCAAACAGTACATGGCATCAGGATATCATAAATCTAAAAACTTTTCTTCTTCTAGCGCAGTTATTGATTACAACATTAATGTAATAAATGTGAATGTATGAAATTTCCTATTACATATAAAAGAGTGATGAAGACCCTGATTTTTATATTTTTCTATTCTTAGAAAATTAATTGTAATTATTTGTAATGTTTGATTCTACATAATTGACACTTATCCTGAGGACTAATGCAATTTTTTGTTTGTCAAATATGCAGTACATATTTAGACAGCCATCCATGTTGATGACAAATTATATAGAATTTGTATGGATACACTTTGGAAAATTAATGAAATCATGGCTATTGCTATTCACTAGAAACCAGAACAAGATACTAAATTTGTACAAGTACTGACATACAGAGCATATTAACATTTCCTTTTCAATGTCCCCAGTAGTCACATTAAGTTCCTTATTGCAAAAACAAACAGCTGGTGTTGAGCAAAGCAGTAACATGGTCTTTATTTCAGCTGGTGTGCATGACCAATCCCTTTGCTCTACATCATTGCAGTCAGGGAGCTCACAAAAGATTTTTGGCCAGCTTCACGTAATCCATTGTTGTTGTGAATGATCAAATATTTACAAGGCGAAGTTGGTGTCGTATGGTCTATGGCAAGCTGGTTTGTGTATTAATTTATCAGATACATAATGTGCTGCTCAAAATATTTGTTTTTGCTTACCCTGAAGATCTCGGCTGGGTGCACCTGTGTAAGGATCTGTGTGCATGCAAAAGCGAAATCAAGCAGGCAAATAGGCAACTCTTCACTTGTTACGCGTTGAAAATTTAATTAACTGCAAGCAGGGTGAGAATGTTTTCAGTTTCTCTAAATTCATGTTACAGTATCTAATTTACTTATGGATACTGCATGTAGAAATGTTATTTTAATTATGATAGTAATTAAATAGCCTATTAAAGTCACATTCTTTAAAAATCAGTTCAGTGTTGTTTACATGTGAAATTAGTAATTATTGAAATGCAAGAAACTAAAAAGTTGAGCCACGGGATTTACAATTAATGGCACATCTAGCTTGATAAATATTGTTTTTCTGAAGGCAGATTAATCATTTGTAAAATGTTGGACCAAATGCACAAAATTAGTTTGACTGGTTACAGAAATACTTCACATCTTGATTTTTCATGTGTTAATTTGGTGTCTATGCTGTAGTTAAAATAGGATCATGAGTTCCAGTACATGTTCATCTGTGATCTATCTATTTAAGGGAAATTTGAGAATTACTACACTTAAGCACAACTTCCATTCAGAACAGTATTAAGCCAGAAATCTAAAGATAAATAATGAGTGTGGCTGGGTGCTTTGTGTGTGCAAGGCGGTGATACAAATCACATTCAACAAATAGGACTTTAAAGGGAAGAAGTCCCCTTTTTTTGCAGTTTCAAACAGCCCCGTTGTGTTGACCAGCAAATGCTCCTCCACTTATCACTCTGTTTCCTCAAAATTAAAGTAATCAGTGTCTTTATTACACTTGTTTGTTTACGTTTGTTCTATAACAGTGTAGTGACTATTGGCCCATTATGTAATTTGCCCTTTAGTTATCAACTATTGGGGGGGCAGAGGAATCCTAACACACAGCAACATGCCTAATGTCATTATAACGCATACAGTAATATGATAATTGATAATTAGATTTCTTTGTTGCTATGACAATGCAGAAACTTTTTTCCTTCTTTCTTTAGCATGTCTTGTTTCAACAGTTCCCTTGTTAGTTTGAGGAACAGATTATGTTTAAAGAAGCTTCTTCTATGCTTATGGACAGGACACAGATGAGAAAGGGAGAGGCGGCAGTACAGGGTGACAGTGGTACATCTGTCTAGGATCCTGAGGGAGTCAAATAAACACATTTCATTTCTCTCTTCTTGTAATGTCTTGAAGATCAAGACCTTATAGTAAATGTTTTACCCCTGCAGAGGAGAAGGCCCCTCAAAAAGCCCTGCAGAACCCCACTGAGTAGGTGAAAAGGTCTTAGGCCTCAGTCTAGCCCTTATGCAGTTAGCATCCCCCTGTTCACACAAGATAGCTTCAAATAATTAATTTGAATAACTAACTAACTTATGGCTATGCCGATGCACGTCTGATTTGAGTACTAGGTATGAGAGCATAAACATACTGGAGTGTTTTTTTTATTCGTTTTAAAACTGTAGATTGTGGTTTTCTTGATCATAGAATAGTGGGAACTCACCTGGGAATGCACCTATCACTTATCAGGTCTGCAACGGCTTCAAAACATACTTTATAACTGTAAAATTGAAAGACTTCTGGTTGTTTAATGTAGTCTGTTTTTACTGTAATGTGTTTATTTAGTTCTTGGCTGGGCATTGTAAAAATTGTAAAATTACTGCACCTTCACACAAGTTGTACGATGGTTAAAATGGAAATTACCATGGGTAAAACTGAAAGGGGGTGTCATTCTGTTCATACCATAATAATCAGGAAAAAAATAAAACCTTCGCCAACAGACCAATGTACCCAAACTTATATGTTGCAAATCACTGATTTCCTGTACCAGCATGAAAGCTACGATCATGCAGGAAGAGCTTTCTGAAATGGATCACCATCTGTCCGGAGCTTTTTGTGGTGAAACTGGAGCACCCTGTGCATTGATGTTGCTTCCTGTTACAATGGTATTTTAAGTAATCTCTAACTCATGAATAATTTTCACTTATGCAGGTGTGCTAGTATCCCAGGCTAAGACATTTAATTTATGAGCTCTTCAGTGATAGCAACGCACCAGTGGGTTCGTCTTTGCCACTAGTGCTTTCCAGTGCAATAAATCAAGTCAGTCTGTCTTATTATTTACCGGTTAATGTTTTAGTTTTTGAGTATTTTATACATACATATGTATGCATGATTAATCTTGATTTTAGTGTTGGAAATTCAGGTCATGTCCATAAATACACAATTTCCAGATCTTGTCTCGGGGACTGGGATTTGTATATTTTCATATTTAATAAAATGTGTTCTTCTCAGAAGTCTTCTATATTTATAAGGTGCTGAGTTCTGTTTTAGAGTAAAATGCTTTTTAACTAATTAGACAAACTCTGATGACATTTTAAATATTGTGTGCTTCTCACTTTAATATGAGGTTCATAACTCATCTTTGGGAAATTGTTATTATTATTATGATTATCGGCATCAAGGTTTGGCAGATGCAGTAGCTGCCTGTGTAAGTGTGTGTAGGCAAGCACTTGGATTACTTGGCAGAGGCGAAGAGTTCATTTGGAATAAAGACCAGGGCCGCTGCACAGGACAAGATCCGCTGCAAGAAAGTATCGATCCGCTGCCTCATCTCTCAGCTTGTTTTTTTGTGCTAAAAGAGTCGAAGTGCATTTTCATACATTATCAACGAGGCATTATTCATCGTCCGATGCGGCCAGCTGAGAGGGCTGTGAATCGTCCGTGGGCGATGCATATGAACAGAGAGGCTGTACATCTTTTCACCAAGTGTCTCAGAGGGGCTTTAATTACAAATGGAGGACTGATGCAGCTGCCCCCTTGCCGAAGCAGCTTCTGAATCATTCTTCACTGTTTTGTCTTGCGTGTAGTTATATATAAATGCTCTAATGACAGAAGTACAGCTTCTTTTTTTTCAGCATTACGGCTCAGAAATTAACTTAAGGAGCGATTTTGCTTTTTCAGCCATGGTTGTTTAAGGGTTTGTTTTCCTTGGCCCTGCCAAAACAAATGCTGGACCAACTCCAGTTATCTGCAAACTGTGAACTTTACAAGGTTACTTGTCAAGTGCCACATTCCAGGGCTGCCCGTATAGCTACTACGTGAAGACAGCTTAAGCTCTGCCTGCATGAATTTGCTACAGTTCCACTGCGAAATATTGTTTTTGCTGATTTTAACAGTGGCAAGAAGAAAAGCATGCCGTCACACACAGTAGCTGGAAATTCTTGCAGTGGACACACCTGCTACCCCAATAAGCCTCATTCATATTGTCCTTAATCATATCAAACACCCTGCTGCCAATGGATGTGTACATAAACGTTTCACATTCAGAAAGGAAGTTGGAAGTGTTAAACATGCAGTGGATGCCAACATTTCTGAGGTTAAAATGGGAAGTAACCTATATTTTATTTCAAGATGCAAAAGTTGCTTTCTGTAGAATGAGCTCAGGCACATTTCTGTAGTTTTTCCACTCAGAGTAGCAACATGTTCATATTAATTAATACTTAATTTCTAAAGCATACCTGCAAATTAGAATTTAAAAGTAATTTAAAGGGAGTTGCCATAGTGAGTAAGAAGTACTTAAAAAGAGTACCTTGCCTCCATCGGGGGGCCTGGCTGGCCTGTTTCTATAGCAACTGCCATTGCATGAGAATGGAGTGTCTTTCAGCCTATTCAGAGGGGGCTCTTCAGTGTCCCAAAATAGTGGCATGCTGAAATGGTAATAATATGAGACTTGTTGTTAGGCTAGGGCAGGGGAGAAGTGCATGTGTGGGTGAGGGAGGCGGGGTTGGTGGGACTCTTTGTGTGTGTGTGTGTGTGTGGGGTGGGTGGTGGTAATTGCTCACTTATTCAAGGTGCGCAAGTTGAAAGGCCTTGTGCAAAGATGCTGAGATACAAATGCAAGGGCACAGTCAAGAGCGTCAGGTTTCAAAACGGGACATTCCTGTAGTCCAACGCACTTCTGCCACAGCCTTAACTAACATTAAAAACGTTTTTGTGAAACGGCGTAGACTTTAGGGACAGTTTTTTAGTGCTCTGGGAGGTTTAATTACTGTCGCAGAATAAAGTTAACTTTTACGATCCTTTAAGCGGCAGAGGCCTTCCAAACACTACTTTTCGAGTTTCTTAAAATTAGCATTTGTGTTTTAAAACGCACTGATTGGGTCCATTTGACATCGAAGGATTACTCACGCATACTGCAGCGCACGCTTATTTATGTTCGAGAATACCAAATATATATATCTTTACGATTACAATTAAAAGCTGTAATAATAAGACACACAGACGCTGCTTAAGATGAAATTCTGCATAATAAAGTGTTTCTGACATGTAAGTTCACCACACAAGGATCCTTAGTTTCATTTTAATAAACCTTTGTGTCTTGGTCACAGTTAAACAGTTAAGCAGCAACGTCGAGTCTCATCGGCTATTTTTTCAGCGGCGCTGTTCTGTTCTCGTAATATATTAGGACACCAGTCTTTTGAAGGTTACCTTTCACTTTTGAGTGCAGTGTATTCTATCTTGGACGTTTTTGGTTTTCTCCTCTCCTTTTTGCTTCAATTCAAGGTAGGCCTACGCAGTAGGGCTCCCTTAACTTACGAGGGGTGGACTTGTTTGTTTGCCGTTTTATTATTTCTAGGTGAATAATAAAGATAGGAATAAACATTATTCGGAAACAAAACCAACCACTAAGCTGCTGAACGTGCAGGCGAAAAAATAATAACGTAAAATGCAATATCTAAAATTATTAACATCAAGAATGGTCGTTTTAAGAAGACTCTTGATTAGATGAGTTAAATTACGTAAAATCGACATCTCATTACCTTTTGTTATTAGCATTGCTTTTTTATGTTTCTTTTCATTTGCCGAATGACTCAGCTCTTTCTGTTAACGTTATACGGAGATACGGGAATGTGACGTAGCGCGAAACACAAACTCAACATCGCTTTGGCGTAGACTAATGCTCCATCATGTAGCCAAATACTGTGCAGATCTTAGGTTAAAACGTGGACGCCATAAATAGTGTCGCAGAAATACCCCTTGAAGCCAGTGGCCCTATGTCTTTCATTAAACACTTTAAAATATGATGGTATCATTATATGCATTATTTGTCCTACTGTGAAATATATTGCCAGTAGTACTTCAATAAACCATCCATCCATCTTCTGTAGCAGCATAAGCAGAACACACTAGCGCTAAGTTGCTGTAAAGTAAAATATTTCGTTGCCCATTCAGTTCTTTTAACACGTTTTAAAATTTGGAGCTGATCCATTGTTGAACACTGATTTTTTTTTTTAATATTTCCTGCTCATCGTTATTTTACCGTAGCAACTATATGTATTTTAAAAGATTTGTTGATCGCGAAAAATATTGTAACATTAATTTGAGATAAATACTACAATACATGACAGTATTCTATTTAATTTGAGGAAGTTCATAATTATTTAAGTCATCACCGTAAGTGAATAAAGAAAATATCCAACTGAGTGTGATGGTCTTCTGGGCATTGTGTTGTAGATGTGCTGAAGACCACTTTTCCTCAGCGCCTTAAATGGATTTTTCTTTCGTAAATCTGACAAAGGATTGACTAATAGCGGATTCACAACAGGCGCTGCGGTCGGGGCTTGTTATGTCACAAATTGGCTGCGTAGCCCTGTGACTTTGCCTCCGTGTAGGGTGCCTGTCTCGGCAGTATAAATTATTCAACGCGGGAAATCACTGTGCTCCGCGCTGTCTGTCTGGCTATTAATGTAAATCCAGCTCGACGCGAAACATTTTACGAGGTTTCCTTCTGGTTCTGTGCAGAGCAGGGAAAGGACTGGGCAATTAGCCCCTTTTGTAGTTCCCCACGTGCTGGGCCGCGGAAGCCTTTCCCGTGAGCCCGCATTATCTCCTATTTCACAATGGCGTTTCTTGTCCTAAAATGGGTCAGGCTTTTCACCATTATTTTTCCCAATCCAAACACACTAAAATCCCAACGTGACAAAAAATGACAGCGGAGGCCAACCTATGAAAAGGCAATGGTATTCTTAATTGCTTTCATTAAAGCCAACGCACTATTTACTTACAAAAATAAAAGAACTGGCGGCGTTGTAATTTTAGAAGATACATTTAGCAATCTTTGCTTACACCCAGAGCTCTTGAAATCTAAAAGTTTCCATGTTGTTTTGTTTAATTAATATGCAGTCGCTCGCTGCTTTGACTTCTAAGTCTAAGATGGTCTCCTAACAGCTTAAAGTTCTTAGTAGTGAAGGTGTTGGCATCTTTTCTGCATTATTGTACTTGTTTCTATTCGAGGAATTAGCGATAGAAGACCGTATTTTTGCTTTTGGCTGCAGACTCATATAAGGCAAGCTATCTGGTTTAAATCTGATGCTTACACAGGGCCGAGGATTAGGGAGAGGGGGTGGGTTTATTGTGTGTGAGAACTCCGCGGTCAGCCTCGCCCTTTAGCGTATCAGCTGTCAGCTTCCTGCTGCAATTTCATCTGTTGCCTCGAAGGTAACTTGTAATCTTATCTCCTCGCCTCTCCGGCTCGCACTCGACAACCCCCTCCCCGCATCCCGTCAGTAAAGGCAGGTAAATTTTATTGTACACGTACAATCAGCCCACGTGTGCTTAACATGGCGCGAGGATTAACGTCGCTCCGCAAATGTGCGACGTGCAGGACCATCTCAAATCTGATGCAGGGAGCTGGAGTGAGATATTTAATTCAAGATAAGTCTGCACACACATACAGAGTAACAGACACATTTACATGTATGTAACAGTTGTATTACCTTGTAAATAGTTTGTAGGTTTCACGTACTACCCCAACGCTTTTAATGATTTTAGTTCATTTTAGGTGTCTAACGGAATAATACCGGTTTGCTGTTAGATTTCTTGCGTGAATCTGAAAGCGAGTGTCACGTCAGGTGCATGCATTGGCAACCCCGCTGATCTGTTTTTGCTGTATTTTTCCAGCATGGTTGGCGGGATCAAATTGGACTGGAGGGGCGACGCAGTGTTTTCAGAATGGGTTTAAGAGCTGTGTTCGCTGTGTACGATTCCATAGATTTGCCATATAAAATTGACTCCCTGGCTCCTGTTTCTCACACCACGCAAACGGCCCACAGTGCATGCAACGCACCACCCCCTAAAGTCACTATCCTGTGCCAGTGCTCCCGTAGCGGAGATCCATACTCAGCCGAAGGACAGTGTTGAGTCACAGAAACATAAAACCATCTTTGGGCTGGAGCTTTAAGCTGTGAACCGTGGGCTTTCTGCAGAATTCCCCCTGTGTTTGGCCTGGCGCTACAGTAATAGCAGCCAGTCTGTCTTGAGCTGCAGCCAGACAGTAAATTGGGCCAAACTGACAATAATCCTGCCTCAGAGTTGAGCGGCAGATATGTCCCAGTTAGATAGCCAGTGTCTGCGTAATATCTGGCGTGAATTGCGGTTGTAATGAAGCTTCACCCCTATGTTGCAGTATATGAAGATCTCCGGATTGCCTGTAATATTGCGTGTTTAGGTAGGGAGGAGAAATTTTATGTCCCTATCCCCCCGCCCCGACTAATCGATTACAATTGCGGAGAGACATTCTCTAAGTGAACCTGTTATTAATATTTCAAAGCTCTGTCATACAAAGATTGATTCTCAATGATGGCAGCATGTCTTTTTAAAGCATGTAAAGATGGAATTTCTGGCTTAGTCCTGGTTTATTAATGGAGACGTGGAAGTAGGAAGCTGTAATGTTTGTTGTATTGTGGGTGACACACTGCTGTTTTCCCTATATGATTTTTCTCGGTTAGATGACTAATTGAGATTTCATTAGCACTGCTAATGTGCTAACTTCACCACAGCCCTTAAACATTTTCTCTCGCAGCCTGATTGTGCGCTCGCACTAGAATGCTCACAACCTGCCATCTGAAGAAGTCCGTCCCAGGATCTGATTCTCCTGCCAAACTGCCCTATTCTCCTGCGGTGATTAAACTTTTTGCCGCTGAAGCAGAGTAGCTGCAGTTTCAGGCTGCTCATACGTGTCCTAACAGTATAGTTGTCTCAAACCGCATACCAACCCTCCCTCTTGGAATTGATCAGCATGATTTAACTTACTGGATTTTTTTTTCTTTCCCCCATGAATCTTTTTTCACTAGGCTTTGGCAACTTATCGTGAGGTGGTCCCCGTTCGTGCGAGTCGGTCGATCATTCCCCGTGCATGAATGTCAGTGCACAAATAAAACGCGGAAACCGTGGCTCTGGTCCAGGCTCACACGCTTGGATCCGTGTCCTACTGTAAACTAAAAATGACTGTGTCACTGAGGTTTTCCTTCTTAAAGAGACATTGAGTGGGTTTGTGGGTGGCCGCCCGGGAGATGCTTAGCTTTTCTTTCTCTTTGTTTTTATTTCCTAGGAGCTAAGGTGGTGAAAAAACGTGCGCTGGGGCTTTATCCGACTCTTCTGAATAAGCTTGTAACTGACTCACAATGGCATTAAAATGTTTTCAGTGTGAGTCTTCATGGGCTTGCATAAAAAGATTTCTTGCATAAAAAGATTTCTTGCAGAAATTTTTCAGACACAGTGAGATTCTGGAATCATTTGCATTAGCCTCATATGTTTCAGTCGTGGCCAACTCCATCACCGAATGAGAAGTTTATTGCCATACTCATGGTAAAACAGCCAGTTTCACCATACAATAAAAATCTTACTCTGCGTGTTCCAACTGGGCAAAGTTGACACAGATCAAACATAAGACACAATATCAAAAAACACGTAATGCAATTTAAATATATAAACACAGCACAGGAGACAAAAATACATAAAATATATCAATATCATACAAATATGAAAAAAGAAATTCCTCAGGTAGAGGTAGATAGGTTGTGAGAGAGCTTTCTAAAATCTCAGGCTAAAACTGGTTAATTTCTTTGGCTACATGAAATTTTGATTGGTTAAGTTGTAATCACAAAGCTTTGGACTCTTAAAACGAAATGAATCGATAATTACTCTGTCCAAAATGTTGGTTCTAATTCTTTGCCTTAGGCTCATCAAGGGTCTGGATTTCAGTCTCTTTGATCTGTCCTCTGCTTTTCTAATGTTTTTTCCGTGCCTCAGGTGTCAACTGGCGGGTTTGATTTGGTGCAGAACCTCACTGGATTTCAGGCACTTGCTCCTAATCTTTGGACTTATGACATCTTGAATCTGAGTGGCGTTTGTAATGAGTGATTCACACCTTGTGTTGTTTTCACCCTTTGCTGGTCCCATTCCTCATTCTGTGCTCCCAGTTGAGGTGCATCATTATGGAAATGGGGTCCGACATTTACGTATGATGCTGTTGTGTATTTTATTTTCTGGCTGTAATGGTTGGTACTGAAAAGAAAAATATTTAAATTATAGCAAATTGAGTAAAGGTTTGCTGGAAGGCTGTTCCTCTGAAATGCCTGATGGAGAAAACAGGTAATGTGTGACCACCTCTTTTACAGGTTTTGTGATGTAATTTTTCCATTAGATGTAAATAGCAATAACATGTAAATGACAATGTAAAGAATAGAGTTTGTAAATAAAGAGGAATTACACTTTAGACTGAACCCTTCAGCCGACGCTGGCTATTGAATTTTGGGAGCTTTGGAATGAAGCACAGGCTTGTGATTGAAATTCTCACAGCTCCTGGCTTGTGGCAATGGAATTTTGATGACATTGAGACCATACCGGATCATGCCGAGAACCACTGGGGTTCTGTTCTCTGTCAGGTGACCATGAGGCTTCCTCATACCAAATTAACATACTTATTAATGTGGGGTTGTTGTTTCGGCTTGCGCCACAGATTATTTTAACGTCCTTTGATGGCTTCTGTGGGTTTTATCCACAGCCGCTCATTTCACTTTGGCATCATGCCCAAAGCTACATGCCTAGCCTACTACCTTAGCTGGCCTGGATTTTAAATAGCATTTTTTGAGTTACTGTTTTCTGAAATCTGTTGGAATTTAATTAAAGTAAGAATTGTCAGTGTCACTAAATCATAGATTAATGTGACCAAAAATTTGAGAGCAATTTAAAGTATTTTTTTCTTAAATGGACTTTTTTAGTATGCCAGTCAAAGCATCTAAGAGTTGTGGTCCTCAGCTTTTCCTCACGCTGTTTAAAGAGGCCCCCGGTCTTCACCTTACATTTTCTACGTCTTTCCTTCAGGTCTTTCTTAGAGTAGCGTGTCACCCGGTCACAGCTTTTAGAGCTAACTGTGACCTTTCAGTCCTTGTCACTCCCTAAAGGGGTTCTCCTTGTTGCTATGCAGATCGACAGCAAGAAAAGCTTGTAAAAGGGAAAAAAGGCTGGGGGGGGGCAAAGCTCAATGACCTCTTTCCCTGTCTTCACTCTCAGAAAGGTTTCAAAAAGTAGGTCAGCGCGAGGACCCCAGGCCTGGGTCTGCAGTGGTATGGCTTCCCTTCTGCACGTCAAATGCAAGCTATCCACCTTCAGCCTCCGCCGGAAAGTAGGCTGGTGCAAGTTAATTCGGGTTGGGGTGAATTCAGAGTATTGTTGAACTCCTGTGAGTTTGGGGGGAGGGGGGCACAGGAAATTGCTTAGTCGTGGTCACGGACCATCCAACTGTAATGAAAAGCAAACGGCAGCGCAGGGAGGCCCCGTCGGGCAGAGTGCTTCATTGGGGTAGGGGACCAGTTATGCCTGAAACCGAAGGACACTGAGAGGGGAGAGTGAGCAATGAGCGGTTTATGAGAGCAAGGCGAGAGAGAGAGAGAGAGAGAGAGAGAGAGAGAGGCAGGCATGCTGTTGTTAGGGAAAGGAGGAAAGGAGGTGGAGTTTCACTTCCCAGCCCAGTCCAGGAAAAGCTTGCCATTGGTTGTGAGCAGCTGATTGGCTCAAGCTACAAAGGGGGACAAGGTAGTTTTGATGAGTGAGTTGCTAGTCTCTTAGTATTGTAATGTTAAACCCCCCCCCCCCCCGCTGGGAGTCCCTAGAGTATCGTCTTTTGTGCTTACGTGTTTAATAACTGCGATACAAAGCCTGAAATAGGCATGGCAAAAAAAAGAAAGGGAATTGTGGCTATTGTTTTGCCAAAGATGTATTAAATTTGGTTATTTTTTGTAAAAGATCAAAATAAAGATTTGGTATTGTTGTCGTCCTCTGTGCACGCTCTGTGCCGGAGGTCGGGATCGCTGGTTCGCTGTGTCAGTGACAGAAACGGCGAGGAGGGCCGCCACGCACCGCCGGGCAGAGGGCATCCGTTTGGGCCACAGCACCAGACAAAGGGGAGTCTGTGCAGAGGGATGAAAGCATGGGTCTTGCTTGTGGGGTTTCCATCGCTCTCCATAGTGGCCTGGGTGTCGGGAGGGTGGAAGGTGACAAACGGACACTGCTGCGGATTTGCCGTCTGGTTCTAGTCCTTGTCGGCAGCCCTGTCCCCTGTTTTGCCCATTCTCCCCATGCCAGTTTGCCCAGCGGTGGGTCACAGCTCTGTTTCTCTTATTAGTCATGTGATATGTTCTCTTTATTTCTTTCAAGCTGAATTTCAGAAATGATCACACTTTTACTAGCCTCTGCAGCCATGAATAGGGACCTCGGAGGAATCCTTGGTCATAAGAGAAACGTCTCTCATTAAAGCGAGATACAGGAAACAAAACACACACATGATCCATAGAACTGAAAGAGCGTTTTGAATTTTTCATGAACCTTCAGACACCATAAGTGTGTTTGTGCTTAAATGCAATTATTTGCTCGCCTGACATGTCTATTTAAAGCAGCTTTGACCGTTCTATTGGTTGAATTTATGTAGAATGTAGATTTGCAGTTTTTCTCAAGGGCAAAGCAGATGTGTATACTCGTATTTGTACCTGCAGCCTTCTAGTCAGAAGTCATGTGATATAACCACTTCAACACATGTCCTATATAATTTTAAATAGCTTTAAAAAATCAATAGTAGCAGAACAGTTTTGAATACTCTTGTTTGGATGTTCTTGTAGGTCTCCAGCTTGCATAATACTTCTTGCTCAGAACTAGGTTTTTATATTTAAAGAAATCTCTTTACAGCTGTTACTAATATATTCAGCACATGAATTCATTTCCCATAATGCTTATTTTGAGGGCTGTGGTGCATTCAGAGCACTTTATTTTGTATTCAAATTCCGCAGTGTTTTCATGGCCTCAGAGGCGTTTGTTCTTATTTTGTACAGTCAAAAAAAACCTCTACAGTATGGTAAACGGTGTAATTAACAGTGACATGCTTGACTTTAAATCTACCAGTAAACATTCTGTCTTGTCTGGAGTGTAAACTAATAATCCAAATCCAAACACTGTATGGGAACTGAGCCAGACACTTCATCGGATTGTTCCTGTTACCAACACAACAGTGCTGTATTTAAAGTGCTACATGTAAAGTTAAAACAGGCAAGTGATCACAAGTAGGTTTGGTGGAGTTTAATATACATGTGTTATCACAACCTGGCTTCAAGGAACTGCAGCGGAAGGTCTTGCTGGGCTAGTGTGAGGGAGCCTCAGGACAAGCTAAAATACCGAAAGGTTTTAACAAATGAGTCTGTTCAGGATGGACCTGTTTATTCTTCAGCTTTGGGGTCTCAGAGCATTTATAGCAGGAGATGCTGGAATCTGGTTGTTTGTAGAAGACATGTATAATTTTTATGTTTTTACCTGTACCAGAAGCTTGTCAAGATAGAGGTATAATTCAGAAAGTAGTTTATCCAAATCTCAGTTTAGTAATCTAGCAGCAAGCCTTTAGGTGTTCGACTTTATTAAGTAGAACAGGAATACTGTACTTAATATACTGTTAGCAGCTTTTGTTCAATATTTTATCATTTGTAGGGTGATTAAATTGTTCTACTTCATGGGTGTTTTTAGTTTGAGAGATGACAGCTGTCACGTTATTATGGTCTGTTGTTTTGAAGTGGAGAGTGGGGGGGGGGGGGGGGGGGGGGGGGGGGGGGGGGGGGGGGGGGGGGGGGGGGGGGGGGGGGGTGGGGGGGGGGGG
>JABFDZ020000138.1:20317192-20330684 GCA_019775955.2 Pollimyrus isidori | reverse complement strand
CGAAAATTGATCCGATCCGTGACTCTGATCCGCGAAACGATCCGAACCGTGAGTTTTTTGATCCGTTGCACCCCTAGTGGGCATCCTCTGATTTAATGGAGTGGGTTTAGTGTGTGGGCATCCTCTGATTTAATGGAATGGGTTTAGTATGAGGGCATCCTCTCATTTATTGAAGTGGGTTTAGTGTGTGGGCATCTTCTGATTTAATGTTTTGCGGTTGCCTTAACTGAGAAGGACAGAGAGAGGCCCTTCTGATGAATAGCAAATATTTTTTAAAGAAATAAGCTACATCAGTACCCCTCATATTGTTGGTCATTTATATTCTGGTATTTTATAGGATTGAAAGGTACAAGGTCTGGATAAATTAAAGCAACTTGCTGCAGTGCCCGCGGGAAGGACAGGGGTACTGGCACATGCCCTGGCAACATCACTAATACTTCCATGTGTGTTATGTCTCCTGGGTGACGGATGTTTGGGTGGTTTAATAACCAACAGGTGCAGCATTCCGCCTGTGTGGGGCACTATAGTGGTGTACCCCAGGGTGTACCCCAGTCTTGTGTGCTGTATTCCCTGGGATAGGCCCCAGGTCCCCCTGGAACCCTGACCTGGATGAGTGGTTAGATGGATGGATGGATATTTTAACCATGGAGCAAAATTAGAGCACAACAACTGATACGATGAGTTAAATAAGAGGAATTCATAAAATGTAAAGCATACACTTTGAAAAGTCAATGTTATAAAGTAATTCTGAATAAAAAAGGTGAACCTTTTAAAAAATATCTGTCACAGAGTTTATATTGCCTGTAAAATACCTGTCAGCAGTATGTTGAGCATTTGCCTTTTACTGTGACATACGTTTGAAGCAGAAGTATGCCAAAATACATTGATTTTAGTGTGCTGCCTGAAATAATAGAAAACAAAATTAGTTCAGCTATTGAATCCTACTGGTTGTGAGGTAAAAGTCGGTGTGGTTTCAGTATTTTCAATTTGTGGTAACAGTGTACATTTCAAAGGATTAACTAGACTTTATGAGGATGGCCATTCCAAGATCCAGGGAGCAGCACTTCAGTCCGCCAGGGTGTCTTTGGCCTCTTGTCCATTTAAGGCTTTCTTCACATGTAAGGAGAGACCACCCAAGTGTGAGTGCAAAATTGGAACCATCAGAGCAGCGCGGAGCCTCACGGTCTCCCCTGCTTCACTTCATCCTCTTTACTCAAGTTCAGGCCCATTTGCATTCTGCACAACAAACATCCCTTTAAGCTACCTGAAAGTTCTATAATGTCTCCCACGCACTCCAGACATTTCTCCAGGAAAAAAACCTGGAAGTTGTATCACTATTTTAATTTGCTGGTATTTGTTTGACAGAGCAAAGCTGCAGGAGCCACAGCAACATACAAATGTTTTGCACGAAAACTCTTTGAATAATTAAAGCAGTCTCACATTTCGAGTCAGCAAAATTATTTGCAGCCAGGTTGATCAGTTTTGACAACGTCTTTGCCTTGAAGATGATCTTTGTTCTTCCCTCGGGGTGTACTGGAGCTTTGAACAAGTGGCCAAAATAAATGACCACAGAGGTGACTCTACTGTAAGGGGTACTGATTTAGTTTGAGGGCAGAAGGCAAAGCCATGGGGAATTGTGAGGTCAGAGGTTAAGCAGAGGTGAAGATGTGTACGTGGTTTGTGTTCCTGTTGTGTATAACCCACTGGTTCTTGATCCTGAATGGATAACATAGGGTTTTAGTCTCGTAACTGACTAGATTTTGGGGCAAATTGCGTGAATACTGGTGAACACAGGCAGAATGTCATTCATGTTATTGCTCCTAATTACGCTGTGCATAAGTACCATGCCTGTAATTTGTTCCAGGGCTGCAGCAGTGGTTTGCTAAACCCTGCGGGGCAAACACTGTTCATGGAGCCCGTCAAATGAAAGAGCCATGATCCTTATGCTGTGCTGAACTTCCTTTGTGGCTGCGGGGCGCGTCTGGGGACACATGTGGGGTCAGGAGAGTCGCGGCGACGTGGGGGAGGCAAACGTTGGACTTTGTTACTTAGCCACCGGTGCAGAAATCGGTGCAGCATTCAGACTTTTAAATCTACGGTTTTGACCCTCCTTGAGACTCTGAAATCCAGGTGCGTACCTATAGAGCATTACAAGCTCATTCTGTTCTAAATAACTAAGTAACTTATGTTTAAATATGTTAAAGTTGACCCATTTGGCTCATCAATTGTACTTTCTGTCGGGGAAAAAATTGGAATTCATGCTACTGTGTCCCTGTATTGTGCAGGAATTTGTTTTTGTTTAGCTTCTACTTTAAAATGGAATTTTATTGCTCCCTGTTTTGACTCGTTGAATATGATGATATAGACGTAGATGTGCACCTTTGCTTTCAGTGCAGCTATCAGGAGGACTTGTGGCTCTGTTTATCATAGACTGTCCTGTGGGGCTCCACTGAAGAACATGCCTCTCAGGTGGATCTTCTGACAGTTCCCAGAAGTACAGCTTCTCTCCAGATCCCGGCCTCCTGCATAAATAAATGGCTGCTGTTGGGTTGCCGAGTTTCTTCCAGTGGAGTGAAATCAAGGTTTGACAGAGGAAGTAATCAATGGAGAGTTATTTCATTTTGGGGGATGGAAGGATCTCAGAGGTTTGGAATAAGGCTTCCAAATGTTGCGTCTCTGACAACAAGAATCATTTTAGTTTCTTTATATGCAGTAGTATGACATTCAGCCCTTCTTTCTACAGATGAAAATCACATCTTTGGAAACTCCTTCCATTCATCCTTCTATCATGCCCAATTTTTCAATAGGTTAAGACAGTATTTAATTATGACAGATGGATCTATAGAAGGTATACCTGTAATTGTAAGTTAAGCTGATCAATAGTACTAAGTCGTTTCAATCTAGTAATGATGAAGAACTTTTGCTGGCAACCAGATCCTTTGGAGAGAAAAAGCACCATTTTTAACATCCAAATATCTATGGAATTCTGGGTGAAAATCTTCTGTGTTAACGTGTGGGTGGACAGGTGCTAAGTCGCCACGAGAAATATGACTGCGCTTTCTTCTGCTGATGTGCAGTCTAGTACATTCAGTTCCATTTCAATTTATATTACATTCAGCAATATTCACAACCTAGATGCCCCAAAGCGGGTATCATGGATTTAGCCGAAACATTTCATACTTATATTACACACATTAGACCTGGCGTCACAGGCAAATGTAACAGAGGTCATAGAAAGTATTTTTTAAATAAAAAATCAATCCTAGGATAAAAAAAAAAAAAACAACTACGCAGAGAAGGGAGCGTAGATTCCTCTCATGTTCTGGTGACCCCAGGCTTTGGAGTGGGCCAGCTGAGAAGGACGACTACAGAGGTGCCTCTGTCATGCCTCTGCCAGAGTGGCTTTTTCAGCCGTCGGCCTCGTCGGGAGACAGCGGCAGTGCCGATTGCTCTTCGGCACCCTGAACTTGGCTGGCTCTCCGAGGCCAAAGCCGTCGGTCAGGGGAAAAAACGTCATTGGTTAAACAGCACCGCTGGCCTTAAAAAATTAAATATTTATGGTGTGAAAGCAACAGGAAGCTGACAAAGTTCTGTCTTTGCCATGGAAGTGATATTTTGAGGAACCAGTTTTGAAATATTTTACTTCTCGCCTGTGTCCCTTACCTTCACATGTGAGCTGACATAGGAGTTTAATAAGATTGGCTCTTGCTAATATCTAATACAAAGCTTTGTGTCGCATGCATTCATACTAAAATAACAGTTATTCATGAGAGGGATTTCTATGATGATTAATCTCTGTATGCGATCATATGGAATCACATATGAGGAAACGAATGATCTGCTCTGATCTTCCATTGTTCCATGGTGCAGATGCAATATATTTGCGGCTTGGTTCCACGTTTGCCGGAATGGATATTGAAAGGAGTCAAAGCACCTCCTGTTGTGAACAGTGACCGAATTGTGAGACAATTTGTGAACATTTAAAAAAGATATTTGTCAATCAATCCCTGGGAGCCAATATTGCAAACCTGTGGGAGAAGGTAAATGTGTTGCCAACATCACAACTTGTTTGGTATTAACTGGATTGCCATGTTAGCCTCTCTAATGAAAGATTGACTTGAGGCTCTCCATACAGTAACTTGAATTGGAAATCATGGTAGTTTTCATGGTAGGCTGATTAATTCTGTGGCAGATGCAGGAAGCAGTAATATTTTAAAGCAGTAATTGTATTTTACATTAGATAAAATGCTATATTGCAACAAAAAAAGGCTGACAGTGAAGTAATCAAGATCCCGGGAGCATGCAGGACTGTGTGGAACCCTCAGTGTGAAAGTGGAGGTACGGCAGAGAAGGATTTATTTTTTTAGTCAATGCTTATTGCAACAGGTAGACTAATCTGAAGGCAGAGAACTGCTCAGTGTGCAATGAAATGCCATGTAGGAATGAATGAGACACACAGGAGCTGCACTGGCTTTCAGGAGTGACATTCCGGTAACGTTCCTTAGTGAAGCTAGGCTGCTTCTAATGGTACTTTGACAATGTAGGAGTGGATGAAAGGCTCAGGAGCTCCACCGGCTTTCGAAATTGACATGCTGGTATTGTTCTGTATATATCTGAGGTGTTGCATGTGTCGAATGTTAAAACCCGGAGCAGCTGGCAATCGGGAGACTCCTTATTGTGTAAACAAGCATGAGTTCTTTTTGAAAAAAGCATATGGAGAATGACATGGCTGTGCTAGTTTGTCCTGACACTGCTGCAGGGTGAATAGGTGCTTTCACACAAGGGTGAGCAGATAATCCACGCCAGGGAGGGCACTCTGAGCTACTTCAGGTTTTACACATTTACTTTAAAACTGAAAGGGTTCTGTGCTCGGTTAAGTAGTTCTTTTCTTCTTGTGCTTTGACTGATTTCTCTCCTTGATTGAAAGGTTCATCCAGCTGTTTCACATTAACATATTAAGAACTTAGTGCTTAAGTAAAATCCGGGTCCTTTTGATTGAAAATGTACAAATCCTGTCCTAGCGCAAAGTGTCCTCCCTAACATGGATTATCTGGTCACTCTTTCGGTCAGTGTGAAGTGCGTTTTTTGTTTTTTAATCACCCATACAAATCTTCATCTTCTTTCCTGTACAGGATGACAATGATGGGATCCCATGGTCAGAAGAGAGAGTGGTGCGCAAAGTACTATACCTCTCCCTGAAAGAGTTCAAGAGCTCCCAGAGGAAGCAGCTAGGGGTAAACCTAAATGAGGGACTCAAGAACACCAGTGGTGAGTATCGGAAATTGGGTGAGTTACGTCTCAACAGGCATGCTTAAAATGCCTCTTCTTAGCACTGCTGATGCATAATGAATAGCTGGGCCTCATATTACCATTGTAGTGAGTTTGCTCTCCATAAATTACAGAAGTGTGTCCAGTTACAAAAGCTTCGATTTGAATCCGTTATGACACGCCTGCGATCTGTGGATAAATGCCGAATATTTTGTGTGTCGTAAAAACAAGTAGCCTCGTGGGTAACCTCATGTAAAATGTTTTATTGTTCTATGTTACCGGTCGATACGCTGCCCTTTGGGGGGGAAAGAAGCTTTTAAGATTATGTCAGCTAAGCCGATTGTTACATGGAGTATGTATGAGGGTAAATGTCAGGGATGGCGTGGAATGCAGTGCGAGAAGCTGAGATGCTAGCAGTGATGGGGAGCAAGCAGGACCAAATAGTTGCTCTAATTAGGCGCTGTTTGATGCTCGAGCTGAATAACCAGTCAACAGTAACGCTAAACATTCTCTGGGGCAATTGGAATAAATTATCTATTGGCAGAAGAATAATTTGGCGACCAAAGGCAAATGGTGGCACTTGTGGCTGCAGGCTATGTTAGTGTCTATCTGGCTAACGGAGAGATGGAAGCAAAAAGGTTTCCCGAATGGCATTTCTGTGCAGCGTTCCTCTGTGGCTGGGTTCTCTACGCATTATAAGTCACAGTAGGATGCTGACCTTATCAGTGGAATAAAAATACATCTGAAAACATTTCCATCTGCTGTGACACACAGTGGTTGGGGGTGCACTTACGCATGTGCTTTGAATTTAAATCAGCTACATATTATGGTTATTTTTTATATAGTCCAAAAAAATCTCTTTTTGGGTAGCAATCATGGATATTATTTTTAATTGGTGATGAGTGGGGGGCTAGACTAGTGTTGAAGACATCAAAAGGAACTGACATTATTCATGTAGCCCTAAGACCCTGATAATGGATGGATTATGTTCATGTCCAGTTCCAGTTTTCTGACGTGTGTTTCTTTTTGCAAGGGGGGATTTTAAAGTCCCCCTTTAGAATGTGTTGTACTGCTCAGAGCATGTGAGCGGAGTGAAGCGGTGAGAATTTCCGCTCCTTGCTAACAAGGCTGTTGGCTCCGCCGCTCTTCCGCTTTAATTCGTACTACGCCGCTCCGCTCAACATCGCTCCTCACTCCACGACAATTTCCTGCCGCTCCCCTCAAGTCGCTTGATCCATGCTCCCTCCAATTTAAAAGAGTGACAAATAATCTGCATACCCAACAAATGTTACCCTAAACCGAAGCCTTATATAATAAAGAAATATGAGGAACGGCAACTTAGAAAATATTTATTTTTAAGCAACATATAGGCAACAACGGACATGTTTGGCAATGGCATTCCACAAAAAATATGTTTAAAAATAAAGGAATCAGTGGGCTTATTAGCATAAAGAATACACAGGCACGTTTTAAATTCCTCATTTTTTTCCAGTTGATGCTGCTACGTCTCTCCATAAAATAAAATTTCACTGACAGCGTTACACGAAATTAAAAAAAAATCTGTTAGACCTCAATGACAAAACGAATTTATTTGATTAATAATATTTACTTTATAGGCTTTTATACTTTAATTTACTTTATAGACCTGATGTGCTACAACCATACAGTATAAAGCTCACGTTTAGCTCCGGCTTCTCCTGTTCGCGTAGCATACTCTCATGTTTCTGAGAAAAATGATTCCAAAGTGAATCTTTACTCACTGAAACTGTTTCACCTCATTGTTGTTCTTGCTCTATATTACTGTCATATATACGTTTGATAAGAATATTATACTTGTGTGATCTATCAGTTTCCGTTGTGAAATACTAATACGGCCATTTGCGTAACAGTCTTGATAATTGTACAGGTGAATTCTGGGTAGATTTGGGGACGCCTGAGAATCGTAGTGTGAGCGGTATCGGAGTGAAATTGAAGCGAAGCAGAACCACCGCTCCAGTCTTAATTAAAAAAACCGCTACACGCTCTGACTAAATTTCGCCCGCTCCGCTCCTCGCTCACGCTCCGCTCACATTCGGGTTATTACATTTTCACTCATACAGTGTTGGTGCGACTCGAAAGGGGAACTGATGCTACTTGAAAAGGAAAAGCCAGATACTGTAAGTGATTGTTAGGCTGAGTGCATTTCAGAATAAATGTCAGGGAGAAGCGTGTAGGTGGATTTCAAAGGGGAGTGATTTCTTCATGCTAGGTTAAGAGAGTCTTGCAGCAGAAGAATAATGGAACATAATAGTCTTTTAAAACCAGGGGTCTCATTTATCAAAGTGTGCGTAGAATGATTCCTAAATGTGTGCATACGAATCACGGGCATGCACAGGCAAAGTGGTATTTATCACTCGTGGTTGTGAACAGCCGTACGAAGTGAATGTTGATAGATCTCAGGCCGCCTAAATGTGACTGTGTGCACGGCAAGACTGAGTTAAATAAATGCCCTCAATGTGCCACATATGAGCATATAACTTCCGCATAACACACCGAGCTGCGCGTGTTGCAGAAAAGGAGACCGTATAGAGACATCTACCCTAATATCCTTTTTTTGTAGTATATTTCAAATTGTATACTTCAACTGTATTTTGCCATCAATGAATAAAGTTAAAAAATATAATGTGCATGGGGATAAAACGTAACTTCACACAGAATGAGGTGCAAGTTTTGCTAGATGCATTCTGGGAAAAAAATAAATAGGTTTTGTGTAGCAAGTTTTCCAGTGGCCAGTCAATGAAAGAGAAGGTCCAAGCACGGGGAGAGATGACACAGGCACGTAATGATGTGGCAGAGGTGAGGAAGAAGCGCTTTGATCTGAAAATGACCGCCAAGAAAAGGATTACAGCCCACAGATCCCACGTCTTTGTCACTTAGGGCGGCATAAGCCCCACATCAGTGTCAAAATAGCTGGTAAAATAGCTGACATCATAGTCAAAACATCCCTAACAGGAATCACTTCAGATAGTGACACTGATAGAATTCCAATCTCACCCATGGATGAGGCAGGGCTAATAGAAGTAGGTAAGATACTTTTGTGGTTGTATTTAATTGGCTGTAGCAAGAAAAAGTGTCGTACGCTGCAATAAACAAACAAGTGAATGTTGCCGAAAATGTTGTACCAGACATGTCAGTTGTCTTGTAAAACATGTATTTAGTGACAGTGATGTATATTTCTTTGGGCATGGACTATATATTACTCTCGATTCCTTGTCATTAGTATTACCTGCCTGCACATACTTTGAGTGAACATAACTAGATCATCCTATGTGCCTATCATGTTTTATAATTAAGTGGGAGCCTGCATACCTTATGTGCCGATCGGCCTGCTTCAGTTACACTTCTCTGCCACTAGGGGTTTATATGTGACCAGGACTGGAGTGTTCATAAATATACGCACATATATGTACATAATCAGAAATTGATAAATATCATTCCGTGCGTAAAAATGTGCATACGCATGGTTTACGCTGGAGACTGTTCATCGGTAGAATTCACAAATGAGAGCCCAAGTGCTGCACATGGATGCGGGAGCCAAACACGCCTGTACATGGATGCGGGAACCGCACACGCCTGTACATGGACGCGGGAGCCAAACACGCCTGTACATGGATGCGGGAACCAAACACGCCTGCACATGGACGCGGGAACCAAGCACACCTGTGCATGAATGCGGGAGCCAAACACGCCTGCATATGGACACAGAGCCAGAAATCCTGTCCTTACGTGAATCTCGTACAGCCCCAGACCCCACCTCATTGTGTGACTGATGGCCGCATAATTTTCCAGTCTCCTTTTTACAATGAGCTCCCCTCACATTACTGCAATCTGCAAGTCATACGCGCACCATTAAATGAAAGACAATTGCCATTTTAAGTCCGCTGCTGCACTAAAGTTCTTATTTATATACTAATCGATTTCCAGTAGGTCAGTCCTTTCAAAACTGAACTGCAGTCTATATACAATATAAAAGGCAAATTAGGACTTCTGTCATCGTATTGTGTCACGTTTCTCACTGAGCAGGTTCTCATTACAGCTTCTATTTATAGATACGGTTATTTAGACCATTTTACCATTCGATACAGCTCTGTATTTTACTGGAGAGTTTTTCAGTTGTTCAGTCTCCCTCCTGAGACGCTAGTATCCCTGTGTATTCTGGGCCAGCATGTCTCTTCCTGTGCCTCCTCGCTAACAGCTGTCTGTCTAATGCGTTTATGACCTGCAAATGCATGCTGTCACGGCCGGAAAGCTGCACTTTAAACCCACGCCTGGGTTCCTCAGTGAATCCTGAAGCGAATCTTAATCCATTTTTCTTTGTTTTTCTCGGCCTCCCTTTTTCCTTCTCCTCATTGCATGGCGTAATTTTCAAATTATGTAACTGCCCCTGTGGGGGTAAATGGCTGCTGTCCTTCCACACAAGAGGCTAATTAACAATGTGTTTGCCAATTGGTTATCAAAGAAAGAGGGGCAAAGCGATGGGTCACACCTGTGGGCCAGCAGGGGGTTATCATCTTCCAGGCAGATACAGAGGGAGGGGTGGGGGTGCTGTCTGCCAGCCAAGTCCCAAGAAGTGTGAGCCTCAGGACAGACTAGTCGGATGCAGCAACCCCTGGCCCTGCAGACCATGTTGAGTCCTCCATTATGGAAGGTGGGTGGATTTTGTCTGAAGCACACAGAAGTAAACAAATCAGAACTGAATAAACATCAATAACATGTTTATACATATTGTGGTGCTTTTTCTTTTTTACATTTTCTGACTGTCTAAAATATAGAACAACTTAAAAAGAGGCCACAGGGATTTTCTAAAGGAGTTTGAGCACTGGCATTGGGTTTGGCTATATCATTTCAGCACAAATGACTGTGAATATTGGTTTAAAAAAGTAGTGTTTATCCACTGTACAGGAAGCAGACTGCCTTGATGATTTGGCATATTGCTCTTGCAGGTAGGACCTTGCCAGAGGCTTTAGATGCCAGCATTCCCAATCTTGTCAAGGGTCTCCAGTATTTCACAATACCAAATATACCTTTTGTGCAAATTAGCCATGCAATTCTCAAATATGTAAAATGCACATCTTTTTATTGTTTTTATAGTCCAATTTATAAAATGTATACGTGTTTTCAGGACGTACATGACCTTTTCTGCGTATTTCAATCTTCATGATTGGTGATGAGGTCGAATAACTTCCTTTACCAAGACAGAGAAGTGTGTCTGACTGCTAACCAGGGATATGGGAAATGACGGGTCCCGTCGGAATGGGGCCGATGTAGTGGATTATAAATATCTTTGTTTTTATAAATATCGCTGCCTCTGCTGTCTGTCGGAAGTCAAACTCTCGCTCTCATCTACATCTGTAAGTTTAATACTTTGGCTTTTTAAAATAAGCTGGAATATAGGTGTTGTTTCTCTACTGTGAAGAGTCTTTGCATTGCTTTGAGACTTTTGCTAAACAGTGATTTTTTTCGTTGTCCTGTCTGGCAGTTTCAGCAAGCAGAATTATGGCCTGAATGCACTGCTGTTCCAATCAAGTTTGCTTTACCAAACAGTGGTGTTTACAGATGCCAGATTTATATTGTCGAACCACAAATCTTGTGTCCTCACACCAATGTTTGTCAAAAAGTGTAGGTGTTGATGCAGGCGATTCTAAGCTTATAAGTGGCCGTTTTTGTTAATACGGGGCCATCGGTGATTCAATAGGAATGTAGTCATTCAGTCATGATTACGAGGAATATCATTTAGTAAAGTTAATTAAGCTCTGAATAATGGCACTTTTTTTGGCTCATTTCCCTGTTCCGCATTACACCGGGCTGACAGACTCGGTTATTACTCAGCTCCTGCTAATAGGCTACAGCCAACATCTCGCACGTCACCAGCCGCGTCCCCGGAGAGCGGTGAGAGAACAAGATCATGGCGATCGGCTTAGTTAAACACGCATAAATCTGAGTTTTTTTTTCTCTCTCCATCGGACCCAAAGGACATGCTGCGGATAAATCAGCATAATATTTTTTTGCGCTGACATGCATTGTGCCTCCCTCACAGAACTGCTGGTGTGAGACTGACTGAAATGGAGCGAAGGCTGTGTAGAGAAACCAAATCAATCGGGCTGAATAGAGCTGGACCTGAGTGTTGTCATTTATTTATTTATGACTTCCTGTCCTTGGGAAGCCCAGAGTTTCATGCTGTCAGTGTCCTTGCTCTGCTGTCACTTGCTGTTGCTTAAAGCCTGTTGGTGCCGCTGAATTATCTTGCTTGTGCATTTGTCATTTAATCGTGTTTGTGATTTCCATTGCTTAAATGGCCATTAGACACTTCATTGTCTTGCCTATTTTCCTGCGTTGCTGTTGCTTTATATGCAGTTTAATAAATTTGGACAGTGGACTGCATCCAAAAGTGGGATCAATTTTTGAATTGCTCTTTACAGGGTATTTGTGGAGGTTGAGTCCCTTTTTTTGGCACTCATACATTTGGGGTTTCATCTGTCTAGCTATCTGTTGGGGTAAGAAATTAACCCAAATTTAGTTTCATTGGGTACAACAGGAAAGTTCAGCCGCCTGTATTGTATTATAGCTTTCAACCCTTCCTACAGTGTTCATTTTGACTTACAGGGTGTTTGGCTAATGGCCAGCTGAGCAGATCGGGGCCAAAAGGAGGTTTGCTGACCTTGTCAAACGAAAAGGGCGGGTCACGAACATCGTCCCGTGGTACTGATGGGAGCAACGACTATTATGAAGATGGCCCAGCGAGGAAGAGGTTAGTGAATCTCCAGTTGTCTTCAGTGTGATGGCGAAGGTGTGCAGTGGAGTTAAATGAAATTGTTTTTTTTTGTCATTTGGACAATAATAAGGTTTAGAGGAATTCTTTAGGTTTTGCATATCCCATCTTGACTCGAATACACACACACACACAACCACACAAACACGCACACACAGGTTTGTAATTATATCTTTGTTGGGCCTCGCCATTCATTTCTATGGGGAGAACTATAATCCCAACATGATGACCTTAACCCCTACCCAGCCCTAACATTAACCATAAGTAACCAAACAAAATACAAGTCTTTTGGCATTTTTATTTTTTTAATGCATTCACAGATGTGGGGACCTTAAAAATGGGACATTTTGCTGTTTAAGGCATTTGTTAGAAAAGCAATCAAAAAGTAACCAAATATATGTAATATGTTACATGACTTTGAGAAGTAATCAAAATAGTTACTTATTACATTTTTAACAGGGTATCTAGTAGTATATTACATTTCAAAGGTACCCTTCCCAACACTGGGCACAGGCGCTTTCATTAAAACAAATCTCAAAGTGCTACAAAATTAAAATCAGCACATAAAAATACATAAAATCAGAAATGAAATGCTCGTTTAAAAAGGTGCGTCTTTAGGCCACATGCCTCTGCAGTTTATTTTATTTTATTAAATGTTTATTAATTAATGTTGCAGTGATGTCAATGTTAAAAAAAAAAAAAAGTAAAATATCTACTTCTCTGCAATCTTCATATTTGATGGTGTTCACCATGAAAAGGGCTAGTATTTTAAAACTCACAAATGTTATGTAACATCTTGTTATTGTAAAAGGAGCTCGTAGTTACAAGCCTTTCTTGTAATGATGGTTTACATGAACCAGTGGCAAGTAGGTTCTATTTACATGTTTTTGTTTTCATTGTAGCTTGATGACGTTTGTGGTGTAAGATGTCCGTGTGATCATCCATTGATAGTTAAGTTATCACTGTGTCAAACAGACCAATGATCAGTTTATTTCAAATACTGCTTATTCAGTATCAGTCACTCACTCAGTGTGTGAGCCTGAAGGCCCACCATACACACCATAAGGGCTCCACATAGAATCAGCCTAATCTGCCTGAAGGCCCACCATACACACCCTAAAGGCCCCACATAGAAGGCCCACCATACACACCCTCAAGGCCCCACATAGAAGGCCCACCATACACACCCTCAAGGCCCCACATAGAAGGCCCACCATACACACCATAAGGGCTCCACATAGAATCAGCCTAATTGGCCTGAAGGCCCACCATACACACCATAAAGGCCCCACATAGAAGGCCCACCATACACACCCTCAAGGCCCCACATAGAAGGCCCACCAGGGCTCTAGACTAACTTTTTGCACTGGTTGCACTGGTGCGCCTAACTTTTTTTCTTAGGTGCACCAGCACAAA
>JABFDZ020000138.1:20299261-20313084 GCA_019775955.2 Pollimyrus isidori | reverse complement strand
CCCCCCCGCCCCTTTTTGAGGAGCTGAAAAGTTTATGAATCCATGCCCCCAGAAAAATATTCTATTATCTTTGTTAGCACTCTTTAGATTAATTGATTTATTTTCTCGTGTTCTGATTTTTTCCCCATTAAATCCTGTTGACTTACTAAATGAAAGAGAGATATTTAACCTGTCATCTGGCTGTCTCCGAGGAAAAGCATTTATTTGTAATTATTCTTAAACTGTTTGCTGAAGGAATTCTGGCAGTTAGCTGATAATATCCTTTGTTTAAATAATAAGATATATATGCGCTCTCCTGGAACATTGATTATTGTTTTATACTTCTCTGCTCTGTACTCGATATGGTATGTGATGGTCTGAAAAGCTAATCATGGTTCCCGGTTAATGTTTATTTGACATGTAGGAGCCGGAGAGGTAATTTAGCCGATCTGCGGAGCCCCAGAGACACCGTAGAGGTGTTGGTAGATCTGAAATCACCTGATGCTGATAATCAGTACCTTACGCAGGCATATAAGAAGTGTGCGCTGCCCATTCAGAAACAATAGTAGATGCTGTATTCACTGAGGGGCTATGTCTGTACTTTTATTGCCTCTTGTTTTGTGGAGGCGATTTCTGTCTCCTTCTTAGGTTCGCCTGGGCCGCAGACTGTCACATTTCCCAGAGCGAGAATTACAGCAGTGAGGCTTGTGTCATTTGGTTATTAGGGCCCGACCGATAAAGGATTTTGAAGGCCGATACCGATACAAATATTTGTTGGTTTTAAAATCCGATATTCCGATAAATCGGGCGATATATATATATTTAATTTCAGAAACGCGCAACAAAACATTAACAGATTTTCCTAACATTAGATATTTGTAGTTATTTATGAGTTTTAACTAACATAATATGATAATGCATTTAAAAAAGAAATTTGTTTCTTTTATTGTCACAACAGATCGAGGGGGTGCCTTACTTTCGGAGGATGTCCTATTTTCGGGGAAACACAGTGTTTAGCGATGTAAATCCATCTACATTCGTTTTTATTTTATTTTTTAAATATTAATTTATTGGCCATTATAAATGCCGATACCAATAGTTCGGAAAATCTATAATATCGGCCTGCCGATAAATCGGTTGAGCTCTATTGGTTATCCCAGGGAATCACAGCAGTGTGGCTAGTGTCATTTGGTTATCCCAGTGTGATGCTCATGACTAGCGCAGAGGGATGCTCAGGCCTCTTGGCCTTGGTGTAGTTGTCTTCCCCATTTTCTCTTGGCAGCGGAGTGGTTTTATACACTGCTGCTGTTTTGGGACTCTGGGTATCTCAGCCAACCAAGAAGCGCTGAGCTTTGGGTCCGACTTTGGATGCCGAAACCATGGAAATTTTGTTTCAGGTTTTTTTTACCAGGGTGGGGAGGCCAGGTAAAGTCAAACACCAAAATCAAAACCAGCTGCCAAAACAGGAGGAGAGTGAGGTCTCCGTGTGTTCTCGTTTAGTGGGGGAGATCAAAGGAAATTGGAACAAGAGGCTAGGGAGAGTTCACTTAAATCACGTCATCTTTTGCAGGGAGAGAGCTGGAAGCATTCTGAATCCACATGGCTGGTGTTCTGCTACATGTCTATCTGATGTGAAATTTTTCAAGTAGTTTTATCTGTGTTTCGGCAAGTTTGAACCAATGACCAGCTCGAGCTAATCAAAACTTGAGTTTCACATTTAGCATGTTCAGCATGCTGTAATACTTCATTTCATTTCCTGATAGGTCCCATTATACGAAATATGTTGGTGTGAAATAAAGACCTTATCGGGCTGCATTTTCTCCAGTTCAGGCTGCGTATCGCATAAGAGCAACGAAAGCAAGAGTAAGTCTGCATTCAACATGCCCGTTTGCCGAACTCTGCCGGACATTGTTGCATTTTGGCTTTTAGCAGTTATGCAAAATGATGCTATAAAACAGGAGAGCTCAGAGGAAGCTAAGATCTCTGTGCTACGACCGGATGCCATAGGTCGTCGTTTTAGCCTGCACACTTTCAGTGCGTTTATGAGGGAAAACGCTGGTTTGTTCAGCTCCGGTGCTGGTATCTGTCGAAGGAGATGGCACAGCCTTTATTGCATATTTGATTTTTTTTATATTGTTCTCCAGCTCTGAGGAGGAGTAGCGGAACATTTTGATCCATGTGCATCTCTGGTTTGCTATCTTTATAAGGCTAAACTATCCTTTTTTTCTCTACAAAGATGGATACTTGTGAAAAAGGAATGTCTTTTTTAGCAACCTCAAACCCTCGATTAGAATTCAGTTTGTAGTTAACAACGAGTTGCTATCTTTCCTGTGGTCTTCTTTTCTTACCTGCCAACATTCAGATTTCAGAATATGGGGGAGCAGTGGTGGACAAGCAAGAAAAATAACAAACAAAAAATGAATAAATAAGGATAAACAAGTTAATACAGCCGTGCTTGTGCTTCACAAATCCATTCCAGGAAAATGGTCGTGAACCAAGGTAATTTTTCCCATAACAGCATTGAAATTTGATTAATCCCTTCACAAGCCTACCGAATAATATTTTTTGTTAACTAATTTTCTGGTTTTTATAGTGAAAACTTTAAAGAAAAACACAATATAGTGTGACGATGGGCTGACCAAGGCATTGTGGGAGCAGAGAGAGGCATGAAGACTTGCTTGCTTGCAGTTTGGCATCTTACAACCTTGTGTTTGGGTTTGGTGCTTGTTGGGTGCCTGTTGTGGTCCTTCTATTTACAAATGCATGTGGGGCATGCTGGGCCATGTGCCCCACCGGTGCTACAATAATATTAAAAAGGGAATCTTCTCAAGGAATCTGTTCATCGACCAAATTTTGTATGCAAACCAAAGCATTTTTTTTTTGGTCACGAACCAAATCCTTCGTAGGCGTTCATGAGCTGCAGGCACCACTGTACAGTCTTGTGTCGACTTGTGTTTGCATTTGGGACTGGGACCCAGGATGTTGATAATGTATCAGTCTGTCTTACATACATCTTTGTATGCATACTGTATTACGAGTTAAATACGGCGAGTAGGTCATGATATGGCTGGTAGTGCTGCCCATTCTCTGGCACCTGTTACACTACACGATATAGCTGCTAATGTTCTGCTATGTCTGCTTTCAGGGGTCTCTCGACAGGGTACATTATTGAATAACAACCTCGGACATAAATGTGACTGGACGCAACTCGATCAGGCATAACTCGACACAAGACTGTATTTTCATTTCTACTTTTGTTGTGACAGAGTTAGTTAATTCATTAAGCTAGCTAAGTTAGGGAGCAGCTGCATACAGCCCCTTGAATAGGACTGTGGGTAGCCAAGTTGTGGTGTCAGATGGGGGAATGTAGTATGTGAATTGTCTATATCGATTGGGTGCCATGGATAATCAGGTAACATGAATAACATCAGATAAACATACAAAACGTATGGAACTCTATATAATGATTATTCTCAATTACGTTTTAGCTCCAAGTGAATTATGTGACTTTCCTGGGAGAAAGAACAAAACAGGTGCTGGTAGATGGCCCTGAAACGTGGGAGAAACATGGAGAAAAACAGGAGTGTTGGCATGTATGATTTGTGGGGTGGAGAGAAGCCCTCTCACAGAAGGAAGTACAGATGTGTGTGTCAGTGTGTATGTGATTGCATGTGTGACACTGCAATGTTGCCTCAACCCAGACCAACTGCACATAACAGGTAGACCAGCCAAATGTGTGCTGGGGTCAGTAACCTGGCATAAAGATCTGTGATAGAGGAGGTGGCAGGAAGCCCCTGCAAGTCATGATCTCTGCATCTGACCAATGGCCTCTGTTGCCATGTAGGCTGGAACTGCTCCAAGACTAAGCTTCACCCACCTATCCATCAAAACAAAAGAATAAGGCACCTTGATGCTGTCTCTTTAACTGGCTTCTGATGGCTGAATGGTTGACAGAAACCAGGATGAATGGTTGACAGAAACCAGTATGCATTTTGGCAAAATGAGGGCTGCACACCAATGATAGCAACCAAACTTCTTTTTTGTCTGTTTTTGTGCTGCCTTGCTTACTTGCTTACTTATTTCTAATGTCATTTGATGTGTTGCATGAGATGTTTTTAGATGTTAGCGGTTAGACTGTAACTCACAACAAATCACACAAGACCCAGGAACACAACCCCCAGCCCTTGAGCAGTAAACTCTGCAGAAAGGCAGTGATTAGTGCCACATGCTCAAGTCCTTCCATATAGCGGAGTAGTATTTACACTTTGGTCTGATAGATTCGAACCGAAACAGAGCTAAACTGAGCCTTTTAAGAATACGACACAAAGAAACACACACAAAGAAACTTGTCATCCATTGTCTTTTTGGAGAGAGAGACCATAAGCAATATGTCTTGCATTTGAGATAGAATTTAAACACTTATTTTGACACCTGGATATGACGAGGAGATGGTTTACAGCAGTAAGCATTAAGTTCTGGTTCAGCTCTGCTCCCTCCCTCCTTCACCTGTGTCCTGGTTCAGCTCTGTTCCTTCTCTCCCCTTTTTATCCTGGTTTAGCTCTGCTCCCTCACCTGTATCCTGGTTCAGCCCTGCTCCCTCCTTCCTTCCCCCTTTTATCCTTCTTGAGCCCTCCTCCCTCCCTCCTTCCCCCTTTTATCCTGGTTCAGCTCTGCTCCCTCCCTCCTTCCCCCTTTTATCCTGGTTCAGTCCTGCTCCCTCCTTCCTTCCCCCTTTTATCCTTCTTCAGCCCTCCTCCCTCCCTCCTTCCCTCTTTTATCCTGGTTTAGCTCTGCTCCCTCCCTCCTTCCCCCTTTTATCCTGGTTCAGCTCTGCTCCCTCCCTCCTTCCCCCTTTTATCCTGGTTCAGCCCTGCTCCCTCCCTCCTTCCCCCTTTTATCCTTGTTCAGCCCTGCTCCCTCCCTCCTTCCCCTGTGTCCTGGTTCAGCCCTGCTCCCTCCTTTCTTCCCCCTTTTATCCTGGTTCAGCCCTGCTCCCTCCTTCCTTCCCCCTTTTATCCTGGTTCAGCCCTGTTTCCCCATTCCACAAGGTCCTGGCTCATCTCAGCTGTGGTCCGTGTGTTGCTGCTATCTGAGCCGTGACAGCCCTCCTCCCGTCATGCCCAGATGGCAGTACTTAGCCCACACTGGGCACCCCATGCTAGGCATGTCCCCAGGATGGTGGCAGCAGGACAGTGACCAAAATGGCCTCTGTGGCTTCCAGCTTTGTTTGAGTTCTCCCAAAAGGGTTTTCGTTGACCTTGCAGCAGTCTTTCTTTCCATTGCAGTGTAATATAGTTCATTCATTACTGTATAAAAGGAAACAGTGAGTCATGCAGGGTAGTGAGGTGTGTTATAGAGTGTCTTCCATGCTGTCAAGGAAATGAAGAGTGGAGTCTGGGGTCCGGGGTTAAGCATCAGCAGGCAGGTAGTGCTTCTGCAGAAGTCTTACATTGGAGGAGTCCTTATGAGTAAGGGGGAAAAGGGGGCTCACTTCTGGAATGCTGGCGAAAGTATTTTAAGTGTTTTAAGAGTAGTAGAACGTCTGTGACACAGGTACTGTCCTTTACACAAATGTAATATCCCTCAGAATTTTTTTCCGTCCGAAGATATGTAAAATTATATCCATTACACAGTTTGAGTAAAAGGGTAAAAGGACTGCTCCCTCGTAAATGCTTCAGTGAGATTCTTGGTAAACCTGAGGGGATCCTCCCTGGGGAAGTCTCAATTTTGAAGAAGCACAAATTCTCTCAGAAAGTTGGTCTTAGCTCGTCTTTCTGGCGCTCTGTGTTGTATATCCTGTTCCGCAAGTGCTCTTGGGTTATCTTCTGTGTGCCTGTTTCCAAGTTCGAAATGGTGACCCCCCGGCAACCTGTCACACTGTTTTGTAGAGCCGTCTGTGCCTGTAAAGCACATGCATGCCGAACACTAAGGCAGTAAGTGTCCTCTGGTAGCCCTGTGTGCTAAGGGAGGGAGGTAATCTGCAACATATGCAACATCTGGAAGTGTTTCGCTAGGAAGGGAATTTTAAACAGCTGATTGCAAGTTCTTGGCACTCAGTTCTCCAAAACCCCTTTTTTGTGCTGCCCTGCATGAGCAGGCCAATCCCACTCAAAAACCACCCTCCCAACCCAAAGCGCAGCAGAAACTGTCAACAGACCCACAAAGGCAAGCAAAAAACTCGCCATTTCGCAAATTCCTCATCCCCAGCTGGCTTGTAGGACACGACCTGAAACATCGTGAATTTGGTTATCTTAGTGGTGAAGGCCCCAGAATGTTCCGGTAGCTGAGAGGTGACACTAGTGTCTGCACAGGTCCTGTCCATTTGTTTTGCTTACTCATACATCACTTTCTTCATCTTGGCCATTGTCATTGAAAGTTACACTAAATTAAAAGTGTTGGATATGGCAGTAACGTGTCACAAAGAAACGATGAAAGAGGAAGATTGTGTTAGATGGAATTTTGCAATATGTGGCATCACTAGGGGTGGCTGTCACCTGGGAAAAATATATCAACGTGGAATCACAGGTACATGTTTAACAAAATGTACCAGAACATCAGGACATTTCTAATTGATATTTAGTAAGTGGTGTTTTTTATACTGGGATTAGAAAAAGATGTGAGCTATAATGGTCATTTTGATGGTCTTCTACAATAACAATTTAGCATATGCATTATTCAGTGTTTCCCTGGGAGCAAGTTGTTTTTGTTAATTAAATCTGGGACCTTAAAGCTCCCCCTCTTGATGGCATCATTGTTACCAGGTAGCAGAGGACTGCTGAATCCCAATAACACAGTCCTTATAAAGGCGAAGACATCGTAACTCAGACATATGACATCACTAAATGACTTTTAAAAGGATTCGTGTTTCATATGTAGATTACATACCAAAAATTCATACTAGCATTGCACCGTTTTGTGTGTGGTACAGAGTTGATAAGACGTAAGGATGCAATTACTAGACTGGTAAGAGTTTCAGCCATTTAACGGTGATTTTAAAGTGCATTCACCAGATTATGTAACAGATTAGTGTAATAATTACATAACCTCATATACCTACAATTCAGGCCACGAAATTACAGTTATGGTGAAACTGCAGCTGTGGGAGAGCATTCTAGATGCCCAAATAAAATGAGATTTTCTGGAAGAGTCGGCATGTCTGACTTTCCATCATTAGTTTGGGAACCTCTGCAAAATGACTAAGACGTTCCCTAGGTGTGAATGCTAATCTATTTCATCAGTGTGTCCACAACCAGCTAGGCCGCATTTTGTAAAGCAATCTTTTTCATTTTATTGCTCTTTTTTCAGTTTATTGCAGTTGATAATCTTTGAGTTTCTTTTATGATGGTGCATTCGTTTTTCTCTCGGAACTCTTGGAAATTCCGGGTTGAGTGACATCACGCCCGACAATCTCCCGTTCGAGCTACCACATCTCGGAACAAACAGGGCTGCCTCCATGAACACGCTGCTGTGTGTTGTCGCTTTATATTTTAGCCGATTTTGAGTGAGATTATTTTTTCCGAGAGACAAACAAGCAAGAAACACAACCTAGTCAAACAACATTAGAAGCTTTATAAAATATTTTAGTATATTCATTGCGATGTTCTTTTTTCGAACAGCAAAAACAAACTACAAACAAACCAAGTTAAAGACACTAACAGGTCTGGAAAAAATCTGATATTGCATGCTAGGTATTCTCCAAGTGGAGCACGTGCAATTACATTTATAACTATTAATACATTTAATGAAATAAACATTTTTAAAGATTTATACAATGGAATTACTGTTGAATGTGTAAGCTGCCATGTTGAAATTACGTCACAGGGGCAACTCAGACAACAAAATTTTGTCCAACTTCAAAAGAAGTGTCATAAAAGAGGCATGTTTCTGACGGGAAGTGAGGTTTTTCGTGACATTTCGTGATGTTTTCATCCGAGTTCAGACTTGGAGAGAAATAATTGAACGCACCATGAAACTGGGGGCATTTTTGTCAGGCCTTATGGAAGATTCAAGCCTGCTGATTGGCTGCTTAAACAGGAAGTCATCAGAAGGAATATTTAAGTCCTGTTTCAGGCTCCAGACAGAAAACACATTGAATGAATTTTATGCCTACCAAACACACATTAAAATGATGAGTTCTGAGTAAAATTACATTATTTTTACCATGGCTAAGGCTGACCTTTTTTCCATTAGTACTTTGTACGCCACCAGATATGTACCTCCAACATGGATGAAAGTTAACCTTTGGCTAGGCTGTTTTTACTTTTATCTTTTATTTAATATGCTTCGGCTCACAAGAGGAAGCACTACATTTTTCTCTTTGATTAAAGAACATTAACTCAGCGATACTTCATTTACTTTGACAATTTAAGAATTGTATCAGTTAAATATGCATGGCTGAAAGTCATCCCATGAGCTGCCCACCCTGACAGTAACATTGCTGGAAGTCCTTCGTTTGTCATCGCTGTTGCTGGGCAAACAAAGTTGGTTACTGAGCTGCAACCCTGTGATTCTCCAGGCTGGACTGTGAAGACACCAGAGGTAACTGGAGCTGCCTGCTTTCTGCTCTGCTCCAGACCTCCTCTGGACTTAGGCTTCCCTCTGGGGCTAATCTTGCTTTCGGTGGTACAGCTCATTTTTAGATAATGATACTCAATTGTTACTTTATAAAAACACATTATTTACCACAACGTGAACATAAGTAGATTCTTGTTCTAACTGAAAATGACCATGAAGTCATATTGGTATATTTGGATCGTATTAGCTGTGCTTAGTTTTCAGTGAAGCACAAATTTAGGTGATAAGTTACTGTCTGGTTCTCCTGGTACTGAGGACCTCTTAATTTGACCCGATTGAGCACCATACTGAGCTACCATATTTGAGCATAAACAAGGCTTCAGCCGTGTTCGAAAAGACAACGTTTTCTTTCCAGTTTCTGTCATCATCTATTACCTTGCTGGCGCTGCAGTGGCCGCTTACACGCAGCATTAGTCAGCTGCGTCTCTGCACAGAGGTGTTGAGTATCTCAAATACGCCCGTGACACTCAGAGAAAAAAAGTGTTATGCTGAATAATTACATCAGCGTAGCAAGAGACAAGGTGTTGTTTTCTTTCTTGCTATGTGTGTTTCTCATTACTATTTTTTATTGAGATACACTGGCGTTTGCTTGGCAAACTCCCGTCCCCCTTGTTACTGGTACATGTGAAATACAATTAACTTACCGTGAGACTGATCATCAGCGTTTAACACGATCCAGCTCTCAGCTTTCTTGTCTTGCACGTCTTGGGTACCAAGGAATCTTTTAAACTGCTTAAAATGAGCTTTTCTTTGAACAGATTGTGTTACGGGTATATAGTCTATAAGGTCAATATATTGTTTTAATGTTATTTTCGACTATGAAAACTGATTACAAATGTAGTGAATCGTCACATGTGCTGCAGTGTGTGCAGCACGTGCTGTTTGCACGCCTTCTGCATGCATGCTTAAATGGCGCCCGTGCGGTGCCCTTTTTGCGGACAATAGAGGGAAGGCTATTCCGCGGGGGATCGCCATGTGCCCATGGTAACCAGCTGTCAGCCACTTGACATGTCACGGGTCCATTGTTTGCTAACGCCGTTGGAACAGAGTGGCCGTAAATTATTCACGGTGGCTATCACGTGGAGATGAAACGGTCATGTTACGCCGAGGCCCGCGTCTCTGGTGACGAGAGAAAGCTGAGCGAGGCCATTGTTTGTTTCGCGGCCGCGTGGGACGAACTGGCATGGCCCGGGGGTGGCTTAGTGCAAACACGTCTAGCCACCACCTAGAAGAGCGGGCGGAATGAGCGAGGCACAGGGAGTCACAAGCCTTTCATGCCATGATTTATGATTTATGGCGAAGTGAGGTTGTGACATGTTTTGCATTACAAGGTCTTTCAGAACACAGCAGCAGAGAGTGTCGCGTTGACAGTGAGGAGCTGGGCATCTGCGGACTTGGATAAACTATACCCCTGTATTCTGTTGAGTGGTACAAAAAACACAACATGTGACCTTAAAGTGTGTGTATTTTTATACGTGCCACTTTATAAAATATGTATACTTTTGGGAAATAGTAGGTGGAGATAATACTAAAAGATGTTTCACTGGGCAAGAACTCCAGTTACTCAGATGAGCATATTTATTCTGCTGACACAGGTCAGTAGCTAACGAAGTTTGGCGTTTACCCCGACTTTAAGGTACTTTCCATTGCTGTTAGTGTTACCACGCCCACATGTATTGAAAATACTGTTAAGTGCCATCAGCTTTAATGAAATGTCCCAGCCGTGCATGCTTTATGTATACTAGGCATCTTGTAATACTTTTTTCTTATTTTAAAATTATTTTTGAGGCAAGGTTTTTGCTGTCTGCTTCCTGCCAAAGACGGCTGATACGTTTGTAGCAAGACAGGTTGACGTTATGAAAATACTGTGGAGGCTGAAATTGTGTACTATATGACAAGTAAATATAAGAAACGCTGAACTCATTATTATGCACATTATATAGGCGAATGACCATATGAAAGTGACTCTCTCAAAAATGTATGTAAACGTTTATAAGAAAACAATCCCTTTAAATGTTCAGTTGTTATTAAGTAAACTTTAGTTTGATGGAATTGTCTATTACTGTATATACCCAACGTTTATTTAATGTAATGTCCTATCAGGCCATTGAGATTATTTTGGAATAAATGTTCTATTGTAACCATTTAAGCATATAGCAGCGTCACTTTGTTTTAGGATCGTGGCTTTGTCGTTCAAATTAAGCTTGTGGAAGCAGCAGTTTGATATGCAGTCCGATCATGGCTGTTGTCTAAAATCCCAGCCTAAGAGGCTTTCAGCTTTACTGAACACTGACAGGGTGGTAATTACTCGGGGATTACTCGTACGTAACATGGTTCCTTATTACATAAGAGCGTCCTGCTAATGACAGCCAAGTTTTATCGTTTATTTTGTCATTATTATTCTTGCTTTAAAGACACACAAAACATGATGGCAGCTAGGAAATAAGAAGCAGTGGTAATTAGGACCATCTTTACTTGCTCATAACTATCATATTCTCCCACGCGAACGTGTCTGCTTTTTGGCTGTTTAGTAGTACGTGTGTTTTCTCTCCTGCTGGCGATCTCATTTAAGTCCTCCATCTCTCCCACTATGGCTCACTACATTAGTCCCGGCCATGGTTTAACGCAGTCTTTGTTGTCCGTGATAGCGGGTCTCCTTCGGGACCACTCGGCAGTGAATGCGCGCGTTTGATGTTCCGCGTGTGCTGCGCCTTGTAGAACGCGATCTCCTCGTCGAGTGCGTGACCCCGCTGACGACGAGCGGGAAGCGGCCCGTTATTGTAGTCGCGCAGCGAGACGGATATCTCAATTTGTGCAGCGACGTGTGGCTAAATCCCCAATTGAGAAATATCCGGCTCGCCCACGGGGCATGGACCATCGGCACGGCGATATCCACGCGTGAATGCTCGTGATCCGGATATTGGGCATTAGAGCTGACGAGCCCAGGCGGACAGCACGGAGGTGTAGGGAAATTACAGCCAAGGCGGAAGGCTTTTTGAAGGAATGATGAAATTATACGTCTAACTTATATCCTGTATATTTAAAAGCTTAAGAATGTTCGGAAATGAGAACTGGACGGAAAAAAATGAATGACTTTAATATTCCCACATCTCAGATAATAGGCTATTATTACTGTATGCTGTCCAGCAAAAAAGGTGTGTGGTAATACTTTTTCGGGTTAGTCGACAGACTGCAAAATGAATATGTAGCCGAATATTACAGTCACCAAAACTTTTACTTTCTGTGCGACAATCTTACGGAACCAAGTCTAGCTGGCTATGGGCTCTTATTTGGATACTGTCCGGCAATACAGGATCCCTCTCTCTTAGGTGTGAGTTAGGTCAGTGAGGTCCAAATCTCTCTCCTAAAACTGTTTCTTATTGGGTCTTGAATTGGGGTTTTTATAGACAAACAGTCAACGAACTTCTGTTGTGTTACCACACTTTCTGAATGTGAGGCTGTGATGGTGCTGTGTATTCTCAACATCACCATTTTGATGTCCGGAACGTGGGGCTGGAGCCAGGAGGCTGAGATTACAACGACGTTCTGCCGTGACAGCTGGGGTATGAGCCAATCGATAATGCTGCCTGCTTTCAGAGAATAACGGCGAAATCCATGTAACAAGTTCCTGATTGAATCAGAGATTGGATTCTGTAACAGATAGCTCATCTTATTTATTCTGAAGAAAATCTATTGAGTTGAACAGATAAGGATCTTCAGGGTGAAATTAAGGGTACAGTACAAATCCTGACACAAGGAAGTCATCAAGGAAATGACCGAAGACGAGGATAGTAATTTTCTGGCTTCTCTGACCCCTCATTCGGACATTACTACAAAGGTTGGAGGTTGGATGAAGTAGTGATGGTTGAAACAAGTCACTTTTTCACTCCAAGGTCAGATAAAAGCAAATCTTTTGGGAGAGGAAGGAAAGATCTTAAAGAGAAGCAGCTGTCTTAAGCAATTGGGCCCGGAAAGACTGCAGAACCTCTACTTTCTTAATACCCTTATCAGCTGTCAGCTGCTTCAAAGGCCCTGGCAGAGTTTAACAGAGAACTTAATCACATTTTGCCAACCAGACATGAAGCGAAAGCTGGCAGTTACAGCACGTGCCTGAAAACAGCTGCCACTCACCATAACGATTAAATAACGTCGTCCGTTAGTGTTATTGTCTGTGCTGTGTGAGGAGGAAAGTTCGGCAGTACAATAGCATTCACATTAAATCAGTCAGTTCAAGTGGATGCTGGGCAGTTTGAAATGTTTAAAAATAACCAAGTGATATTTAAAGTAAATGGCTGGGTGGTTGACATTTTCTTATGCTAAACTTACATGCTTGAGGAATGCACCCGTTAGACCAGTGGTTCTCAAACTGGGGGGTGCAGAGGTATTGCGGGTGGGGTGCATCAATGGGATAGTCTCAGGGCTACAGTATGTGCCACCCGAAAATATTCTCTTCACAGGCTGGACGATTAAAAAAATAAAGCAGCACAATATTTCAGTAACTAACAATAAATAAACCACTAACTTGCGTGTACTACTAGAGCATTCATGTAATTTATTTAAGCTTTATTTTACCTGGTAAATTAAATGAAAACCAGTTCTCACTACTTTATGTGATATTCAGGAGATATAGCAGATAACGCATCAGAACTGCCTGGGATACAAACGACAAGTTCCTCAGCCAATAAGGGCAAAGTTGTGTCGTCACGGAGGCTTTTCCAGTTTGTTCAGCCAGCTGAAAGGTGCTGTATGATCTGTCTTAAGTCGTCTTGCTCCTGCAAGGTTTTTGTACCACGTGACACGGTAACGCGTGGCGATGTTTTGCAGTGCCGGTCAAAAAAATCTAACCATATCATGAAAAACGAGGTTAAAAATTTTCTACGTGAAGTGCAGGGTGACTGTCAATTAATGGGTATGATTTAGTGTAGTCTTGTACTGCAGTATAGGCTGAAACCTGCGGTTATCACCAATTACAAAATGCGGTAATCGTAGGACAAACTTTAATTTGTGTTCGCCAATGAATATTAACAGGAATGTTAAATCTGTATTTGCGTAATTTCAAACTCATGCTGGACTTTTATTTTTAATTGATCGCTCTTTTTTCTCCCACAGTGATGAAATTGCACCATTTGTATTTTGTAATTGCATTTGTTCCGCTCAATTTTACTTTCAAATAAAGTTTGAATATGAACCTATGTAGTTTGAAGGCGGGGGGGGGGGGGGGGCTCAAAAAATTTAAAAAATAAAAAATGGGAGCCCAGCAGAGAAAATAA
>JABFDZ020000138.1:20264174-20296316 GCA_019775955.2 Pollimyrus isidori | reverse complement strand
AAATCAATGAATAAAATACGGTATACTAAGCAGGTATGCAAAGATTATAGAGTGTTTCCATGCACTGTATATGCGTAGTAAGGCTAGTGTTATAAGGAAGATATGGAATTCTTAGGGTGAATTATGAATGCGTGATGTGCAATACGCCATTGTCTGGGGGTGTCACAAGGCAGTCGCTTATTATGACGCCAGGTGAAACGAACCGGGAGACATTGTTATAGATGCTAAGTATCATTCCGCCTAATTAGCGAGGCACGTGGCCCCGCTTAAAACTCAGACACTTAACGTCCATCGTCACAGTATATTGTCAAAAGAAACCGATGTGCTTGTTTTCCGATAATTAAAGCTAAATTACATTACTTTGTGTGTTTTCTTACATAACTGAGCGGTTGGGAAAAGCCTGCTAGGTTTTGCTTGGCTGAGTCCCCGGTCTCTTGGCTCCAGGTGTTTTTGGTTGCTGCGTTCCAGCCAAGTTCTCCGATTCCTTCTCCAGGTTCGCGGTGACAGGAGGGCGCCAAGGACCTGAATTATTCCTCAACTGGGCTTTACCCCGTGGTCTACAATAAACATGTCAGGAACAACCAGGCCCTTATTTTAGGGCTGGGGAGGATTATAGGGCCTGACAGAGCCCAGTTGCAGCTTTTCTGCCATGACGTGACTTGCAGAATGAGGGGGGGCAGACTCTGCAGAGCAGCTGACCATAGTGAGCCGTGGGGAGACAAGGCGAGACCCACAGCTAGGAAGCACGATCCAGCATGCGCTGACAGACTGCTCTTGGAGCTGGTTTGTGATATCTATTTTTAAAAGCATTTCACGAGCCCTCGGCATGGTGTAAAAAACTGTGGCAGTTCATTGGAGGGACCTCTTGTGGGCTTCTGGCATTTTTGTTTAAAGGCTTGTGTTGTTGGATGCATCTGGTGCCCTGTCACTCACGGTAAAAAGTGGTCAGTAATGCTGCGCCAATAAAATCCTCTTGAAAATAAACATAAACATACAAAACTAGCACAGAGTTGGCTTTTTGTTCACCATAGAAATAGAGATGCACCCGATCTGATCTTAACGATACTTCAGTGCCAAATTGAAGGTTTATTGTCGGTGAACATACTGTAGTGTGTCCATAGGGAGATTTCTCTGGCTCTTCTTGTTTAACCCCTTCCCTCAGCAGTGCCTGGTTAGACTGTTCACCCTCCCACTCACACCCCACCGTAGATGAGTGTAACTTCTCGTTAAGCCTCAGAGCTCAAGTGGTTTCTCCGAGTGGAGACATGCAGGGAGAGGCACTGGGCCTCTGTGCTCGACTTGATTACTGCGCTTACCCCAAACTGTTGGCTGTGACCCCCCCCCCCTTCGTCACACCAGAACGGCGCACAGAGGTGACTTTTGAGTCATCAAGGCTGCAGCCTCATCGGTGTCACCGAGGGGTATTTTATTATGGTGATTCATTTAAACATGTCAGTTCTCACTTTAACCATTTACTATTTAAATACTTATTAGTTATGATGAAGCTAATTCTACCTTTAGTATATTGTACATTGCACATTCAATTTCCTATTATTAAACCTGGCTCATTGAAAGTCAAACTATTTTGTGCTTTTTTAAGATTCCTGAGTGTGTATTATATAAGCGGCAATTAACCTTGAATTTTAGAATGTATTAAAAGAGACCAATTAAAAAGGGAATAATTGTTTGCTTCAAATTTATTGTTTTTCTTTCTAAATCATTTTTAGTGTTTGCCGTTTCTACAGGTGAAGCCAGAAAATCTCTAGGGGTCTATTTTTGTCTTGTTTGTTTGAGATGTTCCTGTAACCTCCTGAAAGGAGCCCATCCTGGCGGCACCTTGGAGGTGCCAGACTGGCTTTAAGCGCTCTCACTCCTGCCAGCTGCCGCCCTTGCTGCATTCGAGGCCCCTCTGGGTGCCTGGAGGTCGCCCCCAGCTGGAAGTGGCTGACCCCTGCAGCACCTTCCTAAGGCCGGTGCAGCACTTTTCTAGTGCCGGTGCGCATGGCGCATGGCGTCCCCAGTAGCGCCGAGATCTTCATATGAGCCGTTAAACGTGGGGCCTTTACTCGGCATGTCCTTGTGGGCCCGTAAAGGGGATAATCTCTATCATGAAAGGCTTACCTGCTATCAGCAGGCTTTGTGATTATCCCAAGGGTCAGTAGGCCAGCTGCTGTGTTTCTGCTGTCATGCTCCTGCAACTATTAATACAGGAATTGCAGCCCTGTGGACTTCCGGAAAGGTTTCGCTGACTGGCATGAAGTTTTCCAAAGATGAGGCTTTCGCCCCCAAAATAGTTTGTCTTTTGCATGTAACCTGCAGGACTTTAGCCAATATTAACACTTATAACTTTTTATTTTTTCCTTTCTTGGTTATGTGTAATTATATCGATCACACCATTTTATTATTCAGGAGAGCTTGTTAATCTGAAATATTCCAATAATTTATTTTTGGTTATTGCTTGATTCTACCACCAGATGCCTGTTTTCAAGTTTTATGCGCAAAAGCGCAATGTGGAATATAAACACGCTTTATCATCAGTCAATCTGCATTTAGCCAAGAGCCACACAATTTAAGGCCAGGCGTCATGATGGGGTATATTTACTGCAACAATGAGGCAGTTCTTTGTCATTTAATTGACTCTGCGTTGATGGTAACCATGTTGCTGTAGGGATACAGCGAATTGTTTTCATCTGAGTTTTGTCACTGAAACCCCACCCTCAACCTGGTTGCTTACCCACCATGCATCACTGCTCTCCACGGCTCCCGTGTCACTCCTGCTGTTGGGGAATTTAATATTGTGTGACGTGTGGCTTTTACAGGCCTGTCGCGGTGGGAAAACATGGAGCGATGAGCTTGCGCTCAGAGCAGCATCTTTTGTATTTCTGGGTTTATTTTTCACATACACAAACGTCCACTGTTTGTGAGTGCAGTGAAATGTTTCTTCCGCCATGCATAAAAAGAAATAGGCGATATAAAGAAAAATGATATATAATATTAAAATAATAAAATCAAACCAATAAAATAAGACTATGAAAATAAAAAGTAATATTAGTGAATGCATTTCCTGCATTTGTATAGAACATGCAATCTGCTCAAGTTTTTGAGCCTCCAGTTTGGGGGGGGGGGCAGGGTTATAGTTGGAGCACTATGGAGTTTCTAGAGCGATTGTCACCTGAGGGGGGAGGCCTTCATCTTCACCTTAGTCTGCTTTTCACCATGTCTCTCCCTGCCCCCCCCAGGCTCTGAGGCGTTGCCCAATAACATGATGTACTTCGGGAGTCCCCGAGAAGATGACGGCCTGGAGGATGAGGAGGAACCTGAAGATGTGACCCCGGAGGCCACTGCCATTCCCTCCACATCCTGCCAGGCAACAGTCCGCAAGGGCAAACCAGCCACAAGGCACACCGTCAGCGCGCACGGTACGGTGGGTCATCAGTTCGGATCCCCTAAAGTGCTATTGTGGCACCTGCCCTCACTGGGGGTGACGTTTGATCGCGTCAGTCCTGCTGCCCCGATTTCTATAAAAATAATATGGGGAGTCGAGCTCTCAGTTGTTTTCAACCTTGATTTATTTATTTTTTTAAATCCACTAAAACCTCATGCTCTTTCACGTTAACTAGCAGTGGTAGGTTTATATTTATCGTTAAGCATGACTAGTGCTTGGTGAGATGTTTTATTTACCCATAAGAGTTCAAGGCCTCCACCAAGTGTCACTGTTTCATGGCATCCTAAGCGAGCCCCACGCCCCGATATACTGCTGGCAGAACCCGCCGATCACACTTACAGGAGAACTAGCGTTTCCCAGGGCTCTCGAGCCCCACGCCCCGATATACTGCTGGCAGAACCCGCCGATCGCACTTACAGGAGAACTAGCGTTTCCCAGTGCTCTCGAGCCCCACGCCCGGCAGCATTAAGCACTTGATGGCAGCCTTAATGTGATGATAACGCGGCAATAAAGAACACGGCCTGACTGTCCTCCCTTATCCGAAGCATTCTTAGGGTCATCGATCGTCGCAGTAATACACACTACCTGCTGCGCCCCCTTTCAGGGCTAGTTTTTCCAGTGTGTGGCTCAGCAAAGTTGGATGCAGTGCCTATAATCGGAAGGTTGCCCGTTCAAACCCCAGGGTTCAGGGAGTGATTTCACCATTGAGCTCTTGAGTAAGATCTTTAACCCCTAATTGCTTCTAATTGCAAACACATTGCACTGTCTGACCCTGCTTTCCGAAAAAAAAAAACTTAGGTATAAAAAAGCGCCTGTCCAATAAATAACCCCCAGCTCCCTGGGGCTGCGCTTCACAGTTGAGAGAGGCATAAAAAAGAATCTCACCACAGGACAACAAGGGATCAGTTATCATTGAAGAACAGATTGTTTTGAAGACTGACACAAAACAAGCTGATTGTTCTTAGTCATGCTAAAATAGTTTTTGTTTTCCCCATGCTGCCATACTTACCTTTCCTTTTGCTTTCAAGAAGCAAAAAAACTACAAATGATGTATGTTTTTCTCTCATTTCACACTAGACAAGCCCATTGACAGGTTGATTTGGGTGATTTGGGTGAATTTCATTAATATTTTTGACCACAGCTGTTTGCCAAAGTAGAGGCAGTTTAACAGAAATAGTGAAATACTTAAGTAATAGCTCTCCATTTATTAAACTGAAAGGAATGTGTGCATGACTTTAATACATTTACATAGCTAAGACTTAGGCCTACAAAGTATGCTGGATATTGGCTAATTTGCATTTATATGTATATATATATGTATGTATATATATATGTATATATATATATATATATATATATATAATTTTCTAGTACGTTTTGAAATTCTGTATTTGCAAAATGTGTCTTTTCTAAAAACAAACATGAAAATCTTGGCAAAGTATTGCTATTATATTTTTGTAGCTGTGTTTGTGCTGAAATTAGAAATATAGGTCACACTGATTATTATTATTATTATTATTTTGTGCTACTGATAGATACAGAAAAGTCAGAGAATGTCAAGGCATCTCCAAAAATTGTCTCAGAAGGCCTTAGACCCCAGTGGGTTAAAACTACTGGCCTCTGTACTTGAAGTTAATTTATGAGCTTTTGTTTATAATGGTCTGTATTGTTTCCACGATGTTCCAAGGGTTTACAGTGTAAGCAGGGAACCCCCGTCACTGTAAGAATCATACTGATTTTCTCGCATGCTGTCCAGCTGACCGCCTCTGCCGATTGCTCCTACTTCCTTCCACACAGTTGCCAATGGCCACTGCAGAGCGATGGAGGAGAGGGCTTCCACTCCCAGGCAGAGGGGTAAAGAAGCCACGCTGGGGAAGGAGAAGGGCGTCAAGTTGGAAGGCTGTCAGGAGCAGAGCCTGGCTTCCTCCGCTGCTAACCCGGCCCGGGGCTCGCTCAGGGGCACCACTGCTGGCACCAGCCTCCGTCATGCCACGCCCAGCAAGGAGCTCCGCAAGCAGGTAAGCAGCAAGATGCTAAGGTTCAGGCCAGTTTTAACAAGTACCTTGTTTTAACCAACATGGAACCAGTATTGGTGCTGGTGCAGGGCTGGTTCTCACTAGGTGCCTTTTGAGAACCTGCCCATGTTTCCACTGGGTTTGAAAAAGAAATTTTAAGCTTTTATAAGCTGCCGAACTGAAAAGAAATGTTGCCGGCTGAGGTAAGTGAGTGTATTCTCGCTCGCTGTTTTCCCGCTGTCCTTAAGGATCACGCAACATGAGTGATCTAATATCTGAACTTTGGAGTTCGCCTCATTATCTCTTGACCACTCAGGTGCCACAATATTTTACTTTTTCAACCTGCAACATGTTTATAAATTATTAAATCTTGCCAGCGGGTCGATCTTTCATTTTCCGCAGAATAAAAAAAAACGATGTATCGTTATTTCACTAATAAGCTGGCAAGTTGTTTCACTGCTAGCACTGGTGATATTAAACTAAACTGTACCGGTTATGGTTTGATCTTCTGAGTATGTGGACGGTTTGGACTCCCCCCACTTTCGCTCACGTTGTGCTTTTAAACGCTTCTCTATGATGGCATGCTGCCGCACCCAGGGCCAGTTTTCTGCTGTGGTATTGCGCAGAAGTTCTGGATTGGGACAAAGGTGGAAACGAGGCATTAGACTGCAGCCACCTGTTATGGTTTCCCTGTGCTGGGGGGGGTGGGGGGTGGTGTTCATTAGCTGTCAATCACTGCCTGGTAACCAATAGAGTAACTCATGAAATGGACTAATCCAATGGGTGATTCACACGGCCTGATATTCCAGCCCACAGATCATCTCTTATTCCCATTGGCAGATTTTTTTCCCCTCCTCTTAACTTTTACCCTAATTGACCTTTACTAAATACACTACTGGAACCAAGCCTCCCACAGGGATTAATTTTAGTCAGTGTTATAGCTGCTGAAATTGTTTGCATCATCGGTTAAGCCCCCCGAAGGTCTGACCCATTGTGATGGGGAGAGGCCTCGGACCAGCATGCAGTGCGCAGTGCTGTCGTGTGATGGGATCGCCAGTGACGCCTCTGCTTCTCCCTCACGGCCAGATCTGAAAACGGATAAGACCGAGCAGCGTGATCACAGTACAAACACTCAGGGCCTTTCTCATTCCAGTCCAGCCCTCGTGTCACCGACGTGTTGGAGTTTTCCGAAGTATGTGATTTATTTTCAAGTAATAACCTGAATTACGTTAACTGGCGGAAGATGAATCGAGCAAGCTGGAAAAGAAGCACCGCTGCAGATAGCTGTGGGAAATCGTTAGTAAGGTCTTCAGCTTGGGGCAGAGACAGCCAGAGGTGCTCTTGTTAATGGCACGGGGTGACTTTGCCATTGAGGAAACTCGTGGTATTAACACGTTCCTGTTTACTTTTGAACGTCTCAGTAGATAGCTGATGGCGTTGACCTTTCGTTTCTGTTTTTGTGTCCTTTTACAAGAGGGGTAAAAACCGACGAGGAAGCTGGAGGCACATCAGGGGGATATAATGAGGCCACGGACTAAACGAGGCTGCTGGGGGGGGGGGGCGTCCGCACGGCAATAATTGAAATGAAGCAAGAGCCAGTCCGCTGGGAGTGACGAGGAGGGCCTGTACACGCACACACACATGCACGCACACGCATGCATGCACACACACACACACACACATGCGCGCGCACACACACGCGCGCACACACACACACATGCGCGCGCACACACACACACGCGCGCACACGCACACACACACACATGCGCGCACACACACGTGCATGCCTCTTCCCCCGCTGGCCTGCAGTCTCCTGCAGCCTCCTCTCCTGCGCCTAAAGAGTTAATTTCCCCATTCCTTCGCCGGATCCTCCTATAAGCTGTGTGGCTGCTGATGCCTCATTGTAATCTTCCTACCATCGTGCGGCTGGGCTATGGCAACACGTGACGTCATCCCAGCCCAGCCCTCCCCGTCTTTATGCTGCTGTGTGCCCACATCTACTTCAGTGCCCATGCTGTAGTTGTTTTCCCCCCATTCCTCTTTCATTTATTCGCTTTTTTGTCGTGCTTTCATTTTTTGTTATGGCACCAGCTGTAGTGCCACTCTGGGCTCCTAGCCAGCCACATCTCTCCCTTACTCAGTCACACATCGGGGGGTGGCGGGGGGGGTTTAAGAGGCGGAGGCACGGGTAGCTCAGGCACAAACCTGTGACATACAGCACAACCTGGAGCCCCCGCCCCCAACCATATGAGGACAGGCTTCCGTGCAGCAGCCCCACAGGGATGGGGCCGGGAGGCACCAGTGAGCCCCCTAGTGGCCACAGTGTCTCAAAACACTCCAGAGTAAATGTTGCCAGATTCCCGATTTCAAGAAATGTAGACACACGGGGCTGGGGTGAGGCGCGTTAACTTAAATGAGTATGGATTAACTGAACGATGCAGGAAGGGGGGGTGAGTTATAAAGGAGACCCTGAGGGGACTGTCGTACCAGGGAGGGTGATGGAGGAGCCTTCAGCAGCTCTTTTCTAGGCTGGGCCCACATCCTCAGCTCCATGTGCACCATCGACATGCACGCTGCCGGTGGCGCCGCATACGGTCCCACTGCGCTGCTGCCGCACTCGCCGCCTGATAGGCGGAGCAGGGAACACAGGTGCTCTCTGAGCGCGAGTATTAATTAGCTGCTACTGATAAGGCAAGTGCTGGCTTCCTCCTCAGCGCCCAGGGAGGCTGGAGGAGTGGGGGGTGGTGAGGCGGTTCTTAGAGGGTACTGGATAAGCTCGGGTTTTTTTCAGTCATTTGTCTACCCTCCGAGGAGACAGTCCTCGCTATGTGAGTTTGGGCTGTCCACTGAAAGGTCCTTAGTTACTGCTTACAGGCCCCAGGACATACTGAAGGCTTCAGACGTCTATTTACACAGAGAAATAAACACCAAGTGTCCTTGTAACAGCTTTTAATTAGTGGCACTTCCCTACTCGTTACTGCTCTCATATTAACATAATATTGTCTGTTAAATAAATTATAAGCTTTTATACCTGGTCCGTTTTGCTTTAAAGCATCTCCCAGTGGGCTTTACCGATGTAAAGCATGGAATGATTGAACCTGCCTCATCTACATTAAATAAGGAACACTGGTGGTTTCCCCCTGCTGTTGGATAGGAATGCTCTGCTGTCAGTCACTGATTGGTTTAGCCACTTCTTATTGGTTCTTTAGTTGGTTCCCATTGGGTTAAAGCCAGCAGTGATTGACAGCTCTTTGTAATCCCAGCCACTGTAGATCTCAAATCCCAGTTTCTCCCATTAGTACTATAAGCTACTGAACTGGATGGGATAAACTGTCCCAGTCCATAAGGAGGAACCTCCTTATTAGTTTTGTCTAGGTGTTCATGGTGGGAGAATGGGTGATGAATCTGAACATGTCTCATTGCTGTCTGTTTGGGGCATTTTCATTTGTCAGTTCTTCCAGACCCAAGGCAGGATTTGTTATTATGTAATACAGTTTTGATTCTGGACATTGATTAGGCTGTGAAATGTCCATTTTATGGCCTTAAAGTTGCTTAGTATGTTGCTATATAACTGTTTTTTGTGCATCCTTGGGATTGTGAAAGGCGCTTTATAAATGGAACTAATTATGGAACTAATTATCTCTAGTGCACTATGTGTTGTTATAGTTATAATTTTAAAATGTGTTTTAAGTAAAATCTGCCCGGGTAGACCTACCAAAGAAGTATAGATAGACTGAGTGATAAATAATATATTTATAGTGCAGTTCCTTCTTAAACTCAGCCATGCTAAGAAGCCTCATTCTGTTGACTATGATTCTTGTCTTAGCTGTGTATGTATCTACTGTATGAGTGCTGCTAACAGGAAGAGGTAAATTCCCTATGTGTTTGAACATACTCAATGAACCTGATTATCTTTTACATTGTCGTTCTTGCCTGTTCCACCAGGTTCCGAAGGCTAACGGGCTCCCAAGGGTCTGTCCCGTTAGCGCACGCGCACCCTGTGCCAAAAAGACCAGAGGCTTCCGTCCTCCGCCGTCTAAAACTGTGAAGTACACAGCCATCGTGACCAAGGGCCACGTCACCTACACCAAAGCAAAGCGAGAACTGGTCAAGGACGCCAAAGGCGGCCAGGGTAAAGCGGCAGCAACACGCTCACCCCATCCCAACAGCCAGGCTCACCCCCCCAGCAGCAATGCCCACAATCGCCCCCAGCAGTCCAACTCAGGAAAAGCCCAGAGTAGCAATGCAAAAACACACAAGCAGGTGCTGTCACCCAAGAGGCCCCCGAGGGGGGGCAGTGGAGGCGGCACGCGGTTCAGTGGGAAGTCCAATGGGAAACCCAGTACCAAGCAGGATGATCCGCCAGGCCGGGCGGGCCTGCGGCACTCTAGGAGGCAGCAGGATGCAGGAGGGGGGGCCGGTCCAGCAGAGAAGTCGCTCCCGGGGAGTGGAGGAAAGACCCAACCCCTGGCCAGCTCCCCGGGGACACGCAGCAGAAGGGCCATTCAGGAAGAAGGGGCGGAGCCTGACGGCAGCGTCGCCAAGGTGACAGCACCACCTGGCTCAGAGCACCAAAGGCCCAAGCGGGCTTCTGCTGGCAAGCTGATGTTCAGCATGCAAGCACAGCGCAAGGCGCAGGCCGCCCCCTCTGAAAACCGCTCCACTACCTCAGCCGGCGAGCCTGTCCCTGCTGCGCCCCCACCGCCGCCGAAACCAGCAGAGCCTAAAGGGGATAAAGAGCGAGTCAGGATGGGCCCGGTCACCGTGACAGAGGTGCCGGTCTTCAGGCCCAGCCCGCGCGAGTTCCAGGACCCGCTGCTGTACGTGGACATGGTGCGAGAGCGGGCAGAGCCCCACGGCATCTGCAGAGTGATCCCACCCCCAGACTGGCGGCCTGAATGCAAGCTGAACGAGGACATGCGCTTCGTCACGCAGGTGCAGCATGTACACAAGCTAGGCCGGCGTTGGGGGCCCAACGTGCAGCAGCTGGCCTGCATCAAGAAGCACCTCAAATCTCAGGGCATCACCATGGAGGAGCCGCCCCTCATCGGTAAGCCAGAGACCTAGCATGATGGCCATGAAACTTAGATACACGCCTCATCAGGAACCAGAGGTTCATTCTGTGCAGAGCTAAGAGCTCCAGAAATATAGTCTATGACCAAAAGTATGTGGACACCAGGTTGTCAATGGTCTCATTACGAAACCAAGGGTATTAATGTGAAGTTGCTTTGCCCTTCATTGTTGTAATAGCCTCTGCTTTCCGTTACCTGTTGGAACATTACTGGTGGCATTTACTGCTGTTCAGGTTGAGCATTGACAATGGGTGATAAGCTCTCTTTCTGTAAGCTTGTGTGGCTGCCACTTTGCAACTGATCTTGCTCCAAGGCCTTTGACCTTCACAATCACTTCACTTGTAGTTGATCAGGGCAGCTCCAGCAGGATAGAATGTGGTGAATTACCTTGTTGGAAAGGTGGTGTCCGGTGGTGATACCAAGTTGAAAATCACAAACCTCTTCTGTATAAACACCTCTTCTGCTGCTAATGCTTGTTGCAGGATACTCCATGACTATAAGCTTAATTTTTCTCCTGTGTCAGCAGTGGGTGTGGCTTAATATGACAGTTCCTTTGATTAACGGGTTCATGATGCCCAATGGGTCTTTTCCCATTGGATTTTACCACAATTGGACATGAATGATAGTTTTATAATTACACAAGATAGCCACGTAAACAGAGTATGTGAAATTTGCATAACTGTTGGTTAGGGAGGCAGAAGGTACTTGTTTAATTCACATCTTAACAGCACAGAGTAGACGTTTGTCTGGTATCATAAGGTATCTCTAGAGCATGCTCCTGTGTGGAGCTCCAGCCGCTGCTAGGGCCATCTTCAGCCTGTCTGCTCATGAGCTGGTTCCACACGACCACCTCACCAGGTGACTCGTGGCCTCTGGGAGGTTACCCCATCCAAAGGTTAATAGGTCAACAGAATTGCTGCTTAATTGGAGAACAGACCTGATCTGTGTAATAATATGGAATAAAGATCGTTGGGAGAGAAAATCAAAGCAAACTGTCTTGATAATATTGAGACAGCAATAGGAGTGTAATGATCATGCACTGGTTCCGAGACTGTAAGATCCCACAGTAGCACAAGTGCACATGACATTGAGAGAACCTCGTGCTTCTGCTCAGCCACGCGACCTTCGGAATGTATTTTTAACCAAGGACTCGACTTCCTGGACCTCCATTGATGGAGGACGACGTTTGCCGAGAGGAGAATTCTGATGGGATGGCATTTTTTCATCCAACCCCCCCACTGGGAACAGAGCTAAATTTGCAGACATTGCTGCCGTGATGGAATCGAACAAACAGATGGGCCACATTTAGCTGCCTGACAATATGTCACTAGCATTGCTGCACACAGGTCCACAATCACACATGTTCCCATGAGAGCCTGTGACCAATCGGGAATGTCTGAGAGCAAATTTCACAGGGGGGCAGCCACCCTTCCTGTGATGACAGAAGGACGGGGGTGAGATTAAAGGGGTGACTGCTTATTTGGCTTGTTTGGCCCAGAGACGCGCTCAAGTGCTCAGGCCTAGAACAGAGTTGGGCTTTTGTGCCGTTCATGAATATCCTAGGAAACTCGCTTGGGGATGATGTGTTCCTTAATTGGAACAGAAACTAAGACAACAGACACAAATCGAGAGACATTTTGGGGCAATGTGAAACAATTAAATCCTGCGTAATAGAGTTACGGTGTCAGGAAAAATGGCCCTATGTGCAGGGGAAATCCGGTCTGTGTGCAGTGTTACTGCCAGGGTTGTATGGCTCGTCAGTGGTAACACATCTGCGTCCTCCCCCAGGAGGCTGCGAGCTCGATCTGGCCCGGTTCTTCCAGCTCATCAATGATATGGGCGGCATGCAGCAGGTGACGGACCTCAAGAAGTGGAGCAGGCTGGCGGACCTGCTGCGGGTGCCGCGCTCGGCCCAGGACCGGCTGGCCAAACTGCAGGAGGCCTACTGCCAGTATCTACTCTCCTACGACTCCTTGTCTGCCGAGGAGCGGCGGCGGCTGGAGCGGGAGGTGCTGACCGAGAAGGAGGGCCTGGAGCGACGACGGGGGCCGCTGGAGGGCCACTCTGAGGGCGGCCAGCATGCTCTGCTGCTGCCGCGCTACGAGCCCAAGAATGGCCTGGTAAACGGCGTGCTGCACAAGAATGGCCTCCGCGGCAGGCCTGACGAGCCAGGCGGCCCGGCGAAGAGGAGCCGTCGGAGGCTGTTTGCTCAGGAAAAGCACGACGGCATTGTTGGCGACGGCGGTGACGACGACAGGGGCGTCCTCAGTGAGCAGCACAAGTGCATATACAAGGTCTGTCCTCTCACCCTGCTGTTCAGTGTCTTGCTCACCTCCTGGTGAACCCCCCATCACCGGCTCACTGCCCAGGGAGCAAAACTATTAAGGCCTGAGTATAGCAGTGTAGTTCAGCTTTGTCCTTCTAGGCAGCTGTGCCTTTCACCACGTATTGTACTCTAGCTCCTCTATACTCACATTGGCCACAGTGAGCTCCCTGTATATAACATGAGTATGGGTGTGTGTGTGTGTGTGTTGGTATAAGTTTTGTATGTATCTTCTATTTAAATAGGACGAATCTGACATATCTTTGCCTGGAATTTTGTGCTTGGGTGTGTAGTCGGGGCTTCATTTCTTTTCCTCCTTAAAGGAGACGATCGAACCATAGCGTTTTGTCAGAGGGGATGTAACACTCTCCAGGGATAGCCAGCAGAAGCACCGGAATGACTGGCGCTTGTAGGTCTACTCCCGTCTGGCCCTTAACCGCAAGAGCCGACAGAATCAGACTGGCTGTGACGATTGCTTGCAGGCGGAGTGGGGGCTGCCTCCCCGGACGGCAGCAATGCTCCGTTTAAATGGGCCGGGCTGTTTATGGCTGTGTGGGCGGCTGATTTCTGTGGGCACTGTGCAGCTTTGCTTAAGAGTCCTCCATAGCAGTGTGCGTTTTTGTTTTTTATTTTATTCTTCTAATTTTTTTTCAACCATTCTGCTCAATATCAGTGCTGTGAGAATGTGTGCGTGTTTCTGTTTTAATATCGGTTATTGCACATTCCCAGCATACCGTGATCCCCCCCCGCACACATGCAGCACACATGCAGCACACATGCAGCACACATGCAGCACACATGCAGCACACATGCAGCACATTCAGAGAGAACATGTGACATTGACCATGTGACATCATTCTCTATGGCAGTGCTCCTTAGGGATATGTAGCAGGCAGGTTTTTGACCCCATACCAAAAACTTTGTTTGATTGGACTGTTACAAGATTAAGAATGATCAGGATCCCAATTACTCACCATTTACGGACAAACTACTGATCAGAATGTCCAAAAAACATGTTTATCTGTGTCTTTTGTGGACGTCAAATAATACAACCGATTTAATATTTATCTTAAGGATCTAGCAATCATGCACTTAAGTGGCCATCAGTATATAGGTAAAGTTAGCAGGTAATTGGTCATAATCACAAAGGCACTGTTATTATTTTAAAATGTCAAAAATTAAATAAACATCCTTTGCTAGGTTAAATATAGCTTTAGAAAAACACAGAAAATCAAGATCCCTTTGCATCGTGGGTTGAAGCTCAAGATGCATCCATTTTAAAATTCTTATTTTCATTTGTAACTGTGTTAAGTGTGGTTCAGTTTAAGTGATTGAATGTCCAAGTAGCATTTCACATAATAAATCATTGATTTGAGCTGGGAAATACAGTGGACACAGCCTTGCTATCACTTAATGGAGGAAAGCACTCAGGCACTGCGAGGGGGAAAAAAAACCTGGGAAGATTCATGTTAAGTAGGCAGTTTTTTGGCTTGATGTACATTGGGGGGGGGGGGGGCTTCACATGCCATGAGCTGCCAGCCGTGTTTACAGACATGACGACAAATACCCTCCCTTTACATGGCCGTGAAAAGCATATCAGTAGACCCTAACTGCAGCTGTTCTGCTAAACATTCGGAAACATTCTGAGTTCTGGAACATTCTGCACATTCTGAGTTCTGGATTCCTTCTCATAGTCCTCGTGGTGTGTCCACTCTCTTGCAGGGGAGGTCAGTATCTTTAACCACTTTCTACAGGACAGCCAGGAACACCATGAACATGTGCTTTAATAAGGAGCCTGGAGCAGTTGAAGTTGAGGTGAATGTCCTCTGTAGCGGGGTAGCGATACATTCTTTCCTGTTATGAACATAGCATGTGCTATTGCTAGGGCTGTTTTCGTTTTTGTGAGTATCATTCACTCTGCACTCTCCTTTCCTTTCTCTCCCTTGTCTATCCTTGTGTCTCTCTGGCAACAGCAAGAATACTGGCGGATAGTGGAACAGAAGGAGTGCCACGTCGCAGTGCATTATGGGAAAGTGGACACAAAAACACACGGAAGTGGCTTCCCCATGGGAAAATCAGAGCCATTTTCAAAGTAAGTGCTCCTGGCACTACATCTGCCTTTGGACATGTTGCTTTGGTGTTATCTGGAGTAGAAAACCGCTAATAAAGCTTTTTAGAAAGGGGCTAACATCTAAAACTGAAGTTTTAAAAGTAATCAATCCATGTACGAATGTACAGTGGTACCTCTGTTCTCAAACTCATTACAACTTGAATTTATTAAAAGTTGAACCAACCAGTTCAAAAAAAAATTACCTAGAGCTCGATCTGTATCTCAGAAGTCAAACCGTGAACGCTGAACTAACATAACTTGTACACTCCGGGATATAAGTCACGCGGCACGTCTCTCAGCGGAAACAAAGGGTAAAGCTTCAGTCTCAGCCTCGCATTCGCTGTGACAACACCGTGCATGTTTACACTAACTGAATACATGTATTTAGACAGTAAATATACATTTATACAATGATAGACAGTAATAATAATTATATAATAGAATACATTTTAAAATAAAGATTTCTTATTTTAATATTAATAATAAATCATTAATACGTTTAATTATAATAATATTATCGTGCCAAGCGGATTGAACGGAGACTTCAGGGTATCGGGGAATATGGGGTATAATTACAGGTAAGGCAGGCAAAACAGCAGACGGACAATACAATGACCAAACTGAGGAAACAAACTGAATCACGGACTAAATACAGAGGACTAATGACAGCAACCAGAAACAACCGATCACTCGGGGATTCCACATGGGGTTAATGAGGGGGCGTGGCACATGGATGGAGCGGATGATCGGGGCAAGACACATTGTTTGGATACATTTATTTTCTTACTTTACAAATTACTGTTTTAATAAATGTGCCTAGATGTGTTTAGTACAGTATATACTCTTGTTTTATCTGGTTAATTTTGTGTTTCAATGCTAAAAAAACATATTTAGGTGTAATTTTTTTGGGTCAGGAACCAATTAATTGGTTTTACATTATTTCTTATGGGGAAAATTCGATCAGAACTTCGAAATTTTTAGGATTCGATCTGGAGTTCTGAACAGATTAAGTTCAGATTACGAGTGTTGAGGTATCAATGTAATATGCTTTCATTGGTCCCACTACATCCCATTCAGATATCCCACATGAACAGTAGGTCCTGTTAATATGAATGTTTTTTTGTATCACCCCATAGGCATGGATGGAACCTCACCGTACTTCCCAATAATTCCGGATCCATCCTGCGCCACCTTGGTGCTGTGCCTGGTAAAGCCCATCTGTACTGCTTCTAGACCTTGACCTCCTCCTGTAGCAGCAGGCTTCCTAAGAGTTTACTCGGGCATAGTGGGTAATGATTTATTTAACATAGCCAGTGAATCTTTTAATAAAAAGGACAAGAGGCATCACTCCAGCTCATGTGCGAACTGCTCCTACACACGTCAGGTACAAGTTTTTCTCCACCTGTGCTCTGGCTGGGAAGTAGGTGTATTAGCATAATTCCAAGCCTCGCTCATGGTCAGCCTGCATTATCGTCAAAGCACAGGGTGGCTTTTAAATCACTGGCTGATCATACAGCGCCATCATAGGCTGGTGTGGAGTATTGCGGCCATCAAGGCCCAGAATCGCATTCCACTTGTACGAATGCAGCTAGTTTAGACTGAGTAGGTTTAAGTCTCACTTCCTTGTGCACTGGGCTGCAGTTTTCACCTGGCACAGTCCCTGTCTCATCAAGCACTGACAAAGTCACCCTTTGTAACTATAAGGACAGTGGGTCCTTTTTACATGTTGAGAATGTGTAGAGCAGTGACCAGGTTTTGCTGTTCCATTCACAGGATGGCTGTAAACCTTGGCGCTCGCTCTCGGGTCTGACGTGCAGTGAGGCAGGGGCAGCGGGTGCTTGGGGGGTTAATGAGGGGAGCTCGTGCCCCGAATATTGCTGCTTCAGGTCTGAGGACTGCAACTTAACCTGAACTGCTCCAATAACGTATGAAAGAGTAATATTTTGCAAGGAAGCACTGGCTAAGCAACAAAGAACACATTGACTACATGTCTTTTGCATTTGCATTAAATCATCACCCTGCGCGTTCAGTTTATTTACATTTATTTTTTTGTTCAACACCGCAGCTGTACAATCGGCACATGATGTATCACGCAGGATGGTGCAGAACAAATGTGGTCTGTCTTTTTCCACAGGAGTTACCATTCCCTGGCTAAACATTGGCATGGTTTTTTCTACCTCATGCTGGTCTCGAGACCACAACCACCTCCCGTACATCGATTACCTACACACTGGTGCCGACTGCATTTGGTGAGTGCTACATTCCTGCAGATGTGATTTTACGTCTCACTATCACACCGTCAGACACGTCATTTGTCAGAAAGCCAGACAGGGATTCCTTCAGCTGGATGTGGCAATTGTGATTAATTCCCCCGAGATCCTCTCCCGTTGTCTAGCTCTGCATGGTAACAAGGCTTTTCTGGTGAGCATCAACCAAACTGTGAATTATCTGCCCGTGAGATAAGCATTAGTTTCATAGGCTGTTCTGTCTATTAAAAAAAAGTGTTGCCTTGGCAACTAGGCTGACTGAAGGGGATCTGAAAGGGCCTTTCGGTAGAGAGAGCGAATCAGCTGGCAGGTTGGAGATGGCGGCATCATCCTGGCAGCCAGCAACAGTTCCCGCGTGAAACTCATGCAGTCTGTGTCCCGCCCGCTAGGTACTCCATTCCTGCTGAGGAGAAAACCAAACTTGACAAAGTGGTACACACGCTGCTGCAGGCCAACGGCACCCCGGGGCTGGAGATGCTGGAGAAGAACATCATGGTGAGCAGGACACTTGCACACGTATATGCGCTGTACACGGATCTGCCTATATGTACTATTACACGTGTGTACATATATCCTGCCTTATATGAAGTTTTCATTAATGTCCCATATTAAATAAATGAATGCCTTGAAGTGCTGGGACAGTTTGTCCAATTGTACCTTATCCAACTGTCTTCTTTTGCTTACTCGTATATACTCTGTGATGCTGATTGGTTATTGCTACTCTGTCATGGTGTTTTTTGTCATTTATTTTACTTTAATGTGACGAATTAAGCCAAAACTCATTCCTTGCATTCAGACTGTACATGGTGAATTGAATTCTGTAACCTGTTTCTAAATGCTTAAAAAAGGGGGACATGGTGAATTTGCCACCCTCCTTGGCTTTTAACAGCCCTGAACTTAATTACATGCAGGTGCTTCCGGCAGTTTGGCAGCCGTTCCGGGGGCAGCGACTTTAATTGCTTCTCTGGCCTGCATAATTAGGAAGGCCAGGCTTCTTTTATGGGGAAACCGTAGTGTATCAATGACCAATGACACCCCTGAAACTGCAGAATCTTAGCAGATTTAACCTGCATTTTATTGACTTAATTTTTCCAATTAACATTATGTGACTACTTTGGTTGTCCTTGTTAGTTTCACATTTTAAGTATTGTTTACAGTGTCAATAATTTTAAGTTATTCTTTAAACAAAGTACTTATAGTTACATCATTAGTTGTTTAATTGCAGCACAGTCGTGGAAGAGAGTAACGCTAACAATGATATGAGTGTGTTGCCTCTCAGCTCAACCATTGAATACAAGACATTGGGTGGAGCTCAGACGTCACCATCCAACATCTCACTCTCTCCTGCCTCGTTCCAGATCTCTCCGGAAGTTCTCAGCCGTGAGGGGATCAAAGTGCACCGCACAGTCCAGCAGAGTGGACACTTCGTCATTTGCTTCCCAGGAACATTTGTGTCCAAGATCTGCTGTGGGTACAGCGTCTCAGAGACGGTACACTTCGCTACCACCCATTGGATGAACCTGGGATACGAGGTGGCTAAGGTGAGAGTTTCACCGCATGAGCTGTGTGACCGTGTATGTGTATAACAGAAAAAGTCTTCTACCCAGTAATAACACATTTTCCCAATTAACAAAATATTCAAATGCAAATTCTATGGAAATTTTCACATCAAACATTTTTCAGATCTAATTCAGAAAAGTTTGCATCCTGAAAGAAACCGTCAAAATGGTGACATGCACTAGCAGCAGTGATGACCTCCATGTTTCTTTTGCGTTAACAGGTGAAAAGAAAAAGGTGAAGATAATAGACACATCCAGCTCTAAAAAAAGCATCAAACGCTGTGAATTTCATGTTGTACAATAACTTAAACTTCTCAATGACCATTTCAGGCAGTACTTTAGTATAAGAAAAATTAATATTGAAAACATGGCAACATCATCTATCGGTCAATTAACAACAATTAATTACAGGAATAGACCACTAAGCGTATTGTACATTTGTTAATTAGACTTTTATTCAATATTGATTTATACAGATAGGTCTACAAATAAAGTAAAAATAAATAAAAATATTTATAAATAGCGAGAGTTCAATAGAATCCAAGTGGCATATTATATTATAACTTAATATAAAAATTAACCGTAAACCTACATAAACACAAGCAACCAGAACACATGCAAACAGCTTCTTGAGCTAAAATAAAGCAGGCTAGTGTTGACCGGATGAAACATTTTCTTCCTATTCAAAAAACTGATCCCATGTGTAAAAAATGATGATCCATTGGGGTGTTCATTTAATGCATCCAAAAATTGCAGAAATTGAGCTATCTCTGAAATAAAAAATGACGGGTTGCGACAATGGAACTTTGACAGACCTTGGAATGCAAAGTTTTTCTCAATTCAGAATAACGTCCTTTGGTTTTTTTGGTGTGAAATGCCCTTCATCCTGAGCTTTTTTTCATGCACCATCCTTCACGACACCATTTCCCCCAAAGCACATTAATTTTTCACGGACAGAATCTACCCTCTAATTTACGCTAAATGACACTAAGAATCCAACATCATTCCAGTCTAACTGGAAATCATATTAACCTGACAAGTACAGCCACTAGGGTGCCAAACATAAAAATGCTAACATTATTTCATAATGCTAATATAATGTAGTATGTGCATTTTTTCCAGCAAATTCCTAATATAGTAAGTGTGACAAATGTGCTGTTTTGGCGGGATTCCTGTCCACCGTCCATCACTTGTATACAAAGTACTAAATGGTCTCACGCCTAAATACATCTGATTTACTCATACGTTATGAAGCATCCAGACCCCTGAGGCCCTCTGGGACGGATTTACTCAGTGTTCCAAGAATGAAAACCAAACGGGGTGAAGCAGCATTTAGTCTCTGTGCTCCCTGTACATGGAACTAGCTTCCTGGGCTCTGCAAAAATTGTCTGCTCATTTAAATGGGCTTAAAATGTTATTTTGCTGCAGCTTTTCAATAAATTACAACAACAGCAATAAATTAAAACTCCCACTACAGTGTAACTTGATTAACTATTTGTTTGTTCTGGCTTCTATGTTTTTGTTTGTCTGTCTTAAATGTGATTGCAATGTCTTTTATTTTAATGTACCTATGTAAAGCACTTGGAATTGCCTTGCATCTGAATTCTGCCATATAAACATATATGCCTTGCCTTTATAATCTCAGCATGCCCTGTGAAAGGAATCATGCTGTGACGCCCACCTAATGGGGTGACCCCACAGCAGCACACATCTGTCAGTCTGGTGTTCAGGGAGGGCTTTCATATTATGTTTTTCAAACTCCGTAAGTAATAGGTTTTTCACATTTGTGCCATCCTCCCAGCACCTGAAATGCCGGCGTATAGAGAAGCCTTTCTCCATGGAGAAGTTGCTGTACCACCTTGCCGCGTCCGAGTGCAAGCGGGAGAACGGGCACGTTCTGGGCACGCTCGCCTCGCTTCTCAAAGATCTCAGGTGAGCAACACAGCTGGTTAAGGAGTCATAATTAAAACGCTGTGCGTCACTCTGGTTCTGAATTCATGCTCATGTGATTTGTTGGGTAGTCCTGATTGGCTTTTTGTTTCATTGTGGAAGTGTCGCTTGCTGGGTCCTCTTACAGCTATCACTCAAACTAAACAGTACTCTGTATAATCCGCATAATTATCCAGTATCATATAAATCCTTGGTATCTTAATCTCCACCTCAAGCGAAACCTGTGTGTCTCTGCATACTAATATGTGTATTTAATGCTTTAACTAGCAAGGCTGCTTTAGCTATGAATACATGCTGTGTAATCAAATGCTTTGTTTTCATTTTTTCCTTCCATTTGTGCAGCTGTTATGTAGGTGGATATCAAGTTTGGCTACCGATACTTTTGTGTATACCATATGTTTGGAATAGTACATGCCTTTCTGTAGTGCTTGTTGGTTTGCTCTATTTTATCTGTTTATGCTTTTGCAAAACCTACGGCCTCAAAAAATGTTTTTTGGGGTTTTTGTGTTTCTGTTTGTGAAAGAATGTATTCTCACTGTGGAAGAAGTCTGTAGATATTTTAAAATCGAGTGTTCTTAAAAATATCCTAATGGATTCGACTCAACATAATTAATCATGAATCGAAAATAGTTTCTACACTGGTAGGTAATTTCTCATCAAAAGTGGTGGATTTTGTTTTTCTGTTTTATATATATATATATATATATGTATGTCCTTATGTGTATCCTTCCACAGGGGCTAAGTCAGCAAATGTGAATCCTGTTGGGTGATAGCCTATTATTATAGGTCTACCAGTAACTTGAAGAGACAGCCGACTGGCATCGCTTTTCATTGGGCAATTTGTGTTGTGGCAGCAAGATGGCGCCAAAATGAACAGTGAGTGACTCCCTATGATGAAGTAACTATACTGGCTGCCGTGTGTTTTCACAGGGATATAGAGATGAGACAACGGCAGGAATTGTACAGAGCTGGGCTCTCCTCCTCGGCCCGCTACGGCACACACGACAATAACCATATGTCTGCTGACGGGAAGAAAAGGCCTCGCAAGTGGTTGGCACTGGAGACGTCAGAAAGGCGCTGCCAGGTCTGCCAGCATCTCTGCTACCTCTCTATGGTGAGCTCAAAGTTCATAGCATCTGCAGAAACTGTCTGAGGGTTTACCCAGGATACCACAGCAGTTACATTTTGCACTAGGTCCGTGAAGTAGCACAATGTTGTATGAAAGGTAATATCACTAACTACAGGTGGTACAGGAGAATGAGAATGTGGTATTCTGCCTGGAATGTGCACTGCGCTACGTGGAAAAGCAGAAGTCCTGTCGTGGCCTCAAGCTCATGTACCGGTACGATGAGGTAAGCATCCAGACATCAGTAGAGATGACAGTACTCGGGTTACCCGAGCAGAGCACAGGTACAGCGACATTCTCTTGAGGTGAAGCAAACACTCCAGAATGGGCAAGTGTGTGGGTAATCTGTAAAAGAGTAGCATTCCACCCAGGGTTTACCCATCTTTATACACTGCACTTTAATAGTTGAGCCTTGCCTAAACAGTAACTGAACCTGGATAAAATAACAAATAACCGCTACATATCTTTCATTAACCAGTGTTTTTGTATCGTCCTTGATTGTTTTCTCTCCGTTTTCTCTCTGCGTGCCCTTCATCCTCATGATCCTAATGATGTGGCAGGGCCAGATGAACAACTTGGTGAACCAGGTGTGCGGGAAGGCGACGGTGAAGGGGAGCTGCAACGGACTGAGTCCCAGCAGACTGCCGTCAAGGCGTGGCCTCCAAAAACGGACCTCGGTGCAAGTGTCGCTCTCCCGTTTCCCTGCCCCCCACCTGTCCAAAGGGGCTCTGAGCTCCTCGTGAAGGAGGAGGAGCAGCAGCAAACTCTGTGGATCTTACCATCCCCCCCCTTTTCTGGTAGTAAAGAGAACTTGCCTGAATACGCAAGATGTCTTTTGCACTAGCTTGAAAGAACAATAGATTTTTGTTTTTTTTTTTTTTTTAGAGAATTTTTTTCCTTTATAGAATTAAATTAAATGTACACATATATAGCCAGCACGTGTTGTGGTGGCTTCCTGTTTCTTTGGTGCTGTGGTCCCCTCTGTTTAAATTGCAGCTCAGAGTCGACCCGACGTCTTTGTTTACCTTCCATTCGCCCATTCATCAGCCCATTGCACTGCATGCACATCCGTCCCCGGAACATGAGCAAGCAAAGTGGCAAAGGCTTGTAAATCCTAAAGCTAGGTGTCGGTAGCCACAGGACATATGACATTTAATTATCCTTTACCTGCAAGCAGCTGTTTGGCGGAGAAGAGGTCTGAAAGTAAAACTTGAAAGCTCATTGACTCCTCTGTTTATAAACGTTCAGTTTATTCACGATATTTCGTCTAAGGTGCTTCGTTCCATGTGCTGACGTAGAGCAGCTGGCTCGGACCGTTCAGGCCCAAGGATAAGGTGTGGAGACGGCATCTGTCGTTTTTTTGAAAACCGTGCCTGATTTACATAGGAAACATGTTGTTTTATGGTGCTGTTGGTTCTACGACACTAAGAAGTTCTCCATTTCGGTATTTTGTTTTTCACAGGACAGACGGCCCGAGGGCTGCCTTTGGTTTTACACGTGCAATCATTGACATTCCGATCGTCTAGTGATATTGTCATCATCTTTATCGCACACCTGTACACAGGATTGTTGTTATTGTCTATTTTTATTACTTTTTTATTTTGGCTAAATGGGATTTTTCGGTTTAATGGGATTATTACAAATAGAGCCAATCATCTAAGGGTGTGAAATGTGAAAAGGCAGAATTCCACTGTAGGGCCCACCCTCTTTATTTTTTCAGTTTTCCAGATGTATTACGAAGAAGAGGAAATATTGAATACAAAGTTCTCTAAGAAGAAAGTGACATTTGTACATATGGCTGTAAATTTCTTTATATACTTGAGCCTTTCATGGGAGGGATTCTGAGGAAGGATGAAGAAAAAGCCTTATACTTTAATTTCTTCATCAGTCGAGTTCAGTGCTTACAGGGTTGCTCTTGTAACGTTTATAAGTGCGGCTTACACCCCCCCAAAAAAAAGTTATGGTGGCCCCAATAGGATTTTTCATTTTACCTTTACTTTTTTTTAAGGGAAGATACGCTAACAAAAAAGGGTTTTACATTTTCATTACTGAAAATTCAATGTAGTAGCTGCTCATGTTGCACTGAGGTTGTCAGTCAAGAACCTATAATACAGTCTGTTGATTGTTGTCCACAGAAAACTCAGCTGTTTTACTGTAGGAGTATTTAATGAAAACGGGCGAGTGTTTAAACAAAAAAAGTGGTTGTCAAGTTTTTATGGCCTTACAATGTATTTTAAAATGGCTTTGTTTTCCTTTTTCTACAGTGTACCTACTGCTTACGGTCAGATGTTTTAATTTAATTATTTTCAGCGTCTCCTTCAATGTGGAAACATGTTGGTAATTGCTGGTTTCTTACTTTTCAAGTTTGTACAAAGGTTAAGGTTTAATTAAAAACTTGTGGACAAATCTGTCATTTGTTTTACACGCCTATGTGCCACTTCAGGTAACTGTGCATTGTTGGCATCCAGGACTGGTGTCTGTCAGCTCACATGCAGCCAAAATACTCATCACTAACTTAAATATTCATCTCAAAGATTTGCCAACACTGAACAGGAATTCTAATAGGAACTGAACAGGAACGCCAAGCATTTCAAATATCCAAAGTTTTATTTCAGAGTTGACCACCAGACATAGTGGTGCAGTGGTTAGCACTGTTACCTCACACCTCTGGGGCCTGGGTTTCATGTGTGTGGAGTTTGCATGTTCTCCCCGTGTCGTCGTGGAGTTTCCCCCCACAGTCCAAAGACATGCTGAAGAGTTACTAAATTGTGCATGTGTGAGTGGTTGGTGTGTGAATGTGCCCTGCGATGGGCTGGCCCCACATCCAGGGTTGTTCCCTGGCTCCGGACCCAGTTGGATAAGCGGGTTGGAAAATGGATGGATGGTAAAGGTAGACTGGTGGATCATTTAAAAACAGCCATTCTTTTCTTTTAACCATTGTAGACACTGTATCTTGTTAGGTGGACATCCCTAGGGCTGAGGCACATAGTTGTGTGTTTTCCAAAAAGATGATGTGCATCTCATCTATTAATGGACCAGACACATAAATCGGGGTGCTATAACAACCCAGCCTAATTAATTAAAGCCTAAAGCTTGAAAAAGAAAGATGGCCGGATTTCACGGTGTGGGGGCGGTCTGACATTGAATAAGAATACAGGACAATAAGTTACAGGACAACTGTGCTACAGAAGTAATGATTGCTGTTTAAAAAGATAATATAAAGTGACTTTTATTAAATCAAGAGATTTTCTTTAGGAAAGGCAGCATTTTTCACACAAGAGTAAGATTTCCTTGGATGGGGGGTAAAAAAGCACTATTTTTAAAGGCCATTTCCTCTTTGTACCGAGTGAATTTCTTACAGCAGTTTTAAGCGGTTGTCAGGTCCATTTTGGCAGCACCTACGAGGCTGGGGAGTCACTGTCATCGGAGTTTGGTAGCGCCTGGCTCTCAGGCAGCGTCACCAGCGCCGTGTCGGCTTGTACCTCCTCCTCATCCGACTGCACGACGGGAGAGGCGACGTCCTCCTCGCTGGTCTCCTCAGTGCCAGCCGTCTCCTGGCTGACCGAGTCCTCCGTGCAGCTGGAAGACACGGAGGACAGCTTGCTGCAGTGGTCAGCTGCTGCAGGCACCTGAAGGACAAGGTCCGTGGGGATCATCGCTGGTTCCGAATCTAGGGAAGCACAGTGGTGGATCCACTGAGTGATGGGCCACTCAGGACTTCCCTGGGTCAAAGTCATACCTGCGTTTTCCTACAAAGGGTTTAGACATCAGTACACTACATAGGTTTACCCCTCCCCACCCAGAGTGAGCGCTGCCCAACCCTTAGTGACACCCTTGGCTGAGATGAAAGATCCGCGTTAAATACTATATGATACACTCAATTTCCTTTAGCATGTAGTAGAAGTAATAATAATAATAAACATACTGTTTATACTGTTGATTAGATCAGCTCTAATGTTAACTGATGCTTGCCCATTTGTTACAGTATTAAATGCAATTGAGCTACTCTCCTTTTTTTGGGGAGTATAATTAGAGTAATTAGCGAAAAGTCATATCACAGCACAAATGTCAATGGAAATTAAACAGTTGAAAGTGAGTCCAACTCTCACACATGGTTTCGGGGAGATTCACAGCGGTCAGGTGCAGATGCTGTTGGCAATGACAGAGCTTTACCGCTGCCGTAAAATAAAGCGGACAACTAGCAGTGGTGTGACGGTCTCAGAGATTCATCTACTGCAGCGGTTCTCAACTGGGGAGCGGGGGGAGCTCGGCTAGGCCCGAGGGAGGGGGCGGCTTTAATTTGTTTGAAAAGCACAGAAAAAAAACAACATGGTTGGTAAAACTCATACCTATATGAATTTATGGTATAGTCCAGTGATTTTTTTCAAAACGAGGTATTGCATGACAATACCACATAATACTTTATGCATTAAAATTAAAGTTTCATTAAAGATTTCTAATAAAAACATAGTATTCCTTTATAGTTGTAAATGGCTTGGGTGCTTTGGTTATGGTATTACACAATCACAGAACTCTCAGCTAAATTCAAACAATTCATTTAGCATTTTACACGAGAGCCGTGCTTTTTTTTGTTTTACACTGTTAAAAATGTTAACTGGCAATATCTATTTTGTTTTTAGGCCAATACTTTTCAGTTAAGTGGATGTTTAATGGTTGTCAGGCATTTAAGAGCCATTTGCCAAATAGGTTTTATATCTAAACTACTTTATTTTAATATAGAGCAATATCAAATTAAGGGGATTAAAAGGAGTGTATGTAGACATAGTGGAGGGAAACCCACTACGTTCAAAAGAAATTACATTGTTTGCTAGGGTAACCAAATTATGTTTATATTAATAAACATCTGCAAGAACACTATAGAATGAATACAAGAGCAACAATATCTTAACCTGTGGAGGGGGCCAAAACATGTTTCCCTGGGCAGAGGGGTCCTTGGATAATAAAAGCTTGAGAACCACTGATGTGCATGCCCTCCCCTGCTGTGACAGCAGCACACCTGGCACTGGTGAGGTCATGCTGTTGTCCTCCGCTCCAGAGTTGAGGAAAACATCCAAGGCCTCCTGATCTGACACGTCCATCAGCTCCAACTGCTCCAAAATATCCACGTTCACCTCCATCGAAGACATGCTTCCTATTGGCTCTGTGCATGAGAAAAGAAAATTACCTCTGATGCATTCTTGGTAATGATGTAATGTAATAATCATCTGGATGCAGACACAGAAAAGCAGAACCTTTCCTAAACTTTACTGAAGTTTCTAGAATAGTTTCTAGAAAAACTGTTAGACCAGAACTGTGCACAGCTGGACCAGTGTTTCAGAAGGAGAATTTTACTCTGAGGAATTGTTAATTTCACTCAAGATCTGCTACATCTGCCACTCTCTCTCTCATAAGTTTCAACAAATTTTTCTCGACAGAACAGTTGACTGAAGCAAATTCTGACATCTCAAAGCTTTGTAAGATTTGAGGAGAGGCATTTGTGCTAATAAACTGAAGAGCGTGAAATCACTCTTTAATAGTACAGATCCTCCTCACTTTGTGATGGCTTGACTTACAATATTTATACTTTGTACATCACTATTGCACCATCATATTTAGTGGTCACGTTAGAATTTTGATCTGTTTCCATGCTACTGACATGCCGTATATTTCTGCTGATGCCATCAAAGGCAGCATCCTCGTAGCTGAGCTCCCAGTCTATAGCGATCGTGTGCATAAACATCTCATACAATGTTTAACTTATTAACTTAATTGTACAGTGTTCCATTTCCATGTTTAACCAAATACACCTGAATTCATTCATTTACTTTTCAATTCCTGGTAGTTATTCACGTTAATTATTTACTTTTTGAGTGACTAGCTATTTAGTTATGTATCATACTCATATTTGGCTTAAGATATTTTTCAAATACAACATTCATCGAATCAAAACCCCATTGTAAGTTGCAGAGCATCTGCATTATGAATTGAAATATTGGATCATAGCCTAATTGTCTGATGTGAACAACAGTTTTGAGGTATGGGATGGTGCAATAATAAAATACTAAGCCAGTGACCTTTGGGAGCAAAAAGTAGCAACTCAGATGAATGGCACAAACGCACCATGGTTAATGTAAAATGTTGAGCAAAGAAAAGCATTTTTAGGCTTAGTCTTAAATATGAGCCTATGAACTCACTGCTACTTGCAAGTAACAAGTAGCCAAAGAAAAGTGAATCCCCCCCCATACCTGACATTATATGAAAGTAGGACAGCAGAGGGTATACAACAAAGAGAAAAGAGGCAGCTGTCAATCAAACAAGTTTAAGGAGCGTCGCCAGACTCAGACTCAGATACAGAGTGATGTCCTTGCTAGTGTGTACTCCTCAGCCATCAGGAGGAGCCATGGAAGCAAGATGAAAGAAGAGCAAACAAACATGAACAAAAGAAAATGTCAGACTACCACCATTTTTGTTTTTTGTAATTATCATGGCTGAGTATAATTCACATACCCTATAGCTAAAACTAAACCATCCTGTCCCATTTACCATCTGAGAGAGGTTACAGCCGACTGCGAACAGATCAAGAACATCGGTAGTCGTTTATTATTAGCATTTAAGCAGTACAGCTATTAAAACAGTGTTTAAGGTGCTTAATCTACTTTACTTTGATCATTATCTCCTGTGGATTTGTGTTTATTGAAGATATGGCACGACACTCCACTGGGCAACTGTGGGTTTCCAAGGATGCTTGCAGTTCTTAATTCTATTAAGCAAGGCAATTATGGAGACAAGATTATTTTAATGTCAGCTATTCATCAACAAGCCAGGTACGTACTGCGTAATTAATTTCATTTATAACTGTCCGGTGTATTACCAATTACAAAATATGTAGAACTTTGTTTTAGCTAATCATTATTGTGCACGAAAAATAAGACTTGCATGATCAGTGTGGGATTGTGCAACGGAGAGTTACATAAAGGCGCCTACAATGAGGGAAGATGACCAAAAGAGAACAGAAAAGAGACTTTCAAAAGAAAATCTTTGCAATGTTCAGCTCTGTCAGTCAGCCTCGCTTTGATGGGAGACAGGCAGATGGTGTGGAGTTAAGCAGAAACCTGCCATGTGGTGCAGTTCCCTTCGTGTTTGTACGAGATCTTTCTGCGATGCAAAGTTACTCTATTTCCTCAGTGTTGCGAGGTTGTTTGTACAGGATTAAAATCCATGTCTAAAAGCAAAATAAATGTTCATGCTCCATGCATTCAGTGAAACACAATGCTTCTAGGGATCTCCTCAGTCATGGTGCCAAATGACTGAACCGACGTCTCATAGAATACCAAAGAGAAAAATGAAAATCTCAAAGCACTTGGCTCTGTCTATTTGGGACATCAACGTGACACGAGATCCTGGGCGGTGTGGGGCCCAGCGGGTCAGGCTTCTGTAGAGCGACTGAAAGGTCAGCGGTTCAAATCGCCTTCTCAGCAGAATAACTGCATTGCCACCGGGCCCTTGAGCAAGGCCCTTAACACAGGAAACAGTCTAGGGGTGTCACTTCACTCACTTGTGCGTGTGTGTGTGTGTTTCATGGAGAACAGGATGGGATGTGTGAAAAGAAACATTCTGTTGTACTCTGCAGATAAAGAATGGCTCATTTTTCCCCCATTAACTGTAACTTGTTTCCTGGGATTTATTATTCAATTACCTGAGAAGACCGTGAGCTAAATCCTAGGTGACATTCAGAAGAGTCACACTACGTGCACCAAATTTCACTGTAGAAGATTTCATTTACCAGCCCTTTGAGATCTTCTGATGTAAAGGGCATTATAAATAAAATGTATTAATAATCATAATAATAATAATAATAATAATATTATTAAATGGAAATTTTTCTTTAATAATAAATTTTAAAAGAATGTGATGGCTATTATCTCAAAACGAAGCAAACAAATTCAAAATCAAATTCTAATTCATTATCACTGTACTTCCGCCCAGCTGACAGGATCTTCCAGACAGTCCACATTTATGCTCCCCCCCCTGCTTCTAGCCTACCTGAACCAAACACTGAGGGACACCGAATGCCTGGTACAGGTGCATTACGAGCCAAACGACACCCCCCCTCACCTCTCCTCTCGGCAATCTGCAGGTAGCCGGCAGACAGGTACTGCTCCATGTCCTGCTGGAAAGCTTCCTCGAAGAACTTCTGCCGCTCCTTCAGCTTGACCTGCTGAGTGTGCTCCATCTCCAGCACCTTCTGGGCGTGCTCCGAGTCCAGCTCCGCTGTAGGGAAACACGTCACGCCGGACGCAGGGGGTTAACAGCTATCCATCGATAGCAAACCAGCTTGCCAATTAAGTCTTAAATGTAGTCTGAAATATAGAACTCCAGACATGGGCAAACTATGAGAAATCCCAGGCACACACCTTTGAAGTCAGCCCCTACCCTGGGAGCCCCAGAACCTACAGTATGCCTTAACTAGTGCACTAAGACAGCTCTGGCCCTTCTTAAAACAACCAGCACTGCCTAATTTACTAAAAGATTTAATCTAAAATATAGTCACAAACGGTCTTCATTAACAGGGAACAGGGCAAGGTAACTAAAGGGGCCATGTGTCCCCAAAATCCATAGTTTGTCATAAATAGTATACAATTCTTTACGGTAGGATTGCCCCCAGCACTGTATATTTACTGGAGGATTGCCCCCAACACTGTATATTTACTGTAGGATTGCCCCCAGCACTGTATATTTACTGGAGAATTGCCCCCAGCACTGTATATTTACTGTAGGATTGCCCCCAGCACTGTATATTTACTGTAGGATTGCCCCCAGCACTGCATATTTACTGTAGGATTGCCCCCAACACTGCATATTTACTGTAGGATTGCCCCCAACACTGTATATTTACTGTAGGATTGCCCCCAACACTGTATATTTACTGGAGGATTGCATTTACTGGATGATTTCATCCAGAACTGCATGCTGATGACCTTCATGAGCTCAAGGCCCCCCAAAGTAACTGGAGTACACAAAGGGCCCCAAAACCAGTTGGACAAAACCAGCATGGCAACTAAGGCAGCACTGGAATTTACTAAATGGCTACAGAATGACAAATAGCCGCAAAATGCCCTCACAAGGTGCGGAAGTTGTAAACCACACATTAGTCCAGTGTCTTATGGAGACAGTGTAATCAGAGTATACAAGAAAATTCAGTGCAATATATTTCTGTTTCAGCCAATCTCTAAGGCTGTATATTAGACATGCCTGTGTAGTACAGGGTGGGACCCATTTTTAGCTGAAAAACCACTTAAATGGTTAATGAGTTACAGATTTGGAGATGCTTTTCTGCACACTGCTGAGCTGTTATTTTTTGCACTCGTGACCTTCCTGTTTGGTCAGACTTGTTAAACCTTTCTACTCTGACCCCTCTCCTTAACAACGTGTTTTCAGCGACAGACATGCCTCTGACTGAATGTTTTAGTTCAACATGCCCTTCTCTAAACACTGAAGTGTGTGAAATGTGCTGGAGAGTGCTACCACACTTAGTAGCTACAATCATGCCACATTTAAAAGCCACTTAAAATCACTCATCTTGGCTATAGTAGTGCTTATCTTCAGCTTTTATAGTAGCGATATCTTCAGCCACTTGATTAGCTGCTTGGAAGTGCACATTAACAAGTGGGTACATCCAATAAAGTGACCACTGACTGCCAATGTCTTTTATTTCTAAAGACCAAAGATCATGTTTATATAGTCTTGTTCTGATTTAATGATCAAGTTTCTTCCAGAATCTTCCAGGCACGTTAAAGAACCAGACCCAGGCTCACGTGTACTTTTCTGCCCTGACAGATTGAGACAATAGCTTGCATCTAAGAAGCAAAAAATAACTGGAGAGCAGGCAGCCGTCATTGTTCTGCGTTTTCCTGCCTCGTTGTGAGGGAAGTCGACATCGGCCCTGCTGCAGCCATCACTCTGTCTTTCATCAACCACAGTGCTAACCCCCAGACCAACCTGCAGGTACCAGCACTGGGGACGGTAATAATGCAGATTCAACATTCCAAAGCCATCCTGTGAACACCTCCCTTCCACCTCACCCATCTTTAAATTGCCACAAGAATTTCTTCAGCAGTATTTATAGAACATGTTAATAGAACGCTTGCAAAAAAACAAAAATAAGGACCTTTTTACTAGGGATGCTCCGATCGATCGACCGAAGATCGGTATCGGCCGATAAAAACATTTTATGACTCGATCGGTACTCGTTAAACTTGGCCGATCTTAGGAACC
>JABFDZ020000138.1:20252210-20262469 GCA_019775955.2 Pollimyrus isidori | reverse complement strand
GTATCGGCCGATATAGCTTCTAGTGATCGGAGATCGGTGATCGGCCTCAAAAATCCTGATCGGAGCACCCCTACTTTTTACTTACTGTAATACGACCCCTTAGGTTTGGCTGTTCATTCAAATACTAGCAATATTAGTATTATGACCTTATTCCGTTGCATACTGAAGCAGCCAGATATACAATCAGTATTCTTTGTAATTGCTGTATACTACAAATATTGACATTGGGAAGAACAGATGGTAGATTTGGGTATTTGTATTTATCACAGATGGCTTGGTTATGCCATCCCTACAATGTATCTACAAACAAGCAAATACAAAGCATTTAATCGTGCTGTATTCAGCTTTATTTTTTTTAATTTTTTTTTTTGGGGGGGGGGGGGGCAGCAAAGACTAGGAGTTATCAGGTTTGGTTCAGTCAATTTAGCAGCAAAAGTTCTTTGGCAAAAATTAAATAATCAGACAATTTCAAAAATAGTCACATTCACTATATACTGGCACTAAAGAGCTACAACTACAGGAAAAGATTCAGCTACCTTCCCCGTTATATCGCCATGCCGGTTTTACCCCAATGGCTCTGCAGACAAGCCAGATTTGCGAGGACAAAAAGATGGTGCCTACTCACCCACAAGGTTTCTGTAGTTTTGCCTGCAGGACAGCCATCGACATACATAACTATTAGCATTTCAATCACCCACCGTAAAAAATTATTGTACAATTTTTCGTTCTGTAAATCTTTTGTCTTCAAATCATCTTTTTCTGTGCCTTTAAAGGTCAGCAAGTGGATGCCACTGCCAGCACAGATCTGATTAAATTAGAGCATGGCCACATTTTTGTTTCTCTCTCTCTTTTTTTTTTTTTTAGAGCATTGCCATTCCGGCTCACTATCAGGCACATAAAGCTGTTTTTATGGTCAGCGAGCAGCAGAGGGCGCTGCTTCAGGAGGCTGGTGCCACCCGCCAGACAGAGAGTAGAAGCATCTATTTCAGGCGACTTCAATGCTGACCGCATATGCAGAAGTGCCAAGTGAAATGGTTACATATGCAAGTAGTTTGCATTGCAGGGCGTGGCGTCAGCCATCATGATCCTGCTAAGCCCCCCCGCAGGAACAATGAGTGACCCCCCCCACTGCAGCTTCAATTATTTTCATTGTTCCCTTATATCTCAAAGAGAAACCCAACCTCTAAAGCACAGACTCAACCACCAAGTTAGCCTCCTGGCATCTCCCACCAGCCCCCGAGAGAAACCACAGGAATAACAGAACCAATCAGTTGGAAGAAGCTGAGGTCACAAAATCTGCCCTGTGGTACCATTCAGAGTGAATATCATTCAGCAATAGAGAGAGAGAGAGAGAGAGAGAGAGAGAGATCAAAATGCAAAACAATCAAGAAGCCATGATTTTCTGAGTCGTACCTGCGAGAAGACTCCCCTGCCTTATCAGTACTGGTATTCACAGCTACTGTGCCCGAAAGAGGAAGTACCTACTCAGAGCGGCAGGAAGCATGAGCGTGAATGTGTGAGTGTGTTGTGTGTGCGTACAGTATATGCATGTTAGTGTGTATACATGAGACAGAGTTTTTCAAAATGGCTTCCTTTATTATGTGCTTAAACATGAACAAGACCACAAATGTCACTAATGTAGGTCATCTACATCCCTAATAGCAATTAGACAACTTTTGTACGCAGCATCTACGTATTTACATGAAATCTGGGTCTTATCACGGAAGTATGCCTTAAACAAAGTAGGCCCGTTAAAAAATCACTTTTGAACCAGAAACAACAAAACAAGGCCACATAAGCATTTGCAGCTTTGTTGACTTTGTAAACCGCCGGACATGGAAAGGCTGACAGGACCATGGCCAGCTTCAGAGTGTTTGTTACCAGCACAGACGTTTCTTACGGTCCAACAACAAGTGAATGAAACAGACATCAGGTTACTACTTTTCTGCACTAGGGACATACCGGCTACTGATTCCTGATCCTTTAGATTTAAATGGTGTTCAGTAAAGCAAGATGTATAGAAAAATCAAAGCAGACATAGAGAGAAACATCACCATAGTGAGCTAACCAGGCCCCTCATAACATCTTAAACCTGACAGAGGTTTCAAAGAGCTGAAAGAAAAGAGAGGAGTCATTCAGGAATGTAATTAGGTCACCTGAGGGCCTTGGTGCTCAAGAAGATTGAAAGCCTTTTGAATACTCAGGCTTTTCAAGACATATATGAGTAGCTTGGCATCACTGCCTCCCAGCTATGGCACTAGTTATGTGTGCAGATCTTCACTTCAGTTTACCTCTGGTTCTTGACTAGACGACTCAACCAGACATCCAGCATACTAAATTTACAGCTACAACCAAAATTTGTGAAACGCTTTTCCAATGCTGAGAATATCCATCCGTCCTCCATCTATCTATCCATCCATCCATCCATACTTGAAACCACTTGTCCTTTTGTGGTGCAGGATGGTCCAGAGTCTCTCTCACTCTCAGAGGCTACAGGCACAAGCCAGGGAATAACCCATCAACCCATCGCAGAGGCTCAGAATAATGACATTTAAACTGCCACTAATGATTATTTTATCGATTTATCGATTTTCCTTCAGAGAATTTTGTTTAATTGTATGCCACTGTAGAGCTTTACACTTACAGTAAATGTGCGTTTTTTTTAAATGGACAGTGGCTTTACCAGCACCATGCTTGCAATTGAATAAACAGATTAGTAGTATGCCTAAATATATTAATGACATGGATATTGTGATGCCCAAAAGTTAGTAATCTGTATAAATTTGACGTATCATCATGCTTAATAAATTCAGTTAGTGGAGCATGTCACGTTCGACAGGAGTGATAAGCACAAAAGTTGTGATGAAGGAAGTCAGAGACCAACAGCCACTTTTTAGCTAATGATAAACAAGTCCAATGTGCACAAACACACACACTGGCACCATCAATTAATGTAGAGTAAGCCCAGATTTTAGCCTAAACATTTTCACAAACACTTATCGAATGAATACACAGCACAGAGCATGGTTCTGCTGACTCTGGTGGTCCATCGTCCAGAATAATGCCTGTGCGCTTTCCCTTCAGGTGCCACTGCACTTTGCACAGTGTGTAAAACCACCTTTTTCTTTAGTGATAATTCGCACTAATCCTATAAATATAGTGATATTAAAGGAAAACATTTGAATTGAATTAACTAAATCATTTTAAAAATCAAGGAATTTTTAAATAATAGTAATAAATCGAGGCCTTGATTTAAAACGTTGATGGTGCATTTACAAACTCGATGTCATCGACTATGTCAACTAATTGCAGCAGCCCTAAATTGAACCACTAGGCTTGTTATGAATTCAGCACCAGATTCTATGCAATGGAAAACACTGTACAAGACCAAACTTAAATAGAAAAGTCATACCTTCCAGAGAAGACAATGAGTTTATTGCAGTGTGTTAAACCCACTATCTGCCCACGCGTAAACCAAAATCCCCTACAACTCCACACTACTCACCTAGATCATCCTTCCATGACATCGCACATTCCATCCTTAATGGAGAATATCAGTTTCCTTAAGATGGATGAAAGGATGGATTAATAGATAGATAAACTTTATTAGTAAATCCATCATCTATGTGCAAAACTGGCCAATTCCATCAGTGGTATGACCACTTTGAACGAGGGAGGGGATATCATTCAAATTAAAGCAAGCTTTTTTTGTCAAAACAAACAGCAAAGTGGGCATCTTAGCTCAGTGTAAGCGCAGTCTCCGTGTTTTTGCTCCCTCCCAGCTCCCTGTCAGACCACCAATATTTTTACTTCCTCACAGCTCCTGAAAGCAAAAACGTGGACTGGGGGTTCCCCAGGACCAGACTGGGAAACGCTGCTTTAGGTCAATCGCCTCCAGTACATAAGATGAGATATCAGTGACGGTAAAGTCAGCTCAGTGTTTTTTAACCACTTTAGAGGTTAGGGTTAGGGAATCAGTTCTGCTGGTCGGGGTGAAGAGTAGCCTATGACCAAAACAGCAACGCTTCTTCCTAGAGCATTTCCTGCAGGCCAAGCTCAGCCTCTAACTATCCTGTGTCGCAACGATGTGCCACTGCTAAGCAGCAGCCTCAGTGACCACTATATTCCTCCAGGGAGTTAAAACTTTGCATCTGACCATTCTTACATGAAGACTTTCCTCCAAGAGTCGTTCACCAGCCAGGAGGGGCAACCAAACCGTTTGGGTTCTAAGAAAGCACACTATATAGGGCCCCCAACCCAGACCAAAAAGATTATCAGTCAGGAGCCCTTGGAATCATTCTAACCTCCCTCTATGGAACTCCTGACTGAGGGCACCGATTAGGAACAACAGGAAAAAAGCATAATTACCAGAAACATGAAGCTCTCAAAACATACTTCTGGGTTTTCCCTCCTAATCAAATTAATCAATCAGATGTTGATAAAATTGTTCACCTGGACCATTTGCAGTCATTAAAAACTGCAAAGAAGCATTTTTGTTTGCTTCTCACAGAGTAAACAGTAAAGGTTGAAAAAAAATTACTCCTTTCCATGTCCATCAAAAGTAGTCGAACATAACCCACCCAGCAAGCATTCTTCCTGTCATCATTCTCTTCTGTGGCAGCTCATGTATGTCACATGACCACACTGCATCTGTTCATTCTGCGGCAAACCCCGCCCCCCAAACACACAAAGGAAACAGAATTGGAAAAAAAAAAAATCAAACGTAAGGGGTACATTAGACGGCTGGACAGACAGAAGGGGTGTAACAGTACATAAACGGCATGGTTTGATATGAACCACAGTTTTGGGTTAACTGTCTGGTGCCATTTCGGTACAGTGGGGAAAACTGAATTTGTTTATATGTATTAAATATGTGAACACACACAAAAACTGTAAACCAAGGGCAATGCATCTGTCGATATTTATGACTAACAAAGCCTAACAAAGCTTTAATTGCATACTGTAAACAAATATGAAAAATAAATTATCCAAAAACACAACATTATAATGAACTAAACGCCATCTAAGTGGCGTGTTCTGTATTGCCGAGTATGACTGCACATCTGCAGTGATAAAGACCTGAATTATTGCCTGAACTGAATTTCCTGCCATAAGTGCCTTAGATGCCATGGGGAGATTAAGATGCAGAGGCAGAGTTTGTCCTGCTCCGGTCGGACACGCACTTGACTGATCATCTCAAACCAGTTAGGTAGGGTATTCAGCAACGTTTGGTGTACAAGAGGCACAATTAGCATAGTGCTTTCTGTGTTGAACATCTACTTGTGAATTGAGGTCCCACCTATGTCAATAAATGTATTTATTCATTTCACTGTGCGTACCAAACATAAAATGAAATGTACCAAACAGTATATGACAAATACATGTACTGTTACGGCCTAAACAGAGAGATAGACCTTTACACTGAAGTAGCCAAGCTTCGCATGCAGAAAAGTTAATACATACCTTTGTAATTTCAGACTGGACTACTGTAATGCCCTCCTTACTGGTTGCCTGTCTGGGTCCTTACATAAACTTCAGCTGGTATAGAATGCAGCAGCCAGAGTTCTCACAAACACTAAAAAATTTGGTCACATTACAGCAGTCTTATCCTCCCTTCACTGGTTACCAGTTAAGTCTCGACTACAAAATGCTGCTATTAACCTATAAAGCACTGAATGGCCTTGCACCAGAATACCTTAGTGATCTGCTGACCTCATACAACCCCCCGCGTCTGCTTCGTTCTCAAGGTGCTGGATATCTGTTAGTACCTAGGGTAGAAAGAGCTACGGCAGGCTGCAGAGCTTTCTCCTACAGAGCTCCTCAGCTGTGGAATGGTCTTCCACCTGATGTGAGGGTTTCAGGCTCACTCTCAATATTCAAGTCTAGACTAAAAACACACCTGTTTAGTTTAGCTTATAGGGACTGTAAGTCTAGCATTAGCTAACTGCTCACTCCCAGTTAGACCTACTGTATAGTGTGAGGTGTAGAGCTGGGTGGGGATCGGTGCCATTGGCTTTGGATGACCTGCACTGTCAGTCTGTCACTCTAGCTCTACAATCGCTTGTGGGATTGGATCACTGACATTTCAGGGACTCTCCAGGCCTGCATTCCCACCTGCCTCTCCCTCCTATTTATGCTGCCATATTTGCTCAGCTTTCACACTGCACTTCATATTGCACTCATCGAACTGTTAGCACTGCCTATAGTCTCCTCTATTTTGACTAATATTTTATTTCCCCTACTCCTCCTGGGGGGGTGCTGCCTGCAGATCTCAATCTATCAAGATGTCCAGCACACCCTGCAACATGTGATGCCGCCACTACCAATTATGTCCATGCATCCAGCCCGCCATTCTACCCGTGTCATTTATCTTGTATGACCCGCTCCCTGCCTTCTGGTTGCTTGGCGATTGGAGCGTTGGCACCGGCTTGTCAACTCCCCCCTGCTCTCCATTTGCGTCTCAAATTTTACTGTATTTCACTCTCCCTGCTGCCCCCTGGAGAATGGGCTTCCCCTTTGAGTCGGGTTAGGGCTCCCTATGCTTCCCCTTTGAGTCAGGTCCCTCCCAAGGTTTCTTCCATCTCAGGAGTTTTTCCTTGCCACTGTCGCCTATGGCTTACTCACTGGGGGCTTTGGGTGGGGGTGCTGTAAAGTGATATGAGACAATGTAATGTTGTGATAATGCGCTATGCAAAGATAAATTTGTTTGTTTGCTAAAGTCTCTACACCAGTGGTACAGTAAGAGCTACTTTCACTAAAACAAATTGTATAACTCACCAGCTGGGTGGTGGGAAAGGACACAGAGTCCTCCTCGGCTCGGCATATTTGGGAGGGTTACGGATGTCCAACTACAAATCTCATAATCAAGTGGTTCGGCATCACTGGTCTACAGCTTCAGAAGGGCTCATCACCACTGAAGGCTGCACTCTTCCCCAGGAAGCAGCTGTGGTTCTCATTTCAGCACGGTCTCGCTCAGTGTATCACACGTACACAAATCAGAGGTAACCGTTCACATTTCTCTGCAAGCAAAGCAGACGGGCGGGTGTCACGCAGAAAGGAGCCACTCCAGGCAGGAATCCAGGACTCAGGATGCAAACGGGTGCTTAGGAATGCCGGAAACAGGGGGGAGCAGGTAGCCTCACTTCAAGAGGCAGGCTGATGGGTGATTGACAGCAATAAGCAAACGAGTACCTGTCATGGGGTGACGGCAAGGATGCATGGAGGAACTGCCATGGGGCCAGAAAAACAGTAAGAAACACAAAACACAGCGACGGGTCTTGGCAAAGGCACCGGCTGACGGACAGAGCAAACATCTCATAGCAGGAATAAAACTGCATCATCTCCCATTCCCTCGAAAAACAATCCTTCACATCGGCTTGTTCTTACTCCAAAGATAGAGTGAGAGGGTGACTTGCTGGAGGAGGAAAAATACAGACAAAACCCAGCAGCTAAAGCTTGGACCAGTTTGCTACTTACAGGAATGAAGATTATTTTTGAATAAACAGGAGGCAGTTTGCCTGGTGGATGATGTGAAAAGTTGGGCCAGTTTCATCTATCCATCCATCTATCCCATAACCGCTTAATGGAGAGCAGGTGAGCTTGGCTTCTACTCTGGGCAGCGCATGGCAGGAGAACACCCTGGTTGGGATGCCAGGCCGTCGAAGGGCATGCACACACTAATTTACATTGTCAAGGAGTTGGTCATCCAGTAGGAGGGACATAAGTGGAGGATGACATCAGAGCAGACACCTAATTCTCCAGATGGCTTTAACCTAGCAGCTAACCACTACAACGCCATCACAAAGCCTAGGTCAACGACAGCAATGGCTCAGCCTGAAGGGAATGACTCACGCACCTGCTGAAGGACAGGGCTGGTGTCCTGGGTTCCTCACTGGCAGATCAAAATGACAAGGAGGCGAGTGGAGATGCTCGAGATGACGGCAACTGAGCATCAATCAGAGTTTTTAATGACGGTCAGCATCAAAATGCTCTCTGAGTTACTGCGGCGACTAGTCGGAACCAATCATGACAACCTATTAGTCACCGGTGCTCAGATCTGCCCAGCATCTGCTTCGCCACCTCAAGACTAATTAAATTCATCTGAGGTCCACGTTAAGCATAAACCGTGTCTGGATATCAATCAGTCGTATAAGAAAATACACATTTTAGTCATGGCTAACTACAGCAGTTCCAAATTTAACATGTTAAATCAGCGCATTTGCCAAAATAGCCTTTGGCCTATCTAAACAGTGCTCCGCAGAACGGCATGTGGCTGGACACGGCGTGGGAGACTACATGGTAGCCAGAGGCACAAGCAGCATGCACAACTGCGTTCCGCTCGGCGTACAAGGAGCACGGGTAGCTCGGATTTCTCAGAAACCCTGCAGGCAGAACACACTCGGAGCGCTTCTACAAGGAAAGGTATAAAAAAGGTACACAAAACATAATTAAACCCAGGGAGAAGGAGAAGAAAAGAAGGCAGAGAAAAGAAAGTCAAAAACCACAGGAGGGAAACCGAACAACAAAATTAAAGACATTAAATCTTATTCCACGGTTAAGTTCAGAGCTGATCTGGAAAGACAGGCAAGAACACACGCAGAAGCTCAAAGCATCAACCAAAGGAACAGCATGCAAGGCTCAGGCAAAGTCCCTAAAGCACCACGCAGGGGAGCAAAACGGGGAACCTACAGTGATGGGGGGGCGCCACTGTCCAGAGATGCTGGCAGGAAGATTCCACGCGGAGCGAGAGCAGACAAGGAGCGATGGACTGCGTGGAAAAGGAAGTGCCCAGATGTACACTGCTCATGCTTCCAGAGGAGGGGCGGGTGCGGTGACGGGGGTGGGCGGAGGGGTAGACAAGCAAACAGGTCGGAGCCCCATCCGTACGAGTGCATGTTCACAGGGACAAACAGAAACTGCGGCACCAGAGCTGCCTGGTAGAAGAGCTGCAACCGATACGACCCGACATGGCCAACGCTGCGGTATTTCTGCCTGATACTTTGACGATATCCTGTGAAGGAATGACCTCTTTTCAACCTGTGGGTGGAATGGATCGGCAAAAGGTAACCAACCACCCCTGGGTGAAACGCATTTACAAAACACAGAGCAGAATATCCCCTAAAAGGGAAGAACAACGCGATCCTACTGTGAACACTTATTTCATTCATTTAGCGGACACTTCTTTCCAAAGCAGCTTACAGTCAGTGTAAATAATCAGAGGATTAAGCTCCAGGGACCTTGGACAGCAGCACAAATCCCGTCAGCAAAGACGGCAAGCTACTGCAAAATATTACTGTACGAAGTGGAGTAATACCACAGCATACACACACCTCTGCCTGCCTCCACTGCTCTCCTGACCCAGAAAAATGAAACAGTTCTGATGTAGCTTTCCATGCTTTAGCAACCTCACATCATAGAACCGACGTGAAAAAAAACCTCAAAATCGTCACCACTTCAGGAACGTCTGCCGATTGACGTGTGAAAAGCAAATGAACTGCGTGAGCAGCCCAGGAGCAGAAGCCACTGAACACGGCTCCCCGTGTGAGTGACACGACGTGACAGATCCTGCCCGCTTCCTCCTCGCTCCTGGATTCCCTACTAAACAGCCTGTTATTTTCTGCCTTTCAAGCCGCCCCTCCGTGCCATTTGTGAAAGCAAAATTGGCATGGAGTTAAACAGCATTCTCTGAGAAGCAGGGGGGGGACTGAAGCTCACATATCAGCAGGACACCATTTTAGAAGGAGATCACCTCCCCCGGGTGAGGAGCAGCCTGGAAAATTTCATTGCTTCCTGCTCCGAAAAGTTACAAAGTAAAAATATGCTTGCAGTGTCAGCCCACCCCCTAAAAGATGAATATATTTATTTATCTATCACACACTTTGGTCCAAAGCGACGTTCAGGTTTTTTTTTTTTCTTTTTTGAGAGTGCATGGTCAGACGACACCAGAAGCAAGTGAGGGGTTAATAAACTTTCAGTTATTTTTATTAAGTAAACTATTATATTTTTTACTGTGCTATTTACAGTTATTAAGGACATCTGAGCAAAGTCTTCAGCCCCGTTTCACAGCTCAGCAACGACAGGATGTGGCCCCTGCCTCCATGTGACGCTAGGTGGGGTCTGCACGCCCCAGGGCAGGCCGCAGAGAGCGGGGGTCTGCACGCCCCAGGGCAGGCCGCAGAGAGCGGGGGTCTGCACGCCCCAGGGCGGGCCGCAGAGAGTGGGGGTCTGCACGCCCCAGGGCGGGCTGGCTGCTGATGCCC
>JABFDZ020000138.1:20229072-20249513 GCA_019775955.2 Pollimyrus isidori | reverse complement strand
AGCCGTGCGAGACGCGGCAGATAGGGCCACACACGGGAGCCGTGCGAGACGCGGCAGATAGGGCCACACACGGGAGCCGTGCGAGACGCGGCAGATAGGGCCACACACGGGAGCTGTGCGAGACGCGACAGGTAGGGGCCACGCACAGGAGCCGTGCGAGATGCGACAGATAGGGCCACACACGGGAAGGCAGCGGTTGATAATGAAAGCAGGCCCTCCATGTAATACAAAGAGAAGACTAGGGCTCTTCTCTAGTGTGCTTTTAAAAAAAACTAACAGCAGTGTCTGCATTATGCTTCCAGGTGGCATGGCAGTCAGAAAAAGCAGCTGGCACTGCTCCCAGTCTTATTATATCACAATACCCATTCCTGAACTCAAAGCATCGAGATACTGTTGTACTCTTCTCTGGCTTAATGTGGTTTTATCTTTCCAATGAGTATCTGTTAATAGAATGAGGGTGCGAATATCGCAATATTAACAATATAGTGCAGAGAATGACCTAAACCCTAAGGAAACAAAAGAATCTCACATTGCAGAACTGTTTATGCTGATATTTACAAGAGCCAGTTGCACAAGAATGGGGGAATAGAATCCGGCCATTCACGATAAGTCATTAAACGGATCCCGCTGCTCAATTCGGATCTGCAGCTTGCATTCACAGAGACATTGTTTAGTGTTTGAATACCATATGAAAGATGATGGCATCTACTCCGACTGCAGGTTCAATTGTCCCCAGTAAGACCGTGGAACTATGGAATGTTTCTTACCAGCATAAAGCAGCGTTCATCCTCGTTTAAACTGGAAAAAGCAAATAAACCACCGAACCCTCACTTCCAGTTCTTGGTGCCTGTAGCAAATGTAGGTTTTCAGCAATCTTGAAACCATCAAGGGGATCGGAGCACCAGCGGAAAGGCTTGACCTTCTTAGGGTTTTAACTGGTTTAGCCAAACAATTAAGCTCCGAGGTAGATCGGAAGCCAGCTGGTCGTCAAAAAACAGGGGTGAAAACACTCCAGTTGCTGATGATACAAGGTGTATGTAACAGATGCCAAAGGGTGTGAATCCGGCAGCCCGCTGAAGACAACATGCTGCGTTGGCATCCACAGCTGCTCACACCCCTTGTTTCACAGGTACTGAAGGACGACCTTCCAGGGGTTAGTCTTTATGGCATGAGGAAGCTGGGAAGTACAAGTGTACTGTGCGTTCGCAAAGATCCTTGTGACTGGAGCCGATCACATGACGGTCAACCATAATGGAATGTGACGCATGTGCCTTGCTCAAGTGCTAATTAGCACTTCTTACGGGTCACTCAGACGCACAGCCTAACAGCTCTCATGCCAAACTCAGATCCTTGGCGGCTCCGGTTTATTTTCTGCAGCACTCATACGCCACTGTGGACAAAAGCATTGTCCAAATATAAATGTAATGTGAGAGTCAACACCTCGCCCTGTTTACGACAGCCCTCTACCTGCCTCCATCAGAGGTCGTCAGGCAGCTGTGCAGGAAGAAGAGCTTGAACAGTGAAATACTTCACATCTGCCAGTCATGTCATCATCTCCAGTCACAAGGATCAGTGCAAACATACAGGCTAAACTGTACAGTGACAAGTGGTAGGGAGGTGCCGCTGTTCACGTCTGATCTCCAGTGGTGTGGCTTTGACAGTGGCTTCTGTGCTGTGCATTTGCACGGGTCTCTTTACACCTGGGGTCTCCAATTCTACTCCTGGAGAGCGTCTGTCCAGTAAGTGTTCTATCCTTCCTGGTTTCTGGTGACCCACACCTGTTCTCATGAAAATACCAGGAACAGGTGTGGCTCCTGAGATGCCAGGTAGGATAGAAAACCTACTGGTCAGAAGCTCTCCAGGAGCAGACTTGGAGACACTGGTGTACACAGTCCAAAACCATGCAGTCCAGGTAAAGAGGCGGCCGATTTATACTACTGTACATTTCAGTGTGTACCTGTCACCGGCCAGGGCCTATTGTGTGTCCTGTGCTTCCAGGGACAAGAGATGGCTAGATGAGCTCGCCCCCTAGTGGACAGGCAGTTCCTGCAAACTGACCCATCGATGCACAGTTGAAAAACAACATGACTGTGACTGAAGCCAGGCTGAGGTACCTCTTCTTCTTCTTGTAGTTCTCCAGCTGCAGCACATGGTACTGTTTGCGGCGCTGCTGTTCGCCCTGAACACATAGGTCTTCCAGGTGCACGAGGTGGCTCTCCATCTCCTCAAAGTCAGCCTCCAGCTGTGCTGTAAGAGAAAGCAGAGGAACGTGCCAGAAGTGTGGACATGACCTTTCAAAAAAAGTCACAAACACAGAAAACGCGGGGGTAGACACACAGCTCCAAGAGACCAATCGCAGGCAGGTACATAGCTCCAGGAGACCAATCGCAGGCAGGTACATAGCTCCAGGAGACCAATCACAGGCACCACTGCCCTCAGTGAAATCGTTTAAAAGCTATAATTACCAAATTCTAATGTAGAAAGCATGTTTGAAGTGTCTCTAAAGTCAGATAAATGAGACCCGGGTGGATTAATTAATTAATTTCATATGGATTAATTAACTAATTTCCTATGAATAATGTTTTCGTTTCGAGTGCCGAAAGATCGATTCTCGATATGACATCATGTTCCAGATCACCCTGTAAAAATAAACAGGTTCACTTTTGAAAACAGGGAGGGGGGAAATGGCAGATCTGTCACCACAGGTTGTCTGAGGGTACTGATATCCACAAGACCCCCTCCCTGTTTCCGGGGCCCCAATCTCCCGCGACTGCTGGAGCGTGAAGAACCTTTTCGTAACGCTGTTAGGGCACCGTGTTCTTCCCATTTCTCTCTGCTCTGGCTCACATCCGCAGCGGGGGAAGAAAAACCCACAAGACAGAGAAATGGCACTTTAAGCCTTACGTGGATCCACACAAAACAGGTATGACGAACTCAGGGAGAACTCTCAGCAAAAACAAACTGATAGCTAAAGTCCGGGAACAGTGGTAAGTGACAGCTAGGTGATCTTCATTTCACCAGGAGGTAACACTATGATCAAGGACAGGGGAAATAGATGCATGCTTATATGAGTAACATACCGGTATTGGCCAATATTCCTTAAAAAAAATTATAATTATCAGGATATTGGCACTAGTCCAATGTGTCAATCTTGTCGATCAGACATTTTTCGTGGTGGAGGATGAGGGATTTTGTCAGTTTTTCTATGGCCCGCAACATGTTTTTAATAAATCTGGCCCACAGACTGATTTTTCCTTTTTCACAGAATAAAAGTGCTAATGAACGCCAGCAAAGTTTCATCGCCACCTGCCCTCACGCTCAGCAAGAGGCTCAGAGGTTAAGCCCGTCATCAGAAATAGGCAATATTAAACAAAAAAAAAATTCAGTTACCAGTATCAGTCAAAATTTCCACATCAGTGCACCATTAGAAAAATAGATTCTCTATAAGAACAAATCGCTCCAAAGTCTTTTACGACGGCAAAAGTGCATCACATGACAAATTTCAAAAGGAACCAAAATAAGAATGCACACTTCGCTATTTTCTACAAATGAAGGTTAACATTTTAGTAATGATGTACTTGTTTTAATGAAGATAGTTCATCCTTCATAAGTATTTTACCCAGAATGCACTTGATGCATCCAGTAGTTATGAGATGTTGGTTCTTATTAAAATGAGGGAGATGCTGCCACCTAGTGGGAATTTCACAAAGCTAACCCTGGTTTGGCACTGGTATCAGAACCTGTTAAACTAGTAAACAAATTGTCAATTAGAATATTAAACATACAGAAAGTGTGGGGGGGGGGGGCAAGAAAAAATATACATTTCTGGAAAATTACATATTTATGTGCCATATCTACTGGGTATTTTAACAGAAAGTGGAACATTTCTTTATTTGGTACCACAGAAAACTGAATTAGAAGATGGAGGAAAATTATAAATGGTGTGTGGCACCATGGGCAACTGCCTGCCCTGTACAAAGAGATTCTGGGGCAGGCTTCGGACCCCTGTGCGTAGGTACAGAAGATGGACGGGAGGGAGTCACAAACCTGCATTGCTGCACTGAGTGTTATTTAACTGCATGCTAAAAGTCACATTTTCTTTCATAGTCCCATATTTAATGACTTTGAGCACATTTAAGCCGTGCACTCATAGCTGCGCACCAGCTGCACTGAACAGCCAGTGGCAATTTCAAGTGGGACACATGCTCTGCGTGTTCAAGAACTCAGCAACTGCCGGGCAACATAATGGCCAACAGGAACCCATATTTTACTGAGTCCACAGGCCTCTGACGTGAGATTTATCCCATCTTGCCCATAAACTGCGTGCAACACTTATGGGGTGTTTGAACAGCACCTATTTCACCTCTGCGACGATTTTAACAATTGTGGCTGTATGCTCGCTTATGTTAAAGAATGAAATAAAACCTTCTACACCAGTAACTTTGGCCTAAACATTCATTAAACCAAGAAAATCATTATAGAAAAAAAATGTAATAAAAACCCCTGGAAACATTAAATGAGCAATTTTCCACTGTGCATTCAGGCCTCTGTTTCAAACATCACCCTCCTTGGCAGTCTGGCAAACAGGTGGAACTAGACATTTACACAAAGTGATAAAATACACATGCATTCTGCCGACCTGAGGACGACTCAGTCTTTAAGCGAAAACAAAAGTCCTGCACCATTTTATTCAATTTTCTCAAACCTATTTCTTGCCATTATAACTAAAATATTGAAAAATTGAGACTGTCCCTATTAGAAAGTTAATAGCCTGGACAAATAAGACCAAAAACTACAAAATCAACGCTGTTACTGACATGCTTCCGGCATTCCCTGCAGCAATGTGGGGAATTCCCACGAACAGGCGGGAGGCGAGTATACTCCGAAGGTGCTCAGAAGCAGGAAACACTCAAGGAAGGCGTCCATTTCAGAGAGAGGAGAAAGGCAAAGCAGAAAGAGCAGGAGGCCTCACCAATGCGGGTGGTGGCAGACTCCATCTCGGCCAGGAACGCCGGGATCTGCCGCAGCTGCTCCTGCAGCTGCCCCAGAGTGGACCTTCTCTTCTCCCAGTGGGCGGCCAGCATCACCGCCTCCCCATCCGCCACCTGCCAGGCACCAGGAGACACACTGCGTGTAATCCGCTGGTTCCCTCAACTCCCCAGCTCCCCAACACGCTGATGTATTTTCCCCATGGTTTCTGTGATTTAAGGCTGGCAGCAGAAGCCCCCTGTGACCAGCTTCTCCAACTGCGTCCCCGACTGCTGAATGTTCAGAACTGGCCCTTGGTAGCAACTGTTGGCTAAAGCGGCAAACCAGCAAACACCACGCACAGATGGAGAGAGTCCTTTTCATTACAGGCACCACAGCTGATGAATTGCGTATGTTACTTGTTCATTTTATTTTCTATTTATCTTTTATAACATGTAGCGCCAGTGGGAAGCGCGCACAGTTTCATTGGACAATGACAACAAAAATATTCTAATACTTACCAATCATGAGCTACAGTGGAGCAGCTTTTGGAACACGGCTCAAGAGAAATGACATTCACAGACCACATTCACACTGCTGGCTTCATTGCATTGAAACCCATCAACGGGCAAAGCATTAAGTATGACAGACCACCAAAAACATGATTTTTGAATTTTTTTTGTAGACGGCGGGACACCCTGGTGGAACCTTTAAATCCAATTATTGGGAAATTAGCCAGTGGTATGAAGCTCTGCAGACACGTCGCATTTTCTGGATGCTGCATCACATACTAATTTCGTGACGGGAACGGCGGCCGCTCAGATGCCAAACGTGCACCAGATGAAGTGCCTCTGTGCTCATGGATGGCTTGATGCAATTATAGCATTTTGCACTCAGCACTAATGCAAATAATCCCATGCAAAGTATTATTAGAAGCATGGCAAGCAATAAGCCTTAGACATACATCTGTACTTGCAAACTCAGAGATAATTACCATAAAACATCTCCTGTGTGCACCCCTCCAAAAAAAAAAAAAAAAGCTAACATTCCTAATTTAATTTTTACATGCATATGATCACAGTGGTTCACATCGTTAAACAGGCAGCATCCCCCCCCCCATGGAGTGCTGCTGGGGCTGGGAAAACCGAGACATGAGTCTAACCGGTTCCTTATCTTTTCCTTTCCTGTCAAATACATTCTGTCACAGTATTTTCAGATGGTTAGCTAATGCTATGGCTCTTCATTCATACTGCTGGACGTTTCACAGGAGTACGTCATGTTAGTTACCTTCCTCAAGGGTACGAGAGGGAGCGCCCCCTGCTGGGACATGAGCCAGTAACCATCATTAGAAGACATTAGAAGGCCAAACTGGAAGCATAAACAAAACCAGTGAAGCAGCATTACACGCTACTCAAACTCATCTGTATCTTTCTTAACACATCTTCACGAAAGGTGCTGCCCAAACCCACAGAGTATATCATTCCGTTCCTCTCTGACAAACTGAATGAACAGATTCCGTGGAAGTAAAACAGATGCATAGCCTTCTGCATGGGGAATAAGCAGTGCACATCTTAGCCAAACGTGCAAGGCGTCTTACATTTCCAATCAATAAACCTTCAACATGTTTTTAAAAAGCGAGCATTCATATTTAAAAGCAAAATATAAAAACAATAAATCCAGCAGTAATCCATTTAGTCTAAAAACTTAGACAAATGAGTTGCAGTAACTACTTTTATTCTCATTAAAACCATAACATAAAATAAAGCATCAAAAACAACACAAAACACTATTTTCTTACCCAACATGGTCCAGGACCCATTTTCTGTGCAAATTGAACATGTACTTATTCATCTCAACACTACAACACAAACAAGCAGGGCTAGAAAAGCTGGACTCAGGCTCCGGTGTAGAAGACACAGCATGTCCTGTACACTGAGGGAGTAGACGGAGATAAAAGCATACTGTATATCAATTTGAAGCTTATCGACAGCCCTGACCTGTGTTAACACAGACAGGAGGAAAATCGAGAACTTTAGCCGAGATGGACAAAAAAAAAAGAAAAAAAAAACGAATTTGAAAAAGTGCAAGTGGAAGAATGATGTTTTTACACAAACAGAGAACAGATCACGAACAGATCCCTAACCACATATGCATTCATTTTCAACACTGTGAGGAACGTTCACCATAACATATCAGAGCTGCTCCCTCTTCTGTCCGGGTGTGTAAACGGCACCCAGGCAGGAAGGCAGAGAAAGAAATCAAAGCAGAACTACTCATAGAGCACAACCTTAGCGGAAGTGCATTCATTTTCTGCAACCGCTTATTCAGGGTTATGATCCTATTCAGGGTCATGTGGTGCCCAGAGCCCATCACAGAGGCTACAGATGCAAGGCAAGGAACAACCAGGTTGGGGCACCAACCCATCGGAAGGTAAACTCACACAGACACACCTACAAGCAATTTGTAACTCCAATTAACCTCAGTATGTAATGTGGGGGGGAACCGGAGGAAACCTCACGATGACACAGGGAGAACTCCACAGGCATGGAGCCCTGGCAGAGACACCAACTCGGGTCTCAGAGGTGTGAGGCGACAGTGTTAACCACTGCACCACCATGCCGTCCTCCCTTAGCAGACGTGAACAAAAACATTCTACAAAAGTTCCAGATGGCAAGCTCTGCAAGCAACTATTTAGCTTTCACATACTATAGGGACACTGCTTGCGTGCTCATAGATTTCGCACATGGCTGCCACAGGTCATTTGAGCACCACAGTGAGAGACTGCGGCCAAAACCAGGCTGCTTCCGCACTGTGTTCCCTAGGTCACAGGCTGGCCCCCGACGACTACAACTCTTCAGGGGCCCACCTACCAGGGATGTGATAACAGCCTTGAGTTCATATCAGAAGTCACCGGCATCCCTATCTGCTCTCAAAGGTGAGGGAATGTCAAGTAGTGACAAGTATCTTTGTTAGGAATGAATGAGGGCTAAACTTGCAGATTAAGGGGACTGCTTGGCTAGAAGGAGCCTGCTTATTCCGAAAGCCTATGATCACACCACCATGAGAGTTTTGTTTACAAATAAATGTTTTGAGGGCAGAACGAAAAATGTTTAACCGTCAAACGTTCCTATAGCACCACTGCATTCTGGGTTATGGCTTGTGTTCAAACCTTCACAGTAAATTGAAATTGACCCACCTTATTACGCTGGCACCAAAAACATTACTGCGCATCACATACCTAAAGTAATAGAGTCTACAAGGTTGCCACACAGTCTAATAAAGCAGAGAAAGACCTTTCTGGAGAGCCGCCAAGAACAAATCATTTTTACATCTGCTGAACAGGCGAGATATACATCAGTGGTTTTTAGTAGTTTTTATTCAAACATAACCCTGTTTGGACCTCTAAACAGATTATGATATTGTTCTCTTTGTTTGTTTCTCTGCAGTGATCACAAAAATTGCGATATATTGCCATAATATAAACATTTTAATTTGGTTATACTGCCAAATCATGTCATTTCTTTTGAACGTGACTCACACAAGGTTTCGCATCACTATGTCCACCAGCACCTTTTTTTGTCAATTTATGACATCACTCTCAAAACAAAAGGTGAATGTTTATGAACAAAAACTTTTATCTAAAACCTACTTAGCAAACGGCTCTATAATCAGAATCATAACCATTGAACATGCATTTAATAACTGAACGAACCTCATTTTATCCTTAAACAAAATAAAAGATTTTGCAAATTACTTTATTAGCAATGTTTTAATGAAATTAACAATGTAACATTGATTCCTCGCCTCTGCTCTCCAGTGACACACTGACTGGTTTGATATTAACTGTGGATCCCGTGAGTCTGTAATGCTCGGAACCTCTGGCACCATTTACAACCAGAAAGGAATACTATTGGCTTCTATTAAAAATAATGAAAAAAATTAATGCACAATTAAGACACACATGCAAATGGACTGTGACATCCTGTTTTGAAAAAAAATATTGATACACTGCAAAAAACAGATATAGGTTACCTAGCAACTCTAGCAATTTCATAATTTTTCAATGGTTTTCAAATAGCCCTATAGCTGAGAGTGACGGAAAAAAAGGATTTCTTTGTGAGGAAACAGTGTGACATTCCCAGTGAACGATGTAACGGTCACCTCTGGTCCATGCTCACTACATCGATGACACCCACAATTAAACTGTTTTGACAGTTTCTCTCCACTTCCTGCACTTGCATTTGTAAAACAAGAACTTCCTACACTCTCTTAACATCATCCAAAGAAAAGATCGACTGCCGTCAGCCCACCCCAGTGTACTTAATCACCCGATGCTTGCATTAGTAAACTAGGTACTACACATTACCAATACATCAATGCAACCAATGCCAGATTCACTGTGCATCGCTGCATGCATCCCATGCAATGCATTAGCCAAAACTGCTTCGCACCACAAATGAATCTTGATGCATGCCCAACAGAGCCTAACACAAAGCATGTATTAAAGGCATGTCTGACCACAACGCTGCAATTAGCACTCAAAGATACTGTAAATGTGTCGTCAATACCATGTGGTTCACTTCAGGGAATTCTTACAAACACCATAGATTTGACAAAGACCAAAAACTATGGAAATAAAACTAGGCTAATATGAATTGGTCTTAAAATAAACTTCCCATCCCTGGTCATAAACACATCGTACACAATTTAGATTTTTTTATTTGATCGACTTAAGGACAAGTATTATGGTCAGGTGTGGTTTTTTTTTTAAATAACACATACCTCTCCGGATTTTGCACACTCTCTCCCTTGTTTATGGAGGTTCACCCAGGTGTTTTCATACCTGCACAGTAGCAAGAGAAACAAGGTCACTGCTGCTGTTCCCATGTTGGGGCGTTAAGAGAATCGCTGTACTAATGTACATGTACATATAGATACAGCTGTCACATGCAGCCAGAGACATGGACATATGGACTCCCCTCGAAAGCAGCCCACTGAGGCACCAAGGCATTAATTTATACATTATAGAAAAACTCCAACTGTCCAACCAAACAAACATCTAGTAAGGGTTACTGGGAGGCCAATCGCAGCATGCAGAGAGCACAAGGCAGGGGACAACCTACATGCGATACCAGCTTATTCCATGCCCAACTCATTATTACAAAAATAAGTATTGGACAAATAAATGGGTACAGTACATACATTTTTAGCTATATCAGCTTGTTTTACTTTTCAAATCTAAGGGTAGAAGAATTCAAAATTTCCACATACCGGCGAAGTATTTCCAATCCAGCTGTAAACTGTGCGAAATTCTCCCCTCTCCTGCAAAAAGAACAAAAATATTATACTACTTGAATATCACAACATGAGACTGATGGAACCATTTTACAGGATAAGATCCCTTAGCACGCAAACCCCAATTAGCCGGGAAATAAAAATACCTTTGATTTTTCTTTCTCTTCACCTCCTTCGATTTGTCACTCAGTGTCCTTATCCTGAAAGCGATTTACGACTGGGTGACTGGCACATTCTCCTACATTTATAAAATACTGCCAGCATGCATTAATTCCACTAGGGAAAAAACAAGATATGTCCTTCACAAGACCAAACTTATACATGATTCAACTGTATAACACATCATACATACACAAAGCTCTATAAACTTATTGACTGTGCCTCATGTCTTAGTATATGTGACCTAGATATTGCATCCTTTACATTGCCCCAAATATATACACTCATTGGTCACAGCAGGTTAACCTATGTAGTACCAGGTAAAATCTTGCTTTTATCTGCAGAAATGCCTCAAGGATGAATGATTTGTGTATGCAGAGGCATTTTTGTACACCACTGTTGAATTGAGCTATTATTCCTGCGCTGGCAGCCTTCCTGTTAGCATTACCAAGGTGTTTTCTGCTATAGAGCTGCTGCTGACTGGACGCTTTGGTACATCACAACACTCTCTATAGACACTGTAGGCGTGTGAAACCTGCTTAGATCAGGCATTTTATCTGTTGTATTGCAGTTGCACAGTGTCGGTAAGTGAACCTCTTGACCCTGTCTGAACTGTATGTATTCGGTTACTGCTACTCGATTCAATGTTTTTAAGAGCGTACCATTTGATTTAACAGTCAGGTGTAGTTAAGATAGCGGCCTCTGATGGTAGGCTGTAGGCTAATCTATTTTGGAAACACCACAGTCAGAGTAAAGGTTTGCCAACTTTGGTCATCTGACTGGAGAGATATTTTCAGTTCGAGATAAGTCTGCACACGCATTTTACATGCGCGTAACAGTTTTATTTCCTTGCAAATAGTCTGTAGCAGGGGTCTTCAACGCTGGTCCTGGAGAGATACTTTCCAGTAAATTTTCTATCCTACCTGGCTTCTGATGAGCCACACCTGCTCCTGGTGTTTACCGGAGAACTCGTGTGGCTCATCAGAAACCATGCAGGATAGAAAACGTACTGGATAGTAGTTCTTCAGGACCGGAGCTGGAGACCCCTGGCCTGTAGGGTTTGAAAACTAACAACACTTTTGGTGTAGCTAATTTCAGGTTTATAGCTGAATAGTATAGATATGCCGTACGCTTTCTTACGTGAGCGTGAGTATGAACGAGTGTCACACCAGATACGTAAGAGTTAAAAACGAAATGCCAATGACCTCTAGCAAACTATGAAACAGTGAAAGCATGAGTTTGGCTGCTGCTTTCCCCTCCTGCTCGTCACATGACAGTCACTGGAAAGTGATTACAAGCACTTCGAAGTATGCGGTTTACATAGCTATTTCAAGTCCTTGGTTTTTAAACATTAACTTTAACGGACTCGCATAACATTTTTTAGCGAAGTTACATGTAAACATATGAACTCTCATGCCAAACCGCAGCATTTTGCCAAGCTCGCATCGCAAAAAATCAGTCACACATATAAAGTCCAAAATGTTCATCTGTAAATAACCGTGGATCCGTTACGTTATTTCACGACTGCAGATGCGGAAAAGGGCGACAATATTTAGGGGACAAACCAAAACCGATCCGTGTACGAACCCGGTGGTGAAGTCCTGCTGCACCGTCTGGAGCCTCTCCCTGAAATTTTCAAACATGTTTCACCTTATTTCTCGGATTTCTACCGCGCAGCTGACCCTCAAGTCCCCAACGCAATCATCCCAGGGAGAAAAGGCGCTGTGGCGGTTTCAGACAACCTCGCTCAGAGCTCCGTCGCTCTGCTCCATGCCCGTCCCTGCGCAGCGCTCTGACCCCCCGTTTACTTCCTGCTTCCTTCACATGTGACTCGCGCTGTCAGCGGCCCAGGGCTCGTAAACTTCTCTATACGAATAGCATTTTGCAATATACTTTCTAATTAATATTTGAATGTTGCATGGAAACGATACCGCCCCCCCCCCCCAAATTAGAGTGAATGTATTGCATTGATGTATAAACTAAATAATCTTATAAAATCAATTTAGCTTCCATATATTTGTTTCATATTTATCAGCGGGTGATTTACTTTGAACAAATAGGGTTAACATTGCTTAAGAATAATCAGTTACACCAGAGTATTTCGGGCAGGATTTTTTAAGACGCGGCCAATGCCAAAATGTGAATGCAAAATATATCAACATAAAACGATTTCCAAAATGCTTAGTCTTAGGTTATCTTTTTAAAGTTTTGTTTTGTTACTATTGCAAGTCATCGTGATGATACATTTTTAATGCGCCGGTTTATGCTTTCGAAGTCACTGTGGCATGATCGTATCATTTTTGAAAAGGCATGAATGCATGTTTTTATTTACGTTTTTTGAAAATGAAGCTTGATTCAGTTTCCACAGCAACCAGAAGAGGGCTCCAGTTACGATTTTCTTTTTTGTATCATACATAGGCTACTGTATTTTTTGTAAAGCAGGAAAAATCAGTGGCAGGACTAGCTGACGTTTTGCGAAGGAGGGGGAGACTTTGGTCTTCAAATTGCCGCGTCTGGAACGCAACCGGCAGAAATAAACGCTGGACAGAAAGGAGCTGTAGGAAGTTTAAATAAGGTGGTCGGATGCGGGATTTTAATAAGAAAGCGGCGAGGGTAAAGTTTGTCATTATCCGTGAAGGATCGACAGGCCAGAGATAAATAATTTAAAAGGCCAGAAAATGCTTTGCCATGTCAGCCGACCGGATTCGGTTGTGATGGAGGTGGAGGTGAAGGCGAAGGCAAATGGTGAAGATTGTTTGACTAAGGTACCGTATGACCGAAACTGTGTTAATGCCACCGCTGGATGAGCCGATCGGGCACATAGCGGTGGGCTGAAATGCAGCAGCTGGAGATTCATACGTACATTTCCGTAAATCATGGCGAAGGTGCCAAGTTGGTTATTTTATCCATGATAAAAGTAGACGCGGCACTTTCAGTTAGTATCGCCTTAGTTGGACATGAAATGCATAAGATGCATGTTTTGGATTAATCGGAAAGTGAATGGGTTAATTTATTTTGAGATAAACGAGTTCGGGCTCCGATTTAACTGTCTAAACTTGTGAAATGTTCGATTCAGCTCATGTAGTCGTCACTATTAATTATTGTACATCAGTATAATTATTGGTTGTTTCATTTTCTATGTTTACATTTGCTATCAACAGAATGGGTAAAAACATATATACTGTAGTACAAATCTAAAGCCGGTCGCATGCATCAAATATTTAATAATGAAATATAAGGCATATTTAACAATTGAAGTTAGTATTTATGCATGATGAAGCGGACTGTTTGTGTGATAGTAACTCCGCGATTCACCGGTCGGGGCCCGTCTGACAGCTTACACAATATTCCATTGCAAGAGCCGATAAGATGCATCTAGTGGGGAAGACGTGCTTAAAGCCCACTTTTTGTCCGTGATTAGTCAGGTGCTGGCGTACATTTTAAACACCAAAAAATAGGTTTTACTGTTGAAATAGCACATCTCTTTTGCACTTGGCATGAATGCATTGGAAGGGGTTAGGGGTACTAATTTTGATATTAAAGACCAGGCACTGTGTATCTTTATTGGCCATAAACTGAACCACATCTGTTTCATCTAACCCCCTCTGTGAATCCTTGATTGCTTCCAGGTACATACAGTATTCAGTGTTGTGTCGTGTGTTTGTCAGGTTTGTGGGAAATTGGGAATCATAGAAGTGGATTACTTTGGACTGCAGTACACGGGTTGCAAAGGGGAAAGCTTGTGGCTGAATCTCAGAAACAGGATCTCCCAGCAGATGGATTGCTTGACTCCATGCAGACTGAGGCTACGAGTCAAGTTCTTTGTGGAGCCACATCTTATACTACAGGAACAGACAAGGTACAATTTGCTGGCTCCTCAAGCCTCCTTTTAAATAGCATCTGTCGTTCCATGTATTTATGTTCAGCACACCTGTTCCAGTTGGTTGCTTTAACCAGATTGTCTGGTGAAGCACTTGGGAAAAGAATGACGAGTGACTGGAAGTTCTCCTGTAGATCTACCATAAGTTTTCTTCCACTGGGGGGGGAAACATCAGGAAGTTCCCCAAATATTGTACCACCAAGGTCCCTAAACCCACAAAGTGATTTCATACAATTTTATGATGTTTGGGTAATAGTCAGCATCTGGCACTTGGAATACAGTCCCTAGCAAAGTCTGTGGTCATGGACCATCTTTCATAGCACCAAAAATTCTCGGTGAATTGGGGATGCAAATTAGAATTATGTATCGGAGGTCTGTGTGTTTCAGTTAAAATACCAAAATGCTGGAGTATTGCTTTTAAAAGAGGTTATACTGTAAATGCAGTAAACAATGCAAGGCAGGGGCTGACAATGAGAAAAATGTAGAAATAAACAATGCTGACAATGTGGACAGCAAGTGAGAGTCATTTTTTGCTAATGAAAATATTAACAGGAGCAGATGTATGTGTGGAGAAGGCTTTTAGAGAAATCTGCAAATTCTTTTTCATGGCGCATACATAACTTTGAATGCATGTAACATTGTCTAGAAAATGCCCTTCATGTTTGTGCGTGTTTTTTTGGACAGAATTACCCTTTAATTTGTTCTCTATTTGGCGAACACACTTGAAACTGTTAAAGCTTTAGTAGTTAATACAAGTCTGTTGATTAGGAACAAGTTCTGACAGATCAGATTGTGAGTCACGCATTATGTCTGACTCATGATGTCGTCTTTCTCACACAATGAATTCTTCTGTTTGTTAGAAATTAAAATGAAAGATTAATTCTTTGTATACAGCTTTGCCATTGAGTTCTGCCATAGTTCTGAAAAGGGGCTTTAACATAGTCCTAGTGTGTCCAAATCTGAGAGAATACCTAACTAGCTGCAAGATATAATATCCAAGATATAATATCTAAGATATTTAAGATGGTAATTTTCCCACGCTTCTTAAACACAGAAGAATTTCACTGTAGCTTGACCAAGAACCGTAAACTGAAATGTAAACTGTGTCTTTTATGTTTTTATATGTTTTGCTTGTTTGTGTATTTGTTTGATCGGCATTTTGGTACGGGTGTATAATATTGAGAGATTTTGAAATGTGTTGTTTTCCATAAAAATGGTTTCATTTTTGTCTGAGCTTCACACACAATAAGCAGTCACGTAAACTAAAACAGAAGATGAGAAGACTCTCTCTGCACTGTGTTGAGTTGCTGTCTAGTATGTGATTAACCAGATTTTTTGACTGACTTTTGGCCTCCACTTAATTTCGCTTGATTATTCATAAAGGAAGGAGCTTTAATATGGAAAAGAATTTATCTTAAAATCCATCCAGACACCCAAAGGTAACAGCAGGGTCTGACAGTTAACTTTCTTCCAGATATGAGTTCATCTCTGTCCACAGGCTCTTTGCTTTGCGTAAATCGGTCGAGCTTGTAAATTTGCAATGGGGGGGGGGGGGGCTCTCTGGTGCCGTAACACTGAGGGATTAGACAGGTATGGGCTAGAAAGATACCAGCTAGGGAACAGGATTGCATGGAGAACCATTCATCGTGCACATGGGCGTGAGATAGAGGTGAAGCAGTTTGTGCTGTTTGTCAGGGTGAGCATTGGCTCTCTGTCTTGTGAATGCAAGCACTGCTTAGTATTTCCTGGTTACATAACCACGCAGATCCACGCCATTGAAAAGGGTTATATAAACCTGCTGTGATGAAAGTAAACAAAAGTGTTCTCACAAGTTCCTCTGGATTTAATAGGCATAAAATGCGTTACCTGAGTAATGGCACTGTGGCCCGTAGGGTAGCACTGTCACTTGACATCTCTGAAGTTGTGCGTTCAAATCCCCTGACTGATAATGTAATCGTACCGCTGTTGGGCTCTGAGCCCAGATCACAGTTGTATGTCAACTTGGAGCAAAGCTTCCCCTGGAAGGAAGAAAACAGCTTCTCAAAAGATCTTTGTCTTGTGTCAGCACAGGCTAAACACTCAGACCTTGCTGTACCGCCCTTGGTCATCCCTGAACAACTTTCACTCGTCAGGATTTATTTGTACACCTCTTTTGTATGATTAATAATTCTGTTCAAAAGCGTTCGGGGTCAGCAAACACCTTTTTCCACTGTGAGAAACAGTTGAAAGACATCTGGTATCTATGCTTTTCAATGACAGGTTGTCCGTTCATGCTAAAAGGTACTAAGAGCATTAGCAGTGTAATTTGGACTTGTGACAAAACCACTGGCACCTTGGTCTCCTGGATGTATCTTAGTCATACTCTAGTTTGGCACCAAGTCAGAACTGGTTCAGTAAAATATGCCCAGTATAAATAAGTGTAAATTTGTATCCTTTAGATGCTTCCCTGGACAAATATGTATGCTATTTTGTCTGCTGAAACACTTGAACAAATGCAGAGTGACTGAAATAACTTTTAAAGAGTAAACATTGTTCTGGATGTTCAAGGTTTGTGCTACAAGCACTCCAAGGTCACCAACCAATTAGATTATGTATTGCAAAGGTCAAAGCTCAGATTCAGTAGCTTTTCCAGTAGAAGCCTTTAAAAGTTGTAAGATTCCAAAGCAAATTATTAAATGGGATTGGTGGGTAACACTTTTACTGGAGTTTATGTACATCAACTTTATTTTGAAATGGGTCCAGGTAGAAAATGGGTGACACACTTATGAACAAACCATAACAAAGTCCCTCAAGTGAAGTTAAACATTTGGGGAACGGTGGGATATTTTGTAGAATGTTTTTACGTCAACTGATGTTTTTGAACTCGGATCCATTGTGCGTGAGTATGTTTTAGGTCCTGTGAATCTGCTCTGTGTCTCTTCGCCCCACCACCACTGTGTGTCTTACAGACAGAACATGGTTGTTCATTAAACTTAAAACATATTTTCTTTAACTCAAGCATGTGCTTCTATGAGGGTGGGGGTGCTGCTTTTTCATTTTGTTCTGATTAAGAAAAGTGATGTAGGTCAAAGTATTGGTTTTGAATTAACTATCTCTCTGACCAGATTGGAGGTACTCAAGAGGAGATTATGCATTGTTCCAGGGGTCTAAATAATACAGTATGTTAGGTCAGTGTTTCCCAATCTGGTCAGTCCAGTCAGTCCATGTTTTGCTCCCTCCCAGCTCCCAGTAGAAACAGGAGCAAAAATGTGGACTGTGTGGCAGGGAACTTGGAGGGAATAAAAACATGGACCGACAGTGGGTCCCCTAGGACCGGATTGGGAAATATGGCCTTAGACTAAATCTTTGCCACTGCCTTGTTCTCAGCAGGAAATTAAAGCCTCACTAATGCAAGAAACACATCTCCCATTGTGGAGGGGCAGCATACTCAGTACAGATACTTTCAAATCCCAATATTTTCCTATACCAAGGAGAGCCCTTGTCATTTTAGAGTGATTTATTCCATGAATGATTAAAGGGGTCAAAAATTCATTATACTGATTTACATCTTTCAACTGTTAATCTTGGTTAGGGTCACCTATTCCAGACAGCATACTGTAACACACAAGGCTGGGGTAATCAATCAATCAATCAAAACTTTATTTGTCCCCGAGGGGCAATTTAAGGCACATAGAGCAGTGTTACATCAGAATAGGCTAATAAAAAAATAAAAATAAGTAAAAAAATAAGTAAAAAAAACCCTGCATAGGATGCCAGCACATTACAGGCCATATCCTCCTGAGACCCAAGGAAATAAGTGTCCTTCAATTTTAGGTTATTTTTCTTTGGAGAAAATAAGACATCTTACAATTTAGATTTTTAAATTAATTTCAAAGCATGTCCTCTTTAGTGTACAACAGGAATACATATGTTTCCTTACATCAGTGAAAGGATAAATGCAAAAATAAAATGTCCACTACAATGGACATAAATGAATGGGCGGGGTCTCAGAAGGTTACACACTAGAGGCAGTTTAGAGACACTAATTAGCCATGAAAGGCAGGAGGATCCCCCATAGCAGTGTTCTCCAATCTGCTCCTCGGGGCCCCCAGACAGTCCACATTTTTGCTCCCTCCCAATTCAGCAAAATCATGGACTGTCTGGTGGCCCCCAAGGACTGGAGTAGGAGATGCCGCCCTGGGAGAAACACACACAGCACTAGTTGAACATGCTTAATTCACACATGCAGAGCAGGGATTCAAACCGCAACCCTGGTGATGGAAATCAACAGTGCTACCTACTGAGCCATCATGCAGCCTATTTTAGGGATTTGACCTACAAATTTATAAAGCACAGCCACATGTTAGTCTTTTATGTCAGCCTTTTTGTATGGTTATAGCTACTTAGCCCTGCATTGAAGCAATAGGCAGGAAAGTCAAGGATTTGAATCAGTGTTATGGGGTTGTGTCGAGTTGCGGTGCGGTTGAGACGTCTGACCTTGTGCTGATAGTCATTCAGGAATTAATATACAGTGTTCTTTTCTGTCCTGTCTTTGTGGCTTTTCCTCCTCCTGCAACAGATCTAACACTAGACTGCACCACAACATCATGGCGTGCTTTGTGACGCAAGCCTGCCAGCTTCTGTACAGATCCTCTTCAAAAGGACACCGAAAGGCATTATGCTTGCCAGGCCATGTTTGTGGCCTGCGAGACCCGGCCGCTGGGGTCATTACAATTCTTAATTAGTAATCGAGTAAAAAAAGAAGGCAACAAAAGCTTATTAAACCAGATGGACTCTCAGACCTGCAGAGAATGATTATTGTTAGTGTACATTGTGCTAATTGCTAGTTGCCTACAAATCTGGATGAATAGCAGTGAAAAGCTGAAGGCGTATCTCGTTCCAAAAAGTGGAGTCTGATTCATGACAGCTTTATGCCCGTTTCATCTTAACTTCTGGGCCAAAAGACAGTGTCAACATGTGAAGGGATCTAACGGCTGATTTCATGTCGAAGAAAGGTGTTGTTTATCTGATCTGCTCTACAGTAAGTTCAGCTGAAAGATGCCACAGTCTGTTTTTCAATTCCCCTCCGCCCCCCATCAGGCACTTTTTTTTCATGCACGTGAAGGACGAGCTCCTCAGAGGACATCTGCAGACAAGCACAGAGCAGGCAGAGGACCTCAGTGCATTGCTGGCCCAAGCTGAGTTTGGGGACTACAACCAAACCACGGCGAAGTACCGCTACTCTGAGCTCTGCGGGAAGGAACCCGGCCTGGATGTTATGCAGAGGTAACACCTAGTGTCAGCCTCGTGCTTCTGGGCTGCCGTGACCTCCACATGCATCCAGAGTTCTGCACACACCGGCACAGCTATCTTATTGGATAATTGGTTTAAAATCTACCCTCAGCTGCCCCAGTGTTCTGCCAATGAACTATCATCGTCTAGATGTCTGTGTGTATTTCTTTTGCATTTGTTTTGCAATTACCTGACATATTAAGCCTCAGAAATAATGGATCGGTGGCCAAGGAATGTAGATTTTTCTGTAAGATCAGTTCATGGTTCCAGCCCACTTAACACTATATTTACTTATGTTGCTCAAAATTTCCAGCTTGTTAATGTAACGTGACCAAAATATTTTCAAAGGAATTTGGCTTGTACTGAAGTTTAATAATTAAGTTATTCAGATTAAATATAGACAAATGTTCTGCCAACTGTCAGGCACATTCAGTTTGATGACCCTTACTGGTTTTAAGCATGAAAAAAAACAGCTTAAAGCAGATCAGATCCCTCTGTTTTGGTCACAGTTTAATAGTTCTGTTTAATGTATGATCTCTGGTCTTTTGTCTTTGGAAACTATTCTCCATGTTTACAAAATGTATAATTATCTTACCGCTTGCAGGTAGCACATGCCACTGCCCGATTCATTCCGTTTCATACTGACTGCAAATTACACCAGACGCAGCTACTGGTCTAGTACAGTATTTCAACTGCTTTTTTCTGGGGTTTTTTGGGTGTTTTGTGGAGACTTAGTGGAAAGACAGTTGGCCCTACTCGTGCTGTTGGCTGTGTGCATGTATTTACAGCCTGCAGCCATATCACCCTGTAGCCCAAGACTGGTTGCCCACTGAAGCTAAGCAGGGTTGAGCCTTGTCAGTACCTGAAT
>JABFDZ020000138.1:20207717-20218147 GCA_019775955.2 Pollimyrus isidori | reverse complement strand
CCATGTCCATCCCTTTATGACCACCATGTACCCATCCTCTGATGGCTACTTCCAGCAGGATAATGCACCATGTCACATAGCTCGAATCATTTCAAATTGGTTTCTTGAACATGACAATGAGTTCACTGTACTAAAACGCCCCCCACAGTCACCAGATCTCAACCCAATAGAGCATCTTTAAGATGTGGTGGAACGGGAGCTTCGTGCCCTGGATGTGCATCTCACAAACCTCCATCAACTGCAAGATCCTATCCTATCAATATGGGCCAACATTTCTAAAGAATGCTTTCAGCACCATGTTGTATCAATGCCACGTAGAATTAAGGCAGCTCTGAAGACAAAAGGGGGTCAAACACCTTATTAGTATAGTGTTCCTAATAATCCTTTAGGTGAGTGTATATATTATGGAGAATGTTATCCCAGAATGAGAAGAAGTGTTTTCAGTGTTCAGTTCCATCTGTGATTTATCTTGTTCATAAGGATGGAGGCTGTAGTTGCCCAGGTGATGTGGCCAAAGCATTTGGTGAGTATCAGCTAAGAGTTAAAGTGCAAAGACGGGTCAGCCTTTTCAAAGGCTTAGAGAAGCTTTCAGTACTGGAATGATCCATGAGTTTACGGTACAAAACACAACATGGTTCTTGAAAATATTTCTGAGAATTTAGCAGAGATGGATTCATTTTTTGATACATCCACTCTGGTTGATTTCAGAAAAAAATATAAATTGGGTGGAAAATGTGTGAATAGCTCTTGGTTTCAAGTGCCCTCTCCTTGTCCTTGATCTAGTTTTGAGTTTTATAATTAGTGTTGCGACCGGCTAGGGAGCGAATGCATTCCGAAAGTCCTTGCGTGAAATGGCAGTCTGTCAGATGTGACTGGGAGTGGGACTCTGGCTATGACTCGCATACGCCCATGCCTGTCGCTCATGCAACCCATGGTGAGTTTGCTGCCACATCACCACCAGAGGGCGTTCCAGGGATGGGGAGGCAATGTGGTAAAGAGATGGACTTGCTGGCATGTGTCACTGGCTATACATTAAAGTGGCATGATATTATGAGGCTATCCCAGAAATCCCATAATTTTGGTAATCACAATTGCGTTGTATCATTTGGCAATTATGTTGTATTGATATGGTACAGTAATACATGGGTTCCCAAACTTTTCGGCTCATGATCCCTAAAATATATGGCAACCCCCATTTGGCCTGCTGGGGGGTCCCGCTGGGTAGATTTCTCCAATCGGGGGAGAATCGATACTTTTCACAGATTGGAGAGGGCAACCAGGTGGAAGGCCAACCTTGTCCAGGGTCTACCCTGGGGTCCCCTCCCAGTTAGATATTTCCTAAACATCATCCCAGGGAGGCATACAGGAGGCATACTACTTAGGTGCCTGAACTACCCCAACTGACTCCTTTCGATGCAGAGCAGCGGCGGCTCTAGTTTGAGCTCCCCCTGAATGTCCGAGCTCCTCACCCTATCTCTAACGCTGAGCCCAGACACCCTGCGAAGGAAACTTACTTCTGCCACTTGTATCAGTGATCTCATTCTTTCGGTCACTACCCAAAGGTCTTGGCCACACCTGCCTGGCCCCTCTCATCATGGGCAACCCCAGAGTGGAATAGAGTCCAGCCCCTCTCAAGGACTTTGATTCCAGAGCCCAAGTCACGGTATCTTTTTACCACCTACGCCAGCTCAGACTCCTTTTCCACTAGAAAGATTACGTTCCATGTACCTATAGCCGGATTTGATCACCAAAGATCAGTCTGAAGCCCTTACCTTCAACTGCCATCCCACCTATGTTGCATCTGACCCCCACAGCCCTTCCTGCAGGTGGTGGACCAACAGGATGATGGACCTATATAACCCTTTTGGGCTATGCCCAGCCGAACCCTACAAATAGCGGCCTGGCCATCAGGCCCTTGCCCATGAACTCCCTCCCCAGGCTTGGCTCTCCAGGGCAGGGACCCAGTCTTCCCAGTCTGGGTGGGGTTGCATCCCTCTCTATTGTACTCCTCAAGGGTGTCTTTGCACATCGTACTAGGCCGCTCACCTATGACTACTTTCCCTTGGGAGACTGTAAGTAGAGGCAATTGCCCTCGCCAACACAGCTCCTGCGATCACAAAGACACGCAAACCCTTACACCATGATAAGGTGGCAAATTGGATAATATTTCTTCATGTTTTTTAAATTTTATGAACAAGTCATGGAAATGATGTCGTGACCCCCCTCCCCCCTCCCCCCAAGTGGGTGACAAGACAACCTCTTCAGAATTCTATGCTCCTGTGATAATTTCAGTGAGCAGGCTTGACTTCATTAATGTAGTATAATTTGTGAGTACTGATTTTTATATACTCCTCGCTGTGTCTGCTGATACTTGGGCTTGCCGACAGGGGCGGGGGCAGATTTTGTAATGCTGGGAGGAATGCTGGCAGGACACGACCAGTGTGCGGGCGACGTCATTGAGAAGAATGGCAAGAAGGTGAAGCTTTTCTATGGGATGAGCTCGGACACAGCCATGAAAAAGTACATGGGGAGAGTGGCGGAGTACAGGTACCAATACGTGCACCTTGGCGTGCAGCACCTGCGGACACAGTCGAGTGAAAGACGATGCAAATTCATGCTAATGGATTGTAAAGAATGCTAATATATGCCAAGTCATGCAAGCATATGTAAAATGTGTCCTGTTCCAGCCCACACCTTCACTAAAAGAACTTATAATCACTAGCTACATGTGACAGTAAATTCCCATTAAGTGAACAATCCCTCAGTCTGTTTACCTCACTGATGGTTTCTATCGCAGTATATTTTTATTGCACATTAATCAGGTCAGTGGATTTCAAAATATGTATGAAATTTTGTCAGTTAGAGCATATTAGCATATCTTGAGTATGCTGGGGTTTTATGCTGCATTAACGATTTTTACTTGTAGCTAATTTTGAAGAGTGATTTATCGTTATTACCCACACGTTTTTCTTTAGGGCATCTGAGGGCAGGACAGTAGAGGTGCCCTATAGGGGCGACGTGGAGCAAACCATCCTGGACATCCTGGGGGGGCTGCGCTCCACCTGCACCTATGTGGGGGCCACGAAGCTGAAGGAGCTGAGCCAACGGACGACCTTCATCAGGGTCACTCAGCAGTCGAGTAACATGTTCTGCTAGTCGGTGCCCTCACACCCAGCGTGACCCACACCACAGATTTGGTGCAGATGAATGGCCATTTTTGTGCAGTCCTCAGATCATTCACTTTCTCTTTACACTCGGCGCCAAGTACACAACGTGACCTGTGCTGTGAAATGGGTTTATTTTGGTACAGGCGTCGGTCCCATCTGACAAAGCCATAGTTTGGTATCACAGCAAATTGTCTGTATTTCACCCAGGACTCCTGTGTAGAATGTAAGTAGACTCCTTGTCAGACTATAGAGAGATTTGCATGTCCCTTAGCTGTTCAGCTGACAATGCAAAATGGAAGAGCTCGCTGTATGTTAACACCAAAATATAGAATTGGTCTCGGACACAAGCAGAATTCTGAATGTATGTAGAGGCAGGTCTTATACTACCATGCGCATGACTTCACTGATACAAAACTTGAATCGAAAACATTCTGAACAATGTTTCGGGTGGTTTGGTTTTCAGCTGTCATATTCCCTGGTTAGTAACAGTTGGACATTTCCATAAGGGGGGAGAAAGGGGAATGCTTGCAGGGGCTCAGACACTAGGAGCCCCATGAGAGTGTAAGCATGAATAATGGTAGCTTTGATTCAGATATGAGGCCCAGCCATGACTTTCTGTGGCCCTGTATCGGGTATCACTTTAAAAGTTTTGTATTAAAACATCATGTATGAAGTGATAATGAACCAATAAGTGTCATTTCAGTTGTTATGCAATGATTTAGGAGAATTACAAAATGTGCTGTTAATGCATTGACTTTGGGAACTGTTGAACAGACAGTTATGTCTCCACCTAGTGGTGACTAGTGGTTGTACCTCCGAGTAATCTACACACCATTTTTTACACCTTCAGTACCAAACTTTCATAGGTACACATCTTAGCATTGCAGTTCTGCAACAGGAATGAATCTTTCAGCTGCCTTTGCATGATGCGTTTCAGCGTGCTATGATAAATTGCTTTCTGCCAAAGAACAAGTTGCAGAGATTAAATAGGTTTGGCTTTTGTTTCTGACAGAGGGTCAATGTATGCAAACTGTTTGGAAATTAAAGGCAAAACTAAACACTGTGACTGGTGACATCCTGATTTGAATGTGCAGTGGACTGGAACAATCAATAAACCACAAGTTATTTGGTTAAAATAAAATTAGCAATCTGCTAATTCTTTACATGAGGACATTATTGGGCCATATTTACCTTCACTGATATTTCAAAGAGGTGGGAACTCATGTCACTGACTTGACTCAGACTCAAGTTACAAACTGGATGACTTCCAGCTCAATTCAGCAAAACTCATGAAAAGACTTGGACTCAAGGTGAAATACTTGAGTCTTGGATCTGACTTGGACCCTACGACTTGAGAAAACTTGAGGCTGAAGTTCCCCTCTGGATACCATAATGTTATTTGTATAATTTCTATCCGTGTTTCAGTGTATATTAATTCTCTGCTGTCTGCATTTTCAACTGGTTGAATGCAAGGTCTCCTGAGATATTTTGTGGGAAAGATGCATCACTCCCTGCACAGACCCAGATGTAAAAACTGTGACAGAGTGGAGCCTCTCTTTCCAACCTTTCTCTGTCTATTAAGAATGTATCCCATGACTTCCTGTGGTGGGCGTTTGCTGCATGTACCAAGTTTTAATCACTAAATGTGAAAAACTGACATAGGTAGGGACTCAAATTACAACTTGACCTGGACTCGAGTCACAAATTTGATGACCTGTGACTTGACAGCAAAAATGATGGAAAGAGTTAGATTCAACAAATGACTGCAATGTTTTGATTCGAGACTCAGACTCTCCAAGGAAAAACTTCTTCCCATCCCTGATTTCACTTATCAAGGTACCATTCTGTGGTTATCTGTAATGAAACTGATACACATATTTATGATTTGACCTTAACAAGCCATGATTTAAATGCTAGAAACACTTAAAAAAAGGCAATAGGAATTGGCACTGTTATTTTATTAGTACGAGTATACTGGAACAATAAACTTGTACTGGTATACAGACAATTTTTTTCCTTTTTTAAAACAAATCCGTTCAAATCCTGAATCAAATATTGTTTTATTTGTAATAATGATATAATTTCTACCTAGAAAACTTGCAAGCACCGTCAAAGAAAAGGACCATAAAATCCATTAAACAGACTTCAGTGTATCCGACAAATAGACACACCACAATTAGAAAATAGAATTTCAATTCTCTTTTTTTGTTGTTTTCTGTTTCTTAAAAAAGCTAGTGCAAGTACAATATTTTACACTAAAATTACAGAGCAAATTCACACAGATGGAAACAAAGCCAGTGAAGTAAGATCGTGTTTCACAATGAAAGCTGTTAATTATGCCTGTATGCTCAATTTCTCCTCTAGGGTGCGAAACATTCCTTCTTAAAACCCACTTTGCTATTGGTCTGAGTTGCTTGTGCTGCCTCCGTCCAATGGCAAGTAGCCAGATACCAGGCTGGTCTCTGTACCCTTTCAGAATGGAAGACTTAATCTTAATTCACATAGCCATTTGCGCACCGGTACTGGGGGAAAAAAAAAAGAGTAAAGCAGGTACCGCTGTAGTCCTACTGCGGTCCCATTGCTAGCTATGACATCACCATGGTATTCCGTTTCAAGACAGACCCTCATTTGACTGTCCAAAATCATTAACAGAAACAGAAGAAGAAATGACAGAATGAATAAGAACATACTGAAGGATGAATGTACATCAATTGAGGGGAAAAAAACAGTGCTATCAAACAACTGACCAATCAAAGGGGATGGTCATTCAAGATGGCCTATCACAAGAGGGAAGTATTACACTGCTTTGGGTATTCAGTTGAAATTTAAACAGGACACAAGATATTCATGATAGTAGCTTCTTATAATAGAGAATTCACACCCTTATACAGCATTTTACAATTTTTGGACACAAAGGGGAAATTTATACCAAGAGAAGGGAACTAAGTGTTTATAAAAACAAACCAGCAACATGGAATAAGGGGACTTTTTATTTTTCTTTACTGATGTGTAAAGAGGAAAAATGCCAAGATGGCACTGCAATGCTGACCATAGATCAGTGGGCTGACATTAATCAGGACACTACTGCTGATTTTGTTTCGAGGTTTGACGCCGGCATCATTCACTTCACACATCGACTGGTCTGTTCCAGTATTCGGTTGACGTTGGCCAGTCTGGAAAATTCCCAAAGCACGTCAAAGCAAAATGATACAATAACGTGTCTGGCCCAATGCGCCCACAGCGTGAGGTCCCCCTCAGGACAGCGCATCATAAATGAAGGGCCAATAAAGTGACACATGATGTTTGCGGAGTGACTGGCTGATTTGCTACTGCGGAATTGCAGAGTGTTTCCTACACAGACCCACACGACCATGCAGCTCCTTCTCACGGCCCAACAGGCAGCAATTGCCCGGCACACTGAATTTCTACTTTACTGGTGTATCTTCTGCCATTTCCAGTGGGGACATATCATTAATTTAAAAATGAAGAATAATAACTGTGATGACAAAAATAAGGGTCTATTCGATTTGAATGAGAGTCAAACAGTCCACAACAGCATAAATCCAGTGAAATTAAAGCACTATGTGGGTCGGTCAGGTTCTCAGCCTGAGTGCGAAATGCGGCAGTTCGCCAACACAAGTTTGACTAGACGCCAACAACAGTCGAGTTAAACAGAGAGATCCTGTGATTTGTATACGGTTTAAGAAGGTGCCATAGTCATTGCGAAAAAGAAATTAAAAATAAGAAAACGTGCCTCCCGCAAATACTGAATTTCTTGTCAAACATTCATATTTCATTTGTGCAATCGAAATAAAACCCAAGACACACGTCACCGCTCGCACGCAAACGAGAGCACCTGAAATACCTCTTCGGCCGGTCAAGTTCAGTAAAGCAAATATAAAACAGGCCGGCATCTCATCACGAGAAAAAGCTAGTGCTACAAAAAAAAAATCTAAGGTAACAAGGACAAGTTGACATGAAACAAAAAGTTGAGCCCGAGAGAAAAGGTGCCGGCTTTGCTTTGAGTGAAGGGCATTCCCAGCCCCTGCTCTTTTAGGCAGGCAGCCCCCTACGCCTCTACTCCAGAAACCTGGTGACCGGCCAGGCTCTGCCTGGCTACTGAATGGAGAGCACACCTCACAGGAAGCCCCCTCCACACCTCACTCACCCTTCATTGCTGTCCAGTGAGTATTAGACTGCTTTAAGAGCCCGGCCTTTGATCTACAAACAGGCGAGACCATCTCGTGGATTCAAAAAGTGCATGAACAGAGAGTATTAAATATACACGTGTCTAAACTGGTCCCTATTTGAGTAAGTTTGAGAAATGAGAATACCCTAATGGAACTAGACGACAGAAGGACAGTTCCAGAAGTCTGAGGAGCTTAGGGTCTAAGGAGTCTCCAAGTTAGTGGACTCTAGTTTGGGAGCTGTTTCTTTAATTTGAGACACTGGGCATTAGATCAACTGCATGTCTTTGTCTGGCAAATGTCAGAATCTGCCAGGCGAGGAAAAACACCTCTGCTCACGGGCTATGAAAGTGCTGCTTCTGGTCACGTCAGTGCATTGCACTCACACAAACACAAACATGGGCAAACAGCGGCATGCACGCTAACAGACCAACCCCATCCCTGAGTAATAACTAGGAAATATTTTTTGGCCTTCAATGGAGAGGGACAGATGATGTCACAAACGACGTCCTCGGCAACAAGGAAACAAAAACAAAAATACTAACATATTTAAATATTAACAGAGTATTCTCAGTCCCAAAAGCAGAAAAGGGATGTTATACCCTCCTTATTTCTTCAGCAAGGAGAAAGCCCAATATAAAATCATCTTCATTCTAAATTCTTTGAGGGGAATCCCTATATGTTAAAAGCATTACATAACAGTCCTCAACACAATTCAAATAATGACATCATTTGTCCTCTCCAAACAACATGGCCCAGAAATAAAACAATTTCTAAGTATGACTCTTGCCAGGAACAGTCATTTTTTTCTCACTCTTACAATCTCTTGCAAAAAGAGCTCCCTTTCACTGAGGAATGGATCTCAATGTTATGTGTTGGAGATACACTGAACTTGCGAGGAAATAATATGTTCAGTTCCTTTGAAGGTAAGATATTCTATTCTGCTGATATATTGCATGCTGCACAGCCTTACAGAGGCACATGGATGAAATGTTTAAGGTCTACCCACACTGCATATTCTCCTTTTTCTGAGGCAAGTGATAAAAAAAGAGTAATACAAGACTACAGTCTGGTGAAGGAGGAGAGGCAAGGAGTCACTGCAGTGCCTGGCAAACTGGCCAGGCAAAGGGGATGCATACACCTAACAACAAAGATATACTGATACTTAAGTAGAAACATATGAATTAACACCAGCATAAAGACAGAATTAAAGACAAATCCTAATTTCTGTATTATAGCAATGTCAGTTGTCTCCTCCTGCAAAGTCAGTTCCCACTTACATCCACCTGCTATGTAAGCCACCAGAGATATCCACATTAGAGAAGAAGTAAGCCCTCCGACCAGCCACCAGAGATACCCACATTAGAGACCATGTAATCCCTCTGACCACCCACCAGAGATACCCACATTAGAGACCAATCCTGATCACACCCCACACCACTTGAAATATACAGGTACCCTGAGTATGGAAATGAAAAGAGTACTAAGTGTAAAAGTCTGAGTGCACCACATTTTCTTGTGCATGCATTTCTGAACTGTGTTAGAAATCAAACAATGCAATTCCACATGGATTATCACTTCAGGTCCAAATGCTTTGGCTGAACATGTGCACAGTACAATATGTGTGTTACGTTAAATGCTGAGAGTCATTCCGGTTGGCTCATACTGAGCTGGGGGCGGGGTGGTGGCTTCAATGCAGCCAATGAAAGCTCTGAAAGAGGAGGTCACTGAGGTACTGAACAGGATGACATGAATCACACTGGCCTCCTGTACGTTAGCGTGACTGAGCGCTAAGATACTGTGAGATATCATGACGTTTGTGTGATAACTTTAGCACTGGGGCCCGCTTGGCCCCATGCAAATTCTATCCTGATACAACGTCACTGCATATTTGTGTGTGAATGTCTTTGACTTCCCGGAAGTTAATGAAGGCACACTGTAACCACACATGAAAAGAAAAGAAAAAAACAAACAAAAAAGATTAAACAAAAGTAATGGGGTCGTTACCATTGTAATGCTTTCAGTAAGCAAGGTAATTTTGTTCAGAATTACTGTATTGTTTTGTTGAGGAATGCAGTCTGGTCTGTCTGATCAAAAAGTACAGCGTTAGTTAGGTACCACTGCTGAGGACTCACATAACCTGAACGTGCATAACCTGTAATCACTCTAAGACCGAAAACCCAACTGTGCTTTTCAAATGTCAACAAATAAAACACATTATTAAATACTACTTACTATTAATAAGTACTACTTAGTACTACTATACCTGCCACAGTTAACTGCCCAAAATGGCTGAGAGAAGGAAAAAATACTAAAAATGGATTGTCCAGCCCCAGAACTCAAGAAGGGATTTCACTGTACGTCACCCCCGCACCCCAACAGCAACCTCTGAAGTGCAACATCAAAAAGAATGGAAATGAACACACCAGCATGGCATGGAAATGCAAAAACCTATTTCATAAAAAAAAAATTAATTGTTTAAAATTGGTGCTAAATCCCCAAGAAGCCCCACAAACTAAGCTGACGCGTGGGCTCTGGAGGTACACCTACTGCTGAGAAGAGACCCAAAATGGGGTTCCGTTCCTGCCTGCTACTGCTGAGAAGAGACCCAAAATGGGGTTCCTGCCTCGCGCCACCCCCGTCTTGCCAAATACAGCACAAGTCCGACGGAAGGAAAAGTGCCTGCAAGGACACTAAGAGGAGAGCTGGACCATGCGGAAGGCCTGGAGGTTAGGGTTGGGGTTACTGAGTGTCGGTAAGGTGCTACATTTCTGTGAATGTATTTTGGCTTCCCACATGTACTCCCGAAATGAGAAAGTAATGCTGATGTTACGGACTCTCCATATGTGCAAATCGCAAAATTGTACTTAAATGTGAAACACAAAACACTACATATTTTCATTATATACATTGTATGTGAGGGTCTTGCACGTACGCACACACACACACACACACACACACACACGCCACATGCTACAGAACACTGATATCACACTCTGGCCTTCAGTCACAACACACAAGCAGGATGTTCCAGTACGGAATTTAGTTGTGTCTGTGTTTGTTTGTATCTGTATAT
>JABFDZ020000138.1:20137964-20171906 GCA_019775955.2 Pollimyrus isidori | reverse complement strand
AGAGCAGGTATTCACAGGCACAGCTAACACTCCCATCCGCTTCCACAGGGCCCTGCTACAGAGCAGGTATTCACAGGCACAGCCAACACTCCCATCAGCTTCCACAGGGCCCTGCTACAGAGCAGGTATTCACAGGCACAGCTAACACTCCCATCAGCTTCCACAGGGCCCTGCTACAGAGCAGGTATTCACAGGCACAGCCAACACCACTGATCACACGAAAAAAGTAACGAACATAAAACAAAACAGCTTGGTTCAAACCTCCAGGTCACTAGGCAAGCAGAGTGCAAGCAAAGTTTCCCGACTTTTTACACACACACGCACACACACACACACGCACGCACGCACGCACGCACACGCGTTTCCATTGACATGATTCATCCAGGAGGCTGGTATCTGACTGGTGCTGCACCATTGGGGTCCAACCGCAAGCTCCGTCACACCCGAAGCCACCTGCATTCGTGCAGCAATGATGCTTTAAAAGGTGCCAAAGGCACCGCTGTCACCCGAACACCAGGACAGCCCAGTCACACGAGCAAGCAAATGAACCTGGATGGGGTGGATGCCAGCACTCCAGTGTAAAGTCTCGACGACTGGACAGTTATAAATAGCGACTCGGTAAGGCTGCCTGAAGTGACAAGGCGCTCCTTTAAAGGACCACGCTCACCCTGTACTTGTATTACTATTAAACATCACGCCTAAATGTGCTATGAAACATTCGTTACATAACCAATTCCAACACCATACGACTACAGAATGGCAGCCTGAATGCTGTGCAGTTTTGCATTTAACAGAATTTACGATTTAAAAAAATGTGACATGTCGGGTATGAGAATATTTTCTAAAACAGACTAATAATGTCTGACAATTTTTCATATATTTGTAAAACTAATACCTGAGGTGACCAAGATCAGAAGATGTAATTAATCATAACCGTGCTGTATGCAATAATGAAGATGAATTGGGAGTCTGTGAGAGATTATGTACTTGCAGAAACAGGGAATATTGCTGAGCAGAGCTTCCCATGTCAGTGGCTATGGTAAGGTTCACAAAATATGGGACTACTGGCTCCTCAGAGAAAAACTATAACAAAACTGAGTATATAACATATCTATGGATAAATATTTTTCACAATGTTTTCTGGATATTCAAGGTTCACATCTATACCTGTCAGCCATAGCAATGAAATCACCAGACAGGTAAAGTGAATAACATTGATTACCTCACTAACATTGCACCTGTCAAGGGTGCCATTGTAAATTGGGCAGTTGATTCTTGAAGTTGATTACTGGGAGCAGGAAAAATGGGCTACCATAAGCATCCAAGTAACTTTTGTCAAATTGTGATGGCTAGGCTGGGTTAGAGCATCACCAAAACAGCAGGTCCTGCGTGGTGTTCCTGGCATGCAGTGAGAAGTACCTACCAAAAGTGGTCCAAGGAAGGCCAGTCGATGAACCAGTGATGGGGTCATGGGTGCCCAAGGCTCGTTGAAGCACATGTGGAACAAAGGCTAGCCTGTCTGATCCGACCCCACAGGAGAGCTACTGTAGCACAAATTGCTGACAAAGATAACGTTGACTGTGGCAGAAAGATACTAGAACACACAGCGCAGCCCCATATGCATGGCTGTATATGCAGAAAGGTCAGAGTGCCCATGCTGACCCCTGTCCACCACAACAGCACCTACGATATTTTCCTGGGGAAGAAATGGGACTAGGATGGGGTAGAGAAAGAAGGCCAAACAGCAGAGGCGGCGTGACACTCTGGGCAAAGTTTTTTCTGGTACTGGAATTCAAGTGGATGTTACTTTGACAGGTACCACCTACCTAAACATTTCTGCAGACCATGAACACCCCTTTACAGCAATGTTATTCCCCGAAAGTAATGGCCTCTTTCACCAGGATAATGCACCCTGCCACACCCCCAAAAATTGTTCAAGAAAGGTTTGAAAAACATGAAAAAGAGTTCAAGGTGTTGACTGGGCCTCCGAATGCCCCAGGTCTCAATCTAATCGAGAATCTGTGGGATTCTGTGCTGGGCAAAGTCTGATCCATGGAGGCCCCACCTCACAACTTACAGGACTTAAAGGACCAGCTGCTAGTGTCTTGGTGCCAGATACCAAAGGACACCTTCAGAGGTCTTGTGGAGTCCATGCCTTAGGGGTCAGAGCTATTGTGGGGGCAGGAGGGAAACCTACACAATATTAGGCAGGTGGGTTTAATGTTATGGCTGATTGGTGTATATAAATGCTTGCATACAGTTCTTGGCAAAACATAATTTGCAGACGAAAAGCTAGTTTTATAACTAAGGCTAAACACAACAAACTGGTTTTGCATATGTAACAAATTATTTCTCTGCTTTTCAGATTTGCATGGTATTTACCCTGATCGTTAGATTCTGTCCATTTATTTGTTTCTACAGTAATTCCACCAAAAAAAAAGAAGAAGAATCAGTCTTGAGGAGCGACTGCCAAACTTATAATCTTTTAACAGGTAACTTATTTAGCCAAAGAGAAACAGCTACAGTTACAGTGGGACTGCGAGGTTGAAATCCTTATAATTCCAGTCCAAAAAGGATGCGCTGTCATCATTGTGCAGAGACTTGCCTGCATCTGTGTATGCATGTTCATTCACGTAAATCACCCTGAGGTCTAGCATTACTCAGTCAAGCGCTATCTAGTGCTAACCTGCTAAATCTAATACATATCCATAATATGGATGGCAAATGCTTTCCAAGTCGTGGCTGTGACGCATCTCTGGCGTCACCCGCCCCAAATGTGACCATAAAGCACCTGCAAGCTGCTCTACCTCCACAGTTTAAGCCCCTAATGCAATTAGCGACTGCAAGCGCCAGAGGGAAGATGGTTTGTAGAGTAAGAGACGGACCGTGGCTCTGGTTTGCCGTGGATCAGGGTGGCTGACGAGCAGATCAAACGCATGGCGGTCACTGCGCTTTAAGCACAGCTGAGGAAACTAAACCGAAACTAAAAACACAACATGGGGACTGTGCATCAAAAACAGCGATGTTTCCACTTCAGTACCTCAGTTTGGACATGATCTCCCAGCCATCACGCTGCCTGTTCTCCTCACACCTCAGTGACAAGGCCTGGCGCTGAAGTGAATGACTCGGTCAGCTGGGACGCCAGCTGATTGCGGTGGTGTCAAGAGCCTTGAAAGAGAGACCAGGAACCACTTTCTAATCAGTCCAGTTGTGACAGTTATCACCTGTTCCCTCTACCAACCTGCACAGCAAGCTAATGGAGGAAGAGTGCTCACTGGATCAGTGATGTAAGCTTCTTAAAAGGGGCAAGATAAAAGGGGAAAGATTTTGGGGGGCTCTGTCGCACATGTACATGCAGCACGCCTGCTTCTTCGACATTTTTATATATTTTTATATTATATATATAATATATATACGGCAAGGTAATTAACAACTTCAGCTGCCAGAATGTTTCGTTTTCGAAACTGTATTTTACCGCCCAACAAACCAAATGTATGTTTCTGATACACACATGGAGATGGCAGAGATGCCAGTCCATCACTGGGCATAGAGCCGGAAACACTGGGTGGGACTCCTGTGCCACCATTTTGCAAAAAATCCTCCATCTCTGACCTTCCTTATGCTTTATGTCCTGCAGGAGAGCCACAGATTTCGGCCAGGAGATGGAGGCGAGGGTCCCTCCTCAGTAGCCGTGCCCTCACAAAATCAGGCAAACCAACAGATTTAAACAATACAAAACATTTTCCACTACGGTGGTAGCTATATGTTGAGCACGTAAGGGTGACTCTGTTGGGAAGGCTGCTGCATAAAAATAAGACGAATATAAATAAATAACAGCATACTGGCCCAAATCCCAGGAGGGACCCTGCCAACACGCCAAGCTGCAGTAACACATCCAGCTGTACAAACGGGCAAAATTGTAATTTGCTTTAGATAGAAGCAACAGCTTAGCACCTAACGAAGACATAGACAGGAGGCTCCTGGCAATCTTGCAATCAGCACAGCAACGGGGAAAAAATGAGAAAAGATTCATAGCTGACCAAAGACACCACCTAACAGTAACAATAGTCTGCTTTTTATGACTATATCTGCACCAATGCTGCAGCCTGCCAACCTCAATTCAGTGCTAAAAGGGTTAAGAATCTGGGATGAGGATCCATCAATATCAATATTAACATTAGCAACAACAACAATAATGTTTTGTTGTTAATTATGATGATGATAAAAAATACACAGGAGAATGAGATGAATCAGAGATGAATGAGTACAAGATAACATAAGAACTTCTGCAAGAGTAAGGAAAGTACTCTAGATATGGCATTGTTGCACTTTGCAAAGTCATTAAACTCAATAGACCATTCTAAATATAGGGTGAATGCTAACTTGGCTATCCAAGATCATGAGTGTGCTATTTTTTATGGGAAAAGAGGGGAAAATACATTACTCCATTATATCCACTGTCACTATATCTACCAGTGGAGAAACATGTGATAGGTTTATATCCGCCTTATCCTGTACAAAGTCGCAGTTAGCCTGAAAGCTACACCACACAGCATAGGGCACTCTGGATGGGATGCCAGTCTACAGCAAATCACACCCTTCAACCCTAATTAACGTTTGATGCATTTTAAAGACAGATTAGAGAAAACATACAGAGGGCACACAGTGCTGCTTTTCCATTGGCATACGAGAACTGAGTGGCACCGCAAAAAGACATTAGTTACAGTGAGGTTCCAGATCACTTCAGTTTTCCACTTCAGGTGGGTCGTCTCGTGAAAGAGGCTACCAGGTTTGGAGAGCGAGTGATGTAAAACTGAAGAGACACGTATTCACACAGCGTACATGATTTCCGATGTGCTAATTTCCTATTTTTGACATCTCTGTGAATCGTCACGTTATGTTAGCATCAAATGCTAGCGGAATTAGCATTCACTTGAGTACATTTGCATTATAAATCAATTCCGTTCAGCTGTTCTATACTTACTGTACTTATTAAGCAGGAATATAGAATATATGCTTTTCCTTCCATGCTGGTATCTCCACACATTTCAACCAATCAGATGGTGGTGAGGCAACCAGCTGAGTTTGGCTATGCTTTTAGCCCTGCTGGTAAGCAGGGCCCTGTCAGCGCCGTTACAGCTCAGGCATATGGCACGTATATTTGACAACAGAAAACCGCCAGTTTGCAGTACGACTCAGGTACAGCTCGGTTCTTGGTAGCCGTGGAAAAGTGCCATTAGATCCAATTTATGGAGACATGAGAAGCATCTGTACCAAGGCTCTCCATGGTGACACCAGCACCAGTGAAATGCCTCTGCTTTGAGTTCATACAAAAGCGCAGTGGCTACACTGGAAAACACCAGAGGCATCTCTGGCTCTTAAATCAAGCCCCCCCTAAGTCTCAGGTCGGTTTTTTCTCCACACCTCCTCATTGTCTATTGATCTCCTTGCATCCAAATGCCAGGCTGGTCATTAGACCAGCTTCATCTGAAGCCCGAGGGTGCAGATTTCCCTCACTCCTAACACCCACATGGCGGGAAACTGTAGACATACTCCTTTGGGCTAAATGCCAATTCTAGGATGGGATGGAGAACTACAGACCACTTCTGTGCAGTGCAGACAATGGGGCTTACAGGCTTAGCCTTGGAATGAAACAATGAAGTGAGAAGGAAAGCAGAGTATGGGGTCCGAGCTGCCCGAGGCTTCAGTGGCATATAGTCACTGCAAAACGCATGTGGATCAAGAATAAAGAAATAAGTTTGCAAAGAAGCCATGTTTACAGGCCCCAAGACCTACAGGATTTCCCAGAGGAACATTCTGGAAACCTGAGCAGAATCTATGAATTACTTCCCAGGTCACTAATCTGCACAATGATGCCAGAAAGTGGTAATGGGCAAATAGAGGAGAATAAATACAGGGTGAGAAAACTAATTGTAATTAAGAAAAGAATGTGAAAACAAATGTCTACATTTCAATCACACAAGCTGAATCAACAGAGGGGCCACCCAGACAACATACAGTATTTATAAATCTTGGAGAGAGTTGAGGAGCATGCACTGCTACAGTGCATAAGGAGCATGCACTGCTACAGTGCGTAAGGAGCATGCACTGCTACAGTGCGCTGCCACACCCACTACACAACAAACCACCTCAGGAATGAGAACCCAAGTGCAGCTATGTGGCAGGTGATACCTCAGCACCACACCAGTCCAAATGAACCAGTATAAGTTTCCCTGTAAGTTGGAGGACCTCCTTACAGGGCTGAATGTAGATTAACGTCATATCCAGGACAAAAAAAAATTGCAGGTTAAGGGCCTTGCTCAAGGGCCCAATGGAATAGAATGGCTTTGAGCATTCGTGGGATTTGAATCAGCAACCTTCCAGTTACTGACAGAGATCCCTAGCCTGAGCCACCAGCCCACCCAGACCTGGGGATGTTTACTTAATTCAATAAAAATACTGCAAATGTATTGGTTTCATAACAAAACACAAAATGTACTCATTTGTTTACAAAAATATATATCACATTAGAAACAACCAGTTTTAAGAAGAAACATTCATTTTAAGCAGCAATAAACTAAAACCCATTGCATAGTTCTAAAGGAGCTGTTCTGCATTTAGAAGTAGAAGTTCCTGAAAATGAATCAGTTTTTAATTAGTACCACCTTTGCAATAACATAAAGCATTGATTTTTTTGGGTTTAGTACCCATTTGGGAGCGAGGGACTACAATAGCAATTAATAACACAATGGCAAGAACAGAACTGAATAAATCAGTCAAAAGAACACATCTGTGCAGAAGAAAGGTGCAGATATGTTAAACATACTGCATGTCAATGAACTTTTGTTATGAAACCAATAAATGTGCACCATTTTTACAGAATTGAGCAAGCGCCCCAAAACCTTCTGTGATTGCTGTATGTGTTAGTGTGTATGAAGGGTACTTGTTTTCTATAGAGCTGTGGACAGCTTCAATATAAAAAAATCCCTTTGTGTTTAAATAATTATGTGATTGTGTCTATAAATCCAGACAAATTAGTGAATTAAAATAATGTGAATTAAAATGGAAAACATTCTTAATATGAATACTAATGACTGATGGTTATAAGATAATGTTCCAAGTAGTAGTCAAACTGGCTCTGTGTGTTGGCCATACAAGGAAAGAGGCTGCCAGTGACTGCCTTTTGCAAACCATTCCACTCACAAAATGCTGAGCGGTACCGCCCAGGACAGAGTTCAGTCCACATTGTCCAGTACTAACCACTGACTGAGCAATTTACATATGACAGTTCAGTTCCTTTGCTCATTTGAACCCAAGACTGCCAAAGCATAGAGCCAATTTTAAGTATGGAAAAAGTCTTCCAGGAATTTTAATCAAAGAAACCAACAATACAGAAGACTCATCAGTTCTGCCATCAGTGAAATTACAGGATTTTCTTAACTGTTAACTAAAAACCTGAGCCCAATATCTCATCTGTGAGCGCTTTTCCACTGGCAAACAGGAACTAGTCCTGTAGGCCAGCGAGTACCCTGAAGATACACTAGTTACAGTGCGGTTCCAAATGACTTTAGTTTTCTATTGGAGAAGGACGTTATCAGGTTTGGAGAGAGACAGTGTCGTAAAATTGAAGAGACACTTATTTACTTTTAACTCGGGCTACATCATGATTTACTATGTGCTAATTTGCACTAGCACATCTGTTAGGATCAGTATTATGTTAGCATCAAATGCTAGCATAATTAGCATTTACTTATATAGATTTGCATTACAAATCCATTTCATTCAACCACTCTTCAGTACTTTTTTAAGTAGGTGATTGGAAATTTTTCAGGTTCAGTGTTAGTAGGAATGCATCAATACATTGTTGTGGGCAATACTACTAATAATGAAAAAATATATTGATTATGCGCTTTTTTCCTTCAGATAATCCATGCATAGAACACTGCCATCTCTATGCTTTTCAAACGATCAGCCATGATGACACAAACAGCTTGGTTTGGTCAAGCTTTCAACCCTGCTGATGAGCAGGGTCATGTCAACTCGGATATGGCTCAGGTACGACTCCCATAATTTACAACGGAAAACCTTCTCTTCGAGGTTCCAGCTTGGGTACAATATGGTTCTTGGCGGCAGTGGGAAAGCGTCATTTCAGCGCAAATGTTTTTATAAAACTGGTCCTGTGGGAATGAGCAGCGCCTATTGCTACAGATGAAATCTGAAATATCTCTAATGAAGCAATCGGTGCATTTTCTTATGAACCGCTGTCTAAGATGCATTTTCAAAGAGAGATGTCAACAGTATGCTTCAGTTTATCAAAAGAATGCCTAAGTGAATTTAATATTGAGAGGAGATTAAATGCCCTTTCATTTCCTAGTGCACGGGGAATTTGACAAGGACATTTCTCATCTCTGTTAATAAGCAAACACAGATAAAGGCACAGTACGATGATATCTATGTCTTTGTTCATAGAATTTGTTTTCGGTTATGTGATCAGAAGTGAAAAGCTCAGGTTCATGAAGTACAAATCCACACCAAGATTTTGTTCCAGCCAACCAGTTGAATTCTTTGTGAATGTGAGTCTTTATACTCAAGTGGTTGGTTGAAAGAAAATCTTGGTCAGGATCTGTACATCAAGAGCCTGAGCTTTCCACCCCTCTATGCAATAACATGCAAACAGAGCTGTTGACAATCCACGCACCGGATCTCGGGCAGAGCTGAACATCTTACTCATACTAAAATGGAATACAGGTCGTGCTCCACACTTCATTAGCTGCCTCTTACCTGACAGCAAGAGAGTGAGAGTGGCAACAATAACAATAGATAAAACTCAACTGTAAAAAATAAAACATTTGTTGGGGAAGGATAAAGAATCTTGTATTTTTTGGCAGAAGAGCACGAAGATCTGAAGGACTCTTCTGCAGTTTGGGATTAGCTGCCTGCAGCTAATACGACACTAATGATTGTGTTTTTCAGACACAAAGACTTGGCAAATGTGTGTTTGGAGACTTAGAGTATCTACATGTAAAATGCAATATATTGTTACTATTTCAGTACTCAGCTTTGCCTCTCATTTGAAACAAACACAGTTTGAACCCAGCAATCCATGTACATGACAGATATTTGGAATGTGTGAAAACGCTGAAAGGCTTGGGCTACACAAACAAATGGATGTAAGACATACTGACGCACTGATCTGAGGACAGATCTGAAGTCACATCTGAAGGCTGCAGAGTAGGATCAACATGGTGCCCTCTCCAAAACACAACACACTACACAAAATGATGATACCTTTAGAGTAAAAGAGAATATTTGAAAAATAAATGACAAAATTACAACAGACCACATACATACATACCACATGGTTTCCACAGTCTGCAATCTGATTCTTTCTTAGGTATGATATCAACCCAGCCTTCAACAGCTTCAGCACCTTCTATATTTCTCAGCGATCACCAGTCTAAACCCACTCCAAATATCATAATCTCAGAAATCATGCTTTATTTGCAGACGTACAAAGATAAAGCATATTTTCTCATGTTCCACCTTGTTCTCTTTTGATACACAGCTGTATATCATTGAGGGTAAAGCCTGGGGTCCAAACAAAGGGCATCCAGTACCTCAGCAGGATTTCAACTGGTTAAGAGTCTCGCTCAAGGGCCCAACGGACAAGTGAAACTTCTACTGAAATTGGGATTCAGACCGTTGACTTTATGATCACAGGCACAAAGGCCTAACCTTCTGAACCCAAAATCATGGCCCAAGACCTTTCCAAAACCAATGAGTAGAATTACCTCTTCCACAAACGAGAGCTTCTGCCTGCAGATCTAATGAGAGCCACCAGTGCTGTGATCTGATCGAAATGATTCGATTAATTACGAGCTAATGTCATCAGCCCGAAGGAGTTGGGAGTATAGTCAGAGTTCTAAAGAGTGCACATGACACTCTGCCGCATCGAGTTGTACAATTATTCTCCTGAGGTACCAAGCAATTTCCAGGCATCCATCTCAGGACAGCTTCCAGAAATAGGAGGAAAACCTCAGAAGAAGCCGGAAACTGCATGGCACACACAGAGGCAAAATACCACCCTTACAGCCCTAAAAGGCAAATGTTGCCGTCGACTTGCGACCATGATTGGTTACGACTGACTGGTCGTAACACGATTTTGTCGTAAGTCACATATGTATAGCCTACTGTACAGTAATGTATTGTTAGAAAAATCTTTGTCATACCTTATCATAATTTTTTTTGTTCATTATGTATTGTTATATCATACATTTCTCTGTTCATTATTGTTATACATCATGATTTTCTTGGTTCATTATAGTTATACTTACTGGGATAACAGTTAGCGGCTTAGCGCGCGGGAATGGTAGTGCTGCCGGGAACTGGTGCGCAAACTGTCGTACACCCAGCTGGGCAACATTTGCGGTGCCAGACATACGAGCTGCGATCATGGTCATAAAGTCAATTGGTCGTAAATTGGATAGGTCGTAAGTCGATGAGGACCTGTACTTAATATGGTACACCATCATATAACTAGGAACTGCTTTGTACATAAAAAGCTCTGTATATAATAATAAAATCACAGTATTTTTGGTATAGCTGGTTTACCTGGATGAAAATTCATTGAGATGCTCTAGGGGTGTTCATTATTTAAATGAGGGTGTTCAATATTATTATTTTGTTTTATGATAAGGTACCAGGAAAAATGCAGAGCAAAAGTAAAACTAGTTTGGTTAGAGAAGTCATGAGGTAGACAGTTACAAGGTTGACTTAACTGGGAAGGATGTATATTAGACTTAATTGTCCAGCCTACTTGCACATTTGTGCAGTAGAATATTTTACTGGAGAAATTCAGGTGATTATTAAGGGCCGCTGTAGACCTGCCTTGTACTTTTCTGCTACATGATAGCCCAGGTGTGGCTCCCTGAATGCCATCCCCGGTGAATTAACCAGGCGAAAGCCGAAGCAATGCAGGGTTTCCACCATCTGCAATCTGATGCTTTCACCAGCATAGTTGCCAGCCAGTGTCTAAGGTACTATATCAATTCAACCTTCAATAGCTTCTGCAGGTTCTATATTTGGCAGGGATCACAGATCCAATCCCATTCCAAACATCATATAATAAGACAAAATTATCATGACAATATGCAAAGTCCAGCCCCTGAAATCAGTTTAGCATACTTTCAAATATTAAATATTTAAGAGGCCAACAGTTATGAATAAACATAACCCATAAATATATTAAAAATGCAGGTATCCCTCTGTTGTACCATTTCAGACATGCTCAGTATCTGAGTAGAGTGGAAATTCCCTCTGAAGACTAACAAAATGCAAAAAAAGACAGCATCCTGGATATCTACATATATTCACTGAGCACTATATATAGACGCCTGTTGGCATGGCAACAGCTCTGTTTGTTTGAGTCACAGAGCGCTAATGTGATATTTTAGTATGTCTCATAAAAGCGGCGTTTGAAACATTGTACCTCCATAAACTGCTTGGTGGAAAGCGGGGAGCATTGACGCACCGTTACACAATGACCAGTTATCTCTGCAAACCACCACGTCCCGAGAGCCGTTTGTACCATTGATGGTGTCTCACATAATGAACATGGGGTTAGCCTACAGGATGGCACATGGAAGCAGTTGTGTCCGCTGCTGAAAAGTAAGTTTAATTTCCTGTACGCGGATTAACTACTTGGAACCTTCAAAGCTTTCAGGACATACTGGAAGGATGAGAGACCTTATCTGTGGTTATCTTTAGTCAGCCATTGTTTAAGCACTAATTCTTTCCTCAGTGGAAGTACAAAAATGTCTTTGAACGACTAACTTAGCCTAGATACACTGGTAACAGGCAGACATCGCCACCCTTTCCAAGGATCAAATCAGCGTTTCCACATTCTGGCAAACTAACCTGGCAAGAAGAAATGAACTCTGAGCTAAAGAGCGAAGCAGCGAGCTCACTGAACCAATCAAATTCCTCTCACAATTCCAGTGAGTGATGTCACCACCACAGGGGGTACAAACGCTCAATCAGCCTGGAAACATGTGCCTTGTAAACGTGACAGTGATCTTGTTAAACCCTGCAGCATACACACAAATCCAAGTCCTCGGTCCCAGGTGTTAGTAACCCTGGGAATTATGGTTTAAAAAATATATTTGCAACCTAACACAAAAAGATTAGTTCCCTATACTGCACCAACAGAGTAGTGGTTGGCTATAGTTGGCTGTTCCTTGTTGCTTTCTGTGCAGATAAAATCACGGATGATGAATAGCGTCTGGCTTTGGGGGTCGAGCAGCGAGTCTGAAACCTAACCCTGGGCAGGTTCAGCGGCACGGAGAGGCTCACCCACGCACTCTGCCACCCCCCCACCGTAGAAACTGGTGGAGTGATTCCAAACACTATCTCCGAGCCCAGAGCAGCGGCACCGCAGACCTGAGAATGGCACAGGCCTCCATTATCTAAACGGGATCAGCCCGGGCAAGCAGACCATCTGACATAGCACCTGACCAAAAGGGGAAGTGTATTCCTGGACATACAGCTTTACTACTACCAACTGATTTAGTGCTAGATTATTTGAAGAAGCTTTTTAAAACCTATCAAATGAGAATTTAAAGTTTTAAAGTTTGCCATGACAAAGCAATTTACGTATATATGTATAACTGGAAATTTGTATTTATCTTTAGGATATGTATATTCAACTGTCTATGAGAAACCAGAACTTAATTGGTGTAACAAATAGCCATCAGTTATTATAAGTTAACGGAACATATTTAGTTTGAATATTGGGGTAGAGACCATGCTATACCCTTACTGGGAGAAGGGTGCTGTAAATTTGGGAGGTGACGCATTGTAAAAGGAAGGAGTGCAGTTTTAGTAACTAATCTCTCAGAAGCACTTTCTCCGTTCAAGTGGCATTATAAGCATTGTGGGGCAGACTGTTATGTCTCTGAATTCCCGTGTTTACAAATATCCGGTCACCCAGGAGCCCAAGTCCCTTTTTGGAACTAGCCCGGACATTCCAGGAGAATTGTGGGTCCATTACTGAGCAGAAGAATTTTGAAGTACAATAAGACATCATTTCATATTTATTTAATATTTGCTATACAAGATCATAACTCCATATCCTTATATGAAACAATAATGTGTACTGTTATTCATATCGAGGCTGCTTCCAGGTGACGTTTTAGTTAGCCAGCGGGGTGCCATGCAAGCAGATTCTTAGCTTCCTTACACTACAAAGCGGCTGTACCAAAAATGCCTTAAATTCAAATTCATACAATTCATGAGTATCTTCACAGTCTTAAGCAAGGTACAACGGTTTGGCATCACACACCCCAGCTTTACTTGATTTGGATGGCCAAATAAGACAAGGAATAATAAAAATTAAAAAAAAATCTCCACCTCACACATGTACTATGGCAGAAAGAGTAGAGGCCAGTGAAGCAGTGGTCATGTGACAACAAAAAGGGCAACCAAAAAAAAGCTGGGAAAATCAAAATGGCTACACCAATTTCAGATCTATTGTTTGTGGTAGTAAATGTAAATTATATAATATTATTTAAGGAAATTATACAGACAGTAATTTAGTTAGCTGTAGACATAATTTAAAATGTGCATAATCTTGCATGTGACCTTAAATCTAGAGGGCAAAAAAAACATTCACCTCCTCTGTCACAACTGTATATAAATATATATCGTTCATATGTGTATTACAGCATAGTGTGGATAAGTACAGTCACTTATTATGACATTTTAATGGGATTTCTATGTCCAGCCTTCTGCACTGTGCAAGTGGGCGATGCTAATACTTTTGTATTCATTGCTTTTAAATGCTGTCATTAAAACTCCCTAATGGACAACATGTTTTAAAGATGCTCTTGCTCTAAATGGACCTGCGACGAGGCTTTTCACCAAAAAAGGCTTTCAGGGATGCCTAACCCTTGTTCACCATGTGCTCTCATTATTCAAGGTACACCTTGGTTCCTCCACATGGCAAATCCACCGCATTACAAGTACTGTACAGGCTACCAGTCACAACACCTTCTCTCTATGTGCATTATATTTCGTGTTCACTTTATCTAAAAAGTATCCCTGACACCATGTGACAGCTTAGCCCCCCCACACCTGACCAACACTCCTGGTCACAGTTTTCTGTCACCCACAATTAAGGCATTTTAGGTATTATTTATTACTGGACTTGCCATTTATGCCCTGTAAATAATTTCCTAGAAGTATTACTCAATCATTGTCTTTGAGGGAGTTAGTGAATTATTGTTTTATTTTCTTTGATATTGCCTTTTAATTTTTTTCCACTTCATGAGAAATTAATGTAAAATTTCCCTAAAGCAGGAGTGGCCAATCTTATCCGCAAAGGGCCAGTGTGTATGCAGGTTTTATGGGTAACCTTTAGGTCGGCTGTGCAAACCCAGGTGTGAGGACTCTTCAGCCAATCAGTCCTCTAATTAGTGACCTAATTAGGGAGTTGCAGCGAAAACCTGCATACATAGCAGCCCACCCCTACCCTAAAGTGTTTTGTGACAACATGCTTGTAAAATGTGCCATACTAAACAAGATCCGATTGGCTAATTGTCCGACTGACTGATTTATACATCGACTGACACATTAAACGCCAACTCCCCCAGCAAACTTCACAATCAGAACGATACAGAGAGTAGAGCCGTGTTTTGTAATAGAGACAGACTGTTCAGGGTGTTAAGGGCAGAATAGGCTGATGTACTCTTTCATATGGAAATGCAGTGGAAACACCTTGTGTTACACAGCCGTATTCTATTCTTGGAAACCTGCATTGTTTTTATGATAGAAAACTGTGGGTTCCTCTTTAAGTTTAAAAAATTTGTCAATCTACAATTGTATCAGCATAAGTCTAATTGCAACTTGTTGAAACCACCCACGTTAGTAATGCAATTTAAACAGCTTCTGAGTCTTTATTTATATCTGAAATGTGCAGTCTTTAAAAAACAGAAATGCCGTGTGAACCAATATCACACATAGGGTGTAGATCAGCCCCTAGGCCCCTAGGCCCTGCAGTAGGTCCCATACCCCACAGCAACCCTAACCAGTTAGTGGGTGTATGGATGGATGGATGGAAGCAATCCTAAAGACAATGGTAACAAATACTTAAACAATCCCTTTTCAACAGTTACCTAGATATACACAATATACATGTATTATCCCCAAAATTATATGAGATAAACTGTTCAGGGTTTGTATAATAGAGAGCATAGGTTAAAAAAACACTTATAAAGATAAAACTGTCACTTTTGGCAGTGGATATCAAGAAAAAAAACAATCTGAAATTTAAATTATTGCCAATTTTCACCAAAAACTGTTCAAACGATTTTTTTCATTAAGTACTATATTACATAATTTACTAATATTTTGTACCCAGTATCATTCGATTCATATTTTATGTTTTAAACTGATGATTATTTTTCTATTGCCTTGAACTAAGACTTATTTTTTCTGATTATCTGAAAAACTTATAGCTGAATACGGTTCACGGTTGACTCTTTCCTCAATAGCGCGCCTTTTTAATTGGGAAAGAAAGGCTTTTTTGATTCTCGAGAATCACGACGGTCATAGAACCTCGTAAAGGGTCGGCGCGAACGCGCAAACGCAGACGCACCTGCATTCAGGTGCGAATACTGTCTGTTGCCATAGTAGCCTGGTCTAGTTTCCTGATTGATTTTAACAAAAAGGCTGAGCGCACGCTGGGTTACACAAAGGTAGATACTGTACTATACAGTAGTCTACATGCGCAGACGCGGCAATCCAGTGAACCATGAAAATGGCAAAACACTATTTCGATCCCTGCTTTGAAACGCAATATAACATATACTTGCAGAAAAATTTAAAATATGTTAACACTATTCATAATAACACAGACGACAGGTTAAATAATTAATAGCTGCACAATACAGTTTGGCCAGCCTCAGATCTACAACGTTACATTGTAATGCTGCTTTAAGAACTACAAAACCTGAGTAAAATTGTTTTTTTCCTCTTGAATTTGCGTAGGCCTAATTATCTGGCAGTAAAATTATTCGAATGAATTCTATCTAGGTCTAATCCGCTCCAATGTATGAGAAATGTCTATGTTTTTTTTATTAAAACGTACTGCATACTTCATTATTTACTACAAGCAAAGATGAACTGCTCTGGTTTAGTTGTAATCCCCTCTGTCTATTGTATAACTGGAAAGCTCGCTTGTATGACATCATACACCGTCGAGCAGCCGTAGCCAAATATAACCGTAAATTCACACACTGAGCAGCGCCGTTATTTTTTATCAATGAACCGGGGCTCGAAACGCGGTAATTTCGCAGCCTATCGGAAATTCTCTGTGAATTATTCATTGAACACACAAACGGATCCGTTTTATAAATTAAGTGATTTACAGATAAGTAATAATGTATCCGCTCCGCAGCACGTTTGAATATTACGTCCGTCAGGCTGAGCCGCCTATGGATGAGAGCGGCTCGGCAGCGCACTGCAAGCGGCGTTTCAAGCACGCCGGCGCTCTCTGTAGCGCAGCCCCAAGCCGCCAGAGGAGGCGCAGCAGCTTGCGATCCTGTCCTACACTAGTCCCGGCTTTCAAGCGCTCCTTCCTCGGATACAGTCCTCCACCACATCCGCTCAGTCCTCTGCAGGTTTTGTTGCGACACTTTACGGAGCGACTATATCATGTATCACCATACTCTCAAGTGCTTTCTTACAATTATTGAGACATGTTTCTTGTTTTGCTTAAGTTGCTACTAGGCAAACACTTATACATTATTTTTAAAAAATGAAAACAACGTTCCTTCCTCGTTCCAGTGAGCCATTTTGATAACCGCTGCGTAAAGAGAGACATCAAAACATTGTCTAGCCTTATTTAAGAGAACTACGGAGCAGTGTAGAAAAAACACTTACTGCACAACGCAATTGATCAGGGAAAGCAATGGGTTTCCTTGTTGTCAGGGTTTTCCTGCAGCGACGGTGGAATCGGCTCTACCCGCTACTATAAGTGGTGTCGGCAGTAAAGCTGCTCTCGCTCTCTCTCTCCTGTACTCACTCCACTCTCTCTCTCTCTCTCTCGGTCGCTCTGGCTCTCCCCTACACATACATACACATAACTGATGCAAAGGAACAGCTTTCTACGGTCTACAATGCTTTCAAAATAACACGGAAGGTATGCGAGCGGCATATTTATTTTCCAAACTCTTCCATATCCTTTCACGCCCCTTCAACCCTCTCCACACCCAGTGCAGTCCCTCTGTTAAATACAAGCACACACCTCATAACAGCAAAGACGGAGGATTTGCCTCTTTTCATCGCCGAAGGCTATAAATAATGCAGGTCTTGATGAAGGCGTTGTGAAGTTGTGTGTAACCTGTGCCTCTGTTTTTCACTCACACACATAGAACCAGTGCACAATGCTGTAACATTATTTTTATACACATAAATTTTATTTCCAGACACTGCCCGGGCTGTAAGCATTACACATTCTGAACTATAAACCATAAATTCCTTTCAGACGTTAATCTCCACGTTAGTTCAATTTAGGCGTTTGATTCATTATATATTATTCGGAGTTAATGCATTCCAAGTTCAGTGTCTGCCTAGTTTTACACACAGTTTTTCTTTCATACTTTCTCTTGTATGCTTTGCTTATTCAAAAAAGCTGTGTTGGGCGTTTCGTACAAGAAATGACTCCCCCTTTTGGCGGAGAGGGTAAATTGCTGTGGCCATTATCGTCAAACCATCTCCCCGCGTTTCTTCCGGGTATGCAGGTCCTCGACAACCAAGAAAAATAAAATGCCGTTAATGTGGACTTGTGCCTCTAAACTATCGTACGTCTATGCGCGTGTTAGAGAGCGAGGCCCTCAAAAAATGGCATCCGTCCGAATCCTCTTCATCACTGTCACTGATCTATCTATCTATCTAGATAGATAGATAGATAGATAGATAGATAGATAGATAGATAGATAGATAGATAGATAGATAATAGAATAAATGTTTGTAATGATAATTATATTAATAAATATTTAAATATTATGAGAGAACAATCATCTTTTAATGATTAATCTTGCATTAGTGCTAGGCGTGCATTATATAACGTGATTTAATGACCATGCTCAAGGCTGGTTACTTTGCTTGACAGTAATAATTGTGGTGGTGTGCTGTCAGCCTAAATTCACTTCCTGTTTAATGTCAGTTTTGTTAAGGGGAAAGATGAAATTCTCATATTATGAGTTTTGGGTTTATAAGCCCTATATTAGGAGGGCTGGGTTTAATTAACTTTTTTCAGTACAAACAGATTAGCATTGATCCCGAGGTTCCAAATGTCGATCATTGAAAAGTCGACAAGTAATTAGCGGATGTAAATCAAAGTGTTCACAGGGAGTCCCCATTCAGTTTCACATTTAATGGGATATTCATCTAGAAAGCCTCAAAACAACTGTTTTGACATACGAAATTAAGTAATCAAAGACGCAAAACAAAATTGACGTTCTGAAAGCCAAGTTGTCTTGCATTGACAAGAAAGGTAATTGTACCGTTTCTCTTAAAAAACTTTCACATACCTCCTGGAGATTAACATTTTTGTAAGACATATGTATATTCAAGAGAAATTGGTAAACTTAAATTCAAAATGCAAAGACACCGGCACCGGTTTACCCTCGGTATTTCCTCCTAACCGCACGCCCATATAAGCGTATATGAAGATATTTTCAGTAATCCTTACTCTGAAAGTCCCTAATACCCTTCATTAGATGGCCGTTGGTGAAAACTCTTTGAGGAAACCTGCCACTCTAGCCAAGACTTTGGCAGGTCTGTTGTCAAGCTTCTGTGCGACTCGGCGCAGCCCCTGGGAAGCGTCATTATTCCGAGTGTCATTATTTTCGGCTATCACTCCGCTGTTGGCCTTACGTTGACCTCCCTCCTCCCGGCACGTCAGCCTGGCGAATCCGCATCCGTGGGAGAGCAGTGGCGCGGACCCTCCGGTGCGACGGCGGAGCAGCACGCCGACCTGCCAGGGTGTCATCTCGCTTTCTCATTTCGGCTGCTTCTCGTTGGACCGTGCGAGACCCCCCACGGTTACGCCTCGGCGACGTGACAGCCTCTTCCGGACGTGAAAAACTTCTTTGAAAATCCCGTGGCAGGAGAGCCGCGCGCGAAGAGGAATAAACTCGGAGACAAATGAGAGCTGCTAGTGCATACATTGGAATAAATTTGTGTCTGTCACATCCCCCCCCAGGTCGTGTTCAGGGGCCTCTGGCGTGGCAGCTTGTTTTTCACGCGTCAGCGACAATGTCGCTGTCACCTTTGTGCTGCGACGAATTGATATTCGGCCCATTAGCCGGCATACAGAACCAGCATTTGCTTAGGCTGCGGTGTAAATACCGTGTAAACACCACAAGTGCTATATTTCCACTGTGTCACAACTGCGAATCTGTCTCCGACCACAGCTACACGCTTTCAGCGAAAATCTCTTCCAAACTACCCTACAAATCCTACAACATAAATTATGCAAGTTATAGGTCTATAAAAGAAAAACACAGCAAAACTGTCATTGAATGCTTCTAAGTAATGTCAGCGTTATGGCGACTAAAACAAAGCGTGCTATGATGAATGCTGCCTTTGCGATGCTGGTTTGAAACATAGTCCTATGTTAATAAGGAAAGGCAGATTTGCAGAAATTACAAACAATTTGTTGTTCCATATTTTATGTACTTATGTGCTGTACATCCTATTAATTTTTACATATCGTGATTGATCATATTTCATACGGTCTTGTTCGACAGCTAAACAATTTTGGTTTTTTTTCCAGTCTCTCATAACTAAAGAAAAACGATACAATACGGGTATTAGTCTAAAAGGTTGATGTCAGGATGGAAATAGAAATAGCAAGTCTTTTTTTAAAAAAATAAAACTTTAAGTTAACTTTAGACAAACACGATTCTATCATAAATAATGCTGCAAGATAAACTATACAGACCTTCAAAATTCAGCAACCGGTCTATATGCAATATTTTCTTATAATCAGCTCATGGTTCAACGGTGACGCTAATAAGATGTTTCTTTCACGACTCTGTTACGAACATTAAGTGCGGAAATTACTTTGAGGACCACTGCGTGTTGTAATAATCTTCGCCGGTCTTCCTCTAAATCAGGATTATTCAAATGCCGGTCCTTGAGGTTCGAGCACTACTGGTTTTCCAGTCTTCCTTTACCCGTGAGCCTGGCGTGAAGCCTCTGACCAATCAGAATTAGTAACTATTAAACAACTACCTGGGAGGACTGAAAACAAGGCCTGGATTTGGAATCGAGGACAAGGTTAGAAGAGCCCTGCTCTAGGTCACGGACCGAGAGGTATGAATGTTTTTCAGTTACCGACCGCCATGGAACAGAAGGAAACCATAATCATCACTGCGGTCCTGCCATTAACCCGAGTTATAACCGTACCTGATGCATTTTGTACTTAAGAGGAAAGGGTGCTAAGCAAAACGGTCCAAATTACCAACGAGGGTACTTTTAAATGGACTAAAACTGCCTGGGAGAAAGTGCCAGATGCGAAAGGAGGAGCATTTAATCATAGCGAGCTGATAAGGGAGGGTACGGAGATTGAGGAGAATGAGATGGAGCAGGTGTCCCTCCTGGAAAGCGGTCATTCTGTACCTGGCTGAATGCGCCGTGCCGACATCAGTCACGGCTATCATACGTGCGTGATCCTGGAAGCCTCATGCACATTACTGTTCGTGAGCACTAATGAAAATGACAGCATTTGATACTATAAACTCGCAACGGGGAGGCGGTTCTCTTCATGTTTCCAACAAATCAGGAGTCGGTGATTAATAATTCGGTGTGGTCTAACTTCAGTACATCATCCCACTAATTTCATGAAGCCGTGTACCTGTTCGAAAGAAACGTCTCAGTAAAAAAAATGTACACAAAATGCGATCGTTTGATATAGGCAACCTTAACAACAGTCTTAGTGCATGACATACGCTACTTAATCGTGATTTCCTATTTACATAGTAAGTTGTGTATTACATATAATGTGACTGGCGATCAGCAGACAGTGAATTCAAAACTACCGCGTTGGTGCAGCCACAATAATTGAGTTCTTCATCACATCTTATTAGTGCTAATGGTGATAAAATATTCATACTGGTATCTTCCCCCTCGTACAAATGGGTTCTCATGTGCGTAGGCAGTATGCAAAATTGATGAAAAACGATAGCAAGTTCAAGCAGCACAATCTGCTTTCTAAAAAGATTTCCGCAGATGTATATTTGAGAAGCTTTCATGTTAACTCTGTATATCCCAAGATCAATAAATCCCTTAAAAGGTTTAGCAAACTGTAGCCCAGACATTTTGACAGCACCCTCATCACCAGGGCCGTTTGAAGGAATTTGGGGGCCCCAAGCAAAATGGACATGGAGGCCCTCCACACAATTTATCGCTGCATTTTATTCTTAACCAGTCGTTGTCTTGGGGCCCCAGGCCAGCTCGGGGCCCCAAGCGATTGCTTGGTTTGCCTGCTTTGTCGCGACAGGCCTGCTCATCACACAATACATCTGTTACTTTTTAAATAATTTCCACAGAGAATCTGTGGGGTACATGTAGGTCTTTATATTTTCAATCCCAACATTTATGTGATTAATTAAAGTCACTGTTTGGGCAGACAAAGCACCATCATCAAAAGAACAACGCTGGCAGAAAGGCATACTGGCACCGTGCAAGCAATAGTGGACAAGTGATACATACAGTATGAGTCCGGTCCCATTTTTGAAGGGGCCCTAGACAAAGCTTTACTTGCGAAGCCCCCATACTCAGAAACTTGATGATCGTTTCACTTCACCCACCTGTAGGTAAAACTCTGGAGCTGTAGGTGATTGTGTACAGCTATAGAGCCAGATCCCACTATTTAGCAGCAATGTACAGTGGTCAGTACTGTTTGAGAGAGACCTGCATCAATAAGAACAATCACATGAGGAAGATTCCTAAAGAAGAATACCAACAGTATTGTCTCTGGTGGAATGAAGAGCAGAGACAATGCAGGGAGTGAATGAGAAAAGGCCCTACACTTCCCTGTGTCATTGTGTGGAAACCCTACACCGCAGCATGCCCAGTGGTGCTAACGGTGATGTGGGCGCTTTTCTGCTGCCACCCGCTCACTCCATTAGCCGGCACATTCGCGTCAAATCCTCAGGCCTCACATTGCCAGTGGGCCGGCTGCAGAAAGGGAGGCAGGCCTTAGAGAACCGCCCAATTGACAGATTTCTAGTGATAAACAACTTAACGTAACAGTAATGAAGTGTAGCGTACTATCAGCAAATGCCTAACGGCTCCTTGAAAGAGGCTCCAAACGGATCCGAGTTAGACATGCGCTCGCTCCTTCACAGACCATTTGTAGAATTAATTGTGGGACAGGATGCCATAAATGTGTAAGGCTAAATGGAATGATTCAGACTGCCAAAATAATTGCGCTCATTAGATGTCTTTTGCATAATATGTATGCGGTTCTTCCATGGGGGGGAGATCCAAAGCTATTTCACTTCCTCTTCATGACTTCCTCTCTGGTGCTTTGCCTCATGCACTCAAGGTAAGCATATAGCTGACAGCTGCATAGTGAATCAATTAACATTTAATTAACGACTATTATTTGGAATATGATGTGGATGTTATCACATGACAGGGAGAGATTCCTTAGATGACAACATCTATCAGCTGTAAAAAAGACACTGAGCCGTCGCTGCGTTTTTGTTCCTAGCGAGTCACAGACTCTCCCTGAGGTCATACTGCCGGCTGCACCCTTAGTCTCCCATAATCCCTCAAGATAAATCAACTTTCCATTGAAACCCCGGTTTCTCCTGCCAGGTCTGAGCTCAGAAAGAGACATCTGGACCTGTGGTTCAGTTTACGGCCCAGGGGAGGCGGGTGGGCGGATGGAATTGCGAATAATGGCTGTGGAGTTAACGCCGGCTCAATCCCTGGTATTTCTGTTGTGTAGAGAGAAATCCATGTGGCATTTCAGCCAAAACCCTCAGCACTGTGTGGATGTTTTACAAGGGGAGCACGTGGTTGTGGGATTTGACAATACTGCCAGCTACCTTTAAAGAACTCTTCTGGTTATTTTGTTATGTAACAAACAAAATATTTTCTTTAACCATAATATTTTGTTTAAATATTATGTTATTTTGAGTAAATCTGAGATTTATTTATTTATTTAATTAGTCGTAATCCTGTTAGGACAAGGCAACATTTTCATTTTATTAAAATTGAAGATAAATATGCCCCCTAGTGGACTGTATTGGTAAGCCTAAGTAAACCCTGTAGAGCAGTGATTCTCAACCTTTTTTTGCAGTAGGCCGCACTGTGTCCAAGTTCAAGTCTCACGGGCGCATATTATTTACATATGACGTCATCAACGCTCAATCACCAGATATTATGCATCTAAAATTATTACAATTAGAAAATTATAATAAAAATATTGTTCAAAGTTTGTTTAATACATTTATTTGTTTAATACATTTCTTTTTATTTTTTTTTACGTGGTCAGCATCGCGGGCCGCATTTGCATTTGTGATGGGCCGCATGCGGCCCGTGGGCCACAGGTTGAGAACCACTGCTGTAGAGCAAGAGAAGGATCATATGTGTTGGACATCCTGATTTTGCAGAGCTGGCCGTGTCCGTGGGTCAACAAGGGAGTGGCTTGTGTCTCACTTCTTTAACCAGTCAGTCTATGTTGTATGGCATCACCACATTGGTCTTATTTTTTTCCTTCTCGTTTTCAAATTCAAGGCTTCCAGCCATCAGGTCAGGGCAGGACCGGCGCTAGCCATTTGGGTGCCCTAAGCACAAACGCTTGTTATTTATACTAGTAGCCTATATTGTGATGATATTTTCACGACCCAGATTTTTTGGTGCCCCCCCCAAGCACTTGGTGCCCTACGCGCAGTGCGTGATGTGCGTGTGCGGAGCGCCGGCCCTGGGTCAGGGGTAGCACGTGACTCAAGTTGAGCCTCTGTGCTTGTGATCAGAAGAGTACCGATTCAAGCCCCATCATCATCATCATGAAATCATACATTGTTCCATGCAGCCTTCACAGGCATGCATATGTATGTATATGACCTGTCTCTTAACAAAAGGCATATACAATAATAGGTACTTGTTCCTTAACAGAAACCACAGGTTTTAATTAATGTGGTGATGAAGACGCAAGCCCCTAGCTTAAGCCAGGGATATCAAACTCTGCAAAATCAGGACGAGCCAATATCTATGGAACATCTGACATAAAAATATAATTAGATATATCTGTCACATATACATTCATCTTACATTCACCTACAAACCATTCTTTATATGTACTTACCATGTACTTTGTTGTTTCCATCCATCTTTCTATCATTTATCCAAGTTATTAGTTGAAGCTCATTTACAATATGCAGGCAGAAGAGCAGCTCAGCACATCTTATAACATGAGAGCCTAATTTCATTGACCTCTATGAGATCCTGACTTCCTTCATTTCCGCTCAGGATCATTATCGGTTTATAGCATTTCCAGAATGCCTCTGCAGATTAGGTGTGCATTGCGAGCACATGCCACATACACTTCTCAATCATTCACCCTCCTTTCACATGTGTCCCCCCCCCAAACATTCTGCAACGTAATCGGCCTCCGTGTCACAGGCCGTCTGCTGTGCAATTCGCTTTCCAGCCCATAGTACCTGTTCATGCATCCGCTAGATAAACCACGTTTGTGAAACTTACCTGGACCTTTAAGCAGTGGCTGATCCTTCTAACATAGTGCCCACTTTGACTGATGATCATGTTTCATGGAAACGTACCTCACACTGAAGATAGCAATCTTCAAACTTCAGTTCTACCTTTCCAAGTAAAACTGTACTTTGCTCAGTGACAAACAGCTAAATACATCACCACACTAAGCACATAAACACGATAATCGACGCATTTCCTTACTCATTTATTTCACTAATAAAAGTTAGTCAACAATCTATAAAACCATTTTAAGGTGTGTTTAACATCTGGTAATGAACCCTAATCATTTATCCCTCAAAAAGCTGTATTAAAGATGCAGGAAACAAATGTTAAAGGTAGAGCTCTTGTAATTGTTTCGCTCATTAGTCGGGTTTAATCATTTTATGCATACTGTATATAACCCTGAAGCTTAACGTTAATTTATGTGTAAACATTGCTGAACTCTAGGCTCTGCTTTACAAGATTATCCATAGTATAAAAACACGGGCTTTTTTTAATTGGGTGAATATCTACAACACTATAAAACTTACAGTCACAATGGTCTTGTATAAATAAACCATTTCAATACATGACTTACTTCAGTAAACACACCAGAGAAACACTTTTCTTTCATATCATTCCTACTATTAATCTGTTACACCCTTCGAAATAATCTGCAAGCAAATCTTCCTTTCCTTAATATTTCATAATTCAAAGGAATAAAACTTTTGCATTATTAATCATTTCATATGGTAAAACACAGTGAAAGTATATTTTCCACATGTGTATCTGAATATTAAAAACAAAAATGATGGCTATATTGTTGGCAGACATGTGCAGAAAGATAACAGACAGAGAGGCAGGCATCTCTCATAACGTTTTATAAGTAACACTGCTCGATAAGGAGGGGTCAACGCGTCGCTACGGCAAGTGGAATCCTGGCCAATGGCTGGGATAACAGGTGACTCTGCTCAGCGTCTGAGCCCTGGCCTGATAGACAGGGCCAGTGTAGTGGCTGAATGACTAAATAGTTACTCTGAAAGCAAGATCAAATAGAAAATCATTTTGAGATACTCCAAATAAAATCATTTTTCTTCAGGTAGAATATTAAAACAGGCTATTTTTTAGATTACAAGGAAGTACAATAGCATGCTCTGATAACCAAATACTGCTCTCTCTTTAGATTAATAAAAAAAAAAACGGCAACTTATGTCATTTTGTATGTTGGTGACATCAGCCTCAGAAAAAAAGGTGAAGAATTTCTCAACTGTTCGTATAAAACTTTGTGTCCGACCTCTACAGCTAATAATTTAACCAAAAAGTCGACAAACAGCCCGATCCACATTTTCATTCCATAGAAAGATCTTCATACCTGAAGTATTATCATAGCAGAATGTATAGATATTTTCATAGCAGAAAGTGTCATTCAGCCTTGCAATACAGAAAAACAGACTTGCAATTCTGCATGAAAAAGGCGACAGATCTGGGTTGGTGCTGACTGAGCCTTGGCACTGGGTGAAGTTCTCCCCTCCAGCGGGCAAAGATTAAGCCAGGAATGGGGGAAAAAAAGCAACTCAGGGTGCAGTTATTCTTGCTGGAGTACATAAATAATTAAGGGAAGGGACGAGGGACGAGGCCAATGCCCGGCTGCCATCGCACACTGTCACCTGGCCCTCCCTCGCTTGACCACGATGGTACCAGCAACAATGTCATAAACGGTCCTGTTGTGCTGGAAGAAGAGCAGTGTGATGAACGCCGGGAAGAAGAGGGCGATGGAGAAGTTCTTGTTTAAGGCTCGCACTGTGGATCTGCGGCCATGGAGAAAGAGTGGGGGGGGGAGAAGGTAGAGCTTTAGAGAGGGGTTCACTTCTATTAAGATGATCATGTTTGCAGTACAGCAGTATAGGTTTCTAATACCACGCATAATGATCCCCTTTCTCCCCCAAAAGTCTTGCTAAAATGGAGCTTTACCAGGGAAAACTGGGTCATGAGCCAGTGAAATATTAATGTCTACTGGCAATGTGGTTAGACATTTTTAGAATATTCCTGTGCTCCTGAGTAATCTATATGAAAGTCTCACTTGAAACAATAGATGTAGACTAGAGATGAGTCAGCATTGGTGAACATTTGAATATCTGAGAACGGGTATAAAGATAAAAAATCTTAAAAACCGAATAATAAATGAGCCATTTTAAATATCACTTGGCAGAAATGCAATTAGCCGTGATTCATCCGTTCACGTAGAAGTTTGTCGTTTATTTGTTCATAAATTTACCTCTACTGTTTTTGCATGAGCTCTGCATATGCTCTCTGAAATGACCATCATTTTCATCCTTGTTCACTCATAGCATTACACGTTTGTGAGAAATGTAACAAAAATGAGTAAAAGGCAATCAAAAACTAATAACCGGAAGACATTCATTCTGCACTGAACGTAAATATTTTGGTTTCCACGGAGAAAATACTGCAAAGCAATTATTTGTCTGCAATGCTTTGTGTCTTTTGGTACAATTTGTGGCAACAAGGGTATAAGAGTTATACTCTTGCTGATTCTAATTTTATATGCACATTTATGATGCCATGGCTGTAGTTAGTCTTTCAGGCGAGACTGAGACACAACCAGAATGTGAACTACCCACTTGCCTTTACCAGTAAGGACAGACTCTATTTAGATGTAATATGTAATATTTGGCTATGGATTATTTTGGGTAATTTTTCAACTTGCAATGTGAATTTTTCCAATGTAATTCAGCTGTAATCCCCAGACTACCTTTAACGTTTTAAGTTCATTCTGCAGCACCGAGTGATGTCTCATTTAGTATGGGAATTAATTAATGGAGTGGCCTGTAAGCCAGCAAAGTATTAATAGGATTGAGTTAAAACAAATCACAAATGGCCATTTGTTTGTCGTAGCTGGCCAAGGCACAGGCTATTAAACATTGTTGTATGGTCCCGTACTTCAGGATCTCTTTCTGATAAATTAACTGGTGTCGACTTAATTTATTCCCCTATTTTACATCTTTTTGCAGCAATGACTAATATCCTAAAATATTTCTCTGTGTGTGATGGGGTAGGGTTCATGAAATATTATCCAAATAATCCAAAATTTCACTAGTAATTCTGCCTGAAATGCTCCTCTCTAATATCTACTACTATGCAGCATTTGTCTAAAGAAAGACTAAAATCAGACTTTGCAGTTGAAAGGAATCATAGAACAGATGTTTTCGAAACATTACAGAGCGAGTGCAAATCTTGCCATTATTCAAGTACAATGCAGCCACTACTAATGTAAACAGGCAAACCAAAAAACACTAAATAAAAAAAACAGGCCACCGTGTATTATTAGCGAACTACTCCTGGTTTTGAAGAAAACAATATAACAGGTTCACCGCTTACGCAGAAAATTTGACGTTGGATGCAGGTACCACCAGAACCCGGTTGGGTCGCACCAGGACCGAGGTGTCACACGTGACGACACGGAGGCCGAGAAGGAACTTTCCAGGTGTGGCTCCTCCAGCTCCCCAGATACATACAATCTGAAATGGTGGTTGGACAAGGAGACACCAACAGTCATCAGCACAAAACATCAATCAACCCATACTGTACATAAAAGCCCTTGCCCTAGTGAGGGTCATGGACCTCCCAAGCTATGCCCAGCAGGACAGGTCACAAGGCTGAGGAAACACCCTGGACAGGACGCCAGCCCATCACAGTGCATGTACATTATCAAAAGTCAATTCCGGAGATGCCAAAGAACGTAACTGCATGTCTTTCGACTGGGGGGGACAGAACATGCAAACAAAGGAAAAGAAAATTGCGATCTGCGTCAGTATCGTTAAGGAAAACTAAAACTGTGAGAAAACATCTTCGTCAACTGAAATAAAATATACAACAATTAAATAGACTAAATAAAACCCACAAATATCATTACCAAAACTAATTGAAATAAACGCAAATGTCAAAACCATTACTATTCTTAAATACTATTTAGCTAAAGTAATCATGATTTCTTTATATTTAATTACATATAATAATTCTTGGAAAATGTTTTGGATATTTTGATGACATTAGTGCATAATGTGCATTATCTATTCATATAGAATTTTACAGCCAACCCATCTCAATCGCGACTTTCCCATAAGCAGTTTTGACACATTGCAGGGAAGGCGTACGTTCTGTGAAAGCTGTGGGTGACATGCCAAGGCCTTGTAGGATGCCAAACCTGTTCATGGCAGCCTATCTTATAATATCTCACAGTGATCTGGCATTTCTCGTATCTTTTGCACCCTCGCAGGTTCACTCCCTTGCAGACAGGACCAAGGGGACCAAAAAGTTATAGTTTTTCCAGATCACTGGAGCCCGGGCTTATGAGGAACAGTGGACTGTATGAAGACCAGACATATGAAAGAGCTCTCCAACTTTCAGTCAATTCCTAAAGACAAAATTACTAAAACTTAAACAGAAACTAAAATACATGAAAAAATATAAATAGAAATTCATCTTTAAAATAATAAAATTAATAAAACCAAACTGAAAAGTAAAACTAAACTGGATTTCAAATGAAAATTGAATGCAACATGAAGATAAAAGTTGAAACTATAACAACAATAGTCAGGACCTAAAGCCCAAATCTTGGAGGTGTGAGCTAACAGCAGTAAACAACCAAAAAACTTTGGATTTTGATTCTGCAAGCAAAGGTTACACCACGTATTAAAAAAGAATTATTTATACAAATATATACTTTTAGTAGGTAATTATATTAAGCATCTACAGACAAATGACCTACATAAAAGAGTAATAGGCCGCCTAGCCTGTTACAGCCATGAGATGATTTATTCTGACACTCACCTCATAGAGGCATACCAGAACCCTATAGACAAGAGCCACCAGCATCATATGCTGCAAGTCTTCCATCGAAGTGTCCTGATCTATTTCTTCCACAATGAAATGCATGGCAAATTTGGAAATGTCCCTAAAAATGAGTAAGAAACCGTTAGACAGAGCAAAGGACAGTTCTTGGTACAAGTCTAATACCGCAGAATTATTTTCATTTTAATATACACTAAAAGGCTTCAATTTCGCGATTTAAAGTAGCACACGCACGGTGCAAAATGCTAACTAACGGGGTGGCAGGAGGGTCGTTATGCACATAAACCACTTTGGGCACTCACTTAATTCCACTTAAGTGCATGACGCTGAGTATAATTGTGGCCTTTATGAAGAAAAGAATGAAGAAATCCACCATTTCTGCGAAAAATCTTTGCAGAGGAGAAGGGATCATGTATTCCCGACCTGAACAGAAAAACAACATAACAAACAAAAAAAAAATTGCCACGTCTTTCAAGAATTGACCTTTTAACAAAGTAGATGCTATTACAGCCCTATTGTTAATTGGTTGCTTATAAATAAACAAATATTAATCCGATACTAATAAAGCAAATAATACTGTTGCCGAATCTCGTGTATCTACTATAGGTCACGATTATCACATTAGATAGATACACAACACTCATATGCGCCATCAACGTGCCTTTAGGTCAGCGGACGGTAAATTAAATATCACATTAGAAACCCGAGCCAGTCAGATTGCTAAATACCTGCTTGTTGAGTGTTTCTGTTTGTTTGCTGCTGCTGTTGCGCGGGTCTCGGGGCAGCTGTGGCGGTGATGGACACAGGGGGGGGCTCAGCTGTCACCGCCCCCGTTTGGACACCTGGGGATGGGATCCCAACGAACTGGTTCGAGGGAAGGAAAGAAAACTGATCTCCGTGGAAACCGCGCTCTTCGGACAGCTGCGGCGCCCACCAGGGAGGGACAACGTGGCTTTCACTCGCCGAAGCGCAGGACGGTAAGGGAAAGGTGGACATCGCTGTCCAGGTGAGCCAGCTGGCGTAGCCGCCGTAGTACTGCCACATCCACTCCTGTAATTTCTTGCAGTATTCTGTCGTCGTCATCTTCTCCCCCGAGTCTGTCCTAAAGTCCATCGTCTTCTTGTCCACCCCCGAATTAGGCGATATGATGTTTGCCGCTGATCTACGCCGCGTCGTACTGTTCCAAATTGTTTCCCCCTTGTCTTGCAAACGGAACCCCGAGTCCGACATGTTCGATTGCCCATCAACTTCAAAACACAGGAAAAGCCGGGGCGACCATACCAATGTGGTATAACTGAATTTCATATAAGTTGTTTAAATTCAAGTATAGTACATTGTATGCTCAACATAAACAACAGAAATTACTCGTAAAATATTGGGCTGATACATATATTCTGGGCAAAATCTACGTCTCTCTTTTTTTATTAATAACCCCCCCCCTACTTTTAGTACTGGTACAGTCCACACTGTGACGCGTTTCCCACATCAGCTACTGGCAGTTTAAATGTACAGAAAAAGTAAATTATTAATTTGTTCATTTAATCGCTTGAAAGTCCCTTTTGCTAGTTTCACTGAACACAGTTTATTCGGTGTATGATGGTGATCTTATTAAATTCCCCTGACGTTCAGTACATGAAATGACAAATATTTAGCACTAAGAGCTCATCTCGTACACATGATTGGTTAACAACAGTCATGTTAGTCCGTAAAAGTATTTGTGCTAATGATGTAATTGTTGGCACGTGGGAGTTGCAGATATATCCGAAAGTTATTAAATAATACGCATAACACTTGCAGCCCGCTTGAACCTTAACGATTTTAATGGGGAAGTTGCTGTTTTGGGGTCTCGTTATAATATTCAGCTTTAGTGGGATTTACGATAATAGGAAACCACGATTTTTCTATGACGTGCAAAATGCTGTTAAATTTTCTTATAACACGTTGCGCATGAAATAGAGAACCATACGATAATATTTAACGGAGGTTAGGAAACAAAACTATTTAAGTTCAGCTAAGGGTGTATAGGTTTGATTTCAACATTGGTTGCGATCAAACCAGCACCGAATCCATCGTGCCCACAAACACACGTACACCATTGATAACATTTTCCCTACCGTCCATATCTAAATCTACTCCCTTAAATTTATTATGGAGATTGATGGCGATTGAGACAAACAAGTTGTACTCTTACGTAATTCAATAAATTTTTTTAATCATCGAATGGACTGTTTATCATAATAAAAGTAATTTTAAAAATCAAGTAAATAAATACGCCACGAGGGAGCAGCAACACCCTGCCTTTCAGGAAGGATGTCCTCTGTTAACCCGGTGGTTAGGGCAAAGTTTGAATTTGCTGGGCCTTTTTAAACAGTTTGGGTTAACAATATCTATTATCTTGATACACACACACACATACGTATACATACATATGTATGTATGTGTATATATATATATATATATATATATATATATAAACGCCAGTAAGACAAAGGAGATGGTAATTGACTTTCGCCACAAGGTGACCACATCAGCACCAGTGAACATTTCGGGAGTGCAGGTAGAGGTTGTGTCTGTACAAATATGTGGGTGTTCACATAAACAACATACTGGACTGGTCACACAACACAGAGAGCAAGGCCATCTCCACCTGCTGAGAAGGCTGAGGTCCTGTGGTGTGTGCAGGACACTACTAAGGACCTTTTACGACACTATGGTAGCATCTGTGTGGGAGCTCATGAAGGGACAGGAAGAGATTGAACAAACTGGTCAGGCGCGCTGGCTCTGTGCTGGGCTGCTTTTTGGACTCCAATGAGCAGGTGGCTGAGAGGAGGACATTGGCGAAATTTACATCCATTATGGTCAGTCCCTCTCACCCCCTGCATGACACAGTGAGGACGTTACAAAGCTCCTTTAGCAACAAGCTACTGCAACCAACAAGCAAGAAAGAACGCTTCCGCAGATCCTTCATTCCATCTGCTATCAGACTTTATAATACCTCAGTCACCTAAAGTTCATAAATTATGGCACCATTCTGTATATTGTGCAATACAACTCGGTGCAGTCTGTATGTATGTGTATACATGTGTATTTTGGGTCTGTGCAGTATGTGTAATTCTGTGCAGTAATTTTATTATTTCTTGTATTTGTCACAGTATTTTTTTGGTCTGTTTTTTTTCTATTGCTTTTTATTTACTGAAGTGTAATCCAAGTCCGTCTAATTGAGTGTCCTCCCTGACACGGATTATCTGGTCACCCTAGTCTTCACTGTTTCTCTCTGCTCCCGCGATGCCTTGATCCGCCCGTCGCCACACTATATTGTGTTTTTTTTTTAAGTTTTTCTAAAAACCAGAAAATTAATCAAATTTCAAAGCTTTTTTTTTGAGAATATTGCCGTGGTTCGTGTACAAATTTCCTTGCAGGCACCACTGTACTACTAGGTCCATGAACAAAATTAAGTTCTGTGCTCCACCAATAGAGGATTATGTGTTTATCATACTTTGGGAGTGATTTCTTAATGGGAGCTGCACAGTGGTTCCTTGAGTAGTGCTGCTTTACTGGACTTAGGGTTTGAATCCCACCTCTGCTGTGCTATACACATTTTTTTGAGCACTCTTGCAGTACAGAAGCATGCAATTAGGCTAAACGGCATCGCAACTTTGCTCATAGTGTGTAAGTTTGTATCTTTAAATTGCAATCCATTCAGTATATGCCCATGTTGCCTGGGATAAGTTCCAGGCATCCACATGACCCTGACTAAGTGGCTGCTTTTCCTAGCATTTTTCATAGCCATGCATTATTACTTATAATAGTCCTAGTAACCATACTGGCACAATTTAGGGAAATGGAATGGCATTCTTTTTGAATTGTCCCACACTCTTATTGACTTTGAAGTCTACTTTATTTCTTTTACTGAGATCATGCTAGACAGCCCAGAAGCACATCTGAGTGTCATTCTCTAGTTTTAGCATTGTGTGTAACAGCATGTCCACAATGAATCAAATATTCAATTCAGTTATATTTGTATTGTGTGTTTTCACAATATTGCATTGTCTGAAAGCACTTTACAGCATTCTTGCCAATGCTAGAGGTGACAGTGGCAAGGAAAAACCCCCTTGAAGAAAGAAACCTTGGGAGGAACCAGACCCAAAGGGGGAGCCCATCCTCCAGGGGGCAGCAGAGGAAGCCCTAACCCTAATCAGACCCAAAGGGGGAGCTCATCCTCCAGGGGGGCAGCAGAGGAAGCCCTAACCCTAACCAGACCCACAGGGGGAGCCCATCCTCCAGGGGGCAGCAGAGGAAGCC
>JABFDZ020000138.1:20098694-20115689 GCA_019775955.2 Pollimyrus isidori | reverse complement strand
TTTCAGCACCTTGTTGAATCAATGCCACATAGAATTAAGGCAGTTCTGAAGGCGAAAGGGGGTCAAACACCGTATTAAGTATGGTGTTCCTAATAATCCTTTAGGTGAGTGTATTCTGTAGGTGTCATGCCCCGATCGTCCGCTCTTTCCATGTGCCACGCCCCCTCGTTAACCTTGTGTGTATTCCCCGTGTTTACCAGATGATCCTGATCGTTGTCAAAAACTTTATCCAGCGAGACACCGCATTACCTGTCAATCAACCTGCAGTCTCATTGTCATTCTTTATGGATAACATTTGCCATATGATTACCATAATGACTTGGATGTAATTTTCATGTTTGCGCTTTGAGTGGCAATTACGCAGATGTTGGTCCGTATAAATTATTTCGTCTGTGGTGTAACGCCTTTACCTGTTTCATATGATGGATTCAAATCGGTCACACTACACTTCCACTCACTGACAGGCGAACGAGCTGTGACGCACGAGGAGAACCTGCAGTCCCTTTATCTTCCCTAAGTAGGGCGCTGTTCATTCTGATTTGAGTCCACTGTAGCGTCAGATTATTTCGGTACTGCAGTCTGTATTCATATTGTAAAAAGTAGTACACGATAAACAGACCATATTCTGTAATTTGTAAATAGGGGTCCAAGCATCGTAGCTGTTATTTTTCATTACTATAGGCATACTATAGCTTTATATTGCCAAAGACTGACACGTAAGAAAAACTGGGATATAATCCACAAACACCACACCACTGTGGTGTTCTGAGAAATGTCATAGAATTAAACTTTCAACGTTAAATTGATGAATTAATAAATTAACGTATTTTATCTGGTTAATCTATAACGTGTACAATTATGGCTTCGAGCCACACAGAACAACAATACAGAATCAAATCGTTTAATGTGTACAGCGTTCATCTTAAACATATACTATATGCCATCTTTTTCAACCGCCCTATTAACAAACTTTTCCTGATTTGTGTTCTGTCAGGATTACGCTACTTTTTTCCGCGTAAAGACGTTATTGTTACTCATCTAGCATACATATTATTTCCTTTCAGCTGTTGGTTAATATGCTGTGAACAACGCATCTAATTAACGAATTAAATCTTAGGTTGTTTCACAACAGTATAAATAGGCTAATAACGTGTATGCAACTGATACAATAATTTGTGAAAAAAGTTTCCTTGTCACTTTATAAGGTAAATTAGTACGATAATTTTATCTGTAATTGTCGTAAATGTCTTTAATTTAAATAAAGTTACTATTTTGTTGAACATTTATACAGCCTTTGAACAATTATGTTCTACAAAGGCCGAGCAAATAAAACTCATCACACATCATGGAGCAAAGTGTTGTGTAAATAAGAAGCGTAGTAGAAATTGAGCGTAGCAATATAGGATTATCTGTAAGGGATTAGGGGGTGTTTGGGAAATGAAGATCATTGTTAAAATATTGACGTGCCCCAAGAGGTCTGGGTGAGGGTTTAGTGTGAAAATGGGATATAGAATATAACCATAGTTAACTCGTTCATGTACAATTAACTGCTTCCCATAATCATGTTTATTGAACCGCTTATTTTGTTATTGTTACTAATCACTGGATAACCCTCATCTTTGGGGATTAAGTTAAATGAATTGTATTATCAAGTAAACTATTCTTTAAAGGTTAATTGTAAAGATACATAGACGCTAAAAGAATTAATAATAATAATTTAATAATTATTTAATAATTTTATTTAATAATTTAATTTAAAAAAACCCGGCCTCGTTTCCTGCTTTACTTCCCCACACTTTCTGTTAAACTAAACGCACTGGTTTACCTTTTACTATTAATAACTGATACAGGATCAGCCACTCTTTGCTTCCAGCTCTTATCTACCACGCTATGAGCGTAACCGTATTCCTGATCCAGGATCAGTGGCACAATGGGCAGAACGGGATCCGCATTGAATGAAGCGGCGGAGGCGTGTGCCTCGCCGTCCAATAGGAGCGCCGCGAAGCCGGGGAACCGCACATGTTTACGGGCGGCATTCCGCCGGTTCGGGCACTCGCTGGAGGACGCGCCGGTGGAGTGGAGCTCGGTGTGGGATTGGAGCTGTGCTGAAGACCGCTAGTGATTTTTATTTTTCTGCGCGATATTTTCCTTCAGTTATTCTAGACTGAAAAAGTAGCGGCGATATTTCTGCTTTTCGGTGGAGCCGGTAATTGTCGGCTAGCTGCACAACAATTGCTGATCACAATTTCTGAAATGGCTGTTTCGGTCCAAGATAAATATAATCCGTGCCATGTTTTCGTGTCTTTGCGAGCCCAAGGGAACGGATAGAAAAACAAACAGGTCGAAAGAATAACGATAGACAGCCGGTCGGATGAACTGGATGGACGCGCATTTGGAAAACGTGCTCTACCGTTTTTAAGCGTGTTACGGTTTCTCTTCCAACCTTTTCATTTTTTGCTTGCAGTCAGTATACAGTGAATGGATAGTGTGGTGTGCTGTAGCTAAGCTAACCGCATCGTATACACATTTTTTTAAAAAAATTGCTATCTGCTCCAATTTCATAGCATTCATTGGCAAATATTAGCAGTTGATGCTTTCCAGCTGTGCATAAAGGGTAGCAAATCCGGAAAGAGAACGCCATGCATTCGCGACGACTGGTGAAGCGCTCTCTCCTTGGGAGCCGGGTATGTGCCGGCGATGGGGCACTGCTCCCGGGGGTGGTCCATGCTGTCAAACATGAAAACAGGGATGCTCCGATGGGACCCCGGCAAAGTCTTTGCGCGGCGTTGAAGCAAGAGGGCAGCTTAAGGGAGTATTTCGAAGGCGACGCGGCCGTTTGCCAGGAGCAGACGCCTGCAGCGGGACCGCTGAGATCCAGCCTGAAGGTGTGTGATCGCTTTACTGTGGCTTGCGTGTGTTTTGTATTTTCAGTAATGAGTCACCCTGCTTATTGCTCTGTGGACGGCTCGAGTGCGCGCACGCCGTGTGCAGCAGTGTATTTTTATACCAACTCCTAGTCTTTTGTCCAGTGCAGCCCACGATGGCCAGCCGAGCCTCGGCTATAATGACGAAAAAACGTCTTTGAAACATAATGCATCCACGCATTGTGCCGTTATTTTATTGGAGGGACTGGTTTTAGTTAAGGTATGTCAGACCGTACGGTGTGCTCATGTGCACGGTGCATTACCCCATTTTAGCCAGATTTTCTCTGCAGCTAGCCACCACGCCGTGGAGACTTATCCTGCAGCATGCTTTGCATTTTTCACATTGCCCCCTTGCCAGGGTAAAGCCCCGCTTATTTGCTCGTCTCCAGCCGCCCCTTGCCGTCATTTTCCGCCCGATCTCGGGATGCGATGCTGCCGCTCTCCGCTACACAACGTGGTGGGTTTTATAACCAACATGTCGGGTGTTTTTAAATCGATGATGTAATTTCCTCACTAAAAATAAAGAATCATGACCGCATTGCCTAGCCGGGGTTATTGTGTGCTGTTTATCGCCCAAGCAGAGATGCAGCCTGGTAAGAGGCGAACACCGGTCGTTTATTGATGCAGTCGCCCAACAAGTAATTGTGCGCGAAAGGTGTTATATTGCGCAAGCTTCACATTCAGGAACGGGCTTATCGAATTTGTGATATTGGTGTTGTATCCCTATTAGATTATATAATTTTTTGAATGTTTGCCAACGTATAAAATGCATTAAGTAGTATAATTAAATGGGAATCGTGCCTAAATCCAATGAATTTGAATGGTTTACTACTAGAAGGCACGAAATGGCATTGTGAAATTAGAAAATCATACGAATATAACACAAAATATAGGTATAGTCTATAGACATTTGGTCTCCAGACTTCTGGTTTCACACAGACTGGCTGTTGTCGGCATCATTATTCCTACACGGTGTCACATTTTGTGGTGTCACACTTAGCTGGACCTCAGTTTTATTTATCTACAAAAGAAGCGAAGTGCCTTTTGTCTGTATGCCCCTCGAAGCGGCTGGAGGGAAAGGCATGACCTGTTGACTAAAGTGAACCCTTCTTCAAGTGCTGCGAGTATGCGAGGTCCTGGAAAACTGCACATCATTGTTTTATGTGCACGCAGATGAATAGAATGGGAAAAATAATGATAATATACGTAATCTCTGTATTGCTTCGCTACCAAGCACCTACTCCCAACGTACGACTGGCTTTACAGGAATAGTTGTTTGCACATTGCAACCCGGCGAAGGTATTCTGTGCTTTCAAGTGTTGTTTGGACCGCCTTTTACGATTTGAAAGGATGCTCTCGACACTTAAAATTATGTACGGAGTCATACTTTCAACTTGTGCTTAAGTACCATGTGTCGTTTATTTTATTGTTTTGTTCAGCCTGTCGTCGGCATTACCTTCAAAGCAGCGGCGTTTTAAAGTCACGCCAGCATCTAGTTTAACTGTTTTTCTGTGTTTCTTGCGTGTCCCCGCGGTCATATGAATGCATCCTTTTGTCTGACCGCATCGCCGGCTGTTTTTTCCCGTAGCCTCCCGCCTACTGCAGTAATGCACAAAATTGATTAATGTTGTTATGCAGTTCTGTATATTTGTTATTGAATGAAGGGGCAAGCCCACTACATAAGTCTAGGTACAGGAGGTTTTTTGCGCATTTCACAAATTTCATTTGATTGTAAATATGATTGTTAGGTCAGCTATTAAATGCTGCTTATTTACAAATGCATTTTTTAAAATAAAGGATAGTCATTTTTACTAGGATTTTCATCAATGGCTGCTTCTGTGTTAAAGATGTGATGAGGTATTAAGTCTTTGTCTGGACAGAGGTGGTATTACGAAGATGTTTTGTACATCTACGTAAATTCTTCACAGACGGGGGTATTGGCGACTAAGTCACAAATAATGAACACGTTGTTGTATGTATTAATGTCAATCAAAGAATAGTATAGCAGAGATTTCTCACATACTTTTTTTAAGCTAATGGTTTATGCATTTTAATGTTTTTAATATGTGATTTTTGCCTGTTAGATGTGTGAATACATCTAGTTTTAATTCGTTTCTGTAGGAGTTGAACACTGTGTCGAATTTGACAGTCCTGCAGGGAATATGGTGACTGTCAGGTTTCTGTCGTAATGTGTTCATTACAGAATTTAACGGTGTGCCCTGTCAGGGTGCAGCTTGTGCCCTATATCATCCTCTGATTCACAAAGCCATTTTTTCATCGAAGATATTTCTTCCTGACACAGGAACTCGGAAGCCGGGTCGTGAACAACATTCAAAAATGAAGTACGGTTCAATTTTGTCTCTCAAAAAGCGGTTCAAGCTAAATGAATCAAACTGAGCCAATTACATAGCTTTAGCTACACAAAGACCACACTAACATCAGTAGCCTGGAATGTCTGCCTTGCTGACACACTCGCCAGACATTGTGTAGCCTACTTAATAAAATGCCTCTGGTCCATTATTTGCTGCCAGCAGGCAGCGCCTGTCCTGAGAGTGACCTCGTTGTCCCCTGGTCACCAGGCTGAAGTAGCTGCTCGGACGTGATGCTGTCAGAGGCCGGGCTGTTGCTGCAGACTCATGGTCTCTTTATTTGGGGCCAGTGTCCATTTTTAGTAAATGTGAAATGCAACTTTTATCAAACGGGGATGACAAATGTGGTATTTTGTTAAGCTGTTTGGGAGAAAATTGAGTTTCATTGAGAAATTAGGTCACACCAACAGGTGATTACAGTCCTTGGCTGTTTCATTTCTGAGGAGCTGTGAACGGCGCTGGGTTTTTCGTTCACTGCCTGTATGTTACAAGATGCTAATTCTCTGTTGTGGAACCATTTAGAGGTGTTTGATATTAGTATTTTGTGCTGGATAATGTGTGCTTGCTTTTAAAGTAAAATAGCTTTTGCCGTCTGTAATGGCAATATTTTTCCCATGAATCCTTGCAGCAAAGCTCATGCAATGGGCATGTCAACCAAGCGGCGAGCATGCCAATGAAATGCCGAGAGATGGAGCCCAGAAACGGGGTGGCAGAGAGCACGGGAGACCCGCCAGGGCACAGCGACAAGCCGGCAGATCCCGAGAAGGAGACGACCCGGTCCGTGTCCTTGCTGGAGCAGAAGCGGAAGGTGGTTTCCTCCAGCATAGATGTTCCTCACACCAGGTGATGCTCTCCATTTCAGATCCTTCCATTGTCTGTGTTCACACAGCCAGGTCTATATTTCTAACTTTATATGAACTGAAAAATACTTGTTTTGCTTATTGAATATAAAAATTGCGTGTGTAAAAATTATGTAAGAAGGTACATCTTGCTTTGTTGCATTTTATTTATTTGCATTTCTTACTTCTGCCATAACATGGTCATGAACTGATACTTGCTCTTGCAGTACAAGAGATCATTGCAACCAATCAAGGTAGCAGTTTGAAAGTATTGGTTGCTAATCCTGCCTCCCAATCAGTATCAAAGGCTTTTGCATTATGAATGACATGGATAGGGGTGTTTTTGTCCCCCCCCCCCAGCTTTCTTGCTACTATTTGAGGTATCCTTGTGCCGTATGCTGTGATTGCGTCTGAGGACACAGCTGTAGACGCTGTTGTTGGGTATGATCTCAGCTCTGCAGTCGGGAATGTGCCATCTGCCGGGAATCACTCTCAGAACCAAACCGTTTTTCCCGGAGTTTGACGTCAACACTTGGACTACGGTGGTCAGCTTGAACCTATTGTTAATAATCAAACACGAACTCTATTTTGGATGTTGAATTGTATGAACATATGCATATATAATGAACATTATGCATTTGGTGACAAAGATTTGCGGAATGGATCTGTGTTAGGAACAGATTGCAATTAAAGTAGCTGGCAACCTAATACTCCTCATGTGAAACAAATGCATGCATGTATATAAATAATTCCCTTTTCTCCCAAAGGCCGTGACCATGTCGTCACCTGGTTGCTTGGCTCTGGATGCGTTTCATTTTTCAGGAACAGGCCCGTTGCCCCAATCTTTCTTTGTCTTCCTCTCTTCAGTCTCTTTGTTGCTCAGTAAACCTTAAAATAACGTGGTGTTTGTAAATGGAAACGCAGACATCCCAAATGAATGTAAAAGGAATTGCCTGAGAATGGCAAACATACCTGTGAGCAGGCTAATTGTTTCGGTGCATTCAGACAAAACGCCAACAAAATGTTTGTATTGAGTAGAATTATTACAGTGCCCAGTGTTTCCTCATCTGCATGGGTTACATAGCTTGTTGGACTTTCATTACAGCTGTGCACAACTGCATCTTTAGGCTGACAAAGAAACACTACTGCATGGTAAGTTGTACCCTTTTGAGGCAGATTGAGTTTGACTTTTCAGGTTGTAGCAAATGCACATTACATTTACTATTCCTTATGGATTACATTCTTAAACCCACTTGCTGAGTAATATGGCTATATTGCATATTAGTAGTATGGTATGCTGGTGGCTATATATATTCAACAGGACCCCAAACAACTATTGACCAGTTGAGACTGGCAGGACGCCGATGACTTGGCCAGACCTTAGTGTGACGGATCACTCTAGTGAGACTGATCGCAAACGTCAAAGATCAACGAGCATCGAGGGTTAGAATGTACAGAACTACAGTTCACCACTGTCATTGTACGACCAAATCTCACTCTGAGTTTAATCGACATCTTGTGCTGTCAGAGTTAAGTGCCTCTCTGAAAGTTTGCAACAGAGAGACTCAAGAGTGGAAATGGAAATTGTACTGTTACATCCATGGGGTTCAAACCCAGCATGTAGCGACTCTGACTCGTGACTCTTTAATGTTCCTGCGCTGCATCTTTTTTTATTTTGGTTTGTTCTTTACACATCCATAAAAGTCCATTATGTTGCCAAATTAATGCAAATGAAATTGAGAGTATTGTTTTCTTTTTTTTTCTCCCCTTTCCTCATCAATGTAATGGGTTTCAGGAATTATATTTTAGGGCCCTCAATACACCATAATTTCATTCTCTTCATTGTCGTGTTTTTTTCCTTATCCTGTAACCGGAATGTATGTGGTGTTTGTTCCCCTGAATACACGGCACCGGTGCAGAGTTGCTGAGCGTTTCGCTAAAGATAATGTCGGTCTGGACTCCGGGGCTGTTAATTTGAAAACATGTGATTACCATCTGAAAAGCTCTCTCTTCTGCAGAGCCGCCACATCTACCGGCTTGGATGCCTTCCAGCCGTCCCACAATGACTTTTATTAGAGCTTGCTATTCCCCCAGCTATATACTTCTTATCAGATTGGACATGGTCTCTGACTGACTTCCTCAAACGCACATCAAAAGAGTTTTCCTCGCTCTGGGCTTTTCTCTTTCCCGTTTCTGAGAAAAGCACAACAGCATCGGTGTAGCTGTAAGTCTGCTGCTGTTCTGCCCTGTGCTGTTCTTAGGGACCGGTAGCATGTTTTGGACGCCATAACGAACGCGGGAGTTGATGTAAAAACAGCCCCGCTGCTGCATGTGGCATCGTCCATCCGTGGCATACGGAAACCTTGTTGCCATGATACGGTTAACAGCGGCGAGCGGACGGCGGACTCACACTGCCCTGTTTTGGTGTCTCGCTTTCGTCGCATCGCACTTTTTGAAGGCGGCTGTATCTTTGTAGAGGGTCCCTGAAAGTGGCACCTAGGTGGTTCAGACCATACCTCAGTGATGTAATCCCATCAGTCCATGTGGGTGGCGCAGCCCAGGCTTGACGGGGGCAGAGTTTTTTGTTGAATGCGGCATTTCTGCTCAGTAGCTCGACCCCCACAGGAGGACGCCGCATCGAAATTTCAGCGGCCCCATACTTTCCATTAATGTTTATCCTTCTATGAGCGTGTGCATGACTGTCGTTAAGGTCCAGCTTGTAAATGCGGCTAAATGCCTTTTGCGTTGCTTTGACGCAGCTGGACTGTACAGTTCACCCAGTGCTGAACCATCCAGCGGCGCAGAATTCGCTGCCGACGCGACTGGAAGGTTCCCGTTAAAAGCTGACATCGGTCATGACCCCCGCTGACTCCCTCTGTCATGCCGCTGAATAATTTCCCCACAATCCTTCATCATGATTTTGGTTTAAAAGATGCTTTATTTATTTAAAAAAAAAAAAAAAAAAAAAAGGGAAAACCGAACGAAAATACGTCACTCATGGTCTCCTGACAGTAAAATCAGAAGAGGGCGCTCTATCCCATGTTAATTTTTTGGTAAACTGAGTCATACCTAGAATGTTCCGTTTTCCCCTTTCCGATGCCCCCCCCCCCGTTCAGTAACCGCCGTGGGTGGCCCCACGCAGTCAGGGCTGCCAGCGTGGAGGGGGGCAGCGTCCCGGTCTGGCTAAGGGGGGGTGCCACCACCCCTCAGTGCTCCTCCAAAGACCAGATTGGTCTTGGGTCGCCGGTGCTCTGTGCATGCTCGCTCTTCCTGCACATGGCGCATTAAGAAACGGGCAGCGGGTGGCACTGTGGCTGCCTGCTGACCCGGTCGAAGATTAAGGGGAGCAGCTGCTGTGCCCATGAGCTGAGTGGGTGATCTGGATTCCTTTAGCGTTAATCAGGGGTCGAGTGAAACGGAAAGCTTTAAGAAAATAGCTGGTACGGAGCTGCGCTAACCACCTAACAAGGCTATTCCTGACCTGCCCCTGTGGTCACAGGCTCTGCCTGTGTGGAACCGTGCCGTGTGTCAGTATTGATATTCAGCTTATCTGCCCACACACTTGACAAGCTTGCTGCTCCGCCCATGATGAGCATTATCTGGCAGGAAGTGGGCGGTCTGTCCGGAGAGTGTTCTGGGGAGAGACTTCATCTGCCCTCTGCTGACCGGCAGTCAGCATGTTTGTTATGACGGCAAAACAAAATAGCGTCTAAAAATGCCCCCCCTTTCGAGGTCCCTTTTAAGATCATCTGCGTATGATCGGGTGGATAACAATGGGTGTCGTGAAAATGTGGTCTCTCTAATGGTCGGTAAGAGAAGGTGCTTTGGCCTTTATGGCCCCTGTAAAGGATAAACTGGGGGTGAATTTTGGGGTGTATTTCCGAATCATTTCTGCTTGCGTGTGTCAGTGCGTGACTGCGACCATCTCTGCTGTCGTATCTCCATTTTAATTCATCATTTTATGCAGATCAAATGGGCCCCTGAAGCACTTAGGTGGCACTGTGCGTATGAATATGAAATGTAAACATTCGCTACACCAGGTTCCCAGTTTTTTGTGATTTTTACATATTTGTATGACTGAGAGGCTGCTGAAGGATCTCAGGGAGTTCGAGAAGGGGGGGGGGGGGGGTCTCCCTTGTTTTTCCTCCTGCTGTCGCCTCCTGACAGAGCGAGGGGAAAGTGAACCTGCATATCTGCTTCCCTCTTTGTCTGGGCACGACCCTGTGGTCCTTGTGTGTTATTCTTTGGGTCACGTGCCGTCTCGCCTTGAATTGAAAGAAATATTTTGGTAGTAATAAAAATTGTTCCAAAAGCAAAATATTTATAAAAATTTCAGGAGAACTTTTGTGTTGGAGAATGAATGAGTGCTTGGTTTTTTTTAACTCTTGTAGTCTGAATGGGAGGGGGTGAGTGATGGGGAAGTGTAAATAAGGGGTGGAGTCAACAAGGAGGAGGAGTTACTGAGGAGCAGGAGGGGCTTGGTCCAGGCTCCTCTGCACTTTCCAGCTTTGCTGTATTGGTCCATCTAAAACGATGACCTCATCGGTGTGGCGGCAGCCTCCCTCACTGCTGCTCCTTCCTTGATGCTCTCCTTCACGTCCCGTGACAGTGGCTGCCTGTCATACTGGCAACGGGGACCCTGCATCGGCACATGCACGCGCACACAGTTATAAATCACCTCCATTGTCACAAACATTTTGGTACAAAAAACCTGCGAGACGCATCCGTCACATCCTCCCTCCTCACCCCCTGTCTCCTGTTTGTTTCCATGTCCCACTATGGGAGCTGTGATGCCCCCACCACAAAGCTGAACATGGTGGCGTGAATGGTCTGTGTGTCAAACAAGGGGCTGTCCATAAAGATGCCTGCTGTAGTGCATTTGAGTGCTCCCTTTAGGTGAGACACTGTTGCCGCATGCTTCGCCCACATGCTTATTTGTCGTCATCCTCCATTTCATTTATTTATTTATTTTTTTCCCCCCCATTTCCGCTGACACCCCCATCAGCACACCACCAGAGAACATTATCCCAGTCATTTTTTTTTTCCCGTTGCCGTTTCGCTTCCCGTCGGTGTCAGGTGTGCCTCTAGGCTGCTCGCCTCGCCCTGCAGGACTTCATTGTTTCCTCTTTTCTATCGTTTGTTTTTTTTTTTCTTTGTAATCCCATCTCCTTCGGCACAGACAGTGATGTAATCTGCCTGACTTTGTTAGGAACCGTCTTTAAATATATTCTGTTTGGCGATTTTGCTTCCGCAGAATACAGCAAATGCAGACCGACGGCTATGCCACAGGCGTACTGCGGATGCCACAAGCAGTTTCATGGGAATCGGGCATGAGACCACGTCTGATGACCCTCTTTGGCGGTGCCCCTTTTAATTTGGGATGGGTCGGCCGCACTGTTCGACCTGGGACTTCAGGGTACAGCTGTACACTCTATGTACGGAAGTGTGGCTGATAGGGGTCTTTATTTTTATTTTCCACTCCGCTGCGCCCCCCCCAGGCTAAATAACTTCTGGCATAATTAGCAGTATTAGTCCGCGAGTGAGCAAGCAGGCGCAGACGCAGTAGGGAGGCGGGGCCTTCGTCATACGCTATAAATAGAGCGGCTTGTGTGGTAGCGGGGCTTCTAGCACCGTCTGAAGATGAGAAATTACGGTGGGGCATTGGGGGGGCACACAAGCCATCATCCCCGGGTCTCTCTGCAGCCCTCAGGGAAGGCGCAGGGTGGCGCAGGGGCTGGTGGACACATTGTGCCCATCAGAGCAGCACAGGCTTTCATGCCCCCCCGCCGGCCGCATCCAGCTCCGGTGAATGGCCTGCCCAGGACCGCCTACCGTGAGCGAAATGGAGGTGGGTGACCCAAAGCAGGGTGGGGGGCACGCTTGCCTGTGCTCTGGCTGCAGCAGGGAGTGGACCTCAAGGTTTGGCAAAGCTTAATTATTCACAGGTTTGCTTTATAAACCAATTATTTTCCCAGGTTGCATTGTGGCTGTTCTGAGGCACTGTGCCCTTTTAATGACCTAATCATTTGTATCAAATCACCTGTCATACTATTAATTATCTCTATGCTATGTATGTAGATTTCCTTTGTATGTTTATGCGCAAAGAATCTTTCTATATTTTTGTTTTTGACGTTTTTATTATTATTAGTCTTGATTACATAGTCATCCCCTTCCGTAAATGTTTTTGGATCACGGATGACCGTTGTTGACACTGAATAGTTTTTTGCAGGCTGGCTATTCAGCGGCTATTTCATGAAGTCGTTTTGGGTCCCTCTGAAAGGCAGCCAGTGTGTCAGCATGAGTTACTGCAGCTGCTCTTCGTAGTCGGACGCGTCCCCTGTTCTGTCCTCTGATGGTCGCAGGAAAGGACAGGGTGACATTCATTTAAAGTGACATTGTTACGGTACGGGTGGAAAGACCCCCTTCATGCTAAAGCAAGAACCTGGGCAAGCCGTCTGGAAGACGTTAATGAAACGGGAGCCCTGATATACCCAGATAATTAAGCGGATGAGGAGGCCGGAGAGAGCCAGCAACAGGTTTGGACAAAGAGCGATTAAGCCACATATCTGTAGAGGAAAACAGGCCTGTGAGAGTGACCAATGTGACACTGCCTCACCGTGACCATGGAATCTCTCTAAAGGGGGGTGGAGTTACTATAAGGTGGGAGGGGCTTCCAAACACCTGTCCAGCTTGGAAACAGACGCAGAACAAAAAGGCCAGACGCGAGGTGTTTGGCAAGAAGCGGGTCTTGGTGAGGAGTTGGATCAGATGAGCGGCTGTAAAGGCCCTGCTTGGCTGCAAGGAGGGTCTCTGTTTTCCTTGGAGGTGGGGCCAGTGGTGTATCTAGGAAATCTGGGCCACCAGACAAAATGTCACCTTCGGCCCCTCTCTGCTTTACATATTTTTCATATTCGAGGGCCTCTGTCAAGTGCTGAGTGCCTTGAACCTGCCAGGGCATCCATGCCCCCCCTCAATTGCCCCCTGGGTGGTGGGGGGGTTTTATGGCCTGAGGCAGTTGAAGTACTATAAGGGGGTTTATCAGGCTGAACACGTTGGCCCTTAATCTATTGCCGTTAAGAAAATAAGATGAAGTAAAACTCTGTTAATTGTCATACTTGACTGATATAAACGCTTCTGTAATCAGGATATTCTCACCCAGCATTGTCGCCATGGCTACCACCTCGCCCACAATGTGTCCTCCTGACCCAGCAGCCCGCCTCCTAACTAGGGGTGTTGAAATTAATCTCATGTTTGACGCATCGCGATGCAGACGTGGACGATTCTGCATCGTTGCAGTGACATAACATAATCGATTATATCATAATGACATTGCTTGGTGATTTTCCTACCGGCGGCATAAAAATTCTATTTAAAAAGTAGTTCCAGTAGTGACTGTGGCTACCTGATCAGAGTACAGCACTGCTCCGTGTAGGAGTAACGGTGCTTTTGATTATTTCTCTCCGGAAGTCAGAATTCTGATAACCCCATGAAACGTCGCGAAAAAAACGACACTTCCCGTTGGAAACACGCCTCTTTTATGACGTTGACGTCACAGAGTTGCCCCTGTGACGTAATTTCAACATGGCGGCTTGCACACTCAACAGTAATTATATTTTATAAATCTTTAAAAATGTTTTTGTTAAATGTATAAATAGTTATAAATGTAACTGCACGTGGTCGATTTTAGAGAATACCATATCATGACCGTAAACATCCTATCATGCAATATGACTTGTTAGTGTTTTTGGTTTGTTTGTAGTTCGCCTCTCGAAAAAAGAATATCGCTATCAATCTGCTAAAATATTTTTTAAAGCTTTTAATGCGGTTTGACTAGTTTCTTGTTTGTTTGTCTCTCGGGAAAAAATAATCTCACTCCGATTCTGCTAAAATATAAAGCAACAACACACAGCAGCTTGGAGGCAGCCATGTTTGTTCTGAGAAGCTGTGTCTATATTCTTTGTTTCTGTTTACAATTTAATGTGATGTCACAATTTCTGTTTACATTTTCAGGTTAAATAAAAATGGGAGTTTACATCTCACTGCTTGTATTTGTATTTCAAAATAATATGAAGTAGTGTAGAAAAATTGATGGGATGCATCAAGATATCGAATCGAATTGCTGACATAACAATCGAATCGAATCCTGAGACCAGTGAAGGTTCATACCTCTACTCCTAACGGCCTTTTAAAATGCCTTATGCCCTGTGCCCCCCCCCCAGGAAAAAGGAGGAAGAGGAAGTGGACATGGACAAGGTGACCGCTGCCATGGTGCTGACCAGCCTGTCCACCAGTCCCCTGGTGCGGAGCCCCCCAGTCAAAGTCACCGGTGAGCATTGCGGGGGAGGGGAGGTGGACTTCTGGCTGTCAGTGGGCTCATTAGTCAGGAAAATGAAGTACTGTGAATTGCAGGTGGGTCCATTTTTGGTCTGGGACCAGCAAATCTCTCTAATGCAGTGTTTCCCAATCTGGCCTTTGGGGACCCACAGAGACGTGGACTGTCTGGGTCCCTGAGGACCGGACTGGGAAACGCTGCCTTAACGGGCCAACATGAAATTTGTGGTCTTTAAATGTTTTACTACACTGTTTCAGGTTGGAGTTGGAGTGCTTTATAGCTCATGACATGACGACGGTCCAAGTGACGATGACCTTCCGTTTATATCCTAGGGAGCTCATCAAAAACGCTTCCCCTGGATGTAAGTGGCTGTATCTTGCTTTTCTGGCAGAGGGTTCAAACGGATCCTGGAAGGACGCAGGCAGTTTCACGCCATCCAGCCACAGCAGCAGCGGGTACTGGAGCTGGAGCATCCCCAGCGACCAGTCGAACCCATCGACGCCGTCCCCACCCCTGTCCGCCGACAGCTTCAAGCCCTTCCGCATGCCCGCAGTGACGGGGCAGCCGGACGACGCCCTGGACGAACCGGATGGGAGCAGCCTGCTCTTCGACGAGCCCATCCCACGCAAGCGCAAGGTGGGCGGGACAGACTTGCAGGCGGGGCCTTGGCGCACGGGACCGTCACGCCGCTGCGCCCTCCCCCCGTCGTACGCTCTCCTCAGCAGATGCTGCCACGTTGGGTTTCAGATACCGATTGACAAAATGAGGTCCTGCAGAACCTATTACATTAATTATGATACCTGCCCCCCCCCCCCATCCTCAGACCCGTGGGGGGGGGCAGAAGCACGGAGGGCTTGTTAAAGCGCCTGAATTCTCCCGCCGCTCTGTGACGAGGGAGCTGGTTTGCTACAATGATGTCATGCTTCAGACGGGGCTAAACGATGGGGGGGGAGTCGCCTATTCCCCACCCCACAGGGACGTCGTCTTCGTCTGTTTGTCTGATCCGGAAACGCCGGGCTCTAAATGAGATGATGACACTCCCTGCAAGCCCCAGGTACTGTCTGCTGCCGCGGCGAGTGCCAGGTCCAGCCGGCACCCTTTGTTTCCGCCGCGCTCAGTGTGCCGCCATGCGCCCCCCCATCCTCATCCCCATGAATGAAGAACACGCTATTTCACGCCATTAGCCAGCGGGTGGATTCTGAGGCATGGAACAGCCTCTCTGTCCTGTTCCTCTTCTCCTCTCTCCCACTCCTAAGGCTCCCTGTCTCCTCGTCCCCTCTACGGATGAGCAGTGGCCCGTTGGGAATTAATTGACAGAATATAACTCATTGATTTTTGTGGTATTTATTAATGCTATATTTTAATTATTATTTTTAATCATTTTAATTTCATTTGGATCAGTGACTCAGATGGGTGGGGGCCACTTTTATATTGTTCTCATACTAATTGATCGTTGGCTCTGTAATTAATATTAATTGTACAATAACTATGCCATGCAGGCAATTTCACAGGCAGCTACAGTGCATAGCCTGTTTACAGTGTGGGATCCTGAATGGCAAATAGACAAGCTTCAAGAGCGACAAAGTTAACTGCTTGAATTTTATTTGGATGCTTTTTAGCGGAGGGGGGCCAGAAGCGAATTTGCCGAGTGAATTAACCACCACTTTAGGAGAGTCTGATTGGTGCAGTGGGCGTGAGGTGTGATTCCTGTCCCTGAGGCTCATTTCCACAAATTGGGATGCCAGTCAATTGGCATTCAGATATCAGAATGTGTGACTCCAAACCTCCAACGTCTGCTTACTCAACATCTGCAGTTACCATCCTGTCTGGGCCTCCCAGCAAACCCCCTATCTCCCCTTCTCTTTGGCAGAATTCCATGAAGGTGATGTTCAAGTGTCTGTGGAAGAACTGTGGGAAGGTTCTGGGCACGGCAGCAGGGATTCAGAAACACATCCGCACCATGCACTTGGGGTAGGCCCCCCGGCTCTGTCTGTCTCTGCAATGTTAATATTCAAATTAATATGATCATCTCCAAGTTCTTTCAGCATCTAATTGCTAAGTGGGTGCTTCTGTCCAGACCAACTATAATTTGAGTCTTGCATACAGCTGTATATTTTCACTGGCCTTTGCTCCAAGTCACAGGAGCAGGGCCACTATAGGGATGTGAACCTGGAGTCCTTCAGGGTGTCGGTTGCTCCCTCTCTGGCCAATGCTCAGGTTGTACCCTGGGCATGATAGCAGTGTGCAGGCCTTTGGGCCACATGCAGCTGCGAAGAGTGATGCTTTTTGGGAGTAATGATGAGTAACGATGAGGAGTGGTCCTATTTGGAGAGTAATGATGAGAGTAGCAGTGAGGAGTGGTCCTGTTTGAGGAGTGATCTTTGGAGTAGCAGTGAGGAGTGGTCCTATTTGGGGAGTAGCAGTGAGGAGTGGTCCTGTTTGAGGAGTGATCTTGGAGTAGCAGTGAGGAGTGGTCCTGTTTGAGGAGTGATGATGAGAGTAGCAGTGAGGAGTGGTCCTGTTTGAGGAGT
>JABFDZ020000138.1:20044206-20065017 GCA_019775955.2 Pollimyrus isidori | reverse complement strand
CCCTCCCTTGCGGCGGGTCGAGGCTCGCGGCCCTCCCTTGCGGCGGGTCGAGGCTCGCGGCCCTCCCTTGCGGCGGGTCGAGGCTCGCGGCCCTCCCTTGCGGCGGGCCGAGGCTCGCGGCCCTCCCTTGCGGCGGGCCGAGGCTCGCGGCCCTCCCTTGCGGCGGGTTGAGGCTCGCGGCCCTTCCTTGCGGAGTGTTGAGCCTGTGACCTTTCTTTGCAGGATACTTCGATGCTCACACACTAGCCATGGACTACCGCAGCCTGGGCTTCCGTGAGTGTCTGGCCGAGACAGCCCGCTACCTGAGCGTCATCGAGGGCCTGGATAGCGTGGACCCGCTGCGGATGCGACTGGTCTCTCACCTCAGCAGCTGTGCCTCACAGAGGGAGGTGCACTCTGGACTGGGCCGCCTGGCCTGGGGCTCCGCCTTCGGGGTGGTGGGCATGCACCCAGCACATCAGTTCCTTTTCCAGTCTCAGCAGCAGCCGGGCCATGTCGCGCCACGCAGAACCAGCAGTCCCCCGTCTTCCTCCCCCTGCTCCTCCCCTTCACACCCCCGGGGTCACGCCAAGCTGAGTGCTGCAGCTCCCACAGAGTCTGGCCCCTTGAGGGTGCCTTCAAATGGTTCCTTGTCCTCCGCCATGCCCGTTTCACTCCCCAAGCTACCACCACCCCTGCTCTCCTCCTTGTCGACATTCCCTTTCCCCCTCGGCGCCTTTCCCCTGTTTTCCGCCAGCTCCTCCAGTACACCTGACCCCACCACTGGCCTAGGGAAGCCCTATAAACCCTGGACCACTGAGATAGGGGCCTTTTGAACTTTTGTGCAGCACCAGCGCCAGCGACATTGCTGGGCACTTTCAGCTACGGCGGAAAACTTTCCTTCCTGTAATTATTATTTTTTTTATTTGCTTTGTATTGTAATGGGTAAAGGAAAAAGGTGGAAACGGGAACAGTTACAAAAGGGAATGTACTTGGGGTCACTCCTATAACAAATTAGTTAGTGTTAATTGTGTACTTTGCTGGTATAATATCAAACCACTAGTAGGACCCTAGCATGGGCAAGGCTGTAGGCCAGCATACATGTGTTGATCTAGAGAGCACTTTATGCAGGAAAATCCCAAAAAATATATATTAGTCAAAAGTGATTCTATATGTAATAACCAATAGACTTTCCACAAAATGATTAGTTCTGGGTTGCCCTACTTGTAGAGACTAATCATGGGTCCACACATTATTTGTCCTGTGCATTTTGTAATGTGAGATTAACTTCAGTAACCCTAATAACATCAATGTGTCCCTATATCAGATAGTTTTATACTATTTAAATTTACTATCTATAGATTTTTTTTCTTCCAGAAATCTTATTTAAAAAAACACATTTGTATTTGTGACATTTGCAAGCTTCCTTTATATTACTGCACAAAATATATTACTATGTTTTTTCCGGTCTTGAAATGTGTTTTTTTTTTTTGCCCCTTAAATGACCATTGTTTTTTGCTGCTATGAAACAACCTCATCCACATGTAATGGGATGTCCTAGTCATAGCGTCAATCACTCATTTAAATAGCTCTGTGCTCATTTGTATTTCATTGAGTTGAATTCTGGGAAATGTTCAGAACGTTTCTTGTTTTTGAGGCCGTGACAGGTCAGATTCCATAACATTTGCGAAATGAAGATGTAAGGTACAGTGGGAAAACGATGTGCCTGGGAGGAGTTTGTATGGTACTGTATACACCACCTTTGTGTGCCCACACTTTTTTGAAACTACTCAATAAATTCTTATTGTGAGATCTCGTCATGCTTAAACGCGTATTTATTTATTGGAAGGGCAGACTTGGAAAAACAAGATCGTAAAAATCAGAGGAGTGCAAAAGAGATAAACGTGACTAAAGTGAGATTAAGGCAGAATTAAATTGGGATTAAATGCAGAGAAAGAAGACTGAGCTAAAAAAAATAACCATTCACCAAAAAAATGAGCCATATTTTTACAACGTGAAGAAACTGGGTTTTCTCGAAGTGGAAATCAATAACTTAATAAGGTGTGTATTACGGGCACTAGGACAGATATAGACCAGAGGTAAATGCATCAGTGAATTAAGGGCCAAAGAGTTTGAAAAAAAACTCCAACAATGCACTGTTTTATAATTAACGTGTGCTTATTAAATTAGTAACAAGTGCAACATATTTATAGCCCGGCATTATGCGAATGGAACCAAATGTTATTGTGCATACCTTAATGGGTAACTGACATGGTTCCGTCCTGAAAAAATGCCAGCGTTTAAATATAACCACGGGCCTCCGCGGCTGTGTGTGTCCAGGAAACGATTAAGGACAAGAGGAAATCCTGGACAAGGAGCGGCCAGCCCTGCAGTGTGGGAACGGGACGTTTTTGTGCGGAGAGCTGTGGGAAGAGGGCCGGGGGTGAGCTCACAGGACGGGAGCGCGGGGGGTACAGGTTACCTGGTAGCGTAACCTGTAGGCCTACCCCCTGTATAACAGGTAGCGCAGCGCAGGTATTAAACGTCGCAGAGGATGCGTCCCACAAGTCAGTCGGTTACGGTCAGAATATTGACTGTAATGCAATATATGGTTGCAAACATTGATTTGGTGTCTGGCGTGAGATTTTCAGCTCGAGACAAGTATGCACAGACACGCACACGCATTAACATGTATGTGACAGTTTTATTACCTCGTAAACAGCCTGTAAGGTTTGCAAAGTACCCTAACGTTTTTGATGGGGCTAATTTTATGTGTTAAATGGAATAATATAGATGGAGCGTAAGATTTCTTGAATGAGCGTCTGAAAGCGAGTGTCACACCAGATGCGTGAGAGTTGGCAACCCTTCGATATAACGTGCACGCCTTGTGCAGGGCTGTCCTTTATTACAGTGGTGGTTTCACTGTGATATTAAAATCACATTTTAACATCAAAGTGAGGCATTAAAGACACAAAAATGCACAAAAATATGTAAATATCAGTATTGGATTGGTGGCATTGATTGTAGCGTATAAGGTTTGCTATGGTCCGGCGTCAGAGAAAGAGGCAGACACACTCTCCATGTTCACAGAACCCCAAACCTTTATTGACCACATATTGTTCACAAAGATATATGGGGAAGGAAAAAACACAAAAAGGAAGCGGAATATGCAGGCGGACACATTCTTCTAAAACGATTACAAATCCAAGAGAAAGGTAAAGACCGCTGAAGATGCAACACCATGATCACTATTCCTAACCAGCTACACTGACCAGGGGCCGTGTGTCTTTTTTGGCATTATTTCGATATGTTATGTCTGTGGTGACACGGCCTTTGTTTGACAACAGCGTCTTTCACGCTTGAATCGCGACTGTAACATTCTCAAGCTACGGCTGATGTGTACAAGTACGTACAGCTCCGCTGCCTATTTCGAAAGTTTTGATGTTTTTTCCTCCAAATACTGACCAACACATACAAGGTTGCACGAAGGCTATTTTTCGTTCTGAAATCACATCGTCGTCTAGATAAAACTTCCGTGTCGAATAAAGTGGAGGGCCAACGCCGTAAACAGCATAGAAGCGTAACCCCAGGCCAGTAAATTAAAAAAGAAAAAGCTGGCGGAGCTTGTTTTGCCACTCGACCATTAAATGTCGCACTTTCCACACATTCGATGAGGAGTACTTATGATTGAAGGCGAACATAGGAAGGATCGTGCGAGCCATGCAGATTAGACAGCACCGCTCCGTCAGCCGGCGCACACCTCTGTCCTTTAACGTCATCTTATCGAGTTATCAGCAAAGCGTAACAGGCAGAAGTACAGGGAGAACGCCTCTGAAAGTGTGTGTGCGTGTCTATGTGTAAGTGTAGGAGGAAGAGAGAACTGAGAAGAGATGAGGAAATTGTAAACGTCACAATGCTATATCAGTCCCCAAAAAGCTTATATCTACCTGGAGCCTGAGCGCAGTAACTCCTTGCATTCTTAACAATGACACTTAGACAGACATCGTCGAAAACACGTCAGCCAATTGCCAACTCACAACACCAAAGCGTGTTACAAGACAAACTGTTGCAGATCTCAAGAACATAAAAAAGTATATAAACAAAATCCATAACTGCACAGCGAAATACATTTGTCTATATTTATATATATGTATAAATAACACAATAGGAAATATTTACAAAAACAATACCCATGTTCACTTTTGTTGTAAATCAAGCAAATCATTCTTCTGAAAGGAGTGCAATGCTTTTTCGTTTTGTTTCGTTTGATAATGCTGATATTGTGGGGGGCTGCTTGGTCCTTCCCCGCCCCCGCTGGATGGCCAAGGCCTGCGTTCTGCACTGGAGTAGCGGCGGGGAAGGGGACGAGGGTGTGGGGAGGCAGGGCAGGGGCCAAGGGGGCCTCTCAGCTCATGCCGTTAGCTCCTCTCTCAGCTCCTTGTTCCTGCGCACCTCTGCGGCATGCCTCTCCTGGACCGACGACACAGAGAGGACAGCCAATAATCCCAGCAGCCGCATGAAAGAACCCCCCCTCACTGATATGTGCTGGCCAACAGCATCTCAGGCAGTCAGTGTGTTCACGTTAAGCATTTAATTTAAAATATTCATTAAAGTCAATCACTGTATCACCCTAAAATAACTACATCATATTATACATCAACATGTCCTCCCACATAAATTAACCCTCACTTGTATAGTACTGAGTATCACAGATTCAGCCCAAAATAAGAGAGTGTCCAGTAGGCGGCACACTTGGACAGAGGTTTAGTGTCCATTAGAACACACAACTGCCCATGAAAATGGTATCCACCAGCAGGAACACTTCCATGCATATTCCGACCGCTTATCTTGGATATAGTTATCAGTGGGGCCAGGAGCATGTCCCAGGTAGCACAAGGAAGGGGTACCCACAAGAAAGGATGCCAGTCCATTGCAGGGTACACATGCACAATCACACACTATGGGCAATTTAGTGATGCCAATTCACCTAATTGCCATAGAGAGAACATGCAAACCCAAAACGAATGGAAGAGGTATGATTCCAAACCCAGCCCTTGAAGTGTAAAGGACGATTTATACTTTTCAGCTGAATCCACACCATCGGTAGCTGTGTACCCTACGCCGTAGCCTGACGCTTCATATCGGGGAAGGCGCATATCAGCTTATGGCAAAGGCTATGGCATAGGGTACACTGCTACCGAGTACAGTCGGTGTAGATTCTGCACGTAAGTCGGCCTTATGGCAGCAATGCTATTTACTAAGCTCTCATGCTACCCCTAGAGGGCATACTTGCACTTTCAGAATGGGATTCACCAAAGCACATACTTGTAGATGCTAATTATGTCCACTAGAGGGCCCTTCACATAAGAATGGTGTCCACCAGAGGGCACACACTTGCACAGAAATCAAAGTAGGCACATGCCTGTTGTCTTCAGGACCTAGAATCTCACCTTCTCATGCAGGCGCTCCATGATAGCTGCCAGGTGGGCCTCACGATTCTCCTTGATCTGCTCCATCTTGAAGATCAGTTTCTCTTCGGCCATCTTGCTGAAGTTGCTGTTCTCCTCGATGGCCTTGAGCAGGACATCCCGCTCATGCTCACGCTTCTCAGCCAGAGCCTTCAGCACCTGGGCCTCCTGGGACTGATGAAGCAGGGAGACATTGCTGTCACAATGCTCTTCTCGATCGTGAGCCATGCAGCATTGGTTTTCTGCTAGAGCTCTTTCGTTCCGGTCCCCCACTCCTCTGTCCTTCCCGGTGTGCCAGCATATGGCTCTGTGCTGAGGCCCTTCACCCTGCCCACTACTCCTCCATGTTGGTGACCAAAACACATGGCCATCGTTGCTATTTCAAGACACACTAGCAGCCCCAAAGTGCTTAGTGTCATGTAGCTGTAGTGAGGAAGCTGCACAGTCCTCATATGAGAAGCTTTGCAGAGACTGGTGACAACACCACAGACTATTGCTGTTTGTGAGCTGCATAACATCCAGAACATCTATAGAAGGACCCCATCCACTGCAGCCACAAACTGTTTCACTCCTGTCATCAATTCACAGAAAAGTCTCAGCGACAACTTCCTTCAGTCAGTTAGACTATTATTATGGACAATTTTCACATTTAATACGCTTCTCTTTGTTTTTTCTTACCTTTAGCAAGTTAATTTTTGTATGTATCTTTTATTTATCCTTAATCTTTACTTATTACTTTAGTAGGAAACTCATATCGTTGCCTGCTTCTATTGCTGAATGCTGTACTGTTGTACATCTGCTAGATAAACTTTGATTTATTAGATTTTTGTGACAGCTTGTCAGATGCCTGTGTCACATTCTGGCTTCAGTTATGGTCTGTGTGTTTAATAAACATGGCACACCTATTCATAAACATTTAGCAAACCTATTCATTTCAAACAGTTGAAAGTCTGATGGGTAAAGCATATTGTTACTAATGAGTAATAAAATACATCATCATGCTCAGAAGTTAAACCAGTAAATCAGTTAAGTTGTTTATGTCAAGAGAAAACATGGAAATACTTTTCTTCGGTCCTCAGCAGCCTCCAGTTTCTTCTGGATGTCATCCAGGGAGACCTCCCTCTTCTTGGGGGGCCAGGTGATGCTGTAACCTGCATCAGTCACTGGTGATGGTGGCTTGAGGATCACCTCAAAGGCCTGGCCAGAAGCCCGCTTGTTGATGGGCTTCACCTCCATGTCTGTACAGCGAGCAAACAGAAGACCAACGATTCATTAGTGGTACAGTAAACAGAACCTGCAAATCCACAATGGAGGAAGACACCATGAGAACTATTACAATAACCAGTAGGACCTAAGAGAAAGTAGTCAGAGATTTACAAACCCCAATAATTCTCACATAACAATTTAAAACGACCTTCATTTGTTTAACAGACTTTCAAAACTGTCCTCCATAGATAATGCTGCAAAGTAATGCATACCTTCGAATTCGCAAACCAGTTTGTTGCGTGACTCAGGATAAAAGCAGGAGCAGATGAGGGAGAGAACAGACAACTCCTTCATCTTCTCTTTGTAAGCTGGAAAAAAACATCACAAGCATGCTCTTAATCATTTTAAATGGGAACTCCACTCAAAATAATAAGCAGATTTATTTACTTAATTGCTTGACATTAATTCCCTGCATCCATAAAAAAGTACTTACATGTTTACATGCACTTCACTTCTCATGAAAACTCGATATTTGCGTTATTATTCATAGAAAAAAAACAGAAGTTCCTGTATTGGAAGTGTGGAATGTAATGTTTAGTATTTGACTGATTTCACTATCAACACTCTGTGTGTATTACTGCATGCCGTCATGAGTCAGTGTTTTCAACATTCTAGAACAATTTGCCACATAAGTCAGAGCATTGCCCACGCTGCGCTAGGTTATGTTTCTCAGTTTTTCATTTTGGGAATTTTATAAATAGGCCTACACCAGCCAGGATCCGCAAACAAACGGTTCCTGATGTCCTTTAATTAAATCAATGTTCAATTTTTACAATCAAAGCTCTTCAGCTCTTTCAGCTCGGAGATGTTTTTCATCAGGGAGACCAAAAAAATTTATGTGACGTACTCTAAACTTGTTTTATAATGCAGTTTCATCCCAACTAAAAAGAGATAGGAATAGACACGTAGTGGGTGGATTTCTTCAAGAACAAAGGTAAGGGTTTTTTTTTCTAAAGATAAAGGAAGGTTATGAAGAAATCTTAGATGATAAGATGATAAAGTGACAAAGTTATGGCTTTTGTGACATAGGTGAAATTACAGTACAGATTCTTTTAGTGCAATAAACCCTGCTGTACGTTCTTTGCTATTTTATGACACTCCCGTATATGTGTGTGTGTGTGTGTGTGTGTGTGTGTGTGCGTGCGCGCGCGTGTGTGTCATGTATACAGATGCAACAGAGAGCAGACGTACGAAGCAATGTCTGTGTTTCAAAATAACGGATAGCTGACAAGTATTAAGTTTCTTAACTTTTTGTGTACACTGCCTCCAGTTAGCGTCGTTGAATTACTACCCATAATTCCTCTGTCTGGAGAGTAAAGAATGAGCCTCACTATCACTGGAACGTTCAATGTGTGGTTAATGTCCTTCTGTAATTAGGCTGGAATTAGTTTTTTTTATCATAAATACTAGCGCATTGGATGCTAAGGACCTCTGTGGAAGACGCTTGGGAGTCCTGGCTGTGCTTTGATAACGCGCCTACCATTCCGGGATTAGCGGGCACAGCCATGTGCTTTGTGATGGAAGCTGAGCTCAGTATGCAACAAGCTGTCAATTCAGGGCTTAGAATCATGCATTACATCAGCAGCCATGCAGAACAGCCCCGCGCTCTCCACAGATCAAACGGAAGACGCAGTATCCACCAGTGAGAGTAGTTACAGACCGGACACCCTTGTGAAGACTGATCGGGGAGTGACTGCAGACTGGGAAATGACGATCGGCGAACGCTGCAGTGACCACCGTGCAGTGCCCCGGTCCTTGCTGCAGCGCCTGGCCCACCTCCGTCAGACAGCTGTGCTACACTAACTACGCAATTTAACAGAGCTGCACCTGGTATAACTGTGTCCAACAAAGTCCAAAATAGGACTGGAAAAAAATACTTAACTAGCGTCTGGTAAAACCAAACATGTCTATTATAAACCCAATAAATGAGTTTATTTTTATGCAGACGTTACAAACCAATCGCGCATAAATGTAGGCTAGATTGACACAATAAAATATACCCAGAGTTTCTAATTAGTAATTAATAATTCACTAAAAATCCCTAATTATAAAATTAGCGAGCGTAATCTCCCTTTGTCAACCTTAAACAAACTGTGAAAACTTCCATATTTTCCTTATATCTGTCCTGTTCATAAGCAGAAACAGAACGTAACCACGTCCAGGCTACTGATATCCATGTCATTTCAAAATATTTGCTTGTAAAAAAAAATATTTAAACAGAATGTTTAAAACATGGAGGCAAGGTATATTTTGAAACATTAGCAGGAGAATGTATTAGAGGCCTTTGGCTGACATCACTATACAGATTGTATAATGCAGAATAGAATACGTAATATATATTACAGGTCTCAGAATACTGAATACAAGACACAATGCATTTATTGTTTTATTAATCATTTACCTATTAATTGCCCTTTCATGTGAAATTCGGTTTTCACTAAGCGAATTTTATATTAAAATTGCTAAATTCGACAAGTTCATTTGTGAAATTACTGAAACAGCTTTATTCCTCCTCTTCCTTGCAGCCGAATAGAAAAGACCAGACTATTGTCAAAAGAGGATTAACGTATCAAACATGACTAACGGGACGACAATGAATACATTATCCTTAAATATTACATTTTAGAGAAAAAATAAATAAACATTTTTCCTGAGTTGCAAAACAGCGAGGCTATTAGCCAACACATACATCGCTTAAAGCCCCAATTTCCAATATCTTCCCATATCTTTGCACATCTCTGTCACCTAACAGTTGCATGAAGATGGCACACACAATGCAATCGCTTTCCACCTTCAATAAACTCGGTTACAGGAAAAAAGAATCATCATTTATTTGCCAATGTTGTGTCCATAATGACTGGCGCGTGTTTTTAAATCATTTTTATTATTAAATTCATAAGGCTTTCAATGAATCTGCTTTGTAATCCTGAATCTTGGGTGGGGTCTCTCTGCATTATGCGGTAGAACCATGCGCTGTGTACGGCGGCAGGTGCGGCATTGTAAATAATACTGCTTGCCGTCTTAAACTAACAAGTTATTTCTGCATTTAATATATCTTCCATTATTATTAATAAACAAGTATTGAATTTTAGTTCGCTCATACTTGGGCAAAGAAAATTAAATTACATGCACATCTTCTTTTGCATCTCTCAGGACGGGTTGCATTTTATATTTCATTGATAGCTAATAAATCTGTGACATAGATGAAAAATCATCGGCCCTTAACCACAGCAAGGCATTCTATTAGCATGCTTTCGTATATGATTTCAAGCCAATCTTCATTTTTATGCGGCAGATTTTGGGCGCTCCCTTTAATTGAACCGGCTCAGAGCATCGGGCATCTTTTGTACCTAGATTTTCGTTGTAAAACACATCTTAGTGCATTTCCTAGTTGGAAATACGAGTGATACTATGTCATTTAGCGTAAAAAATAACAACAAAAACGATCATCCTCTTACCGATCGCAGTTTTAGCCATGGTTTTTCGTTGATGCTGCTCAGTACCGAAGTGAGCGTTGCAGTTTGAGGATGCAGGCAGGAGAAAGGCTGCTTTAAGGCACTTACTCAGCAGATCGGGTCACTGTGGGGAGGAACGGCAATCAGACAGGGGTTTGTGAATTGCAGTCGTCTTCGTAAGCAATGACACTGCCCGCTCCCACATCCTGCTCCCCCGCTCTCATTTATGCATGCATGGAGACACACTTGCAGCACCCCGTCTATGTAAATCGTCAGTATATGTAAGAAAGAGGTATCTAATTATCCCCCTTTCCTACATGGTGCATCCCAGGCTTTGAAATAAATATAATTATTTCACCCAAGACCAAAGCCTGTGTCTGTAATTAATCTTCTGAACCCATGCGAATACACATGCGGTTGGATCTGCTACTAATAATTAATCATGTTTGTTTCCACTGTATTATAAATAATAATCTTACACCATAGCAACATTGTCAGATATTAGGTAACATTTAAGGGGTCCAACTAACGAGGCGTGAGGTTGGTGAATAGGGAATGGGATAGCACAGCTAGATTTTTATGGCAGTGATGTTAATACGTACTAGGTTGCAGTGAACTTAGAACTCAAATTATGGAGGCATACGGCGTGACATAGGGAATACCCTGGATGGCAGACCAGCCCATGATAACATACCACACAATGCTACGCGGAATTTCCATCCGGGGAGGGGGTCATAAAAAGCACCTGGTGTAAGACTGGAGTATACTCTGAACAGGATGTCAGTTCATTGCATAGGACAGATACAGCAGGTACACACAGTGTCAAAATTCTATCCCCAGCCTTGGAAGGCTAAAAGGATGGGCCCTAAACTGGTACTTTTTATACCAAAATTCTGCTAAATGTTAAAATTTTTAATTTTAGCATCACGTGGAAATCTGATGTTAGTAAAAAGTTATTTATAGCATTTAATATCAATCTGAATATTTTTTTATATCAACAACAATGCAAATGTAAAGAAATTATACAGGCTTTTTAGTTTTTATATTAGTTATGACATTTGATATTATGGGTTAACCGTTTTAAGTTTTTGATATATAACTATATAACGTTACTGTTTTAGTGCCGTGATCTGTAATGGAATAATAACAATACACACAATTTTAACGAAAAGCACATCTCACACAGTCAGTCATGGGCTTGGTGTTCCAGGTTATATTTATGCAATTGCAAGTTATTTTATGTCTTATTCTCTGTAAACTATTTAATTATTTATCTACCAGAAATTAAATCAACATTTCTTACATGCATCCACCTGTAGTTAAGCCTCTGACGTTCACTAAAAGCCATCAAAATATATTTCAAAAGATGTTTTGATCAGTTGCTGCTTTGTAAATGTGACTTATTACTAACCGAAATTGTATATATAATAATGTCTTCCATGCCTGCCCATCTAATCTCATTGTCTAATAATCATGTAAACGCTCTGGGTGCACAATAGCTTTCGGAGCAAATAACGCCTCATTGTTGCGTCACGGGCAAGAAGCAATAGAAATCGCCCGTTGGCCTCTTACTTCCGCTTTTGGCCGCGTTTCCGGCAAAATATCTCAGCTTTTGTCCGCCATTTTGGACTGTTGTTGCGTTGTTTCGGCTGCAAGGGGAACTTTGTACTTCGGTCGAACAGGCATCGCTGGCTAGTGCTTGAAAACCACCCATCGGAACAGAATTTTACAGCTAGCTGTCGTGTAATAATATGGAACCGCCAGGAAGCAGTATGACACATGCATCGTTTGAAAGAACGGAGGGTTTCAGTTGGTTTGTTAATTTATCTTGACATGGCTTGTAGATGTGGGAGCTAGCTAGTTAGCTAGCTAGCTAACTTGCGTTAGCTACTTAAAAGGGAAAACAAACAAAAGTGAATCCTGTTCGTTAGCATCCGGAGAGTGCAGGAAAAGTGTACGGAAACTTGGTATACGGGGTACATGTCCTTGACTTGCGGGTTAGCGTGTCGGCTAAGCTAACTAGCGCTCCGCGTTACGTCCGTTTGCCGACTCCTCGGCTAGAGCTTGCACGCCTGGCTACTTCGACGTTAATCGTCAAAACTATGGCGATGGGCGCATCTTCCGTGAAATCGCCACCCCGGTGTCGCCAGCTCGCCGGCTAGTCGACGTACTCTAACGCAGGGATAGCTGTCTAGGACACGGTTTGCTGGGGACCGAAGCGAGGATTGGAGATGTAAAAAAAAAATTGCTATTTACTGGGAGCTAGCTAGGCCGCCATTAGTAACGTACGTCACAGCCCCATAGTAATATGTAGGTAGTTTCTTAACCAGCCGTGCAGGTCCCATTAACACTTCAACTACGCCGTCACTATGAATGCAAACACCGGTGCTGACTCGATGCCATTCGACGTAATGATGAGCGTCTCATTTTCCTTTGCACTCCGGAATTGTGTCCTCCCGGCATCTAAAATGACCTGTCGTAGTCCTGTCTTTCTGTCTCTCTCCTACTTTTACTAAAAAGGTGGACGAAACAGTGTAAAGTCGACGACTAGCTATATACTGAGCCGTAATTTTACTCCAGCTATGGGTGAAGGCGAGAGAAAGCGGACATAACCGGTATTTGTTCGTCTTGCTGTATTCTGAGATCTACCTTGCTGAAATGGCCAGCTTGTCTGTTTTGATTTACCAGAATCAAAACAATTTCGATCCTCATTTGCTTTGTGCCTGGCTATGAGTACTTTGTCTTGATTTATTTAGCCGTTTAATGTACTGGTTATTTTGCAGTTTATAGAAAAACTTTATGGACTGATTTGCTTGACATTACACGTGTTTGGGCTTATATCCAACTCGACTTTCATAATTCGTTGAAATGATCCCCTAAACATTGGAAATGAAACCAATCAGTTGGCTAGCTACTTTAAGCTAGCTAACCCCCTCCCCATATGGACCTGTTCATTGGTAACAAAAAATGTCATAGCCAACTTTATATTTGACACTGCATTTAGAATTAGGGTAGCTGTCTCACCTGGGTATTTTAGCTTTTGTTTATGTGGTATCCTTTATGGAAACTTTCCTCACCCAATGTTATAGTTAGGGATACTGATACTTAGAGAAATACCGTGTAAAACAGCGGCTACAATCAGTGTTCTAAAAATGGGGGACCCAAACTCAAGAAGAAAACAAACAATGAACAGATTACGTGCTCAACTTAGGAAGAAAAAGGAGTCCTTGGCTGACCAGTTTGATTTCAAGATGTACATTGCTTTCGTATTTAAAGATAAGGTGAGATTATGTAGGAGATCTGAAATAATCCCCTACCATTGTTGAAGTGTGGTGTAATATTTAGGCATTGTGTTTTCTGAAAATGTTGTCACATTTTGCATTCAAATGTGCTGTTTCTGAAAAGTGAAAGGTAGAAAACTTTAATTTGGCTGTGGAGTTTCTGCTTTTTAGGAGTGATTTTTTTTCCTTTTTCCTTTTTAGAAGAAAAAGTCTGCACTTTTTGAGGTGGCTGAAGTGGTACCGGTTATGACCAATAACTATGAAGAGCATATTATTAAAGGTGTGCGAGATTGCAGCTACTCGCTGGAGAGTTCCTTAGAACTACTGCAGAAGGATGTGGTACAGTTACACGCCCCTCGCTACCAGTCAATGCGTAGGGTGAGTAGTGTATATGGAGAAGTATTAGTCCTACTGACAGGCTGGTGGTTCTGCTACATCCAGCAGAAGTGTGCCCTGAAATTTGCCCATGTGTCTCCTTAGGATGTCATTGGATGCACCCAGGAGATGGATTTCATCCTTTGGCCTCGCAATGACATAGAGAAGATTGTCTGTCTTCTGTTCTCCAGATGGAAGGGATCTGGTGATGAGTCCTTTAGGCCTGTTCAGGTGATGCTTTTTAATGAAAAACCCTTCAGCTGCTTCTCAGTTATGTTACGATGCTCCCTACAATAATGTGCAGTTTTCTGAAGTGGATGGCAAAAGTTGTCAGTTTGTTTATTAAATGGTCACATTGATAGATCCTGTAGTGCTTTTTTCTTCCAACCCTACATTTATATACAGGTCAAGTTTGAATTTCATCACGGCGACTATGAGAAGCAGTTCTTGCATGCTGTGAGTCGAAAGGACAAGGCTGGAATGGTCATGAACAACCCCAGTCAGTCTATGTTCCTCTTTATGGACAGACAGCACTTACAGGCAAGTTTTGTAATGATAGATGCCTACATCTGGCTGTCATTAGTTTCCATTATGGGAAACTGTATCATATAAACCTGAAATCAAAGCAACTTGCTGTCTATAAAATCTGTAAATGATACAAAACTTTTCTTCTCATGGTATAGTTAAAACATACATTTTCAGCAAAATGACTGAGTTCAAGATTAAAAACAATTAGGCAATTTTCATTGCTCCAACAAGTTGTATTAACAGTATGTGACAAAGAGGAACGTATGATTAATGTTGTCTAAGCCGCACGGTAATTACATTAATAATTCTCATATGCAATCTTCCTTTAAAACAGACTCCAAAAACTAAGGCTACAGTCTTCAAGTTGTGCAGCATCTGCCTCTACCTGCCACAGGACCAGCTGACGTGCTGGGGGGGGGGTGGGATAGACGACCATCTCCGTCCATATATGCCAGACTAGGGTGTCACCGTTGCCACAGAGGGAGAGAAACCCAAGACCACTACTGCAGGCTCACCTCCTTTCTGACACAGATAGTTTTCATCACTCAATACAAGTGAACTTGCGCTTGGGACACTCCTTTTGTTTACCCATCTTCATCCAGGACCTTGGTTCACTCATTCTTTTTCTACGTTCCTGTGTATTTGTTTTGTTCTTTTTTTTGCACTGATTTGTGACCATATCATGAATGATTGTAAATTTCTGATCTCACAGGTAAAATGTATAGCGTTTTAAAGAATTATTTCTATAATCTGTGTTGAGGGAGGCAGGTAAGCCTGGGAGGAATTTGTGCACAAATTTTGAAGATCAGAAAAGCCAGGAAACAAGTTATATTTTTTTGTTTAGGCTTTATTTCCCCCTGCTAATGCTTTACTTGGTCTACTGGTGTCTCCCCGCCTTGGCTTCAGGTTTTATCACCACTTGTCATATGTGACTGCCAGGCAATTCTGACATGCTCTGGGGTGCACAGCCTGTAAGAAAGGTGTGATGAAATTGTGCTGTGAAATTGCAAGGAAAAAACCAAATTAAGCTTTTTTTTCCCCTCTCCTTAAGGATATATTGATACCATGCAGGAAATTCATGGGCCGCAGTCTGGATAACGGAAGTGCATTTTGGGGAATCTCTTTGGGGAACCTGTAAATGAAACTTTTCTGTACCTTGACAATAAAGCTCTGGAGAAGCATTAAAATTGCTCATGCTTTTTCTAAAATGTCTTCAGTGCTTTTTGAAGGAGAACAAAGTTGTCCAAGAGAAGGTACAGGTTTGGATATATTCTGGCTTGTTAAACTGATGAACTAAAACCATGAATGAAATGGTTCTGACCTTGGCATTAGGTGTGTCTCAACCACACCTTTGTCTTAACAGCAAATCATTGTTCTTGGCACACCTAGAACTGCATGTTATACTGTACAGGTGAATTTACAAAAATCAAAAAAGGCTGCAAAGAGTATGGGGTTATGGATGATTATTGAACCTTAACAGAAAACTGGCAGTAAAGTTAGTACTTACAGTAAAATCCCGTTGCACTTTAATTAAGGAACGTGGCAAAACGCTCCATTACATCCAGAGTTGCTGTATGCCTAGAACACAAGGATGCCATTTACTCATCCACACCCCAGCAGACACACATGTGGTATAGGTTATTATATTATGCATGTAGTAATCCAACTTTACCTGACCAGATGTTTGACTATGAATAATCTTGATTATGTATCTGCGCTGGAAGCCTGGATATCACCAGCACACCACGTGCCTGGCAGGTGGAGCCTGTGTGTCCGATATAGTGGAACGAAACTACAACTAATAGTGGCGCTGGGGACTAAATTGTTTGTCCGTTATAAACAATATAGATAAGCGAGTCCACTATTACGGGATTTTACTGTAGGAGCTTGCTGGAGTAATATGCACATGTTTGATTAAGCTGATTCAGTTCACATTCTGATGGTGAGAATTATTAAAATTCCATTTCACTGTTGTCAATGTATTAATTCCTCGGGGAATTCATGCTTTTTTGAGCTGAAGCGTAACAACATTAGGAAGAGAAACATGGCTAGAATTCAGTAAAGCCTGATTGAATAAGCAATTAAGATGATCAGGAAGAAAAGAACCGACATCTACTTTCAGGTCTTTTCAGATATGAAGTCCTGTGATTGTGCAATACGAATTAGGCATATTCAGTAACAGGCATATTCACCCTAATCCATGCATGCATCCCTCCCAATAGCTAATATGGCTTCATTCATGCCCCACAATACACAGACCTTTGCTGTATACAGCCTTATCAATTTTGTATTCTTTTGACACAAAAAGACAAGTGAGATACTGAGGAGAACTGTGTTTTTTACCATGAAAAGAACTAACATACTTAGCATATTGATTACTTAATTTGGTTTTCAAGTTTCCACTAAAAGTCTCAGTATACTTGTGGTTTAATTCAGGTTAAATACATCGTACTACACACCAGCAAGTCCATCTTGTTTGTTTGGGAATTCAGTGCAGTTAAGTGCAAAACAGGAATTTTATTCCAAAACAAACCCTTCATTGTATAAAAAAAGTTTCCTTTCCTCTACTGCAACCTCGTCCGTAGCTAGTACCCATTTGTGGCCACCTGTTGTTAAATTAAAATTAATATTAATTTATACCCTCAGGATATTGTGCTGCACACATAATCATACTCCACTTCATTGAGTCTTTCCTGAACAGCTGCCTTTAGAAGATTTATGGACCATTAACTTGAAATGCTAAGAAGACCAAGCATTCTTTGAATATTCTTTATCTCCAGCCCTGCTGACTTAACAGCACCTACTTAAACTGGCTAATTAATCGGCAAGGTTTTGATGAGCTGCATCATCTGAAATAATGTTTTTTTTTAGTTACATAATAGCTTTTTTTTGACAAGCTCTTCGTAGAACTATCACTTTAATCATTCCAATAAATCTTTTTACTATCACTAGTAAATCAGGTATGTAAATAAACAAGTAGTTTAAGGTTATAAAGCAAATTATTTTATTTTGTCATATCCCGAAAAATGAATAAATCATAAGGTTAAATGAGCATGATTTGGCAGCATCTATTTGCTGAAATATGTAGTAAATATAGAGCATCTACAGTAGTAATAAGGGAGGAATCTTAACGAAATACAACAGTGTATTAAAAATAATTCATACATAACATAATAATGCATCTGAAATTTCATGTACAATGACCAAATATCTAAAATCATCCTTGCTTCCTACAATGCATTCAGCTTCTTCTTGATGTAGGTTCCCACCAGTATCTGCGGACGTAGCTGGTAATCGTGCAGTTCGGCATGGGAGCTACTCAGCTGATCCCCTTCCAGACGGTCCAGCAGAGTGACACACACAATGGCACCTGGAAGGTGGGGTGCACAGAATACAGCACCACAGGACAATGCTCTGACATCATCTAAGGTAACAACTGAAAAACAGGTCAGGTCCGAAACAGGGAAACTCACAGAAAAAACAAACATCTGAAGCCATGAAGGTCCCTCACAATACGAGTGTCCTCTACGCATATGCAGTGAAATCTGGCCAAGTGATGAAATGCTTCTTCACCATGACACAGAATTTTGTGAATTTTAGGTTACTGTCTAAAATAAAAACTAGGAGCTTTCAAAAAAAAAAACAAAAAAACAAGAGTCTAGTTTCAGGGTCCCTTAAGTTATTATCCTATGGTCATGTCATGGTGATCGGACCTGTATGGGTGCTGTAAAAGAGAGGACATGATTCCAAGGGCCCCTGGCTGATAAGCTGTCATGGGCCCTTGCTGACACCCCTGCTGACTGCAGACACGTCATTAAAAGTAATAAAGTAATACCCTTGCAGCTTATTGTGTGTATATATATATATATGGCAGGCCCGCGCCCACGCACGCACGCGCGCGCGCACGCACACACACACACACACACACACACACACACACACACACACACGCGCACACACACGCACACAGGTTTGTAATGATATCATTGTGGGAACTCTCCATTCATTTCTATAGGGAAAATTCTAATCCCAACATGATGAATTTAAGCCCTACCCAACCCTAACCTTAAGTAACCAAACAAAATATGAGAATTTTAGTGCATATAGACTCACATACAAACACATTAAAAATACCACAAACTTAAATAGCTATAGACACAAAAGACTAAAGCCCCTGGGAGCAGTGTACCTCGAAGGCCACTCAGTTTGCACATGGCGGCAAACGCGGTGGATTCCATCTCAATGTTGCGGACACCGGCTTGGTAGGCCTCTGTGAGGTAATGCCGCTTGTCCGCCTCAGTGTAGGAACAGAAAGCTCCATCCAGCCGAGCCTGACCTGGAGTCAGATGACATCATCTCATACCTTCCAGCATGATGAAGCCACTGACTGCGTCAGTCATCTACACAGCTTTCCTTTTGCAATTCAGGTTTAAGGGTGGTGCTAGTAGAAAAGAATATGTGCAAAGAAAAAGACTGTCTATAAATAAAATTATTAAAAATGTATAATTTTTATCAAATACGCTCCTTTTCATTTTGGTCAGAGTAACCTTACAATTCTTCCATAAAAGCTAAAGGCTGCGTGTGTGATTGACACCTTCATAAAAGTCCAGGGTGCACATTGTGTTGCCTATGACCGTCTCAAAGTCATTTAGCTGCTTGCTGCACTGCAGAAGCTCCTCGTTCAGTGTGTCGCCCAGGTCAGTGCTTCTCAACACTTTCTTTCCCAGGATAATCTGCTCAAACTGTGGCACAAAACTGGCATCCACAGACTGCCTGGTGATGACCACAGTGCCTGGTTTGAGGCCTAGGAAGAAAAAGCAGAGGACACATGCAGAGATTGCCAGCATTATGGCAAAAAAAAAAAATCAAGCTTATGGATGATGCACAGTTTCTCCTCCCAGCCTAAAATATGCAATGTAGACATTGATCATTAAAGTTGTCAAAATAACAACTGATTCATATGTCTGAAAAGAGACAGCATGTTGTCTCAAATACCCATAAAAAACCTAAGATACTCGGACAAAATAAATGTGTTCACACATTTAGGTCAGCAAAAGCGTGTGGATCTGTACCTATGCCACCAGAAGTCCCAATGCGCAGCACAGTGACGTCAATGCACCGTGCATGATGCAGGAGCTTGATGAGTTCATTCAACATTATTGCGATGGAGGGGATACCCATGCCGTGCTGCAACACGCAAGAAGACCGACTTTATGCCTGAGACTCAGAGCCAGAGGTACAGCAAACTCAAGATTCCCCATTGTGCTGCAGGATATACAATTCAAAAAGAGATAGTTCAAGTAATGGATTTTTTTGGAATGTCCTAAGAGCAGTGATACTTTTATTAATCCCCGTGAGGAAGCTGTCAGTGCTGTCAGCAAGTTTGGCGTTGCTCTGGGAGGGGGGGTTAAGGGTATAGTGAAGGGGCAACCACCTTGGCGTTGCTCTGGGAGGGGGGGTTAAGGGTATAGTGAAGGGGCAACCACGTTGTCATTGTTCCTGGAGCTGGGGGTTAAGGGTTACAGTGAAGGGGCAACCACCTTGGCGTTGCTCTGGGAGCTGGGGGTTAAGGGTTACAGTGAAGAGGCAACCATCTTGGCATTGCTCTGGGAGCTGGGGGTTAAGGGCCTAGTTCAGGGACCCATGGGTATGTGACTATTCTGCTGAGGCCAAGGGGCTTACCCCAGACATTCCCATTGCAAGCAGGCAAGATTTAAAACCAATATTTTTCAATGGAAGCACCTTGTCATTAATGCATGTGAAACTTCACAATGCCTGATAAATAAAGATCAAATAAATACATCTGGCACTAATGAATGAGAAACGGTAAAAGTGAAACACTTACACTGATAGATAAGACAGGCCCCACTTTGAACATGGAGTAGCGGTCGGTGCCAGCACAGATGTCGGGATATTCATCCTCCGGTTCCCCCAGCTTTAGTTCTCCAGCAATGAACTGTGTGAATGACTTCATTCTCGAGGGACTTCCCCCAACACACACGAACTAGCAGACGGTCAACATGGAGCGAGAAGAGAACATTGGCAATGTTAGTTAAAGTGATGCCAAAGACACTAGGCTACTTGGAGGCGCTAAATGGTGCATAGGGCACATCTTGGGTGAGTCTGTAAAACATGAATGTTATATTTTAAGATGCATTTGTTTGTAGTCTGCTTTGAAATAATGACAGACTTTTGATGTGAAGTGTTTCCACACAACTGATGTTTTCACTTTGTATTCTGGACCCTGATTTTCTACCCACAGTCTTCCTTCTACCATATTTCCAAGTAATCGAGAAAGAAAATTTGAATGGATGCTTTTTACACCTTGAAATGTGTATGGACAACAAAGAAAGTTATTGAAATTTGTTAATTTTTTAAAATAACAGTGTACAGTGTCAGTATGTTGGTGTGCAGGGCGTAGGGACAGTGTACAGTGTCAGTATGTTGGTGTGCAGGGCG
>JABFDZ020000138.1:19995080-20007902 GCA_019775955.2 Pollimyrus isidori | reverse complement strand
CCCTTGCAAGTAAATCTGTGTCAGTGTGTCTCATTTCAAGGTGAACTGATAACTCAGAGCTGAATCCACCCAACAACTGTCCCCTTGAAAAGAAGGGTTATATCCTTTCCATGTTCTTCCTGCAGCGTGCTCCAAGAAATGTGAGCTGACTGGTGTTTTTTGAGTAGACAAGGGCAGATACCAGTGCTTGGTGGTGTAGAGTGATTTGGAAACGCAGCCTACCATTTTCTTCCCATTTCCATGCTCTCTGGACCACAAAGGCCCTGATTTTTCACACAGCTGGAAGCGATTATACAATTCCAGAAAAAGGACTCATCCCTCATTCAGAGTGTCAAATGGAAAGTCAAAATATTTACTCACATCTCTTATTCGAGCCAAAAGCCACAGCTTCGCTGCCGGTCGTTAAAAGCGAATGCTAAATGAAAGCATATTAGAAATGCAAAAGAGTAACGAGATGGGCGCAGAACCCTGACCCTAGAGTGACTACTCCAGCCCAGAAAACTGGTTTGTAGGTGGGAATGGGAACAGCCCAGCTCCCAAGTCACCCTACTGAAAAACAACCATCGACAGTGAGCTACAGCCAGTTCCCAATCTCGAGGTCAGAACATCCCAATACGCCACTTTTTTTAACAAGAATGATACATGAATGTAGCTTCTTAAAACACATCTGCCATTTGATTCATGGTGACTATTACAGTCATTCATGCCAGTGACACCGGGAGCATAAGTACCAGGGTTGGGAGGGATGTGCACCCCAGTATTTAATCTGGCTTCATTCTTCCCCCCAATAAATTAACCTATGTATTTAAATTATGAAGTGGACTCTCCCCATAATATTAAGCTCTCTCTTACGCTGTAGATTCACACTAAATGGTGAGCAGTTATTTTTCTGCTGTTATCAGCAAACACTGCTGGCTGTCTAGAAGCAAATGTAGAAATTTTGGTCAATTGAGAATCTGAAGCAGGACTGAAGATGGAAGCAAGTCAGTGAATAACCATGGATGTGACTGAAGCTACAAACTCTCAGGCAGATAGATACCCAAACTCTTATTGGCCTCTCAAGTGCTGTATGTCAATATCAGTAGTAGGCCTACTGTACAATAATTCATTTTGCTCTGACCTACCTTGGGGAGCACACTAATCTGGAATTGTTTCCATGACGACACAGACCTCATTCTCATCACAGCGTCTACAGAACAGTCACGCATCTTGTAAGCGTACACAAGCAATGTGCAAGCATGCGCCGAGTGCAATATGTTTGTCAAGACAACAGCAGACAGTTCTTGTTGCTGTCCTCATTGACGGCTTAAGGCAATCCATTCTAGCCCCTTGGTTTACACAGACATTTGTTGTTATGGGATATAACTCAAGGGATTGTTTAATGTATTTGCAGGCTTGCTGTACATTAAATGTCACATAATACAAGAGGTTACTTGTTCACGCACCTTTATAGCATTGTGTAGATCCTATACATGCAACAGCATAGAAAATGATCAAGTATTATTCCACGATTTGTTTTGTTTTTTTGGTGCACTTACAGTATGTAGTAAGTTCCGTACACTGTTGTATACTGTCTTAACTGTTTTCAGATTGTGCTGTGCTAATGAGACAAAAACTACTCATCTGCAATGAGATCCATCATCCATCCATCTTCTAAATGCTAATCTCAGTCTGGGTTTCAGTATAAGATACATTCATTATCAAACAGGAAAATGATCAAGTTTGAGTCATGTTATGTATTTAATATCACTGTAAAAATGTAAATGCCAGCTTCAGTAAGACATACATGTTCACCATGTTTTTATTCACAAAACTGGACAAAAGGTGATATTTGCGTAGCTATTTTTTATATCTAGCTTGTCTTATACCTTGGCTATTTTCCTCCATATTCAAGATATCAACATCTAACTCCTTATCCCGGCGAAGGATATTTGGAATCTATTCCACACAGCAGAGGTTGGAGTACACCCTAACCCTAACCTGGAAAATTCACACACAGTCATGCTCAGTGTTCAGTTTACAGATATCAGCTAGCCTAAATCTGTGTCTTTGAATCGGGGGGGAACCAGAGTCCTTGGAGGAAACATGGACAGAACGTGAGACTCAAACCCCTTGCAGGGTGCTTGCAGGTGTAAGTCAGCAGTGCTACCTACAGCCACGCTGCTACTCTCCAAAAGTAAATGTCAATATAACTGAAAACTTCCAAAAGCAAATAACAGTGAGCGATAGTAAATATGTCTTTGTAAGGTCATCATCATGCTGTGGGTGACATCACAGTCATGAAAACAGGGGTGATGGGATACATAGAGAAATGGCACATGTCAAAATCATGGTATCTGTGAAATGTCATGTATCTGTGATGATCTAGGAGCAGAAATACCCCCAAACTTCTGACACAGATGTAATTTACTTAACAATACACATCATTCTTTGTCATCTTTTCTGTGGAGTGAAACCATTGCTGACACATGATGTATGTGCGAGGAGAGCATGAGGAAGCGGTATTCTGGCAGGGTATGAAATATATAAACCAAGCAGTCGATTTACGCAAAGTTGGAAGATAGAGATATCCTGCCCTCTGAATGGTATGCTTTTGGCAGACATACCTGTAAGTAAAATACTCATTAATCATAACAGGGAGTAATGAGGGTCTCTTTTCAGAAGACCTTGCGTTATTATAAATGTAACTGAACAGGGCTGTGTTTCCCAAAAGCATTGTAAGCCTAAGTAGTCCGTAAAAATGATCGTACGAATGATCTTAATATTACGGTCTGTTTCCCAAAATCATCATAACTTAAGTAGCACTTGAAAATCTTCGCAGATCTACGAGTGCTCTGGAGTAATTGTAAAGCCTTAAGTGCATTGTTTCAGCCATGTTGCTAGTGTCTCCACCCCTAAGTATGTGCTTATTTAAATGTTTCTCCTACTAGCAAATGCACATCAAGTGAGGAAAATTAGGTTCAACTTTTCAAAAATAAATGTAAGAGCTTATTTATTATTTTACTTATGTATTTATTTTGAAGGGCGATAAGCAAGTGTTGATAAAGAGAATGATATTTAATTATACTTAATTAAGCTTTCAGATAAATATCGAAAATGATGTCATTTCCAGCAAGGACTGTTAGACTTTGTTTTATGCAAGATTGGAGCAAGACAGTGATTTTACAGAACAACATTTCCAGTTAATTTATGTTTTTAAACTTGCTCAAGAAGAAACTACAGAACTTTTTATGTTATTCGAGTTGAATATACATTCAAACAAGTAGAAAAAACGGAAATCAAAGCTTAGATGGATTGCTAAAACAGCATGTGCAACAATGACGAGCCACTCTACAGCGTGACATTTCAGCACGTGACCAACAGATATATCTGTAACCCTAACCCTAGCGACTACTAAGTAGCACTTAAAGCAGGGATACGTGCAACTTTGTTAAGTGCATGTTTGGGAAACGCATGTGAAACAATAACGAACATTCGCAAAATGACTCGTAGAAAGCGCTCTTAAGCGCTAGGATCAATCGTTATCGGGAAACGCAGCCCAGAACCGTATACTCTGAGGCAGAAGAGAGAAACCAATGGACAAGTAGGACAATAAGGCATTACATATATGGCTATATTATAACATATTCTTAGGCATGGGGGCTCAGGACTCTGCGGTCATGTGACATCCCACTGCTTTCTGGCAAGGCTCACTACAGCCACAACTGGTGATTCCTGAAAACAGATGCAGTGCTGATGTATCCATAAATAACTGCTCAAACCTCTAAAAGAGCTACAACCCCCCCCCCCCCAAAAAAAAGAAAAAACTCTTGAACACCAAGAAATTATACAAAATTCCCACAGAATCTGATTTAATCAGTACAGTTACAGTACTTTGCAAGTATATCTGCAGATGTCCTGTTTAACAAAGGTCTGTTTGTCTGTGCTCAATTACTGATTATGTGGCAGTATTTTTGTAGCAAACGAATAACAATCTAATAAGGTTATTTTTCCCTTTCAATGACACAGTCAAAAGCTGCGGAGGAACAAGATTCATTCCTACAGGGTAGCTGAGTTTCCCACAGCTGAAAAGCATCCAATGAACAAGACTGGAAAGACCCCAGAAGCTGCCATCCAATCAGGTTTGGGGTCCTGGCTCATGGTGGCAGCAACAAGATTACCTCTGAGACATATGACTTGATTTCATTAAAAGTTGTTCACCATTATTCCAGGAACAATGTAACTTACAGCAGAACTAAAACTAATTTACAGGTGAGAATCAACTATACATGTAAATATCATTATCTCCATCAGTTATTAATTTGACTAGTTTACTGCAGCACAGTCAAATAACTCAAGGTGTTAAAAGCAAAACATTTGACTTGTATTTGTCAGTAAATGATAAACATTAACTTTATACTCCAAAAGTTCACAGAAATGTTTATCACATATGCAACTGGAAGTGAAAGAATTGGCTCCATTCTTGGTCAGGCAAATCTCCAATCTATATTCAATTATATCGTGTAGCTATTAAATTGTGATTATTATGATTATCGACCTCACCAGACCGTTCACCAGCTGGATAACAATACAATAACAAATTACACGGTCTTGAAAGGCTAATCAAACTAATCAAAATGAGAAATATACCAATAGAGGAGTCACACAATTAATCCTCAGCAGTTAGACTATTTAGAACAGTTAGCTACACCGGTCGGGAATAAAAGTCATCATTTCGATGTTAGTTAGAATGTGCGTAAATTTATGATTGACATAATATTAATAAAAAATAATTATAATAAAGACTACTATGGTTAGATTGCCCAAGTTTGGGTCAGTTGTTGTTGGGGGACTTTAGCCAATGAGAAATGTCTTGACTGGCCGGCCAACATCTGTATTGTACTTGGCTGAAAAGCATTCAGGGTTGCCAACCAAGAATGTTTCCCACGAGGGGAGTTAAAGGAAAATATTCCCCGAGCTCAATCCCTTCTCTTGTTTTTCAGAGCTCATATGAAAAATTAATGCGCAGACATCAATAATGACCCCCAATGGGTCCCTTCTCTTTCTACAATGGAAGGGAGAAAACAAAATTGGAGATAAATCGGATAGGCACCACCGTAATGAAATTATTTTTACATACACATTACCGGGGTTTTTTAAAAAAATGGTGAAAAAGTTATCAACAAAAAAAAAGCAGAGAATTCAACGTTAGAATTAAACTATGGATTTACGATGAGTACTGTCTTTTCCCCCTATTCGCGTGAAACAGACTTACGCTTTAATTGCATCATTGAAATGTCCGATTCAATTTGCAATCAATAGGACGTCCTACTTATCATTCTATAGCAAAAAAATCTACATTATTTGAAGAATAAAAAAATTATTTTATTCTTAAATGTTGCCGCAGTGTTTAAAAGTTTAGAGGGTAGAGAGTGTTTTCAATCAAACTGATAGGGCGATGACTTTTAAGTCGTCGTAGACAGAAACGTTGCTGGTTCACATTGCAACAGGGAGCCACTGTGTTTCTGTGACAAAATATCTAGGCATAAACATCACACGCAAATACGCGAAGAATCTAAAAGTATTATTTAAATCGAGCTTTCTAAATATTATCTGCGACTTCGCGCAAATTCGAAAACATATATGCAAGTCTACATATAGACCAGACTTGTAACCTCCATAACTGTACAGAAAATCACAGCTACGGGACTTCAGACATTGTTTACAAAAAGGGTACATATACATTGCCAAATAACATAAGCTATATATACAGATTTCATAGAAAACGCAAACGGCATGTTTTAAATAAAATTCCCTTTCAATAATAATAAAAATTCTAATTACACACACTTACCCAGAATACTGTTAGTAATTCCCAAAGATCCGTATTCAGTTATGTCCGTTGATAATCTCCATTATTTGATTACGGCCGTAGTTTTTGTAGTTTTTTAGTCTAGGAAAATCCGAGCCTCCAGGACTGCGAGTACAGTCAGAGACCGTACCGGAGAAGAGAAGAAAACTTGCGGAATAACAGAGGCATGCGTTTATTCGGGCAATATTGTATGTATTATATAACTCCCGTCTTTCTCTCTGCGCGATTTCATAAATTTTTCAAATGTGCAAAAGTGTTTCTCGCAAAAAAAAATATTATGATCGCAATACAGTATGATTATAATGCTGACGAGCATCCAGAATTTAATTTCTAGGAAGGCGAGAGCAGTCCCCGTGCCAGCAGGGCAAACTCCGTCAGGTATCCCACTCGATGGGCGTGTCGGCCGGTGGGAGGAGTCGCTGGTGGCGGCTGCTCGCCGTCTATTTACGCGACAAAGCGCACGAAATGCTTCAGATGGAAACTAGCCTGAGTGACCCATGATAAAAGGGCCTGCATTGTACATTGCATTTTTTTCTTCTAGAAACAACCCGGTTCTTGTTCTTGGCATCACCTAGTTGTTACGAGACACCTACTAAAATGGTCGTATCATAATTTTTTTCAGTGTTCTGACCATATTCCGACAGTATTAACGTATAGGCCTAATGCCAAAAATCTTATCGCCGTATTATATTGGCAATTAAGTTATGAGTCTATCCAGTCACCCACCATTCGTCCATTCCTATTACACCGAAGTCTTATTTCTTATTAGTAATAAATCTTATTCTCTATTACATGTACAGTCTCACTAGTCTCTTTATGTAACAGATGTTTTCGTTTTGATTGCTATTTCATAGTAATATTTCCTTTATCAGTATACCTCGATGACGACATTTAACGCGTTTTATTACTATGAGGGATTTTACGTAACGTGGGGGCACGTGGAGCGGTGCTCTAGATCCAAATCGGCGACTCGGTCACATGCCCTCAGCTCAAGCGATTGTGCATCAGCCAGCGCGCAGGGAGGGAAAAGACAGCTTTTCTAACATGCTGCCTTGTACAGTTTCACCAGACAGATGGAGGGCTGCACGTTAAATGAACCAAAAAGCTGAAACTCGTTTAAGTGAAAGTACTCTCATTCTGAGTTACAGACTGAAAAACTGTTTTTAGCGTCACTGAAAGGCTTATAGTCTTAAACTATTAAATGTTTATATTAGAAGTGTTAATTGTAAACAAATGTGATGTGCCGTATGTAGTATGCAGTTCTTGCTTTAGAATATGGCCTAACTTTCTTAAATCCAGAGGCGGGAAAAAGAGTTATTTGTTCTCTGAACATATAGGCCTACACAAGTTCAGATTGAAATAACTTGAATAACTTTTATGCAGTTTTTCAGTATTAGCCTGAACTACCAGGTTACTAGATGTGCAATTTTATTACAACAAAAAACATCTTAGCGTTGTGTGCAACTGCATCATATACTTCACATTTGCACTGCCGAGGTTTCACAGGCATGCAGTAATGTTGTTAATGTTGTTAATGTTGACATGCGCGTGGGAACTGCTTTCTCGAATGAAGCCGCCCTCATTCGTCGTCAGTCGACCTAAATATCTGTATTCTTAATTTCTTGGCCTTAAAAAAACGATATGAAGTCAGACAGGCTGGGAACTTTGAAGGTCAAAGCATTTGGCTATATCGCCTTGCCTCATTCATCGAGAGAAGCCCGAACTTCCTAAATCATTTACCAGATGGCATGGCGCGCCAGTTTAAACACCTGATATGAAGCCATCTGTCATGTGATATCTATGACTGATAATGGCCTGACAGCACATGCAATGGCTTGGATCCAGAAGTCAGTCCCGTTCTCCCCTGATAGGACTGGCAGCCCTCCAGTGGACCGTGGAACAGGTGGAGGCTGGGAGAATATGAATAACTGACCATGTGCTACAACAGCTCACCGCTTCACTTGAATGCTAATGACGAGGTAACTGTTTCAGTCCTCTGCTTAGGAATAAAAAAGGCAAATAAGAGGTACATGTCTGAGCTGATATATGTAAAGACCCACATAATGGGAAACGTAATATTTAAGATCAGGGTGCTTAAATGGAAGGGAAATGTCATATGCGTAAAGCTTGCCAGAGGAATTGGAAGATGAAAATATTATGACACAACAGTACAGTACAGCCAGGATGATTGTTAAGAAGAATGGCAGTTTAAATGTTTTGTTCTCCATCTATAATGGAATATAACCCTGCATTCCTGACCAGAATAAGTAGCTGGATAGTAAATGGACACAGAATAGAGGCAAGGTTGCATGAACACAAAGACATTATACATTATACTACAGGTGGCATGTTCTTTCAGAGAAAGATATCGTTCTAGGCTTTGTTTTTATATAAAGTGCCATATATTAAACCATGCCATATGCTTATTCAATTACCTGTGTTATTTACTGTTTAAGTCTGTTATGTAAACAGGTTTTTATTTCTCCTAAGTTAATTCTGCATTCCTGTTGGACAGTTAACCTAAATACCGACTGTTTTGTCACACACTGCTAACGACCCATAAAGCAAAAATTGTGTTATGCTTGCCTTCTGTAATCAAATTTTAAAAACATGAGAATAACCACAGGAATGTCTCAGACAGTTAGATGAGTCAGTGAAAATAGGCACTTAGATTCACCTTGTTTTTTAAATAAATATGTTGTGTAACAGTTGACCCATCTTGATAAATATGATTCTCCTATAAATAATTCACATCTTAAATGTTATAGTATTTTTATGCATTTATACACTAGTAAACCCCTGTACAATACTTTGGCTATATGTACATATATGGTACTGTGCAAAAGTCTTATGTAGTCTAAGTAACCTTTAGTCACCTAAATATTTTGGACTCTTCCCATCCCCCAACTAATATAATTAATCAATACCTCACTGACTTTCTTAAACTAATTAAACTGATTAATAAATTGAGCTGGATGTCTAGTGTAACAAACACATGGAATGGCTGGGGTGCCCTGAGGAGATGTTAGGAGAATGGAGGAAATCCTTGTTAGTTTTGCTGTGTTACTCCTAATTTTTGTATGTTCTAATGTTAAATCGTGTTCTGAGGACATATACACCTACTACTTAGAGAAATAGCTTTAAACATTTCTTTTGACTGCCTAAGACTTTTTCACAGTGCTGTATATCTACACACACACACATACATGTACAATGTACAATATATATGATATTCCTGTTTTATATGTTTTTTGGTCAATGCCAAAATAATGCTTTGATACTTCAAAGGCTAGATTAGGGTTAGGTTGGTTGGGGTTGAGAAACAGGAAGCAGTTTGATGAGGTTGTTATGACAGCAGAAAGCTCATTGTTAAATCCTTGGTCTCCTATCAGGAACAGTTTTCCCAGTTTCTGGAGTCATATCTCCTGATTGGTGACAGGTGAAGCAGGAAGGCAGAACCACAAGAAATTATTTTGTCATACTGTCTGACATCTAGAACAGTTAAGGCGAACTTGTAGATAGCTGCAGCATGGCATGCTTCAACATGTCTCCTGCCTTTACCATTCTGCAGCATGTTATCTTTACAAAGTAAATTAAAATTAAAAGAGGCCAACAAACTTTCAATACAAAAATTCTTAATAGCACTTTGCTTTGGTGTATAGATCCAGTCCACTGCAGTAGAAGTGCTGTGACATCCTGGCAGCAAGTGTTCGTCATGAAGTTCTTAACTGAAAATAACTAGGTTTGCCGCAACCTTGCTGTGGGCCCGGTTTCCGTGCTGACGGTGCATGTTTGTTGATGCCGCCATATGGGTCGGGGAGAGTAGTCTCTAATGGGCGGCCTATGTGGGCGCGAGCAGCCCGGCGCTGCCCGTGGCGTCCTCACACAAACACGCACAGCCCTTCCTCCTGTCCAGCCAGATGGCGGCTCTATCTGTTGCCAAGGAAGCAGAGAATTAAAGGTTACGCCCACCAGATCTGACAGGCCGCCAGTCTCAGCTGGTGCGGAATATTTGGCGCACCTGCTTATTGGGCAACGTACATTGGGCTCGATTGTGCAGAACGAGCCCAACGCTAGCCTGCTATCTGTATACCAGCCCGCGCGCAGAAATATATACGCAGACATATGCCGGCTGCATCATACCATGTGACAGGCAGGGCGTAAAGAAAGAGATCGGCGTGCCCCAAACTCGCGGCTTCCAGGCGGGAGCCGTTAATCGCGGGGAGCTAGCCGCAAATGATTTGTCAAAACAAAGTCACTTAGACGACTTTTACTGTTAAAACAAAATATGATTGCATTTCAGAAGAACAAACAGCTTGTCTTCGGGGCGTGCTGGCTGTGGGACTCTGCAGACGGCGTAGTTGGCTGCGGAGCTGGAAGCCGCGGCTGAGACGGAATAACGGCGGAGAAAGTTTCATTTTATCAGTTTTTCAAAGCAGCCTGAATGCCAGACAGGGGCCCAAATGGCCGTCATTCAGGAATGTAATTGGCTTCATCTTAAGAGGGAGTGAGATTAACACTGTTCTTTAATGAGTGACGGCATCAAGCGTTGGTGTTGAGCTGCTTGGTGACCCCTCCCTATGAACAGTGTCAGTCCAGCAGAGCAGAGGACAGTCCTCATCACCTGGGTGTTAGAGGTCGGGAAACCTTCTGGGTTAAACGTCGTTTTTTCTTTGATGTGTGGTGATTCTCCACATCCTAGCATACGAGGTGCTCACTGCTTTATGATGGTTCCACTTCTGCTGCTTGGCCTTTATGATGATGTGATAGCGATTCACATTCAATAATCTGCTTTGAGTTTTATCTGTTCCCAGACTAGCGACATGCTGTACGATACTTTCTACCGATACTGGGCGGGGGTAGCCTCACTTTCAGTCTCTGTACCATTTCTGAGCGTAAATATTTTGTACAGTGTTATACAGCGGTGGGGTTTTTTTAATCAAATAAACCAAAACATAAATTACTTGAATTTTCGGTAACGTTTTACATTAAGTGCACCTTCATAATGCATTCATTAGTCATTCATAGAACATTCACTGCACCTTCATAATGCATTCATTAGTCATTCATAGAATGTTCAATGCACCTTCATAATGCATTCATAGAACATTCATAGGCAGCATGCAAGTACACTTTAACATCCTAACATCCCTTAACAGCTTTAATATACATTAATAACCAACATTACATGATTATACAATTATAATGTTTGTTATTATTATAACATGTTTGTTATTAATGTATATTACAGCTGTGAAGGGATGTTTGGATGTTAAGGTATAAATGTATTTGTTCCAATCGCAGACAAGCAACCTGTTACACTGATCAGTGATCACAGCAATCACCTTCATCCTTTTTGCTCAGTTCATTTATTTATTTATTATAGCAGAAGTGTTTTAAATTTTGTCCTGTGTTTTGTATGTGTCTAGCCTGCCATCTGACATACAGCTTTGATGAAATACAATATCAAACATGGAACATCTCCTCTTGTGACCCAGGAAGTATCAAAGCAGTATGACACGCGCCATTATGTTGTCAGCTGATGGGGCTTTTAAAACATGCTGCATGATGTCATACAGGGGAGTGAACCTGACTGGAGAAATGGCTCATTCCTCTTTATAGCCAATGAGAAACGCCCCTGAGCCCACTATGTGCCAAGGAGGTGGCTACTCAGTTGTTTGCCAGCCCACTTAATTCCTCTCCAGCCAACACAATGGCAATTACCTTTAGCCAGTATAGTAATTAGCATCACAGAAAACGGCATTTTGTCGTGTGACATGATGCTTCTCTGTTTCCTTCTTCCAAAACAGGGTCTGAACCATAGCTGGAGTCCGAATTGTTGATGATGCTTTTTCATTGTAGTCGGACTCAAGCAGCGCATTACTCTTTGCCAAAAAAAGAGAAACTTTTACTTTGGAAGGTAGCCCAAAATGTGCCTTTGGCAGATGTTTCAGCAGAAGGTGTTTGCAAGCTGTTCGTTAATGTACCACCATATGAGGCACAGTATGACCACCACAATAACCAATAAGTAACACTATCAGTGCACGGAGGACCATGCCAAATCCACCGTCTGTTTTTGGGATATTAAACTTTCCGGAAGAGGATGCACAGAAAGTCCGTGGTTTGCACAGGGAGGGAATGAAGGAGTGGCGATGGATAGATTTACTGTAATATTTAGCAGCAAAAGTTGACGGTTGCTAAATGCTGGCTGAATAGGAATTTCGGCGTGATAGATGATTTGCTGTAACATTTGTGTCACATTCAGAACAGACATGCATCTCACTGAACTGTGCTCTGCCACATGTTTGGATCTCATGCCTCTCCCAGGTTTGTCATGATTTCAGATTTGACATCTGTGTGAAGCACAAAAAAATGGAAACAACTTATATGGTATTCCAGCATTTACGGTCTTTCACCACAGCAAACTTACTTCACATGAAAGACACATTTTTACAAAACAAACAATAATAATCCTATACTTTTTCATGGGAGAAATATATTTACATCACATGCTCAGCATACTGTATGAAAACAAACACGAAAATGCCTGTTGTCAAAACAAGATGCCATTTAAACATTATTTATTTACATGTTTGTCTGTGGAAATTAAAGCGATGGATCTGTGTTGCCTCCACACATTTTTTTTGTCTTTTGCAAACAGGTACAAAAATAATAAGCTATTAAAATTCAGCTAATGCGTTCGTAGTTCTGCGGTCTAGTCAGGAGACGTGATTTGTTGGCTATAGCGAATTGGGGGCTGCCATCTGCTCACACCACAGCAGGGCGGCGCCCTCCATCTGCTGCGCTTTTCTCCTCTGCCGCTACGGTGGCACCGGCTCAGATGATGAGGAAGTTGGACTCGTGCTCCTGATATGTCACTCGCCACCAGGCCAGCTGTAGCGTCCCTCCCTCTGAGACGCCCGCCCCCCCTCCCTCACCCGCACCAGTCACTTTCGATTACCTGCCTCTAT
>JABFDZ020000138.1:19974246-19994980 GCA_019775955.2 Pollimyrus isidori | reverse complement strand
GCACCAGTCACTTTCGATTACCTGCCTCTATCCATCGCCTCCTGTGTGACCCTTGCAAACTCTTATGCTGAAAAGCAGGTCGCAGGTTTTTCGTTGCAGGGTTTGCCGCTCCCCCCCCCCCCATCCTGAATTAGTGGCAGGTGTGAATTAGCAAATCCGAACACATTTGGTTTGTCCTCTTGGAGATGTATGCAGTCCCGAGGCTTGGAGGGTTGAGAGAATCATGCCGGGGAGGGGGGGGGTCGGTGCCATAAGATCACGCAGTGCGACACGCTGCCCGTTCACTGGCTCATGTTTACATGAGTGGGAAACAACGGTAATGGGACAATGGAGACTTTCAGCAACAAATAATACTGTTGCATTTCACAGTGAATCTGGGGGCTTTATTGTCATGCCGCCCATATTCAGGTGTACAGTGGTACCAGACGACGTCCCCTTCAGGACAGTCATGCGACACACGGTCAATGAGCGTCAAAATACATATACACACACTCATACCCACGTATGTATATCAAGTATCATGTTGTTTATGTGTTTTCTTGGATTACATATTGAGATGATACGGATAAGGGCTCTGTGGTAGCTCATTGGATAGCATAGTTGCCTTAAAATCCATCCACCCATTTCCCAACCCACTTGCCCCACTGGGTGGCGGGGGGTCCGGAGCCTATCCTGGAAGCAATGGGCATGAGGCAGGGAACAACCCTGGATGGGGGGCCAGCCTATCGCAGGGCACATTCACACACCAACCTATAGGCAATTTAGTAACTCCAATTAGCCTCAGCATGTCTTTGGACTGTGGGGGGAAACTGGAGGAAACCCCATGACAACACAGGGAGAACATGCAAACTCCACACACATGCCACCCAGGTGGAGACTTGAACCCAAGTCCCAGAGGTGCGAGGCAACAGTGCTAACTACTGCACCACCGTGTCACCCCTGCCTCAAAATTTTACTGTTATATGTTATGCATATATTACATGCCCCCACAATGTGTAAAACATGTTATTTTTAAGTTGTGGGGATCTTTTTTAAGGTCCCCACATGGAGAAACTCAATTTTATTAAAAAAATTAGTGACTGCAATTAAAAAACCAAAACAGCTAAAAGTCTTTTGTTTGGTTACTTATGGTTAAGGTTAGGGCTGGGATTGGGTCATCTACAGCTATGAATAGAAATGTGTATGCATGTGTGCAAACTTGCATATTCCCCGTTTCCACCAAGTACTCTGGTTTTCTCTCCAGTCCAAAGACATACAGTTAGGCCAATGTTTTCCAATACGATCCTCAGAAACACACAGATAGTCCATGTTTTTGCTCCCTCTGAGTTTCCTGCCTGCCCCAGCTGTAGGTCCCCAAAGAATGGATTGGGAAACACTGGGTTTTGCTAATTATGGTCTTTAATTTGCCTATAGCAGTGTGTGTGTTTGCCTGCTTTTCACTATGCTCCAAACCCCCCCGAATCTGTACCAATTAAGTACTGGGAAAATGGATGTGAGGATGGTTTATTTTATGCTTGTCTTTGCAGATGATCAGAAAATATTGCTCTGGCATCTTCCGGCTATATATCTACATCCAAAGATGGTGACGCTATGCGCACATTAAGTATGAAAAGGTCGATGTTTCTGTTGCCAACCACAAGCCCATGGTGGACACTTGTGGACAGCATCATCTTCAAGAGACAATCAGACTCCTTACAGCTCCAGCTTGGCACCTCATCAGTAAGTAAGTATAGTTTAATTTGAGGTCACACATGCGAGTTGTGAAGGGGATCCCGTATGTGCCGATCTCAACACCATACAGTATGCAAATTACGTTTGTTTAGGATCTCTTAATTGTACTCCAAAAAAACCCGAAAACACCAGACCTGATTTCTACTTGTGCTACTTACTTGACCAAGAAAAATACCCAGAACCCATTGCACAGCTGGTTATTGGCTCCCAAGACATAAATATTACACTTTGCTTAGTTCACATTTGGCTTCTTCTGACTATATCCATCCATCCTTCTTCCATAACAGCTTTTCCAGCTCAGGGTTGCTGTCCCAAGCAGTACCGGGCACAAGGCAGGGGAACACCCTAGACAGGATGCCAGTTCATCACGGCCCATAAACCGCACACACACACACAAAGACTCATGCTATGGGCAATTTAGGGGTGCCAATTTGCCTAACTGCATGTTTTTGGACTGCAGAGGGAAAGTAAAGCCCCAGGAAGGAACCCACATGACATGGCGGGGGGGGGGTGAAGGTGAATTTCAAGCCCCAACCCGGGAGACCTTAGGCTATAGTGCTAATAGCTAATTAAACAAATGATATATATATCCAAGCTATCACAAGGTATATCACGCTATCGAGTAGCAGGTGAACATGTCTGAAGGAATTTCACGCATTAGAGCAAGAAATACTCTGACTGGATTCCAAACAGGCAGAGGGGACTTTTGGGTAGGGAAGGGGGGGGGCAGATTTTCTGGATTCATATTAAGTGCCGTCTCTCGGCAAAAAGGAAAAAAAGGCACAAAGCAGCGTGGGTGAGAGAGAGCGGGCATCCAGGGCGGCTCCTTTGGCACGCAGTGCCTGACAGATTGGCCTGGCGTGCCACCATGGGGCCTGGCGCAGATGGCGCAATTAGGGAGCGCGCAGAGAGAGCGGGGAATCCATCTTTGATCCGCACCTTCCTGCCAGACCGTCACCCGCTACAGTAAGATAATGTGGTGACTGTGTCTGGGAGATGGATGACAGGAAACTGCAGCTCGAAGGCAACTCCTGCGATCGATTCGTAAGAATCTCATTAGGCAAACAGGAGGATGATGGGAAAAGCTACGACTTACCAGACTCAGTCATTTTTATCTCATTCACACATTGCAAATAAACTATATGTACATATTGATTAGAAGAGACATGCATGGGGAAAATTATCCATTGTTATCCTATACATGTAATCTCAGATTGTTTTATTCGGGTTTTAAATTAATGAGATATATGCTTAGTATAATTCAGTCCCTAATAGCTAAAGGAAAAACTATACATGAAGGTTAGTAGACTAAGTTCCAGTGTGACAGTAACATAAGGAGACAGTGTGGCAGATTACCTAATACGACAATAACAGCACACTTGGGATTTGACAGAATCGACCCTCACCTCACATTGCATCTATAACATTCCAGGCATTTTTCTTTAGTTTCGCTTTTGTTGAGCGGTTCTGGTTCAGCAAGCCACTGTGCTGGCCTGCTGACACAGTTACTGTATGTGATTAGCTCCAGCTTGCACGTAAGACACGCTTAAGACAAGCTACATACTATGGATAAAAGTGTTGGGACACACCTCTTCATCATTGAATTCAGATCTTTCATTCAGACCCATTGCCAGTGGTATATAAAATCAAGCACCTAGCCATGCAGTCAGTTTTGCAAACTTTTGTGAAGGATTGGGTCAGTGAGCTGAGTGAAGTCAGGGCTGGTGTGGTCAGTCAGGCCACGTAACAGTGGATTCACCAAGTGTTGAGGCACATAGTGCATGAATGTCGTCTCCACTTTGTTGACTCCAGAGTTCCAAACTTCCTCTGGCATTAACCCCATGCAGCACAAAAACTCTGCACTGCAAGCTTCATAAAATGGCTTCATGTCACCAAGGGCAATGCTAAGCATCAAATCCAGTGGTGTAAAACACACCACCACTGGACACTGGAGCAGTGGAAACATGTTCTATGGAGTGACAAATCACACTTCTCTGCCTGGAAGTCAGATAGAGGAGTCAGGTTTTGGTAGGTGAAAAGGAGAATATTACCTGCCTGACTGTATTCTGCCAGCTGTAAAGTTTGGTGGGGGAGTGATAATGGTATGTGGTTCTTTTTCAGGGGTTGGGCTTGGCCTCCAGTGAAGGGAACGCTTAATGCTTCAGCATATCAAGACTTTTTGGACAATTCTATACTTCCAACTTTGTGGTAACATTTTGGGGAAGAGCCCTTTGCTGTTCCAGCATGATTGTACCCCAGAGCACAAAGCAAGGTCCATAAAGACATGCCTGGGTGAGTTTGCTGTGGAAGAACTTGACTGGCCCACACGGATCCCCAACCTCAACCCCATCGAACACCTTTAGGATGACTTAGAGTATACAGATTGCGAGCCAGACCTTCACATCCAACATCACTGCCTGACATCATAAATGGTCTTCTGGATGAATTGGCAAAAATTCCCACAGACACACTCCAAAATGTGGTGGAAAGCCTTCCCAGAAGAGTGATAGCCATTATACTGTAGCTGCAAAGGGGGGGGCAACTCCATACTGATGCCTATGGATTTAGAATGGGATGTCATAAAAGTTTCTATATGTGCAATGGCCTGGTGTCCCAATATGTTTATCCACATACTGTAGTACATCATTGGTAGTCTTCAGGTTATATGCAAGATGGCAACCGCAAAATGGCAGAGCGCATACATACAGTATCAGCTACATCAGTTCAAACTAATAGTCTTCCAATGAAATTCAGTACATACAAGTGGAATTTTTGATAGTCACCTGATTAAGACCATCTGATGTACAGACATCTCGTACTTACAAACAGACTGGCTTAAAATCTATTCCAAATTTGAATTAAACAAAATGGTTTGTAATCAACACAGGCACCACTTTACGATACAATTTACAATTCACTGGTTCACCAGGTGAGGCTGTGCAATGTTATACGTCGATACTTCTATTGTTACTGTACGATCATTATTGTTATCACATACTATATTACTACTCTTACAATTTACTTACAAATTTGACATAATGAGAAACCTAGGGAACAGATCTCACTCATAACTTGGTGACAGCCTGTATGCACCTCATGTAAGATGCCAGGGTCTTGAAGGGGGTCATCAGATCCGCCGGGCATGGGGGTGATTTTATCTGGAACCCTCTAAATGTAATGCATAAGCAAGTGAATAACATCCAGTATACCTTGCTGCCCTCTAGCTGAAACGTACAGGATGGAAAACCCATAAAAGCCTGGGCAGATTCTGATCACTATCTAGCGAGTTTCATACCTGACTGGCCCTCATCCCTCACTGAAAAGGCCACGCAGTCCCCACATTCCACAGATTACTAAATGGTCTTATCCAAAGTAAAAAAATCCAAAGTATGTCTTTGACATCTACTCAGGATATATTTCTGCATGAGCGTAACACTTGCTTTTAAATTAATATTTCACAAGTCGCTACTTATGGTGGCACATGTCAGCCCTATTAAAATGTATTTTGATGAAGCACCCTACCAGTGACTCCACATATATTGCCTAAAGCACAACACGGCTTGTTAATGGGGGATGTATTGCAAAGACAGTTTGGATGAAAATGCCTACCTGCTGAGACAAGTGCCAGCCTTGTGGGGTGGCCATGCATCTGGGACACTGCCAACCCAGAATCCGCATGTCGATGGCATCCAGGGGGCAGCTTTCACACCGAGATGACTGGTTCACTCTTGAAGGCAAGGTTGCATGATTGAATGTGTTTGGTACATTTGTGCGGGGAGTTTGGTTGCGGTGGGGGGAGGAGGGGGGTCTTCAGTGTGAGCTTCTGAGCCTCTTGAGACCTCGATCAAGAAGAACTTTAGACAACTCAACATTTTTCTTGGAGAGGTGCACAAAGTAAGGCTCAGGGCTACATTGAGAAACAGAGGCGCTGCAAGGGATTTGGCCTGCCATAAATCTTCAGTGTGTAAGACTGAACTTGTAGGTTTTCATTTTCTAAAAATGGATCCCGTCGGTCATCACTCTGCATAGCAGAATTGGCAGCATTAAGCTTGCGGCACGAGGAGAGATCCTTTAACATGGGCTCAGTTTTAATTGCACTACATGCAAACCTTTCAGTGAACCCCTGGCTGATTGACAGTTACAGCAGAAAGTCATCAATGGACCTGCATGAAATGTTAATAAAGCAGAGTATATATGTAAATCGTTTGGCAATCTTGATAATGTTTGCTGGCGCTGCTTTCCTTTCACGTAGTTTTTTTTTACCTAAGTTTTGAACTCCAGCTGGGTTTTGCAGGAAATACTGTATGTTGTTAGCTACTTGCATTGTAAATGGTCTGCATTTATATAGCGCTTTTCTACTCTTCTAGGTACTCAAAGCACTTTACAATTTATGCCTCACATTCACCCAATCACACTTCCATGCAAGGCGCCAACCTGCACACCGGGAGGAATTTTGGGTTCAGTGTCTTGCTCAAGGACACTTTGATGGGTTCAGGACTGGCAATAGCACTGCCTTGTGCACCACCATCTTCCCCAAAGAATTGTGTATTATCTCATCCTATAAACCACATATACATAGCATGTGTGGCTTCCGCATGAGCCAATGTTTGTGTGTGTGTGTGTGTGTGTGTGTGGGGGGGGGTATGGACATATGCACAACAACCACAAACAACAACAATGCAAAAGGTAGTATATACACCAATGAGAGCAGTAACCAATTTATTCAGTCAAGTCGATTGTCAAATGAAAAATTACTCCTGTATTCTCGCATTTTTGGCCCACTCTAGCATTAACATAATGCTATTTAAAGCAAACATGGAAATCCTGTTTAGATTCATTAAGATGTGGGACACAAATGCGATCAGCTGCACCCAGTGGGCGGTGGGCAGGCGACTAAACTTCAGCTTTTGCTGCTATTAGCCAGAACTGGGTCAGAAGAGCTCAAAATATCTGCAGGAGCTGGTATCAGCCCAGGCGTTTGTCACGTTGGTTTGTCACTTGGGCGCTGAAGTACACTTCATCTGTTTTCTTTTATTCTTGCCTGTCTTCACTTCTGGTCCACTTTCCTTTATAAGTGACATAAACACTGACAGTGCTGGTGCCCCATGCCCGGTGGCTGGTGAGCACGGAGCGTCATTTCTGAAGCTGCTTCTGTTCACTCTCTCTACAGATCCACTGTGGCACAGGCGAATGCTTTAGCTTAGGTTCATCTTTGGTTCCCAGTCAAATTTTCATTTTTTTATAAAAAGTTAAAACATAGGGAATTGCATATGTGCAATGTAGCATTTAGCTTCACCACCATCTACATTCTCCCTCAGCCAACAGCTTTCTTGTTTGTGAAATCTGGCAGCAGAAACTGGTTTTACAGGTTGTATTTGCATAACTCTTTAAAAATGCGATTCTGGTATGACATGAACTGAATGAGAGAATGTGTAGGTGAGATAGTATTTGTTAGAAAAGATTGACCCGTCATCAGTGTAAGTGGCAGACATACAAAATAATGAAGGTATGAAGCTATATTACACTCCAGGTGTCACAGACAACCACATGTCAAGTGCAATTCTTGCCACAAGCGTGGCTTTTTAAAAAAAAAAAAAACATACATACATCCGATTAAGTCATATTCCTTGGTTGCTGCCATGGAGACACAAACCAGGATGAAGGGAGCAGATGGTCCTTGGATCTGTCAGCATCAGCCCCACGGAAGGAGGCGAACTCATCATGTAGAGAAGCTCCTCCAGGCCCACAGAACTGAATATGCATGCCGTCAAATTGCAGAAAATGGGTCCATATGAATCCAGATTGGGGTTCCACACTGCTGCCACTCCATCTTGCAATAAGGTCACTAATAATGAGATCACATAATCACAGTAAAAAGCCTTTATCTGAGTTGGTTAACTGGGGCACTGGGAGTCATACAGTGTCTGTAAATGATGAAGTCCTTACAGCATATAACAATATGGTGAGTTTTTATAAAAGTGCAGGGATTTTTCAAATCAGTTCAACTTTTAATATTTCATATAAGTAAACAAATATACAGTCATAGTGACAGGAAGTCATAAATCATAACGGGGAGATCTCAGTAGTAAATGGCTAATCATATCTCAAGCAAAACAGGTTATTTGTAGGAAAGGGAGCACAAACAAGCACATTTGCAGACAGAATGTTACATGCAGGAGGTTCTAAGACACAAAAATAGGAGTACTGATTGCTGAAGCTTTCCATTGCATCAGACACCAATCATTTGGTAACCAAAAAAAACAATCCATACGTTTTTTTCCCCCCAGTGATTTCAGAACCAGTGTTTTGGTCCTGAGTACCAAACCAGATGGGGTACTTTAGGGAGCGACTTATAAACAGGTTCATTGTTAAATGGTTACACAAATAACCTGCCTCTGAAACCTCAAAATACAACAACCACGTTGAAAAGGCACAGCTACAAACTCAGAAAACAACAATAAAAGTAAAAAAAAAAAACAAAACACGCAGTTCTAATAATAATAGATGCATGAACAAATGAAGAGGCTCAAGCTTTAATTGTGATCTGGTCAAAAGAAAAGATTCAACAAGATCTGGATGGCATGACATAAGAAATCAAACATATTTACTATACATGTAAATTTATAAATATAAATTTGTCATTCACTTGTCTATGAATGATTTAAACAGCAAATGAAATGAAAATGATTATGAGTTGCTCGGAGAGCGCATGCAGATCTCATGCCAAAGCAGGCTGATCTCAGCCCAGCTAACTATTGTGGTCCTTGAGATGTGAGAATTGCATTTGCGTGACGTGTGATATTGATAGTACGATCGCACGCCGCCCAGCCATTTTTTTATTTAGTACAAAACACCCTATCTGGTATTGTGATGCTGCCATTTTGTACCAGTACCAGTGACTGTCATGCCAGTGGCAAATTAACACGACTGCCAGTCGACTTCGGTACCTTTTTGACATACCAAAAGTTCATTACCTGGTGCAGTGGAAAAGCGTCTTTAGAGACACCAAGATTCCAGCTGGAACATGACTGAATATTCCTGGCCGTCTGAACTGAGGAATTCACAAAAAACAGGGTTCGTGGTAGCATGTGCAGCACTTGTCCTTGCTGGAAAAGGCAGTGGTACGAATAAAAATCCCATACCACAGTAAAACACTGTTTTACCCAGGAGAGCTTATGGGAAGGGGTTTGGAAATAAGTCTCAGGGGGAGCAATTATTTATTGCAAGGCACTGAATTGATGATTTACGTCCCAGGCAGAATTCTTCTTCAGACAGTAATTTGAGGCTGAGGATATTGCCTATAACTGCAGTTTTAAATGGCGAGCCAGCCTACCGAGCTTTCAGCATGAAGTGCTTTTTTTAATCCGTGTCTCACTCTTTAAAGATTTCACTGAAGACATTTCACTGAAGAACAACTACTGGGTGGGACTCTTCCTTGAGTCAGCTTTCCAAGAGCTATTACTTGATTTAAATATTTTGAAGAATAAAACTGCCAAGTGTGTCTTGCCTCATCTTATATTGACTCTAGTTACTGTTTGGGGTAAAGCTGCGCCCGTACCTACCTTTGAGGACACCGTGGTCTGGTCCTCAGCGTTTATTCAGCATCTCCAATAACAATGATCCAATTTGGGTCAGACACCTTTGACCCTGGTATTTAAAAAATCTTGGCTATGGCCCTGGGAAGAGCTTACTAAGCTACAACATAAAATACCCCAAATGCAGAGAACAAACACCTGGTTTAAAACAACTAACCAAAGAACAGAAAGATCTGAAGATGTTCTAATAAGCTGTTCTTCATTTGTTATGAAGATGGTCCAATAATCTGTTCTTCATTTGTTCAGGTTTTGGGAGGGAGGCTTCATTTAGCTTTTGAACATATTCATTCACCATGACTCTCATATCAGAGGTTTGATACATCTATGGATCATCTTACAACTGTAAGCCACCATTAATTCCATAATAAAAGGGCCAATTTTTTTAATGCTGATTATATTTTATATTTCTTCCTTAGAATGCCCCCCACCGCAGTTCAAGTTACATTAAGTTGATTGGTTACAGTGAGTTCCATTATCTACTCAGTATTTCATAACCCTTAATGTGAACCATCGCAGGACTGACTAACAGCACAGTTATGGAACTGCCAATATTGAGATGACTTCTTTGGATCTGGCTGTCAGATGTTTGAAATGACTAGGTTGAAGAACTCTCCTACATGACATTATATGTCAATTGGGCTATTCTATGGCCTGGTCCTTAGGGACCAATGCATATGCTGTTTTTTGTTCCAGGAAGACACTTAATTAAGCATGATAGAGCTCTTGATTGAATCTATCCTTTTGTTTGAGGAAAAGGGCCATTTCATTATTCAACTACAGTTCATTCAATAGCTGAATGACATTAGAAAGGTGGCTATCAATTATCTAAATGTTTATTGTAATGTGGGTATAGCCAGTAAATAGCGGCTGTACTGATAACATCATCTCTGGTTAAATGCAGGCATATCTCAGAAACGTTTAGCCAACGGAACGGTCCCTCACATCTGGTATCATGACTGCAATCGTCGGAAACTAAACTTTTTTACCATGATGACTCAAAAGCAAATACTGTGGATGGCGGTTATGTGAAGAATCATGATGTATGAAACTATGGTATCTGAGAGACATAAACTGGATACAAGGTCCACAACAGAGGAAAGGGGGATTGTTGTATTCCCAGCAGCAGGACTGAGCTGGGTTAGCACTATGGAGATATGAAGAGTACTCTGTAACGTGAGCAGGAGGGCAGTCGAGTTCATGTGGGGGTGTGTTAACTGATGCTCCGGTGTTGTGAATTTTGACAAGAAGGTCAACATAAAATATGTTCTAGAGCAGCAGATTGATTATCTGTGCTGACAGCTGTCTGGTCATGGTGATGAGGAGCCGACCACTGATTATAAGGCTTAACTGCATTTGCTATATTTCAATTAAGTAATATATCTGTGCCATTAAGTTAATTTTTTTCATGCAAACTCATTGCTGTAGTTTACCTACAAACACTACTAAAAAAAAAATCCTAGATCTTTGCAAACCAGCTCCAAAATTCTGTTTGTTACAGTGACATTAAACAAACAAAAAAAAAACCTTGGAATGTAAAATTTTTAAACCAGCATGCACCTGAAACCATAATGCAATTCATATAGGCTTAGAGACACATTCTTCAACGTGCCACATTTATTGTTTGGTTGTCATAGGTGAGAAACTAATCACAGTGCAGTAAAAGTGGTTTGAAGTATGACTGCGTATCTGAACAGCCATTCTTCAGTGCCCTCTAGTGGATTCAGATTTAAAAAAAAAAAAAGTTTTCCAAACCACTTACCCAGTACAGAGTTATGGGAGGCCTGGAGCCTATCCCAGCCTGCACAGGGCAGGAGACACCCTACATGGGACGCACAAACAATACCAATTCATGTCTTTGTAAACCCATGCAACACAAGAAGAACCCACAAACTCCACACGCACGATACTACAGAGCAATGGTGGGACTTGAACCTCCAACCTAAGCATCATAAAGTAAGGCGACTACCCACTATGGCACCCAACACATGGGAAGGTTGAGAGCCTGAAATAACACAATGATAGGGACTGTATCCAGAGCACTTTCAGTAAAGGGATGCAAACCTTTAAAAGGGCAAATTATACATATTTAGCAGCTGCGATGGACTGGCATCCTTTCCGGGCTCTAACCCAGACATGTGCCCTGTGTGGCTTGGGACAGGCTCCAGGTGCCCCAGTGAGCTTGACCATTATAAGCAGAGATGCCCAAGTACACATTCACTGTAAAAGAAAAGCACACACACATAATTTCTTGTCACAACAGTGCAAAAGCACACTTATTTTACGAGTAGTTGCACTGTGCATTTTAACCTTTACACATCAAATTACTTATAAATGAAATTAGTACTTAATCTGCAGTATAAAGGTTAAAATTAGAGGCAATTCCTTGTAACAGCAGAAATGCATACTTAGTTTATGTGCGTTTGTGTCGTTATGATGAATTGCCATGAATCTCACGTTCTATATAAGCAGTAAGGGATGGATGGACGGATATTTTAAGACAGAATAGGTTTGAAAATTAAACACACAGGCACAATTCAACAGATTACGTGAGCTATTGCCTACAATTAAGGGATATGGGGATATCAAAAGTGGTAAACCAAGAGATGCAAGAACAGTAAATACAGACATTTCACTGATGTATTTCATGAACTTTTCATTAGAATTGATACTGCAGGTAGGCTTGCGAATTCTGGATGAAAGGTCTGAAAAGTTGGAATATCCACATTTCGAATAACATCTCCAGATACTATCATAATGTTGATGTATCATATCTGCTGGACTTCATGATGTGCGATCTGCTGACCAAGACCACAAAGGGCCTGTCAATCATGGAAGCTTGGGGAGGGGTGTTAGTATCCATGCACTGGACTGAAATTTAGAAGTGTGAGGAAAAATTGGGAGAAACAAGAAGTGTAGATACATAACAATGGGTTTATTTACACAGTGTGTTGATTATGGGACAATATGCTAAAATTATTCACAGAGAAGAACTTAGTTTCCCTACAATTCTTCAAATCTTGGAAATGGAAGGGGAAAAAGTTCCATGAACTTGTTAATCAAGTGAAAACACTATTCCCACCCACACTACAGTGGGGTGTAAAGCTACTTGCACAAACCGCTGGAACAAATCAAGCGAATGATGGTTTCCGTAACCATCGTCAGTGAGGTTGCATGTTGACGGCACCACATTGTCTGTCATGCTCTATGAATTTCTCGTTGTTTAAGATCTGTGCATTACTAAATGCTCAAAGCCTACCCAGCACAACACGTCCCAACCAAACTTATTCCGCTGGCTCATTTTGCAACCAAATGGTTCTGAATTTAAATGAAAAGCAGTTTAATTTTTCTGGTCCCAATAGGCCTTCCACTCAGTTCTTGGAGTGCAGTCATTGCTTCCTGACGCGAGTGAAAGACTACTGTTGCAGTTCCCTTGGGAATGCCGTTCCTGTTGCATTGCAGAGACACAGATCCTGGAATCACTCTGTATCCATAGCAAAAGTCATAAATCTCCTCAATGGTGATTTTTGGAGGAAGATTCACCAGTTTCACGCAGGTGGGGCCATCAAATGGTTGCCCAGGTACACCTAATCTTCTGTGCTGAGATCCATCCCCTCTGTCAATAGATGTGGCACGGCCATCTGTGTGTGAGTCAGATCTACTGCTACTCCTGCATGAATGATCCGGTAAATTATTTGGAGATATCCATGAATTAGACAACACCCCAAAATCAGAGTTCTCTCCTCCAGGTGAGAGGGGAGACGTCCTGCCATGTCTTGAAGAATACCTCTCGAGCTTCTTCTCCAATGATGGCTCATCTGATGAATCAAGGATCCCAAATTCTTGCATCTGTGCCCTAGAGATGCTTTTCAACATCACTTCCGACCCAAGAAACCTTTCCCCATTCAGTACCTCTGCCCTCAGTGCCTCCTCCTCGGATCGGAAAATCACCAAGCCCTCACCAAGCCCAACTCCCTTATCATCTTGTAGTAAGTAAACATTGTCTTCTGGGATACCAAAGCCCTGGAAGAAGTCCACAATCTCCACCTTGCGCACATCAAATGGCAGATTCCGGACATAGAGGCAGATCTTTTGTGACCCATGATAATGAAGTGAGTTTTCAAAAGACTTACTGGCCCTCTCTTCATGCTCCTCCAGTTTCATCTTTGCAGAGTCTAACATTTGCAGCATTTTTTCCTTGGAAACAGGAGAAACATACGTTGTTCGGTTTGCTAAGTCCACCTTGTGGCGTGCCAAACCAGCACAGTAGTCTCTCAGGCTTCTAAACACCACAAACCAAGATCGTGTCTTCCTCCCATTCCTATCAAAGAGATGTGCAATTTGATCATCCTTCAGTGGCACAGGGTGGAAGAAAGCTTTCAAGTCACTCTTTTCCACTGAGTAAGAGAGGTTTTCCACCAGGACACAGTATTCTTCAGCAGAAGGGGAGGCTGACCTTGACCTGTAGGCTTCCGGTGAGCGTGATCTCGTGCAATCCCTACCATACCTCCTCTCCACATGATCTGGAGACTGTTTGCTGCCAAACTCAACAGTGCTATCTACATATGCCTCAGTCTGAGCACATGCTCTAATCCACTGCTGCTCGGTACATGCGTTAATTTCCACGAATCTAGATCCAATGTACTCACGGTCCCGCTTTAGACCTTCTCTTGAATCATGCAGGGTTGCAAATTTCACAATTCCACTCCCATTGTTTAGTCCTCTTCGATTCTTCTGGAGAATCACATCATCTACTTGCAGCCCATGGAAGAAATCTCTCACATCACCCTTTGTTACAGAAAAAGGCAATCCCTGCAAATGCAGATACAAGCCATCAATGCTGTCTGGTAGAGTCTTTCTCGAGCGATAAGGACGCGGACTGTTCAAGATGACCGGTCCTGAGCTACTACCCATATCTGAGCGGTTCATTCGCCAACCTTCCATGGACAGGTTCTCAGAGATGGAACAAGGCACTGTCTGAGCATTTGGTCTCCTGATCCCTTCGTTGTAAACCCTCCGCTTGCTTGCTTCAGATTTTCTCACGCTTGCCTCAAGGACGCTCTTCATTTCTGACTTGCTACTCAGCAGAAGGTTAACGGGAGACCCTTTGATGCACCCCCCAGAGCGGGTCATGGCCCGCCTCGCATCTTCATCTGAAGTAAAGATAATGAAAGCCTCCTCACGCTCTCCACCAACAATGTGCACCCCACCATCGGGGATTCTTAGGCCAGTGAAGAAATTGCGAATGTCCTCAGAACCAGCTGTGATTCTGAGTCCCTGTAAACGGATGACCACCGCCATGACGGGGCACAATCAACTGCACCTGCAGACAGAGGGGCACAACAGAACAGCATTATTGCAGAAAACGCCTGTGTCCATAATTCCAGAATGTTCCCCTTCCGGAGTGTTTGAAGGAATGGGAAAAAAGCGGCAGTTTCAGACACATGACATTGTGTAAGCACTGAAAGCTCAGGGGACAAAGAGCAATATTACACAAAATACTTCCCCACTTCTAAATCCCACCAGGATAACAAGCAATCCACAATCTCGTGCCTTGGCAGACCACTTTCACACGTATCAATTTAGCCCAGAATAAATGTTGCTTTTCAAATTGATTATTGCCTAAATACTCAGGAATCAAACTCTATATTAGGACAACACTTTCGCTTCCAAGCAAATCTGTAAATACCCTGTGTGTATCAGACATAGGCATTACAAAATTTGCCATTTAACAATGCATTTCCTTTGACAAACTGCTTCAGAATCTAAGTGCAGCGAAACACAAACACCACGAAATAACTGAAAATCCAAGGAAAAAATGCCTCGATGTCCATCCATCTTGGCTGCATCACATCCCTATTTCCAAAACAAAGTTTTTCCAAAAATTTGCAGACCCCAATGATCTGCAGATCACCATGACAAAAACGGCAAGGCATGGCTAGATTTCAAACAGAACCCAGAGAGATCCAGTGTCGGTCCAGCAAATCCAGTGGCAAAAATCCAACCCATCAGCAAAGGATCCTTTAATTAAAAAATGGAAGTAGTATCCAAGTTACCAAGGTCAAATTCTTTGCAAAATCCAGCTTCGTTTAACCATGCATCATTCAACCCCACGGCTTACACTGACCGATACAACAGTGTGGTTAACACCCTTACAAACACAAGCTGTTTGTTCATACTGTACATCTACTACTATTTCATGGGTGACATAACTTCACGAAGCCCTTCATAATGAACCAGCAAGACAGAGTAAAACGCGATTTGGGTTTATGTTATATATGTTTGCAGCCTTTATCATACAGGCAGAGAGCTATCAACAGTATATTTTAACATCAAATACGTTACAAATACGTTTAGCGAGGAAATATCTCTAGTACATGGCAGCTAGTCATGTCAGGAATTATTGTTCTTTAATCGCAATTCCACCGTTGTGGAAACTATGAAAATTTAGTTGCAATACTAAGTGACTACGTTAGGGTTAAACCAGCAGTATTACTGCATATACATTAGCGACTGGCTATTCCTTCCTGACAGATGCTGTTGCTCAGCAAACACTTACACAGATCGCCGATTTCTTCCTGTTCCTATATAGAGGATACGGGTGAAACAATTTTAAAAAGCTTGAAATACTGCGGCTTCAAGCATTATTTAAAAAACCTTCACATTAAAAACGCAATACCCGTAGGCCTAGCCACCCTGTTACATGAAGTGCTACGTTCACACAACATGGCGCATAGAGACACGGAAGCAAAGACCGAGTCGGTTTTCTTCTTCTCTTTGGTGCAAATACGTGGTAAACTTCACCTCGTAAGGTATACTGCTGCCACCTACAGGCAGAAGTATTTCGGCGGTATGTGCACTGCAACGTCCGCCAGAGCGAAAAAGAGCTTCCTTTCCTGGTAAAAAGTACAAACATTGCAGCAGCAGATAAAACCTAGTTTTATCAAACAAATTCAGCACCAACTGAAAACTTGCCCCCAGCCTACAGTGGATCAACATTATGTTCAGTCAGCAGAGGCTCATCCAGCCTTGTACCCTCTATCAAGACCAGCTTGCCGTAATTCCAGGCTTAAATAAAAACAGGTGTCATCGCATCTTCTCCCGCTCCCATTGTCTCTGCCGCTTTAGACACCCTATGCTGAATTAGTTTGTACAATTTAAAAAGTGTCATTTGCTGGAACCAGCCTCTTTTCCCACACCAACGTGCTGCAATACACCCACCACACATCCCAATTCCAGAAAAATCTCAGAGTAAGTCTAAAAGAAGGCAGGTCCAAGATATAACTACCTCATTTTAATTGCCATTAGACCTGCAGTCCAGTTGGAAAAGACCCCCTACTTTTACCCAGAGTTGAGCATAAGAAGTCACAGAATACTCAACTGGTTGATTGAAACAAAATCTTGGTCTGCAGTTTTACTTTCTGGACCTGGAATGTCCACCTCTGCTCTTACCTGGTCAAACTCTCCACGCATAGCCATCTATCTTGCTCTGAATGCAGAGATTCCATCTTTCAGGTCCTTCTCATAAGTAATGCCTGGATGGACTCTTTGGCGTGGCCATTGAAACTGAAAACGGAGGCTCTGAAACAACAGCACACAACTCAAACCACAGTATAATCACACTTCACACCTCCCTGTGCCAGATGACAAAATATGGTCATTCAAAATAATTGGAGGACGGAGTGGTGATCATACTTCAGAGGCACAGGGTGGAAGAAAGCCTTCAAGTCACTCTTTTCCACTGAGAGATTTTCCACCAGGACACAGTATTCTTCAGCAGAAGGGGAGGCTGACCTTGACCTGTAGGGTTCCGGTGAGTGTGATCTCGTGCAATGCCTACCATACCTCCTCTCCACATGATCTGGAGACTGCTTCCTGCCAAACTCAACAGTGCTATCTACATATGCCTCAGTCTGAGCACATGCTCTAATTTACTGCTGCTCGGTACGTGTTAATTTCCACAAATCTAGATCCAATGTACTCACAGTCCCGCTTTAGACCTTTTCTTGAACAGCTAGCATCGCAAATTTCCAGAGTGTATGAAGGAATGGGGGGGAAAAGCTGCAGTTTCAGACATCACATTGTGTAAACCCTGAAAGCTCGATCAGACGACTAAACAAGATCAATGGGGAGGGGTGAAGGTCACATCCTTTGCATCAGTCAATTGCACCTTGGTTATAGGAAATTAAATTAAGGAAGAACCTCATTACAAACGTGTGTGGTAAGTTATCTTACTAAAATATGCTGGGTCAGCATAGTGTTAATATTGAATATTTAAAATGTCAGGAATAAGTTTTAGTAGCATAAACAAACTTGACAGGAAGTCATTCCAGCAAAATCCTTGGCTTGAATTACTTTGCAAAGCACTGTCCTTTGAAATTAATGGGACATGATTCTTGAATAAGCTGATTCAAGAGCTCTGTTGCTAAGAAGTAGTCAACTGGATATTCAATGGCAAAAGAACTTAGTATAAATGCTGTACGTCCCCCAAACCAAGGACATGTTGTGTCTCTTACTTCAAAGAAATCGAATAAACAAATGCAGCTCACATTAATGAATTTTTCAGTATTTCATTCTAACTTCACCAGACGATCTGTTTAATCATATTCTGGGATCTTACCCATGATCAACTTAATGTTTTGAATAGTGACGGGCCTTATACAAAGATATATTACTAGGCTCCACAGGGAACACAAAAAATACAAATCTTATGAAGTCATCAAAGTGCCAACACAACATGAACATTTGTCATAGTCCAAGTGACGTTTTGTCTGTGATTAAAATATAATCCCACATTGCCTTCTTTCTCTTGGGCTCAATGGTCCTGGAGGATGATCTATTGCATGTTCCAAGTCTGCTGGAAGTCTAGGACTCCTGACAGATCATGTAGGCTTTTGCATGACCCTCTATATCAGAGTAGCACTGCTGCTGCTGTTGTTAGAACACACGGTGCAGAGGTGGCTGGATGTGGACCAACTTATGACTCGCATCTGAAATCACACAAACAGCTAAAACAAGCCCTACTCCAAACATGGGAAAACCTTACCACTTAACACCACCATGTTAACCACACAAAGAATATGGAAAATTAGGAGGAGTGCATTCAGCAGAGTTTTGGGTGTTTAAAATCAACACCATGGTAAATGCTTTGTGTTAGCTATCCAAGTCTGAAGATTGGCTCCACAACAATACTAAGATAGTTCATCTAAACTGATGTAAACCTGTCCATTAATACTTACCCTTTGGGTTGTTGAATCACATTAGTCTTAGGTTAAGTTTTGCTTATTCTCCTCCGGATTCTGTTTGGTTGACTCATCCACCTAAACTTCTTCACTCAAGACATGAGAATATATCAAGACAGTTTAGCAGCTGTTATTTATAGCTCCATCCAATTATCAGATGGGGAAAAGGTTCCGGGAGAGAAGGATTCCATGTTTTGGTACTTGGAAGTGCCATAGGCATGAGGAACAAGCCATCGTAGACCATAAGTGCAGGTGGGGCATCAGGCCAATGCATTGTTACAAAATCACAGAAAGGAGCACTTCTCTTTAAACTACGCTACAGCATACCAAGAACCAGCAAAATATCAATAATAATGCAACAATAATACATACTGTGTACTTCATAGCATACTGAAGACACCAGATTGCCTTAAGGAAACGGAGAAAATAATATTGTGTACAATTTGTGTGTAATCTTTAAGTGCCCGTTAAATGCGACTGTCGAATGAGAAGGAAGAGCAGGTTTAATATACTGATAATCAATCTGACAGTGTACAATTCTTGAATGGCAGTGTACATTTATTTCAGGTCCATGGACTCGACTTCTAAATGGGTATGATTGAGGCAGGGGTTAGGGGCAGGAGGTGCCAAGACCAACCTTGTTCATCACCCCTTTGAGAAAGAGGGTCTGATAATCATTGGTTAAAAAGGCTGGGACATCGCGGGGAGGCACTGTTCCTGAGGGCAGCCAGAAGAAAAGATGGCAGAGTGCTGGAATGGATCAGTGGCTAATAGTGCTTCAAGAGAATGGTCCATGGTGGGGATGTGTGGAATTGTTCATGATGTCCTGAAGTTCTCCCATCATCCTACTCTCTGCACCAAACAGTACATTATGCCCAGCGATAGAGATAACTTTTCAGATGACTTTGTTCAGGTGTTTGGCAACACCCGAAATCATACTGCTTTCCCAGTAAACCAAAAGTACACTGGCCACTGCAGACCGCAAAAACATCTTTCATGGGAAAACTCCAGGGGGTCCTGGTTGTCTGTGACCTGTGATCAGAAGTGATTCAAACATCTGTGATATGTGAAACAAGAGCAACTGGTCTGAAGCTCTTCAAGGTAGCTGTGTTGCCCCTTTTTGGCAGATCTATACAGAGCCAGGGCAACTTCTGCGGACCCAGAGAGGGGAGAACAAAGTATAAAACCCAATAGAACTGCATGGGACATACTGCCAGCACCCAGAGGCCAAGACCCAACCACTTACCTGTGCATAGTTTCCTCAGCATTTTCTTCATGTGCTCATGGGGGGGGGGTTAGGGTGTCTACAGTGGGGAAGTTGCAGGACAGTGTGAAAGTACTACATGTGGCAGGACCAGTTGTTACAGTGAGGCTGGCAGTGTTGGGGGAGAGCTGAACTGACAAGCTAGAGTCAAACAGATTTCAGTTCATTATCCCTGCCCTTCTTCCTTTCTACTACAAAATTTCTGCTTGTAGGCAGTACTAGTTTTCATCCAACTCCACATCTTCTTCAAGCTGTTTTGTTGCAGCTTCTTCAGCTCCACCTATACCCACATGATGATCTTCCTGTCTCCAGACCTGAAGCCCCACTTCTTCTTATTCAGTAGGTCCTACATACCAGGCAATACAACATGGAAAAATGTAATTATGCCAGTGACAAATTATTCATACAGAAGCAGTTAGCAAATAGAAATGTTATGCATATATTGGAAAATACTATATTATTGATTAAAAATGGAGAGGGGAAGGGACAAAGTAGGTTTAAAAGACAAGTCTGCAGCCCTTCCTGCCATTATACCGGCAAATAACATGTTCCTGTGGATCAATGAAGAAACCACAATCCAGTTGTGACATAACATCAAGCAACTTTGTGGGCACGGTCTATTAAGAAATTAGCTCCACTAAAATTCAGGCCTTGTCTCACTAAACACCTGAATCCTTTCCCTGGGCACTTTATTGGTCAGCAAGCAGGATAAGGCGGGGCATTCCTTTTGGAAAGGGGGGGGGGGTGCATCCAGGCGCGGAGGCAGGGGGTGGCCGGGGGGGGCCGTGGCCCCCCCCCGCCGAACCCCCGCCCCCCGATTTGCCCCCCCAGGTCTGACCCCAGCCCGCCAAGCAAAAAAATAAAGTGGTAATTTTTGGCCCCCCCACAATGGTCACATAATAATA
>JABFDZ020000138.1:19949746-19974146 GCA_019775955.2 Pollimyrus isidori | reverse complement strand
ACACGCTGCGTAAAGAAGTGCTTCCTTAAATCCAGATTGAAATGTCCTCCCACTAATTTCAACCTGTGGCCACGAGTCCCACATAACAACCGATCCCTCCTACATTTATACAAAAATGGGCCTTAGAATTATGCAACTTATCACCATTTCCCTTTTAAAACATGCCTTTACTTAATGGTCTCTGAGTCCCTTTTCCAAACCATTGTTGTAGCTAATTTATAATTTTACACCCATTTCCAATACATATAGGAAAACATACTGGCAAACAAAGAAATGGCATCGTTTACTTGCTGTTCACCAATAGCCAGGACTGAAGCTAGAAATCTTGCGGCCCGCACCCACAGTGCCAGCATATTCCAAGGCCCCATCCCCTGGCCTGGTCAGTGTTGCCAATTTCCCATCCTTAAATGGGTGACTTAAACAGTAACAGATCTAGTAGAATCTATTTTTTATTTTCTTGTTCCAATGCTGCTATTGAGCTACTTCTTCAGGAAGTGCTGGTAAAACCACGATGGCTTGCCTGATAACTACGCGCCAATTACCGACCTAAAGGATTGTCAACTCTCACGCATGTGGCGTGACACTAACGCTTTCAGACTCTCCCGGTCATCTTACGGCAAATCTATATTATTCCATTAGAAACATAAAATTAGCTATATCACAAGCGTAGTGGTAGTGTGAAAATTCTACAAACTATTTACAAGGTAAAAAAAAAAAAACTGCTAAACATATGTAAATTTGTTGTTTCCAATTGAAAATATCACTTCAGTCAGCTGACCAGCAACAATGACAGTATAATAGTATTAAATATACTGGTTGAAAAGACTCCACAGATTAAAACTCCGACAAATACCCAACACGTAAGAAACAGCGAATTATATACTGTATATCACTATACAGTTCCTTAACTATAGCTAACCTTAACTCAGCACGCATTTCTGTGATATCGTGAAAAGCAGTGAGCCATAAAACATTTAAAAGTTAATCTTTAGCATCAGGCTTAAATGGGTCATGTAATCTTGTTACTGTTTTCTCTTTTTGATGACACCACTTCAACCTCGCGGTTTTACGTCTTCCATCAGGCTCGCGTCCGTTCCCAAACAAGGCTCGCGCCGGGTGACGTAAGAACTCGGCCGGGAAAGGCAAGCTAGCGACTGATCTCGTCATGGCGTTAGAGGAGGAGTTGCCGCGGGTAAATCGTATTCGACTAGGTCATTAGCTAGCTGTCTAGATGGCTAATGTTTAGTTAAAATAAGGATTCCTAATTGGCCAGTGAGACATACAGCGGTTTCCCCCCACGATCTGCGATTAATCGCATCCGTATGGTCTCGAGTCTCCGTCCGGCTGCCCGTTGCCCACTCGATGAACGCAGTCTGACTAGCTAGCTAGCGGCTAGGCTAGCCGGCTAGGCTTTCAGGAGTAAGCCGGTTCGGATTTGGACTTCGGCGCCGCTGGATGTTTTTCAGTCAAGCCGAAGGGGTCTTTTTGTGTCGCTTTCGGCGAAGAGGATGGGGGACTTCTACGACCCGGAACACCCAACGGAGTGAGTATCTGAACCGTTGTTAGGGGCTAGCTTGGGAGAGCCTGCGAAGCGCGGAGCGATGGTAGCCTCCGTCCGACACACTGTCTTGGCGTTCAGTTGTCAGACCTGTAGGATCTTAACTGAGGATTAGTAAGCTGTTTAGCCAACTAAACCGTGTCATATCATGAAACCCCTAGCTGGTTAGTTATCCGGCGAGTTAACGGAGCGTCCCTTGCGGGCTGACAGCAGGTAAGCCGAATCCGTGAGTGAGTGGCTAAGTTAAGCCCGTTCATAGACGCACACTTCAGCAGTTTCCTGGAGGAGCAGCCGTCCGCTTAGCCCATAAACAAACACAACGGGAGCGGCATTACGCGGGTACGCTCTGCAGCCGGGTAAATGTATCGTTTAAGTTGAATTGGAGCGGCCTAAAACTACTTCTGGGGGTGCTGACAGGACTGAAGAGTGGTTGAGATGGGCTAGGAGTTGAGGCACTCAGTCTCACAGGCCTCTGTACAGGCCTTGGGATCCGCGGTGTAAACCACACGTACCCCCTCCTCTGTAGTGTCATCTCCGGGGGGCAGTACTAGCGCCGAGCTCTTATTTGAAAGACTTTACGGTGTGTCGTGTGCCAGTCAGCCGGCTCCCCGTGTCTGTTCCATCTTTGGGACCGTATTAAGTGTCCGGCTGGCTGCGGTAACTAAAACAGACGATCTTTGGCATGAGTGCTTTTTAAACACCGCGACTCCATTATTAGCCGCGTTGCTACATTTGCAGAATGAACATGCAAGTAATCGGCACAATATTTGTAAAACATCTTATTTTTTAATTGGATGTGCAGCCCCTGTTTAATTCGCGTATTCACTGATAAGTAGGTAACTTGGTTGGTTGTTACCTAGTTGATCACCCGTCTACCTATACGCGTCCGGAGCAATGGCTCCCAGTGGACACGCTGAAACAATAGAAGCGGCCACCTAGATGGAGGCGAGGCATTCCTGACATATCTACCAAAGATCGACCAAAAACGTCAGAAAATCGAATTGCATTTGACGTTCACGTAGCAAGTTAATGGCGGACCGGGACGTGGTCTCGAGGCTCAAACAGTGGGGGGGGGGTTGCGATTTCGGTTGTGATGTGAAATTGAACAGCCTCTCAACACTTGCCCTGGTGAAAGGGGCCACGGCCGGATTCATCATGTACATTGAACGCCCATTTATATGCTTCTGATTGTCACGAAGTGCACATTTCGGTTCAGTTTTTACAAGCTTTTCCTCCTTTTCAGAAATGTTGGAGATTCCTTTCAAAACTTCCTTCCAAGCTGGAGAGTAGCAGTCTGGATTTCTATAATCGTCAAGCTGATTTTTAAACCAATGGTCAATGTCATCTCGATGTCATTATTGTGTCTTCTAATTAGGTTTTGTCTTATTGAACACCTTGCGTGTCACAGACAGACTTAGTTGACTTGCAGCCACAGCTTTTTTTTTTTTAAGCTTGCATTTGCCTTCCTTCTAGAAATGGATATTGTCCACCTGTGTATCTTTTCCTCTCATTTTCAATGGGCAAATAGCTGATATTTAGCACGTAATATTTTGAATTAAGGAATACGTGTAATTCAGGTGTGTTATCGTGCACTTTAACTGATTAACTATAATGTATTGTTAATATTTTTTTATTTGGTGTTATTGATTGGATACTAAGAATGTCTCTCTACTATTCTCGAATGCAATGGATGACCACCACCTACATCTTTGACAGCATATTGAAAATTAATGATCTATGCAAAACTTTAAAATTAAAGTCTAGCAGTTAACATCTGTTAATAGTTTACTTCATATTTGTGTATCCGCAAGGGTAATCTGGATAAACAAGGCATGAAAGACAGATTTGTAAAGTGAATTTATATGTTAATTGTAATGTCGTGTTGCACCATTTGGTTGTGAAGTTAAGCCAAACGTGAGCCAAACATGGCGTTTGCACAAACAGTGTGGAAATGTGGGCTAAACTGCCACTGGCTGCTTAGTTTTGGTTTCTGAAGGTCGAAGAATATTAGCTTTGAATTGCAGTGTGCTCAGTTTGATGTAGTACCTATCTAGTAAACTAGGAATACTGTCCTACAGCAATGCTCATTTTAAGGCTCTCTTTACCCTAAGGGGTCGTCTCTAAAAATATACTTATTTCTTGACGTTTTGTGACTTAGGTTTTCCGTTCCAGTCCCTGTAAGCTTCTGGTAAATATCTTTGAAGACCACTGGAAAGTAATATTTTTGTATCTGTCGGGTATCTGTTGAACTGCTGATTAGCCTAGTTATATTACTAGTTTTGCATATTTATTGTGTATTGCGTGCCAGTCCTTTGCGTTTTCGTAGTTTTTCCTTATCTTTTCCTTACTGCACACTTTGTAGGTTGACTGTAAGCACTGTATAGCTTTAACCAGCATGTGCCTTGCAAAGGAACAATAACAGGCCCTGTTGCTGTTCTACACCCTTTGCCTCCATTACTTTTTGGCTAGCTAAGATCCTATGTGGTTTTTGAAAAATGAGTGGGTTTTATTTTGACACATTTTTTGTGATATCTGCTTGATATAATCGTTGATCGACTCCTGTAGTTATCAGTACTGTTTTGATCTAGTCAAAAAATTGATCACACATGAAGTAATCAGGTTTAGTAGTGAAATCTCAATTCCGTAGGGTCATGTAAATAATTCAGTTGGTCAGGTGTGTTTACTTGTAATGATGTTTGGGCCCTTTCTTTTTAGTTCTGGTTGAGGTAATTTTAGGTGAGTCAAATCTATGGTTTCATGTACAACTCCATTGTGGCCATTAAGACTGAACTGTTTGTATATGGTTTTATAAGAGTTTATGCACAGTTTAGTCGAGTCAGAGCCTTGGAGCACTCGCCCCTAGTCTGCCTGAGTAACAGGCAGACAGTATTTTCCTGGTCCAGTATCTGTTAGGCTAAGGGGGAACAAACCTACAATTGAAATGAAAGCACTTGTTGTTTCCCCCTGCCCTCGCTCTGGGAGGGCTAGGGCGCAGTGCGGAGTGCTTAACTGGAGCAGTGTTTCTCTAATCCTACCAGGTGTGACATCACCTTGGAGAGCACACTGCTCTGAGCTGGTTTGTTCCGGGCCGGCAGCTCCACCGGGCTGCTCAAGCCAGACCCATCCCTAAATGGATATGGTTGTGGAGACGGAGATCAGGTACCATCATCCTCTCACATTCACTCCCTCACTCACTCGCATGCACATGCACTCATGTTATGCGTTCCAATACTAAGCCCAGTCCACACATCGTCTGCATCTTTTTGGCCACATGGTTTTGCCTGACTGCACACCTCTGGAGTATAGACTAGTGTCACAGAAGGCATTGCATGCTTTTTCATTAGGGAATTAACAGTAACTATGTATTCCCATGACAAGGCATCAAGTTTCTATTCAAGGTGGTCTCTATACAGGGTACTTCAGGGGTTGTTAACCTGATCTGTCATTGCTGTAAGAACTGTGTTCTTCAGAAGACAGACTGCAGCATGTGTTCCATAGTTTTGTGTAACATTAATATATTTGTATTGTATTTTTTTTCCTGGACATTGAAACGGTTTTCCATCCCCGGTATAATGCTTCCATGGGATCTGGCCTTTCTGGAATTCTAATCTTGGTGCTCCTGTTGCAGAGCTGAAGTGGTACTACTGCTCAGTCGATTCTAGTCTGCTTTGCCCCCTATCTATGAATAGTCGGGCTCTAGTTGTTGCGTCGATTCTCAGGCCTCTATCTGTCAGTGGTAGCAATCTGCCTCACACCTAACCTGAAGTGTGCTGTATGCACCAACACAGCCTTTTAGGGATGTCTTCATGGTCTCCGATATTATTTCCCAGAGCATTGCTGTATTTGCTGTTGTGGTGTTTGAACTTGTGACCTAAGTCCTGTGGTTGAACTCTAGACCTATCTCATCAGACCCTTTTCTGCGGCTCTTACGAGGCACCAGTCATGGCTGCTCTGCCATGTTTCAAGATTCAAGAGATTTATTTGTCACATACGATACAACATGCAGTGAAATGTATCTCTGCGTCCCTCACACCTGGCATTCTCTCAGCCCTACAGCTCTCCAACCTGCCAGGTTTGTCTGCTTGGCCAGTGCAACCTGGTTTCCCGGGACTCCGACGGAGCGTTGGTTGCCATGGCACCACTCGCCTCCTGTCCTTGCTCATCACATCTTGGCGCAATGTCTTGTGCCTTTAAGATATTATAGTGCTGTTCTTGTACTTCATCGATACATTAGAACAGTATGTGTTTGAACATTTTTATACATATTTTAATGTAAATAAAACTTTTTCAAGCACTTGGCTCTTTTAGGAGGACTGGGGGCTGTCCACTAACATCCACCAAGTAAGGTTATGGTAGTCAAAGCAGTTATATTCAGGGTAATATTCAGGCAAAACATGAATCTGGTAATAGGTCATTTTAGAACCCTCCTTGCCTTTAGCCGGAATTCTTGATGCTCCTGAAAAAATAAGCCCCCATCCAACAGTTTTCCACGTTTCACACACTTGTATCGGCTTAGTTTTTATATTTATTTCTGTGGAAATGCCAGCTGAGTTAGACACACAGCTCTTTGTGCTGTTACACATTGAACTTATATTTTCCATTTACAGAGACATTGATTAAGCTCTCTTCAGTGTAGCAGGAATTTATTTGATTCATTCTTAAGCTCTGTGTTGTCCTTTTAGAGAATTTTTTGTTTTGCTGCTTGTTCAAGGTCTGCAGTGACTTGCTACAGCCCTAACAGAGGAACAGTTATTTCAAATGACAGAAGAGAATCTCTTCTCTCTCTTTAGACCAAGAGAGGATGTATGTGTATTGTAGCGATGATTCAATACCTTCAAACCCAGAATAATTATGTTTGTTTATCTCTTCCTTTAAATTATGCACCAGTTTTATGTTTTTTAATGAAGTCCTCTGTGTGGTAATATCATGATAAATCTGGCAGGTGCCTTGTTCATATATGAACTTGGAATAGCTGCTTAATTCCTGCTGAGGTCTCCTATAGGCACATAACTCCCGTGGTGCCTTCTGAGGAGTGAAGACTGGCATTACCTTCATTCATGTGTATGTTGCCCTCTACTTGCTTATTTCCTTTCCTGTACCACACCAGAAGGGCTTTGTTCTCTATCCTGCTTGGAGCGTAATGCTGTTCACTCAGTTTTGCTCTGGCCCTGTAAGTCCCCCAGTGACTGGGTCCTCTTTTTTAGTTCATCTGATGGTTCAATCAGTGCAACACACTGCTAGTTTGTGTCCAGTCTTTTTACCTTAGTGTCTTTCCTGTTTGTGGCTGTGCTTTGTCCTGGAACTATCCTGTTCTGGAAAAGTAACCAAAAGTGACTGGGAAGGGTATTACATAGGATAATGTTTAGCAAGAAATTGAAACTGCTGCAAGTGACACTGTTTTATTGGCATTAGTCCTTTAGCGTTTGGACTATCAGTGAACAACTTGACTGCATTGATTGCTATATGGAGAGTTGAATTTCATTTACTGGAATTTTCTACAGAATTCCTGTCCCCCCGTTTCGACTGTGCCATGCTTGTTCATGTCATGCACCTTGAGAATTTCTGAAATTCAGTTCTAAACATCTGCTTTTGTTCTGCCTCGAGAAATGTGTGCCGCAGATGCTCTTCTTACTGTTGTAACACGCCCTCTGGAAGCTCTGTAAAATCGGCATGTTTCCTCCAGGTACCGACTGCTCAACGAGACATGAGTGCTGCTTTGTTGGCTTCTCGCCTGCCTTGCCTATTTGTCGTGTGGTGGGTCTCTAGTGTTGATTTTACGGGGTACTGCTCACTACTATGGGGTAGATTGGGCTTTCCTTAATACTTTTGCTTGTGGGTTGATCAGCAGAGGTGCCTGGTTTTAGCCATGGTACCCAAGAGTGACTATTTGCTGTATTCTTTGGCACTTTTGACAGTAACTAACAAGCAGACTTCACAGCTTTCTGTTCTGCATTCTCCAGTTACCATTCTTTTAAATTGACCTGAAAATGTGAACCGTAATAGTGAATGCCGCTGGTGCCACACAACTGTACTCTTGCATTCAGTCTCCTGTCTCGCTTCGCTGGTGCACAGTGGTAGTAGTATGTATTCTTCTTGTTAACGTGCCTTTCTGTTTATATTTAAATGTGCTTTGTGCAGGTTTAGCCTGGAATCGGTGAGCTTTGATCTTTTGCGGCAAACTCTGTCTAGATAGTGGAATGGCTGACTGACTGCCCCCGTTGTCATTCTAGACCAGGGCAAATGTGAAGGTCACTGAAGCAGCGTCAGTCCTCCGGGGCTCCAGTAGGCAGGAGTGTCGCCTAGCAGCCACACTGTGCTAACAGAAGACATAGCTACAATATTGTTTTCATTTCCTTGCCTCTAGAAATGAAATGCTAGTGGGTAGACAGCTTTCTGAAATCTGTGCTGTGCAATATACAGTGTAGGAGAACCTGTTGAAAGTTGTGAGAGATGCTGAGTGTCTGAGGTTTTTTCTTTCCCTGATTAGACAGGTTTTGGTTTTGAAGAGGCGACGTTATCAGCAAGCTATCATTCGAAAATAAACGAGAGTTTTTCACTTTCAGTTTTCACACGTTCTACTGTATGGGATCCGTTCTCCCATCCAGTGCTTAAATCAAAGAAAAGCATGTCAAAAGTGACATTTTGTCACCTCAGTGTGACCACTCCCACTGCTTTTAACCCAAAAAAGAAGGCACTGCTATGCACAAAGTGCAAAATTTATAAAGCAAGAAAAGGGGGTTACACCCTTTGTCATCTTAGTGACAAGCAAAACGTGGTACATGGACTCTTTCATTTGCATTATCAACCTTTTTGAAATCTACTGAAACCCTTTTATTTTGAAAATGAAAGCATGACTGTAGCCTACTGTACTTATATTTTGGTAATTCTCACAAGCACGAGAATCAGTGAAAACGAAATGTTACAGTGAAATAGTGTTTGAATGTTGTGCTGAACATTTTACATTATGTATTTTAATTTAAACAATTGTTTGCATTTTGCATCACCTACTAGGCATACTGACAAAACAAAAAATCCCTTGAATCCAGCCTAAATGGTAATATGCTTGTATATATTACATATTTCTAAATACTGTTAATTTTCATATTATATGAATTATTTGCATGCATTTTGTATTTTAGCACATCAACATGTAGTTTTTGTTTTGTTACTTTTGGCATTCTGAACACTGCTGTATAGCGTTTGGCCATATAGTTGTGCCCTCCCAAGCAAATTATGAAAAAATGCAATTATTGCAAGTCGGTGGAAAAGTTGTTTTATATGTAACACACCTCTATTCTTCTATTGCTCCACTGAAATCTATCCTAAATGCATGTCAATGCCAAACTTCAGTCAGTGGTAGAATATGTATTTTTTTGACTGGAGCACATAGGAGATTCAACCCTTGAGTAATATCTGAGTACTGTGACACCCCCCCCCCCTTTTTTTTCTTGTTATGGTGAAGGGATTCAAGAGGTTTATTTGTGATGTATACAGTTGTAGACATACAACATGTAATGAAATGGTCACCAGAGCAGCTGTGCATGACAAAATATAGAAAAAATCAGGTAAAAAATGTGAAATGTTCAGCTGTACAGTACATAATCTGTGCATAAGTGACAGGTAAGAGGTATTTTGCTGTGCAATATAAGTGCAGTGTGCCTGAGGTGTGTGCCAGCAATTTGGATAGTGTGAAACCAGTACTTATAGGGTTATGTCAGTGTGAAAGCAGCACTCATGGGGTCATGCCAGTGTTAGTGGCTGAAGCGTCACTGTAGAGTCCAGTGGAAGATCTAGAGGCACTGAGCCTTGTTCCGGCTTAGAAGCCTTATGACCTGGGGAAAAAATCTCCTCCTTGACCTATTCATTTTGGTCATAGGGCTGCGGAAGCATTTACCTGATTTCATCAGGCAAAACGGAGTTATTAGGGTGGATTGGATCCTTGGATTTTTGTAGCTCTGGTCCTACAGTGGTAGCTGTAGATGTCTTGTAGGTAGGGCAAGACATCTGATGTAGCACTCAGCTGCTCTAACCACCCTCTGCTGGACTTTCTAGTCCTGGACAGAGCAGTTTCCGAGCCACGATGTGATGCTCGTGGTCACTATACTTTCTACAGCAGCCGGGTAGAAGACCTTAAGGAGAGCAGGAGAGACCTTAAACCACCTCAGCTGCCTCAGATGGTAGAGCCACTGCCTCGCCTTACTGACCAGAGCACGTGTGTGTGTGTGGACCAGGTGAGGTCCTCCTGTATGTGGACGCTGAGGTATTTGAAGGGGCTCACCCTCTCCACTGTAGCACCATTGAAGTGGACAGGTGTGTAAGAGCCGTGCTCCCTTCTGTAGTCTACAATCAGCTCCTCTGTTTTGCTGACATTCAGCTGGAGACTGTTATGCTGCTTTTCAGGTTCTCCACTTCCTTCAAGACTCGTCATTGTTTGAGATTATGCCGGGCACTACTGTGTTGTCAGCAAATTTCACATAGGAATTTGAGCTGAGTGTAGCTACACAGTCGTAAGTGTAGAGGGTGCACAGCAGTGGGTTGGGGACACAGACTTGTGGAGCTCCCGTGTTGAGGGTGATGCAGTGGATCGATGGAGCGATCGAGGGATGAGGTTAATAATGTCCTGGTACTCTTCATTTATTATCGCATTACATTTATTACTGGTTAAAAAAACAGGACTTGTCAATTATAGTGAGAGAGGATACTTTAACACCAGTTTTTTTTAATTCAGATCTTCTGGTTTGTACTTTGCCTAATTTTGACATCTTTTCCCTCCTCATTTATGCACCTCTCCATGGGTGGCCTCAGGGAAGAAGGAGGAGATGCCAAGGTAAGTGATAGCTGAAAGAGCACCGGCAGATGGCTTAATTTTATTTGCAATGTATAACGTAGTAGAGTACATGAATAGTTATTTTTTATTTTAGTAAGCTACTATCTGCTATATAGACTTACTACTGAATCATTGAGACAAAATAAGAAATGCCTGTATGATTTGTTATATTAAATTTAATATTTAATGATTTTCTAGAGAATTTGAAGGATGGGGAAAAGCAAAAATCAAGAACTAATTTTTGTTCTGTGTATTTATTTAAAAACTACTTTTTATCTCTGTAGGTAGAAGAGAGGATTTCCAAGTCAACGGCTGTCCTCAAAGGCCTCCCTCCACCCAAGAGCGTGGGGTCTAATCGACTGCTGCCCAAGGGCACAAAGTCAAAAGTGAATTTGGAGGAGCAGGGTCGGCAGAAAGTGTCATTCAGCTTCAGCCAAACTAAGAAGCCTCTTCAGAACCTCTTCTTGGCCCCTCTCAGCCCAGAAAATCCACCATGTGATCCTCAGTTCTCTCTCCTCTCCGCTGTTCACTCTCCTCCACAGCAAAGAACAGAGCCAACAGCAGAAAACAGAAATGAACTTATAGAGCTGCCAGTGGCGGCTTCTGTAGCTGAGCCCACATCGTCACTCACCTCACCTTCCAAATCTAAATTGGACTTGGGGAAAATGCACTTCAAAAAACAGCTTCTCAGTGTCTCTGCAGGTTTTGAGCAGCAAATTGAGAAGGAGTCTACACCTAGCATTATGCTTGAAACGCTTTCCTCTTTGGGTGAAGCTGAACTCAGAACTACAGTTAGATTAGAGACCCAAGCAACTCCCCATGCCCAACACATAGTCAATGAAAGCACCACTGAGGAACTCAAAGGTTTCAGTGATACTTCCCATATTGGGAGAGAGGACAGGGAGAAGGCCAGTGGTACAGAGCATACTGATGTTTTGGAGAATCGAAAGAGTCAGTCTCAGTCAGACAGCACACTTCCAGGGTCTGAGTCTGATGGTGACTCCGTACGGACGTCTTCCAGCTACAGATCAGGTGAACCCAGAGTCACTGCTAAAGTAGACGGTCAGAACAAAGATGTGAAACGGAATTCTGCTTGTTACAAAATGGAAGAATTGGAAAAATCTAATGTGAGGTCTGATGAAAGGGTGAAGGATGAAAGATCCTCTACACATTCAAAGTCAGATCGTGAAATGAGACACACATCCTCTAGATCATCTCGTTCTGACAAAGACAGGAGAAGGACTAAAAGCCGGTCACGGTCTAGATCTAGAGGTTCTCGGACAAGTTCATCTTACTCCAGATCTGACCGGTCATCAAGAATTGAGAGGTCATCACGGTCAGAGAGGTCCCGTTATCATGATTCTGAGCGAAGGTTGCACCGGAGTCCTCACAGGAGCCCTCACAGAGAGAGGAGGACATCTCGGTCACGAACAGATCGTAGGTCCCGTGATAGTTCAGATTCTGAAGATGATTATTGGAGGACACGTACTCGGACCAACCGATCATCAAATCATTCTAGCTCTCACAGAGACTCTAAAACTGTTTACACAAAATCCGAGAGGGACTCCAAATCCACAGAAGTATCTCGGTCATCTGAGTCTGAGAAAAAATCACAGGTATACCTTGAAAGGTGCTCTAGAAAAACAGACTGTGAATCTGTCAAGAGAAGCTCCCAAGAATTGGAACCAGATCGCTGGAAACTCAACACCCACAACAAAATGGAGACAACTCCCAGATCAACTCATTGTAAATCCGTAGTCTCTTCACAGTCCTCTGATAAAAGAACTGTGAGAAATTCTAGCTCTGACTCAGAAGGAGACCAGAAAAGGAAGTCTCCAGTACAGGTACTAAGTAAGCTCTCCTTTTCCTCTGGTTTGGGTGAGTCACAGGCAACATTGACTGAAAAAGCTGGTAATTTGTCATCTTCCAAACTTATAGTCACACCTGGCACCCGTTCCCATGTAACGCATGGTTTTAGTAGAGACATTGCCTTGTCCTCAATGGACTGTGTCCAAAATAAGAACATTGACCTTAGTAAAAATGCTATTTCCCAAGGCTTCCCTAAGGAAATTAATCACCTAACTGTGCCTGAACATAGCTCCACTGATGGTTCAGTAGGTCAGGTCTGCGATCAACCAAACTCTCTTAGCATAGTCATGTGTGGTAGGGAGACCCTCGCATCAGGATATGCCCTATGCTCTGAGTCTAAACCTCAAAAACTGGATTCATCTCCCTCACGTAATTTCCCATCACTCCATGTGGAACACTGCCAGCTCAGTCAAAGTTTGGGTCAAACTGATACATATACCAGCTGTTCTGAAACTGGCAGCTCCTCTGAAACTTTCAAGTGTGTGCAAGTCAACGATGGAGGCTGCCCAGTCAGTCACACTGATTCTGATAGTTCAGGTATAGGGAGAGAAAGTAAGGATGACCCTCAAAGTGAGCCCCATAATACGTCATGTTCAGTAGTACTTGGTTGCAGACCTTGTCCAAAAGATAATTACTTATCTGGGACTTTGGAGGAATCTCTTAATTTAGTGTCATCCAAAGGGTTGTGTACTTCAAGTAGGGTACATTTTCTTGCAGAATCTGAGATTGCTTCTGGTTCAAACACTAACACTCAACTGAATGATGAAGTTGCAAATGGTATTTCCACAAACAAGCAAGGTAATGGAGCTGTATGTGAAGGTGAGCATTGTGTGCAGCCTCTCCACCAGATATCAGAATCTTCAGAAAAGACCTCCACTGCTGAAATTCCAAGTAGTGGCATATGTGTGGTACCTAGTAGTATCCCTCCTCAAATAGGGCAAAATCCAAACTTGTATAAAAATTTCATTCCTGTAAAAGAACTGCCATTTGGAGATAATCTGCAGCAAAACACTAAATCAGGGGATGTTTCTAACCCAAGTAAGGTCAGCTCACAGTGTTCTGTCGCGCCACCTAAAATTGAATCCATCATAAAAGATCATGAACATTCAGCTGCTGATATGAAATATGGGCAACAAGGTCCTGAAGTGTTGAAAAACAAAAGTAACATGAAGAAATCTCGGTGGGATATTGTTGGACAGGAAGTCAGTGCTACTGAAACATCTCAAAAAATGCCCATTTATGAGTCTAAATCATTGGTTAAAAAAATTATTTCTGTTAGAAAAATAGAGTTCTCAAAAGAATCAAGTATGGAAGATGGTTTAAAGAAAGAATCCAAGAATGATGGGCTAGTCAGAATCAATGTAAGCAAAGACACGTTGCCTACAGAACATCAGTTTAAAAACAATGAAGGAATTATTAGCAATGAAGACGGATTACTCACAAAATCTTGTGAAAAAATTAAGCTACCCGAACAGATGCAGCCATTAAAAACATTTGCGCAATCTCAAGCTTGTGACACCAGCAACACAAAAATGGACATCAAATCTCATGGTGATATGAGCAACAAAGAGCTGCTGAAAACAAGATTTGTGTCTGGCTCAGGAGATGAGGCTAGGGTGAAGGATTCATTTGGAGATAGCATTAGAGATTACCAGCAGGAGAGTCATTTATGGAATAAGCCCGAAAGGAACAGTGTATGTCTTGGCCAGGATCTTGGCGGCCGCACTGACGACAGTGACTCTGATGATTCTGACTGTGACTCGGATGACAGCAGTATCCCTAAAAACAGGTTGCACTCTGTCGTGGTTGTGCCAAAAAATTCCACACTCACTCATCCTCATGATTCAAGGGCCATGTTAGCATCATCTTCCAGCCCTAGTAACAGCCCCCGACAGCTGTCTGCGGATTCGCAGGAGCATTGTTGGAGGGGAAGCAGAAGTCAAGAGGCTGATCGTAGAGAGGATTCTTATAGGGAAGTCCCTGGCACACTCAGCCCTACTGGGAGGCAGAGGGGTTACTCCGACTGGCTGCCCGAGAGCAGCAAGCGCTGCCTTGATGTCTTTTGCACTGACAAGTCCCTCTTCACAACCCCTCCAAGCATGGCCTATCAATCGCAAAGCAATATGATTGATAGCACTAGTCATGTTGAAACTTCCCGCACCCTTGAGGTTCAGCAGTCCAAAGACCTAAAATCTAATGCTTATGAAACCCCTAAGATCCCAGCAACACACAACTCAATGGGTCCCTTCTACAGTCAAGAGAATTCTTGGAGGATATCTGACCCAGCACATTCCCGGCTATATGACAGGCCTGATAGTTGGCATGATCGGAAGAGGTACGTCCGGCATCAGCAAGAGGGAGATTTTTCTGGTTCCGGCAACTTCGGCAAGAAGGATACTTACAGTATGAGCTGGGATTTTTCACAGTGTGAGCAACCCAGCAGTACATTTCAGCAGCCAGATAGCAGTTATGGGATCCAAGCACCGAATCCACCTATTGTTGGAAATCCAGCTTTGGGACCGGTTGTCCAGCAAGGTAGCTGCTGGAGTCAGCCCACCACTTCACAGAGTTGCAGACCTGTCTACCTCCCTGTGCCTTCACAATATCATGAGACTTTAGATGAAGTGCACCCTGACTCTCTGACTAATGACTGTGAAGAAGAAAGTTCCAGAGGCCACATAACCATAGGCTCGGGTAGTCATCCACCACCTGCTTCCACCTCTTTCGTTCAAGCCCATGAAATCAGCAGCAATTGTAGAGGTCTTATGGGTGGCATCCTAGACACACCCAGAGAGGAGAGCCAGAAACCACATCGGGGTAGGGGGCCTCCCAAGAAAAGGCGGCAAGAGTTTGAGTCCGACTCTGAGAATGAGGCAGAACCAGGGAACTGCAGCAAGAGGGAACGTCTGAAAGAGGCGGCTGTCATCAGGACATCAAAAGATCCTGCAGACACACCAAACCAAACCACGGAGATGGAACGGCCTCCCCTCAGTTTAAAGGACTTCTTGGACCCTGTTGCCTGGAAGGAGATGGCTAAGCTGAAAAAGATGCCTCCATACTTTGATCTCATTGAGGAGAATGTGTATTTGACAGAGCGGTGAGTATCTGAAAGGATGCAAAATCAAATGGTTCATGATTCTTCTGGTGTACTTTGTACCAACTATGGACCAACATTGTAATTAAGTCGCTCTCTAGAAAATACATATTTTGAGCCTTTGTCAATGAATGGATGAAAATTGTAATGTTGTATATTTTTGAATTTTAAATATTTAATGGTACTGAACATAAATTCACAAGCCTTTGATTGTATCTGCATTCTAGCCACATCTGTTTCTTTGCTACTTATGCGAGAGATTATGTGGCCATTCAAAGTTTGTTAAAAAAAAGACCAGTGAGAGGCTTGTGAAACGGTGAATCTGCTTTTTCTGTTTGCAGCAAGAAGAACAAGTCTCACCGGGACATAAAGCGCATGCAATGCGAGTGCACTGTGCTGTCGAGAGAGGAGCGTGCGCGTGGGGCCACTGCCTGCGGTGACGACTGCCTCAATCGCCTGCTGATGATTGAGTGGTGAGCCTTCATCTCCCGCATGATGTCATGCTGCGCAGAGGTGGTGTGGTTATCATAAGGGACAAGAGCAGCTGGCTTTATGTATATGCTCTGGTGTTTATGTCCCTTGTGTTATTGACATCTGTATTGTGGGGCGGGGCACCAATCAGAAAACATTCCGGTGGGATATTGTAAATGTTTGCCATTTGTGTATATGGAGTGGGGGCATGTGTGATTTCTTACTGTTAATAACATAGCATAATGTATCCTCCTCAACAAATACAATATTCCCGCTACCTTAAACGGACCCTTTAAATAGGGAATGAACATTCCAGCTCTGCACAATCTGCAGTCACAGATGGCTGTTTAGACAGTGTTGCCAGTGTACGCCAAACCAGAATAAATGTAACAGTTTTTTATGCCGGAATATAATCGTGGAAAGGCATGATATTTAACGTGGCTATGAAATAAGATGACAATCTGTCATTTTTGTTACTTGAAAAATCAGAATGGTGTGTTTTTGTAGTTGTGTGGTAATTGGTGTTGTCGTTTACCTCCGTTGTATTGTGAGCGCCGGTAATATTTCAGCATGAAATAATGATGCTCCCTCCTCATCTCCCTGCCTGTCTGCCTGCAGCTCATCACGCTGCCTGAATGGGCCATATTGCTCTAATCGTCGCTTCCAGTTGAAGCAGCACACAGACTTTGAGGTCATCCTGACCGAGAGTAAGGGCTGGGGGCTTCGGGCCGCCAAGGATCTTACACCGTGAGTGTCTGAGCTGCCCTGCAAACTGTTGCTGTTAAAAGAGATATGGGGGGGGGGGGGGGGAGTATAAATGTTACACCCCTGTCTTTTTGTGTTACAGGAACACCTTTGTTCTGGAGTACTGCGGAGAAGTACTGGACCACAAGGAGTTCAAGGCTCGTGTAAAGGAGTATGCTCGCAGCAAGAATATCCACTACTACTTCATGGCTCTGAAGAACAATGAGGTGAGGCTTGTGATGGAAATGTCCTCCTGGATTGACTTTGGGGGTTTGCTTGCCGGAGGCCTTTTCCACTTTGGCATTAAGGCCCTTGAGCGGAGAATACAGTCATGGAGAATGGTTTAGTAATTGTGAAATCCTCTGGATGTGTGTGTTGCGGTCTAAGGCAGCCACTTGCCATTGGCCTGACATGCTCTGTGTGCCTCACAGATCATTGACGCCACGCTGAAGGGAAACTGTTCCCGCTTCATGAACCACAGCTGTGAGCCCAACTGCGAGACTCAGAAGGTACGCCCTAGGGCCTTTAGCTTTATCAGCTTTAACTGTCACCTGCCCTCTCAGCTTGCACTCGGCAGCTGCAAATCCCTCATCGTGTCCCGCGTGTCCCTCCGCAGTGGACCGTCAACGGGCAGCTCCGGGTTGGCTTCTTCACCACCAAGGCCGTGCCATCCGGCACAGAGCTCACCTTTGACTACCAGTTCCAGAGATACGGGTGGGTGTGCTCGCACCATTGGATGCCGCTTCATGGCAAACACGCGTGTCGCTGACGTGCCCGTGCGGGTGATTCTCCCGCCGATATCATGACGTTCCATGGGAGTGGGACCTCACCTCACTTGTCCCGGGTTGGCTCACCAGGAAAGAGGCGCAGAAATGTCTCTGTGGGGCACCCAGCTGCCGGGGTTTCCTGGGTGGAGAGAACAGGGTGAGCATCCGGGCGGCAGGGGGCAAGATGAAGAAGGAGCGGACAAGGAAGAAGGACACTGTGAGCGCGCTCACTACGGTGAGTGCTGGGGGCTGGTTCCTTCTGTGCTGCGGTTTTGTTTATTTGTCCGTTCCAGCTTTTCACTGTGAGTGAGTGGATGTGGTTGGCAGTGAGTTCTGATCTTTGGCTGTACTTTACATAAAGGTCTCCTGTGGATTTACAATTTTTCAGGGATGACTTGTGGTCATATACATCCTACATTTTTCTTATACAACCATTTTTGGTGCCATGGTATTAGCTGTATGCCTAAAACTGCATTTGTCACTAAGCAATTCACTAAGATACTATTTGACATTCCTCTCTGTGCTGGTGTGCCTTGGAAAATTCTTTCATTCAGTGCATTATGGGCATCTTTCTGAAGCAGTTCAGGTTAAGGGCATTAGCTAAAGGTACAAGAGCACAGCATCAACTAAAGGTACAAGGGCACAGCACACTATTACCCACTGTGTGATGTACCACCCAGGGAGCAAGGTGGACCCAGTTGCCCAAGTGTTTGTATGAATCATTTGATTGCTGGGCACTGCCAGCTTAACACTGCTGTAGCCGATGCCAAATGTCTCTGCGCGGTTGGACTATATTAACTCCAGTAATTTTCAGCAGTAAAAATGAATTGTCTGCTAGTTGATTTGGGTCAGGTCTCTGTGTGCTTCAGGCTAATTGCTCTGAAATCTCCAGTGAATGGTTTATATAATTCCTAAAATAACACCAGCAGAATTTTCTCTTTAACTGATAAATATTTCAGGCCTGAGTGATTTAGAAGGGGAGTAAAATGAATAATGCCCCCTCCCTCTTTGAATTGAAGAGGCAAGGGGAGTGTCTGGTTTTCGGACTCATGCCTCCTTTATTTGTGACTTTTAGGGGTCTGCTTGCTCATGTCAGTGTGCTGGCTGGGGAGGGATTTTCTTTGTTCCCCCTAAACCCCCCCCCAAAGTTACATGGCTATTCACTGCTGCTACTTTCAGGTGGATGAGGAGCTGGAAGCATTACTGGAGAACGGAGAGGGCCTCACAGACGAGAAAGAGGTGCTTTCTCTCTGTAGGCTAATGGTGCGAGTAGAGACCATGGAGCAGAAGCTCACGTGCCTGAAGCTCATCCAGGTGAGCTGTCCAGCTTTGTTTACAGGAATACCAGCTCTCGTCCAAATTCATGTGCTGGTATAAAGTGGTCACGCGACCAAGTACATAACGTGTAACACTTCTGTCAAAACGCATGTTTCTTTGATCCTGGAAATAAGATTGAGGCTTGTACACCGCTTCACAGAAAAATAGCAGCCCACATATTGTGGTGCAGTACATGTGCTAGATGTTGGACCAATACTCAGCTGTCCTGAGACATTATGCAGTGATATGATAGTTTGAGTATACCTGTAGTGGAATTTAGATGAACTGGGCTGAGACATGCATTATCGGATCCTCATACAGAACACGCAGAATCCCGGATGCCTGAAGCAGTTCCTGGATCACCATGGCCTGTCACTGCTCTGGATCTTCATGGTGGAGCTCTCAGAAGCGAAGGGCAACTCTGGCAACAACATCAAACTACAGTTGGAGGTAGGATGACAGCCTCCAGGGGTTAGTCGTTGGTGCACCGACCCCAAAAGGTCACCGGGGAGGTGTTCCGGGGAGGATGGCCGTGGGCTGATGTGCGTGTGCGTGTGCGCAGATCATGAAGAGCCTGGAGGTTCTGCCCATCTCCACCAAGAACATGCTGGAGGAGAGCCGGGTTCTACACTTCATTCAGCGCTGGGCCCAAAGCCAGGCCCTGCCCCAGGCCCCCGAGCTGGATGGGTACTCGAGTGAAAACACATCCCGTGCCCAAACCCCACTTAACACCCCCGATGGGCCCCCGGCCAAGCAGGGTCCCGAGCTGGACAGTGACACGCCCAAGAGAGCTGTGTACCGCCGGCTCAAGATCATCAGTGAGAACAGCCTGGACAGCGCGCTGTCGGATGCCAGCAAGGCGTCAGACGGTAAGGAGGACGACGAAGAGGAAGAGGAAGAGGAGGAGGATGACTCCCTGCCCACTGAGATTGCTGTGAGCGACCAGGCCGGGACAGAGGCAGTTGGGGAACCCCAGGCCGAAGAAGAAGAGCCGGCAGCTATTAAGGAGGAAGTGTCAGAAGATCCAGGGGGCTCTGAGGTCGAGGTCAAAGCCAAAGTTCTGGAAGCCAGTCAGCCAGAGGAGGAGAGGACAGAGGGGCCCAGTCTCAGTGAGGAGGGGAGTGATCAGGATGGAGACGCAGAGGGGGCCCTGCAGGTGACCGCCGAAGTGGAGGCCAGCAGTGAGAATGAGATGCTCACTGTGGAGGAGGTTCCCAGACTGGAGGGTACTCTGGTAGCTGCTGAAGAAGAGGCCTCCAGCGTGATGGAGGTAGTGGTGAGTGAGCCCGTGGAGGAGGCCCCACCCATTACGGCAGCAGACGCCGAGGCCACGGAATCGGCCGACGCCACGGCGACAGAACCTGCCGGGGCATCAGCTGTCGACATGGCCGAGCCCGCCGCTTCCAGCATTCCTGTGGCCGCGGGGCCTGTGGCAGCCGAGTCTGTCACTGTGGAGACCCCATCGCAGGATGAAGAGGAGGCTCTGTCGGACGTGGAGAGCGAAAGGAGTCAGGAACCTCCGGTGCGCGCCGCCGACGTCAGCGACATGGCCACCCGCCTGCTGGACAGCTGGAAGGAGCTGAAGGTAGGCCGCCCCCGCAGCCTGGCCGCCCCCGCAGCCTGGCCGCCCCTGCAGCTGGTGTGAGGGTGACGCTGACCCTGTCTCCCCTTACAGGAGGTATACCGAATCCCCAAGAAGAGCCAGGTGGAAAAGGAGCCCAAGGGTAGGACCATTTGTGCCAGTATATGCTGCTGTCTTTGTTCATTGCTGTAACAGGTGTTATGATGAAATGTCCAGAGCTTATGAATATACCAGCAGAGCCAAGGTGTTGTCCTGGCTCATAGGCTCATTCTAATTGTTGCCACAGAAGCAAAATTAAATAAGTGAATTTTGAGGTGTTCCAGGAGGACCAGCCTGTTGATTAACATCCTAAAGGGTGTGCAAGACGGATGAACTGATGTCCAAGTCTGTCTGAAATTTAGAAGCAGTTTGTCAGGGCAAGACGGCGTTTTTGAAGTAGAGTTCTTTATGTAGCTAAGATGTTAAAAATTAGAATTCAAGAATAGTCATTGTTGTCACGCAACAGAGCACAACAATGAAATGTGTCCAGCATTTAAACCCATATGTGACATAGCAGGGGGCAGCTAATTCAGCACCCAGGGACAGCACCTTGCTCAGGGTACCTTAGAGGTGCCTTGCTGGTCGGGGATTCAAACCTGCAATCTTTCAATTACAAGTGCGCTTCCCTAACCATTAAGGCACCGCTGCCCACAGTGACTGCAGTACGGCCGAGTGTAACACGGCTCTTCTTTATTGCTGGCCAAAATCTGTTTGCCTGATATGGCCGCAGACAGCCGTATAGTGTGTTAAAACAATCCAAGTGATGAATGTGTCTTAGAATAGCCATAAGTAGGAACGTCCTGCTTAGATGTTGCTGCTCTGCTGAGACGTTGCCATTGGGTCGTTAAGGAGGTTTTGCTGAATGAAAGGCTTCCTACTTTGTGTAATGCATTGTGGAGGGAGGGGGGGGGGCAGCGGCAGTGTCAAACATGGAGCTCCGGCTGATTGTCTGCTCATCTGGCCACCGCACCTCTGAGTAGAGCGCAGTTGGGAGCGAGATGGCCCTCAGGCGCCCCGCACCTCGTCCGGTAGCCGTGACCGTGACAGGGAGCGTGACCTGGAGAGAACGCCACGCAGCACCGAGCGCCGCCGCCGCCGACCCTCCCTGTCGCCCCCCCCGTCCGCGTACGAGAGGAGCAGCCGGCGCGCTACCGATGACCGGTGAGGGAGGGACGGGCGTCCAGCATGCCTCTTATCCGCTTGGCTGTATGCATGTGTGATGACAGTACTGTGGGCGGGACTACGGGGCCTTGACTTCGAATGGCGGCCTCTTCCCATTGGCTGAATGCGGTAATGATTGGATGCTATCCCACCCGTAGTGGGTCTGCAGGCCTCCGTTCGCACGCGCAGGCCTAAGTCATGTTGTCGCCCTTCCCACAAGCCTCTGCTGCCGTGCCCGTGGGAGTTGCGTGCGGCGACGCTCTAATAACTGCTGTTCTCTCGAAGATACAGCAATCTCAACGGCAGCAAGAAGGGGAGGACCAAGGAGCGCAACAAGCTTTCCACGGAGGAGCGGAGGAAGCTCTTTGAGCAGGAGGTGGCTCAGAAGGAGGCTCAGAAGCAGCAGCAGCTGCAGACCATGGCCTATGAGACCCTGGGCTATTCCCCCAGCCCGCACGGCTTCATGGGCTACCCTCCAGGCTACCCCATGCAGACCTACGTGGATCCCACCAATCCCAACGCGGGCAAGGTGCTCTTGCCCACCCCCACGGTGGAGCCTCTGTGTGCCAGTGCTGGCACCGTGCCATTTGAGCAGACGCCCCCCCAGCCGTTGATCTCCGAACTGGCTCTGACTTCGCCGGCTCCCCCACAGGCCCCGGCCGTCGCCGGCGTCCAGCACGCGGTGCCGCCCCCAACGCTGGAGCTCCCCTCTGGGGGGGCACAGTACCCCCAGCCCCGGCCGGGTGGCCAGGACCCTGCGGTGGTGGCTGTCCTGCCTGTGTCGGCAGCGCCGGCCGCAGCTGGAGCACAGGTGCAGAGCCAGCAGAGCTACGCCCCCATGTGGAACGCGGCCGGTGTGCCGCAGTCGCTACCCGTGCAGGCGCAGCCACCGCAGCAGTACCCTGCCAGTGCACAGCCGCAGACTGCTGTCTACTACCAGGGCCAGGCTGTGTACAGTATCCCCGCGGCCTACCCTCAAGCTGGCACCCCCGTCATCCAGGTGAGCACCACTGCCCCCTTGTGTCCCCAGTGTGAATATACCTAACCAAGATTGTCATCAGGTGGCTTACAAAGCATGATGGGAAAGCGGTTTGCTTGTCACTGGTTGTCTCTCTTGGTATTCTTCCACCATTGTTCTTTATCTGAGGCTGCATCATCGTAGGTTTGTTTCTCCAGTGAATTGGTGTTCGTGTTTCCCCGCGTCTTCCTTCAGCAGGCCTATGCAGAGCCTGCCACGGGCTACCTTCAGGGCCAGCCGGTCTACAGCAGCCATCAGCAGGGAGTGGTGCTGCAGCAGGCCGGTACCGTCACCACCATCGTCACCACGCCGGCTGTTCAGCAGGTAAAGTGCTCGTTCAGCCACTGGGTGGCACCAGAGTGCCTTTTTTTTATTGCCGTTCACCATAGGCACAGATGAAGTCTTGGCATGTTAGAGGCAGCCCGACAGCCTGTTGTCCCAGTTCAAAATGCTTTAGTCCAAGAAAGTCTTCTGATGGCACCCGATTGCCAGGCCAGAGAACTAAATGTTATTGTACTGCACAGTGCCAACAAGGAAAAACTTTGATTCTTAAGTCTTAAAATAATTACTTAATTTCTGCCATTAAGAGCTGAAGAGGGAGTATCCAGGCTGACTGCACCAAGCCTGTCTTCTTGGTCTTTTTAACCCCCTGGGGTCGAGTGCATCGTCGGCGATGCAGCGTACTTTTCGCATCTGTTTCAGTTCTCGCTGAAATCTTAATGTAGAATCATGAAAAAAAACGCTGGCTAAATCCGCAATCTGTCGGTTTTTTTTTTTTCAAAACGTCTATTGTTGGAAGTATTAAAGTTTAAATCGGGTTAAATTGGCAAAAAATAAACCAAGTCATCTTATTTTGTTTTACCTGCATCGGGGGCGTGTAGTACCGCTTTCACCAGAAGATCGCTATTCACATTCTAAATAGCCGCATTAGCGCGTATTTAAATCGCATTAACATGGTAGGTTGATTAATGATACAGCAGTGAAACGTGATCCAGATACATCCCCATCAGCACCATAAAAGGGGGGCCAGGTAACACTGGCTCATTCATACACATGAAAGTCGCTACATGTTCAATTAAAGGAGCCAGAGTGACATGAGTTTGGTGTTTCGTATTTATTTATCTAACTACACCATTTAGTCATCTTCATGTAGCCAAGACGTTGCTGATCAGATATCTGGGATCAAAATAAACTGCCACCATCGTTTACTATGTACTTTTTATAATGTCTCTGCAAGTGTTCCAAACTGCATTTTGCAATGTCTATATTTTAATGTCAAATAGTACAAACTTAACAAAAATCTGACATTTACAATATACATTAAAATAAAGATGAGTTTAATGGCAAAACAAATATATAAGAAATAATTTGCCATTAATTAAGTTTATAATATTTGAAGAAATATGATCATGCCCAGTCAGTAAAAGTGTTTCCTTCCCCTAGACCCCAGTGGGTTAAATAACGGCCTACAGATGAATGCCACGTGCACTGAGGCACATGCATGAATACATACATGTGGTCCTCAAAGTCATTGTAGTATTGCTGTCAAGTAGGCATAGTGAGGTGTGACACCTGTTGCAGCAGTTCGGTCATCGTTTGCTGACAAGCCCAGTGTTTCCCTGTCAGTGTCTTTAGGCTTTTTTTGTTTCTCTTTCGTTTTTCTACCCGATTCCGTGGCCCCTGGGGCAGCCCCCGCTTTCACAGTGTTCTCACTCTCTCTTTTCTCAGCTCATTTTCTGATCGGGCTTTCTTTCTAACAGTGGAGTCTCCTTTCTTGTTTGATTCGGTTCGTCTGTGTTCCTCCACTTTAATCTTAAGTGTTGTATTATTCCCGATTAGCTCTTTTGCATGTGTTTGATAGCTTCATCATGGCCATCATTCCCTGGCTCCACATCCCTCCTGGCGGGGGGGGGGGGGGGGGGGGGGGGGGGGGGGGGGGGGGGGGGGGGGGGG
>JABFDZ020000138.1:19858254-19895834 GCA_019775955.2 Pollimyrus isidori | reverse complement strand
CCCCCCCCCCCCCCCCCCCCCCCCCCCCCCGCCCCCCCCCCCCCCCCCCCCCCCCCCCCCCCCCCCCCCCCCACAAAAATGGGGTACAAAAAGCAAGCTGCAGGTACCCCTCAGAAGGTGGGTACCACCTTTTGGGGGATGGGCTGGGATAGAGCCCTTCGTCGCTTTTAGTATGGGGTTGTGTCCCAGAAGTGACAGTGCCCCCGTTACCTTGCTCAGTCTGATCTCCCGTAACCTTCAGTAAGTGGTTTCCTACCCAGGCCTCAGGGGGGCCCCGTCAGTTGCCCCCCAGCTGCCAGCACATCTGCACCAGGTATTCCGTGTTCTCAATTATTTAGTTCAGGTGTGCTGGCAGCTGGGAGGGAGCAAAAGTGGGGGGTGCAGTAGGTTGTGCTGACCCAGGGCACTGCTGTTGTACCCTTGACAATGAAAAGCCCAAACTGCTGCATAATTAATCAAACATTCAGACACCTTCTATACTGCTTAGTATAGAAACCACAACATGGGGGTGCACCTGGGAGGGGGAGCAGCCCAGCTCATTGCAGGGCATCTAAAGACACACACACAGTGAGAAAAACATAGAGGAAACACGGGATGAACACAGCAACTCGACACACGGTGTGTAGGAATTGAACCCATGGCCCTGGAGGCATGATGTCACCGTGCCACACAGAGCAGAAACATCTAGTGCAGAGATATGCGCAGGTTCCCCTGGGCGCCGAGACACAGAGCTGCTAAATGACGACTCGCTGATTCACCTCCCAGATTCATGCTTTGTGCTGACTGGTCAGAGCAGGGTCTCTTTGAAGGCCGAGCTTATCGCCATGGCGATGACGTCCGTAGACCCGTGTGCTTTGCTGTTCGGAGAATCACTACCGGCTCACGTTAATCCACATTTGGTGCAGCAGCAGATATGGGAACTCCCAAGACGATGAGACACCCACACTTTCAGTGGTTTCTCTATATCAAGGTTCAAGCAAAAACAAAAACACCCATTTTCAAAGTAAACCGAGGCTCAAAACTCCCAGAAAAACGTGGCCCATAAACAGACATCTGCAAATTTCACACACAGTAACAGCGTTAACCAATATAATATGTTTGATTTAAAGCAGTTGAGTAGCAGAATGACGAGACAGGGGCAGCCATTTTGTATCTCTCTCCTCCCGTATTTTTCTTAGCTCTTATCAGTTTAAATCAGCACAACATCAACACATCCTGTCCCCCCCACCCCTCCCAAAGACTAAGCTGGCCTAATCCTTGCGCTCATCTAGCACAGAGGTCCCCAACCACCGGGCTGCATTGAAAAAAATATTTTATTTTGTCGTCTTTACCCCCCACACTTTAAAAGCCGGTCCATAAAAATACTGTCTGACATGTAACCGGTCCGTGGCGCAAAATAGGTTGGAGACCACTGATCTAGCACACACTGCTGATGACACAGTCACAGCACCTTCCACCTGCCAGGGTGGGAATACAACAGCAAATCCCCATATCCACTACTGCTCTGAGGAAGGGGCAAGAGGGGCAAGAGGCACAAAGGGGGGGTGGATGCAGCTGGAAGCCTGGATGACTTCGGATCGGCCATCAAACCCCAAGCCCCTGCCAGACTCAGGTGCTCAAGTAAACAAGCAAGAGCCACCTGGAGCGTCACACCCCCCACCCCCACGCCCAGAGTGTGGGGGTCGAGTGAAGCGATGGCGGTATACAATAAGTTGCCCGTTCTCACTGATGGCTGCAGCAAGGTACATGCCTGCCTGCCTGCCTGCCTGCCTGCGCCGCTCCTCCAAGGAGGAAGTGGCTGCCAGATGCAGCACCAAAAGCGGTACAGATCCACCTGTCATATGTACCGGCACGGCCCCAGCACCGGGGCACCGGCATGCTGGGGACACAGCGGAAGAACACCAGACAGATAGACAGGCGGACAGACAGGCGGACAGACAGGCGGGCGCGTCGTACTGCAGCGCGAGGCTTTACCAGTTTCTTCGCGTCCGTCGGCCAGTCCATGGCGCATCGCGAGCACAGGGATGGGGGTTCTGGAGAACCTTCACGGGCGATGGGGAGACTGCATGGAGTCCCGGGTATCCCACACCCGGCGCGGGGTTCGCTCTGGCTCGCTGGCTTGCTCTCAGCCGCTCGCCCGTGGCTGTCTGTCAAGCTACCAGGAAATGCAGAGTCACTTCAACAGACGAGCACTTCCCCCTCCGCAACCCCCCTCCCATTACACCTCTGAACCCGCCTCGTGACCCATTCCTCCTCTGCCCTGGTGCCCCTCTCTCTCTCCACTGCGGCACATAGTGAAGAGCCAATGCTGTGTGGGGTAAACGTGTGCTTGGTGGGGGTGGGGGGCTGGTTACCCAGCACAGGAACTGGGTCGCCTAGCAAACTCCTGTCAGCTGCCTCCATATGCAGACACCTCAGGGGGCTCGATCCAGGTTGACCCCTGCATCTCTTCCCTGGGCACCAACCTGGCATCTCAGCCTCGGACACAGCGCCCCTCGCTGGCCAATATTCACGGACATTTACACTTCCATTTTGGGGTTTTCTATAGGGTGTGAACTCACACCCTGGTTTCACACCTTGATGCAGCCCTGGGGTGTGTCTGCTGGTTCTGGTGCTAGGATTGGTCCCTCCCAGCCCTGGCCGACACCTCAGACATACAATTGGGACACGTGCCCAGTTATTGGTGACACTTCCGGGTTTACTCACACCAGTTCCACCCAGTAGATCAGCCCTGCTCCCTCACACTCAGGAACCCCGAATTCCACAGGTCCCGAACCAAGAAGCTCCACTCCCACCAGGTTCCAAATGGTGGCACGACTTTGAGGAGAGGTGAGACCCGTTAGGCCACCATCCGGCTACCTGACGGCAGAAGCCCTGACCTCACAGCGACCGCGTTTCACAACACACATGTGAGCAGGAGGCGAGCAACACTCCAGTGGGCCCAGAGGGCAGCACTCGGGCAGGGCTGCAGACACACAGCTCCGCCTTGTACAGCTTGGAGCCCTGGAAGAGGCTCCACTCAAATTCCACACTACAGACTCAGGGATTCCAAGACTTGGGGGTATAAATATTAAACGCGACTTCAAAAATCTGTATCTAAAATAGTCACAAAATTGTTATGAAAGTGTTTAGCATGATAGTGTCACTTTACAAAACATTAAGCTGATCGTCTGAATGAGGCCTCTGTGCTGGGCCTGCTGGGCACCCCCACTAGCAGAAACATCGCGTGACTGACCGAGTCCCAGCTTGACTCCCACCCCGAACCCACAGGGCAAAACAGCTGAACAACGTTGAGCGGAAGTTGCTGCCCACGCCGCCCCCCTCCCAGCAAGCTAACCACAGATATGCAAGTAAATAAGTAAATAACCAGCAACCGCCCCCCCCCCCCCCCCCAAAGAAAAACAGTGATGCTCAAGCTAATGACTAAGACTACATAAGACATAAGAATTTACTGATGCGAGGGGAAGAAAAACAGGGCTAGTGATGGCAGTTCAGATCTGGCAGGTCGATGGACGGCCCCGCCGCCAAAAGGACCCTGAGCTACTTCAGAGACACGCCTGCTTCCTGTTATGGTGGGCCGGAAGCAAGGGTCGGTGTCCAGCTGGCCCCTCTGCTCAGTTTCAGGGACTATAATTAACACAGGGTACTCTGGGGGGGCTGAGGGGTAGGCCGTCGCTGACCAAATGCAGATGCAGATATGCACATGGTGGGCAGAGCCTGTGTTACCGTGACAACGCCATCAGGGCCGCTTGGCGAGGTGCCCACGGAGGCCATGAGAACGAGCTCGCCCCAACGGGATCCATCCAGCAAGGGCTTAATTAGCACTCGCAATTACCCGCTTCCTCCAGCACGGTACTCACTACCTCAACAGCTCATTTTCAATAACTGCCCCATAATTACTTTGGAAGGCTTCTGCCCCCCAACAAATACTCCACATAATTCCCAGATAGGTGACTGACCTTAACCCCATAGTCAACCACGGTCTAGCCATGCTAACCGCCACCTGCTCTCACTTATCTCTGACCGCAGGGATGCGATAACCAACTAAGCAATCTACAATCCAGCAGAATTTGGTTTTGGTTTGCCCCCATGGTAGGCAAAATTTAACACCGGGGACTCTACCTCACAAAAAGGCTCCGCGCGGCCCTGGCTGACATCCTAAGCACCTACCTCTCAACATTCATATCACCCCCCCTCCAGAAGCCAGTAAGCCTTTTCACATTTTGATGGGTCTCCAGCATGTCCTCCAGGTCCCTCTGCCCACTCTCAGCTTCCTGATTTCCGGAGCCCAATTTGTCATTTGCCTCATTTAGCCCAAGACTTCAGAAGGCGGAAAGACGGAAACACATACGGGCCACAGCGGGAAGCGTTTGCACCTGAGGCACGGCGAATGAGAGGTGGGACAAGGCGTTACCTAGGAATCCCAGGTGGTCGGGGTGAGGGGGGTTTTCAAGGGGCCCACCTGAGTGCCAGAAAGGGCCCTTAGGGAAAGGCGGAAAGCACAGACTTGCCCCCTGGAAGGGTCCCAGCGGGTTAGAGAGCCCAGACCAACATCTGGACAGGAAGAGCCCCGTGCTTGTTCACGCTCTGTAAAAACAGGGTATTTCACTGGGAAATCACCACACACCCAGGCACAGCAGACAGGCCTTATGAGTGCTGTGCTATCCGAGGGATGGGAGCCTGTCTCCGGCCACAGGAGAGGAGACACCTTGGACAGTCCAACACAGGGCACAAAACCAATGAGCCACTGAGAGCCCACAATACACCTCAACAAATGTTTCTGGACTGTAACAGTACCCAAAATAAAACCGCGTTAAGAATATGCAGGAGGTTACAACATTACCTACTGAGCCACAGAGCTGTGGGCAGGTGGTCACAGCCCATTGCTACCCACGGAGGCCTTGTAAACTTATCAGTCTGTCAGCTGAAGAAGAAAGGCAGAGACATCCCTGCCAGGACACAGCAATCCTCAGAGACCGTCTTAAAGTGTCTGTCTTGTGAATGAGGGCAGTTAAGGGAAGTGAGGCTCATCAAATCCGGCACAAGGTGAGGACTTAATTAATAAGAGTCCAGCCTGCCAGCTGATGCACTCATGTTTTCAACAGAGTGATAAATCACCACCGAGCAGGTAAATGAACTAAGCCTGAAAGCTCATGGGCCAAACCCAGTGCCAGTCGGCTGCGGTCGATCACGAGCCGTTTAACACTGGGACATCGCGACTGTGACATCTCAGCAAGGAGAACAACTGAGCGCGGGCTGGGGTCGCTTCCCTTAAAGGCTCCAATGTCAGATAAGAAGTGAGAAGGCAAACAGGAAGCAGCATGGGCAGATACACAGGCAACATGCAGAAGGCCCACTGCAGCCAGAGACCAGAGGAGGGTTCCAGAAAAACAATGGAACAGGAAAGTAAGGTCTGCACGGAGAGAGAGTGAGTGTGTGGGGGGGTATGGCGGGGTGACAGCAGTGTTAAATTCATCCAGACACCCTTGGGGTGTGCTTAGATAAACAGTGCATGATTTGGACAGGTCCGCCTCCACCCCCCCCCCCCAAAAAAAAAAAACTGACAGTATCTCTGATGGATGAAAATGAGTAGGACATTTCCTTTCAGGAAATTGTCGTTATAAATCGTCCCAGGGGTGGGGTAGGTTTCTGATGTTCTGGGTGAGGGCAGCCAGAGAGGATGGGCCTGCTGTTCGCTGGGAGGTTAATATCGAGGCCTACAGGGAAAGGAGCAGCAGCTTTCTACAGCAGGGTGACACCAAAACATGAGTGGTTCGCAGCCAGGGGGAACAATCATGATTTATTAGGTACTAGTTACTGGTTAACTGATGCTGGTGGCAACGGGTGGAGAGCAACAGCAGCGATATCGGCAACTCAAAACGAAAGTGCTTACGGCTCTGGCACAGACACCCGGCAAGGCGGCAACTCGCGCCGAGCCACACCGCAACACGGGAACGTCATGGGCAGCCACAAAAAAGCCACGTGCAGAAACCACCGGCACAGGAGCCCAGCCAGAAAACGGATCAATAACAACGGGACTTCGGTGGGAGCTGGCCTGCTGCTGTTTCCCCACCAACTTCTGCACAACTACCTAAAAACAAAATCAAACAAAAAAAAAAAAGATTACTTCATGCAGGGTGAAAGCAGAAGTGGTGAAGGGTGTATGTCTGTCATACAGGTGGCAGCTTCAATAGATGGACTCTGGTGACGATCCAGCTCTTCTTGATGGCGACTGAGGATTTACGGAGGATTCCGGTAAAACGGGTGGGTCCAAAGAGCGGTGATGGACAACTTAATGGTGTGTGCAGGTCGATGTTAAGCCAAGTGCTAAGATTTCAGGTATCTCAGAATGCACCGTAAATCATTGTTACAGTAAAAGGCGTGTCAAAGTCGCGGAGGTGGTGATGTTTCCATTTTTGGCACCTGCAATGAATTTAAATGCTTTTTCATTTGCAGCCGTGCTGATGGTGGTCAGCACACTGATGAATCCCCCCAGCTGCCAAACTACCATTCGGTGTGCTGAATGAGCTTCCCCCCGGCTTGAGACTCCATAGTATCAAGACCAGGCTCAAAAAATACGCCACAAAAACAGCTTCTTCATTTCAGCAGCTGAACTCATCAACATGCCCTCTGACCCCCACAGACACAGTCGCTGCCTCTGCCATCTCACACTCATTCTGCACCCGTCTTTGTACATCTTTTTTTCATCTACAGATCATATTATGAGGTTTTTTAAACTCTATATTCAATACCCTTACCAGCATTAACATGATGTTAGTATATTGTAGAGTATAGTATAGTTAGTATAGTATATAATGTTAGTATATTGTACAGGTTTCATTTTCCCCTATTTCACTGCTTTATTCCTTAGTTTATGTTTACTCATCCATTTTGCTTAATTGCTCCTGTACAGTATGTTGTCTGGGAATGAAGCGGCAATACAGGCAAAACAAGTTTCCAGTACATGCAGTAGACTCTTAACTGGCTAATAAAGTAAAATTCTGATTCCGACTCTGATTCAGAAACTTGTAGGCTGTCTGAAAATGTGCAGTATTGATGAATTGATGTCCCTGGCTTCTTATCCCGGGTGTTCCCCTGAACCACCCCCCCCCCTTTATGCCCCCTCCCCAATCATAAAATGGGCTCAAAGTTCACAGTGACCAGGTACTGAATAACCAGCTACAGAAAATGTCTGGATTCAACTATTTGGATTGTTTTCTGTCCACCAGATGTTCTTCGTTTTAAATGGAAATAAAAGGAAACCACCGTTAATCTGACAGATCCGGCTGGTAAAGGTTTGATCCTGTCGGCTGCGGTTGAGCACAGTCGAGCTCTTCACAGACGTTACTGGCTTCAGTTTGACAAAGGACTCTGGGGACAGCTAAGGGGATTTAGGAACCAGTCGTGGCACTTTCAACCAATCAAGAAGCCATGTTCTGGGAGCCTCGTCAGAGGTCAACAGAATTTAACTTTCCCCACAAATGGGAAAAATGTTAGTGAGGCACTTAGCAAGAAAGTAATGCAGCACGAAGTCTTTTAGCAGCTAGGCGTAATCACAATTCCAGGCATTCGCCACCTCACCCAGAAGAAGCTGCAGCTGGTGGTGCCAGAGTGGGCCAGTCAAACAGGTTACTTTTTAGGAAGCCGCTGGTGGCCCGGTGACCATCTGAGCAGAAGGGGCAGAGGAGCTGGCTTGTACGCACCCAGTAGCTTTAGTCAGCCGGCACGGCTTCCAGACTATTTACAGGTACAGGTTCCTCAAGATGCCAGCTTGCTGGAGAGGTGGAGCACTCGAGAAAAATAGCAAGGGGATGGAGGTTCGCCGGAGCAGTGAACGGCGCCTTGGGCTGCAGGCAGCAATCACACCCCCGGGGGAAGGAGCTGATTTGAGTCACTGTTCCCAGAAATTACTCACACCCCCCTGATTAGCGAGTGGGGAGAAAAGGGCCCACTTTGTAGTCCTGTGACAGGTGTTGAATACTTTTTTCTTATTAAATAGAAAATGAAATGGAAAGTTATATTACATATTTTATATATTATTAACTTCATATTGTTCAAATTTACATGTAAAATTGGACTTTAAAAAATAATTCAGCCTGTAGAAGCACTAAATTTATGAAATTTAAATGACAACTAGACAAACGGACCTTAAGCAAAGAAAATGGTCTGTTAGGCTATAACAAGCTGCTCATACAAATACAAGCTTTGATTCCAAAAGGAGAAAAGCTGTCAGAAGAAGCTGGCATCCCAGATAGTTGTGTCCCAAAGAGGAGCTGCGTCCCGGCAACAACAAAAAAGCCTGGGGGGGTTATGGTAAGAACACAGGACTGCCAGACAGTGGAATGAAACAAGCAAACTTTCTTTAAACAAGTGTTTGCTCCAAACAGACACAGGTTCCGGCCTCTGGACAATCACAACACCTTCAAAGACATCTCCTAGTACATTAAGAGAAGAAAAAGAAAATCATTATTCAACAGACAACAAAAAGCAGAACAGGGAATTGCTACAGCTGGCAAACAGTCAAACCCGAAATCCTGCAAGGTTCAGTACTTGGTCCGTGTATAATTATGGGAACAGAAGAAAAAAAAGAGAACTATTCAGGCTCCAATCTTTACATTGTGAGACAGTGACTGCATTCCAGCATTAAAAAACAAACCAAAAAAAAAAAAAACACACCCAGAACAGTAACAATAGACACCTCGTCAGGCTGAAATGTCATGGACGGCCGGCTCGCCTCGCTGCTACATTTGTTTGCCGTGACATTTACAGCTGAGAGAACATTAAAAAACAGGCGCATTCCTTGTCAACCCTTTGTCAAAGAAATGAGAGCGTGTTGCATGAATGTGCCCAGTGCAAAACCAGGTGCCTCACAAGTAACGCTGCTCAGAACTTATACACCAAGGCCTCTGGAAACGTGACAGGAGTGAATTAGTGCTGGAAGGTTGACGGTGTCTCATATCTGTTACAAAAGTACAGATTTTATTTTGGTAAATTCTAACATAAAACAGCACTTCTAGTAAAATTAAGGTGAAAACAATAGTAATTTTGTATAATGTCCATTTTATTTATTAAACAATGAATAGCTACTGCTTACAATGTTGCTATAAATACAAGCGCTAATATTTTTACACCACAATGTCTGTGAAAAGACCATTGTTTTTACCGCTATTGTGATGTTTCCGCAAATAACCTTCAAGCCAGTTAACAAGCCAGGCCGTCTCCCACTTTCAGAGGAAACCGAAGGAAATTGCTTTGTCACTCGTCAAGAAAAAACAAAAAAAACAAAAGCACGAACAGGAAAAGGTTTTCTGAGGGACACAGGCGAAAGCATACATGGACTGAGTAAGGAGATTAGACCTGCAGCAGAGATGGGTGTCACGGGGGCGTAGGGTTGGTGGGCTGCTGCCCTCTAATGGCCTGGAGGTTCCCAGATATTATGGCATATCTAGAACACCCCATCCCAGGCCCGAGGTGCTTGCTGTGCAGAACTTCCAACACTTTGCATACAGCACGCAAAGAAAACTTTTCCTCCCTCTCAAAGTCAAATTAGCCCATTAAAGAGTAAAAATATAGTGGTACCTCAGTTCTTGAACTCACTAGAACTCCAATATCTTGAAAGTCGAACAAACCAGTCTGACCTAAAACTTGGTCTGAATATCAGAAGTCAAACTGTGAATGCTCACCTAATGTAAATTAACTGAAAACCAGCTCTCACTGCTTCACGTGATATTCGGGAGAAATAGATTACGCATCGGAGCTGCCTGGGATACAAACGTCAGGCGTGTAACTAAACTCTTCATCCAATAAGGGCAAAGGTGTGTCGTCACGGAGGCAGTTCCAGTTTGCGCATCCGGGTGAGAGGTTGCAATGCATCTAACTGTAATGCATTGCATCAGGTTCAGAATGCGTTGCTTTTAGCCAGCACTGTTAGGAAGTTGACGGTACCCAATGACCGGACTAGGAAAAGAAACTGAAATGTTGATTTAAGACAGAGGACAAATGACAACAACCAGAAACAACGGATCACATGGGGATTCCACACGAGGTTAACGAGGAGACGTGGCACACGGAAGGAGTGGACAATCGGGGCAGGACAGGGGTAATGTTGGTAACGTTGGGATAAGATCATCGTTTTGGAAGCCATTAAGAAAAAAACTGCACTTCTTGTTTTATCCTGTTCATTTTGTGTTTAAATGTTTTTTTTTTGTTTTTCTTTTAAAACATTTAGGTGTAAGTTTGGGGGGCTGGGAACCAATTAATTGGTTTTCCATAATTTATGAAAAAAATTTGATCAGAACTCACTTTTTTTTTTTCCCCAGAGTCCTGAACGGATTAAGTTCAAGAACCGAGGTACCACTGTACAGATAAATCCTTCACTCTAAAGCGCAAACATATTTTCCATAATACAACAGCAGCGTTTTAATTATTGATGTACTGCTTATTCGAACATGTCCTAGAGCTCAAATTTATTATGCATACACATCCATCCATCCTCTAACTTATCCAGTACAGAATCACAATGTAAACAAATCCAAGTATCTCAAAATTTCAATTGACTGACTGGAATGCTGAAAAGCATTTGCATAACTTTAAATATGATTGTAACACTTCTGTCGTCAGAAGGCATTGTTTTGAGTAGCGCTTAGATTTTTCCCTGTTACTCCCGGCGATAAACACCTGACCAGTGTGCGATGAATGTGCATCTTATGAAACCCTCCATGTCGCTTGCTTCGGCGAGGGCAGCAGTGGAGAGAGTACTGAGAAACCCCGAAAAGGATGGTGCATCCTGAAAGACAACGCGTGGCAGGGGCCGTGGCTGCGCGGCTGGGCGTGGCGTCTTGGCACGCAAAGCAGCGCCCACGCATACAGCTACCGTCCACTGGCCCTGGTCCGGCGGGGCCCGTCTCCCCCCATCACCACCAAAGGAAAGGCTGGAAATGCAAACCATAACAGGGGCGCTGAAGCTCTCCCCTCCAAACTGGCTCTGTTGGGGAGGTGGTGGGGTCACTCTCAACTACATATAAATGTGTGTCTCAAAGAAAAGTATGAAGGGATATGTGGAAAAACGTGAGTGCAAACAGCAAATAAAGCAATGTTCCATTTTTCATCTGGCCAAAAGATATGCGCGGGGTCACCACAAGCAGCCGCGTCATCGTTACGGCGGCCGTGGTGTCCGCCTCTCACACCGGCAAATGCAACTCGCTGATAAACCTTAAGCCCTGTCAAACCAGCCAGCAGAGGGCCACTGGCTCCAGTCAAGGTTAATCTGGAGCACATCTGATAGGGTACCATGACGTGCCAATGTAGACGAAATGCAGAATAACTGATGAATTGACTTTAGCAACATTGGCTCAGAAATGGTTGATGAAAGTTTTCCTTTTAGGTTTAAACATTTTTCAATGGCACAGAGGAGGGATTGCGAACATGCAGTACAGTAATCCCACAGAGCAATTGCAATGCATCGGCAGGGATTAGGGTTACAAAATTCTGGGAAGTTCCCTATTAATTCCCATATACTCCCATCAATTCCCATGGAAGGTTTCCAACTTAGAAAATTTCCAAAATTCCCCAGCTTAACTTTCTATGGAAAGGAAAGCTTCTTGAAAGTTCCCCAAAATTTTAGAGTTTTGCAACTCTAGCAGGGATACACCATAAATTAACTAAATGTCAATTTGGTATGAAAAATATTTAAGAGGCACTTCCCTTTAATTTTAGATGAAAAATATTCAAGGGTGACTCCCTCCTTATTAGTCGTGAAAAATAATCAGTGGGGACTACCCCCTCATTGAGGATAAAAAAAATGTCAGTGTGGATCAAACCCTCAGAGAAATAAATACAAAACCTCACGGGGCCAGAGTTCTTAGTCATTTGTGCCCAGAAAGGCAACAAAGGTTTGGTTTCACACCATTTTGATCAGCTTATACTGAAGAGTTGAAACACAACCACATCCGTTCTGTCAGCAAAGAAGATTTCCTGCTCTTTCCTTGTGAGGGCACTTGAAGATCCTGTGTAATTCATACCCCCATTATCAGACAACAATCTCGCTACTTCAAAAACATCAGCTTCAATCACCATTTCCACCTGCACAGCTGTCCAAGCATCGGAGCCACATTACCTGCGCAAAGAATCAGACACTCACACCTTCTTAAAAAACTACTTCACTGGCTTCATTTCTGGCGGCAGTGGTTAGCACTGTTGCCTCACGCCTCTGGGACCCGGGTTCAAGTCTTCACCTGGGCTTCCTGTGTGTGGAGTTTGCATGTTCTCCCCGTGTTGTCGTGGGGTTTTCTCCGGGTACTCCGGTTTCCCCCCACAGTCCAAAAACATGCGGAGACTGATTGGAGTTGCCGAATTGTCCGTAGGTGTGCATGTGTGAGTACTTGGTGTGTAAGTGTGCCCTGCGATGGGCTGGCCCCCCATCCAGGGTTGTTCCCTGCCTCGTGCCCGTTGCTTCCAGGATGGATGGCTGGATGGCTTCATTTCTAAATCACTTTTAGCACCTGAGCTGCTCCTTCTTCACTTGATTAATTAGCTTGTTAATGAAAACATCTCCCCTTTCTGTTGTTCAGAGCCAGATGAAGCGGTGACAAATAACTCAATCAGATAAAAATAATCAAACAAGCAAGCAACCAAAATCTAAAGAGAATTTGTATCCGAAAAGTTTATATATCTGGCAGAGACAAAGACAGCAGGAAAGCTGCCCACTGATTCCCAGAAAATGCTGTAGCCAGTGGGAATATTTTAAGTACCCTGGTCATTGGCGCCGTGGCCAAAACTGTCCATCATGCATCTTCCCCATGTACTCCACATTATTGCAGTGACATTTAAACATTCCTCTCCCATCATTGTATGTCGTCTCCAAGCTGCATCCATCCATATCGCCCCAAGAAGCGCTGAAATCTGCCAAAACCCATTTAACTCGTCTCTAATTCACAAAGGCTTGCTACAACCCTAACACTAATATTGAAGGTGCCTGGATCTACTCTGAATGGGGGGGGGGGGGGCTTCATTCAACACTCCTTCCCCTGACAAGGACCATTTCAGGAGTGACCCCCTCCCATAATTAGATAACAATCCTACAAATCCTGCTGACAGGCTACACCTCCAAACATTATGCCATGTAAATCCGTCACGAGATCTGGGGGGTGGGGGGGTGTGTGTCCTGTCAGTGAACCTATCCTCAGACACATTCGTGAGATACCACTGGAACACTTTTCACACTGTAGGATAGGACGACCCCCCCCCCACACACACACACACACACAGCTGACCTTTGCAGGCTCTTCCTTAACACGGGGGCTGGGGATGGATCCAGGCAACAGCCAGAGCTGTATACAGCCTTACAGCTGGCGACTGACAATCCTGGATAATGTAACGCCCTCTATCAGGCTCTTAGACCTGCATAAACACTGGAAACTCACCACGGATACAAATACAAAAATAAAGGCCCAAAATTCACACAGACGATCAAAACAACCACTGCCTTACACCCCAGACATCTTAAACCCACATAAAGTTTAACTTAAATATTTCATTTAGCAACGTGATTCTGCTCCCTCGCAGTCTGCCAGAAAGCGGGGAGGCTGGACGTCTGAGCGTTAAGCAGCCTTTATAAGCCAAGGTCCCCGCAGCATTTCATACCTGTGATGAGGACATCGCTTTGTCTGACAGGTGCTGGTGGGGAGGTGTGATCAGTAGCAGAGCAGGAGATTAGCTCATTACATGTCACCTGAGACTCCTAGACCAGCTTTCAGGTCATGGACACACTTTCCATTCATTGGTGACCTTTGCTGGTTAGCAAGTCACCAGTGTTTCCTAACAGCACAGGGCCAAAAAAATATTAAGTCATTAAGATGTGAACGTCACTGACCGGAAAAATAACCTCCCTAAAAAGTCGGGAGAACACCGGGGCACCAGTACTTTTGTTAAGTTTCACATCACCTTGACCCCAAACAGGCAAAACTTGGACTATAAATAGTATCTAGTGATTCACTGGATGCTGTTAAATAATGTATCCCATCATTCACTGATACGCATTATCAAATTTACCTCATCAGTTCTAGCTGAGGAATGCATAAATAGTTATGGAAAACATTATGAGCCTCGAAAACAAAACAAAGTTGCTAAATTCAGCTGCAGCTTATTGGAGAAGTTTATCACTGCCATGAAACCATCTTACAACACAGATGTGAAGGATTTCTCTACATTTACACACTTTCTATGCAGCTACCTGGAGGTCAAAGACAGTACCACCATAATCTCAACTTGAGATTTCTGGGCACATTTTACTTGAAAATACCTGCATTTCAAAACCGGCATTTTCCGTGACCGAGATGTTACACAACTGGTCCAGAGGTACACACCCTGTGTGTGCTCGTCTCACACGTTGCCTGGTGATTGTGAAACCGTCCCAACTTAATAAAATGGATTAAATCATGTATAGTTTTGTAACAACACACAAAAAAAGATGCGAAGTTTCCAAAAAATGTAAAAATAAATACAGTGTGGGAAATAATCTGCACACATACAAATACACACTGATACGTAATGGAATGAGTGTGTGTACAGGAAAACGAAGACATGCTGCGTGGGTGGACCATAACGTAAGCAGAATTCACGTTTTCAACTCCTGCTTGCTGAAACAGATTGAGAGAACAGGTCTGTCTACCTTCCATAGACTTTGGTTAAGCCCTCCACCTCTCTCCTGAGCTCACCAGAGCAACTCTCAAGGGGGGGGGGGGGTCGATGGAAAAATGTTGGTGTGCCTCCCCCCAGGAAGGGTGACCAGGGCACACAAAAACATCTCTCTTATCTGAAAGGCACGTGTTCCAGTGAAGCCAGCAAATGCTCTCTGGAAACTCACAATGACATGTCATGAGTTTCCAGCACCCCGGTTCCGATGCCAGTAACATATCACAAGCCAGCCAGTCAGAGGAAAACCAGCGCGTTTACCGACAACTCCGTACTTTAGATATACCGTATCCTCATTTGAACCCTATTTATAAAACCTTGTTCCGCGCTTATGTGCAGTAAAACAACTCTTTCAAACTGAGAGCTTCCCTTAAAGTCACATTTGACTTGATGTGCGGTCATTTCCGTGGAGATAAGGAAACGGTTCGTTAAATCCTGGACTTGGTGAGGAGTGGCTGCGCGCCATAACCACATGGGGGGGGGGGCTATGAAAGCCACGGGCCAGATTACACCTGCTGTTTCCCGTTTCCATGGTGCTACTCCAGGGACAACCCACCCCCCAGCAAGCAGAAGGTGCGGATCTGAGCAAACGGCGTGGACATTAAAGGGGGCCTCTAAACTTGCACTGCACATACTTTAGTTAACACCTGTCACGTGGCCACATGGCTTTCTTATCGGTCACCCCTTCCTTGCGTTTAATTTTTTCCCCAAATGCATAAATAAAAGAATCTGATTAGTCTGCCGACTTCACAGTCACAGAGAATAAATCCGCTCCATTACTCGTTTTTCCGTATCCGCACAAACAGCACGGCCAATATTTCTTGATTATTTATACTTACAAAGAAGGGCTTCTTGAAATATTTATATATTTTAAAACAGGTCCAATGGAACAAGAGGAACTCACCCGATTAAAAGCAAGACCTTAATATCAAAGCACGCATAAAAACAAAAGCCACTGATATTTGCTCCGGAGAAATGGTAGCGACGCTTTAAACGATGGGTTTGGAATATTGCCCTTTAGCGCGTCCGTTTGGGTCAACTAACCAGGAAGTAACATTACCTGACCCAAGCAGGTAGTTACGCGCTGCTACTCAGTCGCGCTACTCTCCGGAGTGACGCCGCGACTCCCTTTGCGACCGAAGACTGCTCCTACTAAAAGTCATACAATTATAATGATAAATTCGGTGTATCGAGCCGTCGCGAAAGTTGACTTCGTATCTCCTACTGTTACTTCCTCATACACGCCTCGATAAACAAACCTGACAGCGGCACTAAGTGCGTTTCGCCTCAAACAACCAGATAAAGTGCGGAGCCCTGAATATGTCGGATCAAACAGGTGCCCCGCGGCCGTGTGATTGCCGCTGGTATATTATTATGAACTATTTATTTATTTTGCTTTTTTGGTTTTGTTTTGCTCACCTTGGTGTAATACAACATCCACAGTTCGTAAAGCCGGTCCTTGGAAGCCATCCTCTGCCGGTGATCCAGTTAAAACATTCGGCTCCCGCTTCAGTCCAATGTCGTCGCGTCGATCCCCGCGAAGGGTACAACCGGCCGTTGCCTCCGGGGTGCTCGACTATCCACCGACAGCTAGTCGTTGCATGATCTTCCGTGCGCTCGTCCAGCCTTTCAGTCAGCTAGCGCCCCCGAAGTCATCGGATAAGTGCTGGTGGATGACATTTAAAAAGACGTACTAAAAGTGGCGTTCGTGTTGAGTGCGACTGCACGAAGCAGGGAAGCACTGGATATCAATAATAGTAAATACTAACATGTACGCATGCTGAATAAACACCAGCAAAGATGTAAAACAACAGTGACAAGCCCGACTGCAAGTACACGCACAGGTTGGTATAAAACAGCCCCCATGCGGTATCCGCCCTCTTGCTTCGCAGATCTAATGATTGGCAAGGGCTCCTATCCAGAGTGCCAGCAGCTCTTTAAAAACAGAAAGAAACAATGACAGATTAGTCGTCACTTGTACACTTGTAAAGAAGTGAGGAATTCACCTCCGGTCGATTTGCTCTGACTCCACCGCGAACTGCGTAGATTACAGACAGACAGGTAAATGACTTAAAGGCGCAGTAGCGTCTATTAGGAGGGTATGGTTACTGTTGCACCCAGACTAACTCCTGCTCTGCGACTCGAGGTCATACGCAACATAAGCCTTTTTAAGATGGTCGATCTTCAGAAGCACGCCGCCATAAGTGGGAAGTTCACTTACACCGACAACAATGTTAGGAAACCAAGAACCTGAAAATGACAAGCAGGTATAACGTGAATGTGTGGGAAACCTAAAGGTTTGTTATGTGATGAAAATTTACCGAAATAATTTTCGAGCAACTTCAGAGTTTCCAGGTGAGATTGGTAAGCAACTACTCATGGCTTTTTAGAATAATTTAAACCATAAGTTTGGGTCTGTGGTCTATTTTATTGTCTAGAAACCCCGTTTGCTACACATTGGTCTTACCTCCCCCACATTTTAGAATATGGACCATGACGCACAATATAATTTACCTTTAAAATTATTTTATGACCATTGCACCTTTCGCAGTTTCAGCTACATTTGGCGAATAAAAATCAGAATCAGCTTATTCGCCAAATGCACACAGTACAAAGTAATTAGATTTGATTAGACAGCGCAGTGGAAATTGAGAAAAAGAATTAAAGGTTAAAAACAGGTCATTAAAAAGTTCATGTTTTAAATACGTTTTTATGTCTAGTGGGTGAAACGCGCCTGGTCAGGATGCCAACCACACACCCTTGGAACTTTACCTGCAGCGGGAAGAGAGGCATTCATCCAGATTCCGCTTCATGCCCACAGCTTGGATAGCGTTAACAACCCCCAGCAGCCTAGCCAGGACAGTGCAGAAGTGGGCAGTGTCTATCGGCAAGTCATCCAAGTAAATCGCACAGCAACTGCCTAATGTACCCACAAACAGAGGTGGCAATTTCGGGCCCAGAAAACAAAAATCCAAACCACGATTTACTTTCAACCAACGAATTGAGCATGAAGAGTCACAATCACAGAGTATTCAACTGGTTGGTTGAAAGGAAATCATGGTCTGGATTTTTACTTCCTGGACCTGAAATTGCCAGCTCTGCTGACAAACACCTCCTCTGTCACTGCACTGCCTACACCTTGCCTTCCTAAGTGAATGTCACCTGCTAATAACCAGGGGGGGTCAAGGGAACCCAGCAAGCCCAACAATGACCCCAGAGGCATCATCAGTGCAGGGCATAGGAACCAGTCTGGCTGATGGTATTGAGCTGACAGTTATCGACACAAGGCTGCTGTCGTCACCTGCAGCTCCTGTCTCCCTATTTTGTTTTTCGTCTGCCTGCCTCTGTAAAATATCTTCTGTGTTGTGGTCAGCCTCTCCTGTCTCTGACTGCAGTTCCTCTCCGCCCCTCTGGTGTCTCTCTCTGTCCAAGCACAGCTCCACCACACTGACGGAGAAGGTGAATAAGTGACGAGAAAAGCAGTGGTCCTCAGAGCTGCTTAAACATTGAGGCCGATGTCGGCAAACCAAGCCTTAGTCAGCACCCAGTACCACAATTCATATAGTGGGTTACATGTGGAATACCAACTCAATTACCATATATCTTTTTAAAATAGAAATTATTTTAATTAACAGGACTTATGTATGCAGTGGATAAATGCTACGTGATAAATTTTTCAAAGGATAGGCCTATACCTCAAACTAACCATTGTAATTCACCACTAATGAAACTCAAGCATTTCAACTTTTTCTGTGACTTTAAATGTATGTTACAAATTGCCTGGGTCATGTGACCCCTGAGTTTATGCAGTAGGCAGTCAACCACATTCTGTGTGATTCTGATCAGTGCTGCTTTGCATTGAGGTGTGCAGCTGTGATATTTGAGAGTAAATTAACTCAAACATCTTCTGAGGATAAACATTTAAAGAACAGCTAGTCTTCATAATGTACTAGGAAAGAGCAACTCCGCTAGGCAGTATTCATCACCCTAGTGCAATGCTGGTGGATAATTTTATAAATAAATATATATATTATTCTTAATATATGGAAGTATTCAAGGAGTGGATGCTTTAAATTCTTCACACTGGGTAACAGTTTCTGTAATTGGCACTAGGGCTTAGAACATTCAGGTCTGCCCCCTAAGCCAATGGGGCTTGACTGGAAAGACAGTAAAACAACTCTACAAGATGAGGGACACAAAAAACGGACTTGGGCAGAGAGAACTGGAAAACCAGGAAATGGGAAGTTGGTCTTATTACTCACAGCCCTGTCACAGACACTGTCAGCTAACTGTGAGCTGCTCAGAGCGAGATCACAGAGCAGGCTCGATTTCCTGATTACCAATCAGGAACAGGTATGACAATAATGGTACTCTTAGTATTCTTGGAAACACGCTCTCAGAAAAAAAACAGTAACAGTTTGTACCTTTGCTTGTCATTGGGCTGTACCCTCAAGGGTCTGCCAATGGTACCTTTTAAGGTACATAAATGGACTCTGTGGAACATCCCCAATGAAAGAACAAGATTAATGTACCCCAATGGTAAAACAATGTTTCTGAGTCTATTTCTGTACCCTAAAAGGTACAACTAAGTACAGTTAGGGTACAATTACCAGACCCTTGAGGGTACAACCCCAGTGACAAGCAAAGGTACATAATGATAGTCTTTTTTATGTAAGTGGAGAAACTGTAATTGGCATGCACCATATATGAACTTTCCTTAAGTTTTCTTTACCAGATCTTTTGTCATATTAACCAAATCATGTATTTTTTTATTCATGTGTTTAATAGTATATTTAAGGTCTCCTATCATCCACATTGTGCATTAGTGCCACTGCGTAGACTTCAGCAATCAGATGATGAGGGTGACCTCAGCTCTGCCCAAGTCCTATTTCAGCTTATAAAGTAAATCAATAAAAAGTAAGCTCCCCTTGGGCTTCACCCAGTAGAAGCGGCGCTTTGTCCCTGGGTGGCTTTCTAGCTGCCACTGTGAATGCGGACCAAGCCATTCCAAAGCGGGGCTGTTGATGTTTTTGCAGAAGGTGGAGAATTGCCAACCGTGACTGATGAGTCAGTTTCCGGTTGACCTCAGCTCTTTCTCAGCAGGGAGAATATCAGGAACACGCACCTTGTGTTTTATGGTCAGCCAAGTCTGATAAAAAGGCGGGAAAGTATTACATTGTGAAACCAGGAAAAGGGATATAAACACAGGCTAGAGGCCAGAGCAGAGTCCCTCCCAAGCTGGGTGTCGGGAACCCCTGACATTTTGGGGGAGTCCCAGTAACCAGTCTGTGTTGACCGAACCCCCCACGCTGTCACCGCTCTCCAGCAGCGTGTGCTGTCAGCTGAGTGGCCAACGGGGGTGGGGGGGCATTGAGCCATTGTCCTGGTTTGTTACTGCAGTTTGATACAGCTAACAGAGTGAAGTAGGAAAGGGAGGCAGGCAGGCACTGGGAGCTTAACTTCACTCCTTCCTGTTCGATGTGCACACCAGTCATTTGGGAGGAGATTTATGAGAAATGGGGTAATAGGCTATTCCTAATATGAAGAAAATAGGGATTTATTTTAAGTGCATACAAAAAAATGGGATTATCCCCCAGCAACATATCTGTTTTCAAAATATACCATTATAATAGCATCCCGATCCAAAAAACACTCTGAACATGTTTTAGGGTATAGAAATCTGCTTCTGTGAAGAATAAAAAGGCGGCTCAACAAAATCTGCACCATCAGGTATCTCCCACCTTGCAGAAAGTAGTCTAATGATGTGAGGCACAAGCTACCTCATCACCAATTTTGCATCCTTATCCTGGCTGCTTCTTATGCTTTCGACTATCAGGACCCCCATGTGAGCTTGTCTCATTTCAGTACATTCGTCAATGGGATGAGGTATAGAAAGGATCTCCTTGCTGTAGTATTGCCATGGTGATGTCCTACATTCCGCACTGGGCATGGCTGCGTACTCTGTGCAGCTCTGTTCTCCTGATTGGGTCTCTGCATCTTTTCTAGGGGGCCGGGAGTGTGAGCGTCTGTGTGTGTCAGTAGCTTTTTATTTATTTATTTATTTAGCTCACAGTTCGCATCCACAGGTGTTCATTTGCAGTCATATGCTGAAACCAGCAGGGTACATGGGTGTGCTTTAATGGAAACAGTGGTACGTCAAAATGGGATTCTTAGGTGATTACACTGTAAAAATGTGAGCTCATCTTTAGAGTCCCACACAAAATGTTTAATGTCAGAATGAGAATTTGTAACAAGTGATTTATGCGGCAACATGGAGGAAGTCTCGTATTTAGAGCTCATTGTAATGATGTACGGGAGAATGCCTTGGGATCGATAAGGTTTATCTAATTTAATTTCATAGTATACAATACAATTTCGTTTACTTCAGATTTTGAGACTATACGCACATGTGTGGTCAAACAATACTCACCATTGAGGTTGAATTCTACATAATCATGAAAGTTGCCACATTGATTGATAGTGTGGTAATAACAGATTAGAATCAACATCTACATTGCGTGTGCTGTTTATTAAATGTGTGCTGACCCGTACACATGTGGTAATAAGCAAAGATGTAGATTCGTTTATGGCCGGTACTCACCTCTCTCGATCAATACTGTGGGAGCAGATATAATTTAAAATACTTTAAAATGCAGATGGATTAGGGTATGATATAATGTAGAAACTGAAAGAATATAAAATGAAGCAATCGCTTTACGATTGTACTGACCTAACAACTTCTAAGCGAATTAACAAGTAGATCAGAATATTTTGGAAATTTCTTTAACTTTCGAAATGTCAGTTGTCGAACAGGCTAACGTAGTATTCAACTAATCACTGTGAAGTCAGCTCGGTTCACAGCTCCGCTTTCACAAGTGCAGTCAAATCGACCTACTCGGCACTCTTTTGCTTCTGTCTGTATCGACTATCTGGCCTTCATCTTCGTCAGCGGCGCGGCCAGGCTGTAGTCATGGAGCCGGTGGTTGGTGCGCTTCAGGAGCAGGCTTTGAAAAGGAAAGAAAGATTAAAGGCACTAAGATCCAGACAGCTACAAGTGAGTTTCCAATAACAGCTTTCCGTTAAATGGCGAGTTTAAAGAGAGGAAGTTGTGAGGTCTGTGAAGAGCTGTAGTAAGATTTCCAAGTGCTGCGGCCTAAGGTGAAGCATGCTTCCTGCTGCTAGCCAGCTTGTGTTGATTTGCACTAGTTACACAATAAATATCCCGCCCTAACGTGTTTGTACCTCTTAATAGATTTCAGATATATATGTAAGAATAATACATGCACAACAGTGTAGTTATTCACGTAGTCCTGGTGTGGTTTGTTTTATTATACACATAAATTCTGACTATATTGCTCGTGTTCTGTCCCCGTTTGTCTGTAAAATTAAGTTTTGATAGCTTGGAAAGAGAGCCTGTTAACATATTAGAGAGCTAGGTTACCCATGTTATTGTGGTAGAGTCCGCAATATAAAGTTTTCACCACTGTTCAGTAGACATAGGCGTCGGTAGACCTCTTTTACTGGGGCACGTTGCCCCAGTAAAATCTCACGCTCAGCTCTCGAAAAATATGTATGATGGGGTGGTGGGAGGACGTATGCCCCAATAGGGCTTTATGTCTAGCAACGCCCCTGCCGGCAGGTTTATTGTGGAATCATTCTTTAACAGTAATACATTTCCTAATGCCTTTTTGTTGGTCCGTCAGTGGCGCATGCCTACACGCGCCAGTGTTGCGTTATAAAATCCTACCTATTGAGACGTGCTATCGAGCCTTTCTGCGCATATGCAGTTCCACCTTTTTTAGATTAGGGTTAGGGTTACGGTAAGGGTTTTGGGGGGTTAGGGTAAGAGTTAGGGCTATCGATTAGAACTACGGTAGCATTTTTCGACAAGGCAGCAAGTGTTGACAGAACATCGGCTGTCTATGCGAGACGCCGAGGAGTCGGATTCTAGGGTCGGAAAAACTGGTGCATGCTTTTTCACTAAAGGCAAGCGGTAACAAGCTCATTCCATGTTATTTGAAATGCAGTTTGCATTTCTCTGTTCGTTCTGGAAAGTTTTTGTGAGATGCCTGGCAACCAGATATTTCTCTCTGTGTGACTTCATACATGGCTTGCTAGCTGAAATCTGCTCGGAGGCCAGCAGGTCGTGGTCCAGACCCTGTCACAGCACGAAAAACGTGCCCAAACACGAGGAGTTGAAACGGGAGAAACGTGACACGTAATTCCTTAATGTCGTCGATTTGTGCAGTCTTTAGCAACAGGCCTGTGTTTCTCAGTCTGTTACCTAATTAAACTGATGTGTAATAGCCGACTGAGTGCACTGCACAATTGACATTACGAAACGTTTTTTTTGTTTCTCTCAATACATTACGTTTTAATCTTTATTTGATCGTTAAAGTTTAAATTAGATTTCAGATTAATAAATCTTAATCCTTTATTTCATAAAGTTAATTTATTTGATTAAAAACACAAACAATGATTTTCTTTTTGAAGAAGGCGCATGCCTGTCTGCCATCCCTCAAGCCTTGGGCTCCTTTACGTCATTGCGCTTGTACGCGTCCATACGCACCCATGTAATTCACCGTAGCTTTCGTTGACACCGTATACACATTGTAGCTGGATTTAGCGGCAGGAGCAGTGTGTTCTGGCTCCTGTGCTGTGGGCCATTTCTTGCATCGGCGTCCAGCTGCAGCGGGCGGTTGCTGCAGTGCCAGTTAGACCTGCTGCGGCGGCTTTGTTTGCCTTCCAGTCAGCGTCGGCTGAAATGCGCCCGGATAAGTCCCAGGGCAGGTGTCATGTTCGGCACCGTGTTTTACATGACTCTGCTCTCCGCGGGGCCTTCCTACAGCCTGCAGTGTTCTCAGCGCCGAGCGCTCGCGGCTCGCCTTACGTCTGCCTCCCTGTCTGCTAGCTGAGAGCTCGACTTAACTAAATCTGCGTCACTCAGCCTCAGAGCCTAACAGATATACTTTTGTATAATGTTTGAGTCGTTCAACGTGAAGGATGCAAATACTGTTATCGATCGGTGCCAGGAGGAAAAACGCGCTGGAAAAAGGACGTTCAGAAAGCATTTCACTTGTAGTCCCCAATCATTTTTATTTTGATTGATGGCACATGCTATTACTGAGGTAATGAGTCTGAAAGGGAATGGCATTGTTTGGCGCGTGGTCGCGAGGTTTCGCGTTAGTTGCTATGACGATTGTAGCCCGCGGTCAGTGAACGGACAGCAGCGGCGGGAATGTGCAGGAATCAAGACAGTGTGCAGATCCAGATGAGGTTTCTGTTTACTGCAGACCCACACTTTACCTCCTGCTTCTAATCCCACAGGGGAATGTTCCAGAAGATGGGGAGCCCGACAGGAAGAGAGTGCTGGAAGATGAGGGTGTGGAAGAAAGACACAGGTGTGCCAACAGCAGTCCTGTATGTGTACTGAAACGCACAAACGGCAGAGAAATTAATTAGGTTTACAGTTAATTCGATAATCTGACACCTAATGCATATGTAGGCAGCTGTATGTGTGATATCAGTGGTGAATTTGCCTTGACATTCTAGCAGAATGACATTCTTTTGTTTTCCACAGAATAACAAAAAAGTCTGTCTGTGGGCCAGATTTAATAATGAAATAAGATCAAATTGTAGTCCAATGCAATTATCTTCATTATTTTACTAGTTATATCTTTAGCTCTGGTGCTGCTAACTTTGAATATTGATATATTTTGAGTATGTAATTTTAAGACAAGATTGACTCATCAGACTGATGTCAATATGTTGATTTTTAATGAATATCAGCTAATATATTGTGCATCTCTAGGACCTGTAATGTGGAGTGTTTTGTTTGTGGTTCAGCAAAAACGAGTAGGTAGACGGGCAAAAGGAGGACAACTCTTCAAATCTCCATGTCATTGATGTTTTGGACCTCATGAAAACATTCTATGTTTAACTTCCTTTGGGGTTCTGTATAGATTTCCTGTGATTTTTATAAAATAGGGGTACTTTTTTCCTAAGCTTTTGTTTGTTTTTAGTGGTTTAAATTCTTATATATATAAAAATCTTCTGGTGGTTTTTGGTTCTATAAAAGGTGATTAATGTATGAAGGTAAAATAAGAGGAGGACTGACAGTGGGGTCTGCTGTCTGCGGCGCTCGGAACAGGAGAGTCTTCTCCTTGTCCGCTTCATTGAATTGTGACCCCTATCTCCCCCACCCCCAGTACCCAGTGCTAAGCAAAACAGGGGAGTCAGATTTTACCCTTAAGTTAGAGAAGGGTGCAGTATGCCTGCACAGCCCTGGGCCTGGTTGCCAGTTAAGAAGCTTCATTACATGTAGACCTTAATCCCTCTGTTTACCAAAAACATTGTCACTCCCTAGAAAGCCTCTATCCTGTTCTTATAATCTTCCATTAGACAGCTTTAATGTAAGGCGTGTTGCCTGTGTGTTAATGCAGATCATTTCTCTCACCACCTCCTGGATACTCCCTTTGTGTAAGCAGGGTCGACACTTGCACTATCTATTGGTTTTATATGACCGGTTATCCGGGAATGTGCTGCCCCCTGCTGGTGTCTCACAGTACTATATAGCAAGGCAGATGGTGGTTCACTGTGCTTGAGTCTCTGGTCTTGTTTTTTCCCATTATTGTAATGTTGTCTCCTGTGTTTATAGAGAACTAAGACTGAGAAATTACACCCCAGAGGATGAGGAACTGAAGGAACGGCAGGTTCCCAAGGCCAAACCTGCGTCTGGTGAGGACTCTGAATAAATCCCAGCTATTACACTAGTCATGTTGTCATGGGGTTGTTGGATTGAATCCCACAGCAGCCCCCGTGAGTCTTGTGTCTTATCTTGTACCTTTCCCAGGGCAGGAATAATGAGTAACTTTAAGACCTGTCTAGACGCCGTACATCATGCTGGGTTTAACCAAGGGTGTGATTGTTGTTTCCTTCTACACCAGTGGAAGAGAAGGTTAAGGAGCAGCTGGATGCTGCGACCCCCAAGCCAGTCATTGAGGAAGTGGTGAGTGGGGTGTCCTAGTAGGTGGCGTTGACAGTGGTAGGGAGGGAACATGAGTGTTTGTGTCAGTAGTCACACACTGTTCTGTGTTTCGGCTTTTACTGCAGGACTTGGTTAACCTAGCACCCAGGAAGCCTGACTGGTAAGGATCAGTAGTAGTAATAATTCCTGCTGTTAGCATTTGTTTCATTCTCTGTTATAGATTTCATTACCAGCCCTGATGGCGGTGAGGCTTACATCGTGCAGTGACGCACTGTCTCGTTTTCTGCCGCTTGACATGCAGGGACCTGAAGAGGGATGTGGCCAAGAAGCTGGAGAAGCTGGAGAAGAGGACGCAGAAGGCCATTGCTGAGCTGATCCGTGAGTCCGGGCCCGGGAGCTGCCAGGGTCAGGTTTAGAATCCCCGGCAGCCAGGATGTGCCACTCCTTAGTGCATGATCAGAGAGCGCCGCGTGCTTTTCCAGGCTAATTGCTCCGTGGGTGACGGGGAGACCGGAGGGGTTTAAAGGCACTCTGAGATTACGACATGGTGGTTCTTCAGCCAGACGTGTGCAGAAACACTCAAGAGTGGCACATTTCAGGAGGATGCAAAGCAAGTCTCATTCAAGGTCTTGAGAAGACATTCAGCATTGGAGTTTTCCACCACCAGCTGGTGGCATTTGGTGGAATTGGGAGGGAGATGTTCGCTCCAGGGGCTCAGATAGATGTCCCTTCTGATGCCCGTACGCCTCTATCAGCCCTCTGGTGCAGGCAGGAGACGGGAGCGGGCTGTAACTTGTTAGGCAGTTTCTGTGAATGGAAAGCTAAAAATGAAACTATATTTTCTGCTATATATCTGCAAAATGTCAGCTGTATAGCTGTAGTGTTTTAGCCTTTAATTCCCAAGAAGATAATGGTGTGTTACAACATCCATAATCGTTACAAACTAAAGTAATGAGCACAGTGACTCTCACATAGGCCAGGCCGCATTGAGTCTGTTGGGTTAGCATTAGCCGCCGAATGTTTGTATAAGTCCGCTGGTGCTGTGTTCCTTCAGGGGACCGTCTAAAGGGCAGCGAGGCAGAGCTGGCCGGCGCCGTCGGAGCCGTGAAGGAAGGAGAAGGGGATTCAGACTGAGCCCCTGGGACCTGGTCGAGGGGCCCACTGGGAGCCAACCCTAAAGCCCCCCCTGCCATCGGATTGGATGTCTGGGTGTTTTGCATGGAGGCCTAGTACCTTCCGCAGCCGAGGCTTTGAACTACCAGCCCTCTATGCTGGAGGCCGGACAGAGAAGGTGTTTGACTTCAGTGTGACACTGGAGTTGCTGTTAACCCCTCAGCTCTTCTCTGTGTTATATATAAAAATGGTGAATCTGTTTGAATTTTGTACATATTTTTCTAGTAAACATTTTGAAGTTTCAAAATTTCTGTCTTATAGGTGCAAGCCAACTTCATGAAATATTTTTCTTAGTTCTATACTATACACAACTGAAACAGCCAACTGTGTATATTTGTTTTTACTCGTTTATTGCTCTCTACATCGTCGGCACATTGGTCACATAGCTGACACTTTCACTTGACACTCATTTAACTTTTTGAAAAGGTGATGATTTGAGTTCGGCATCTTTGATTATGTGTGGGTGTCCCTGTGATTCCGATTCGTCCCTTGCGATCCCGCGTTACCCAGTACACCCTGCCACATAAACACTAAAGGTGCTTGTTTACCATTTGTCTTAGCAGCGTTTCTCAACCCAGTCTTTGGGGACCCCCAGATAGTCACCATTTTTGCTCGCTCTACTCTCAAAGCGGCTGTACCTAATATTTGGTGTTCTTCATTGGTTTGTACTTAATTACTTGGTTCGGGTGAGCTAGGTGGGAGCAAAGATGAGGACTGTTTGGGGGTCCGGAGGACTAGCTCGAGGGATGCTGACTTGGAGAGCTTGTCTCAAGTCAGGTGTGTATAGGAATATATATATACTGTACATATACATTTTAAAGGGAGGCTTTATCGACTAAATATAACTACTTTTAAATATACTTTAGAATCATTTTGCCAGAATAAAACATACCAAATAATCACTGACTAACAGCAGTTGCATTTAAGAGCCCAAAAGTTATTCTGTTTAGGATTCAGTTGAGGTTGAAAAGAATCTTATGAATGCTTTCAAAGCCTAATGCTGTACTACAGATGTAATATGAAAGCTGACTAAATCTCCCAAGGGCTAAAAATCACATGTAAGAAATGCCAAATATACTAAGGTTCATGTTTGGCTTGTGTTGCATACCTGCTGCACTTAAAACTTCACAAAAGCAGAGAGTCTTAAAAATGTTACTACTTAAGCAGATGTTTCTTCTATATGATGCTATTACATTTCGGAACCTCCACTGTCAGACCTGGTCAGGACACAGTCTGCAGGTGAAGCCAAATATTTTACGGTTGTTTTTTTAAAATAACATTGCAACCGTGTCTCGGGCAAATGATGGTTTTCTTTTGTACCTCATTTCTAGAGGCTGGCCCCCTTCACAATAGCAAGAGAGCGATAACTCCTGTAAGACAGGGCAGTCTGCTGTGACTGTTTTAAGTGGGGATAAGCCAACCCTGCCCTGGTTTCCTGTAAATGCAGTAAAACTAAGAATGTTCACTGTTAGGGGGTCTGGGAGCACAGCAGGTCAGTGTGGTACAGCTGGTTTTGGCACTGAGGCTGCAGCATTGAAGTTCTTTGCATGCAAGTCTGCTGAGGAGCAGCCATTTCTGAAAGCCAAGACATGCAAGAACCCAGATATTCTGCACTCACAGCGCCTCCTGCTGACCAATGTTAAAAGAAGGGTTTCTTGTTCTACTTAACATGAGTATCTGCTTTTAGGCTGCAGGTTTGTAAAGCTGTTTGGTGTTGTCCTCTTCCCCTCCGCCCTCATTGGTCTGAGCCAAGGTCTCGGTTCCCGATAGAGAACCTGCGTCCCTGCATCTGCTGGAGAACCGCTGATGATGACGGAAAGTCTCCGCAGGCAGTCCATCTAGGAGCCGGCAGATCGGCTCAGAGTCAGTATTGAGGTTTTTGGGTTTGCCTTTGAGGCCTAGCAGTTGTTGTCCTCTGAGATAGTTGGTGGCACTGGTGAATTCAGGAGCACTGTTCGCACAGGGCTGTCCTGTCGATCTTCTGCGTGGCGGGTCCCAGCTCCACCTTACACACCCGCTGGGCAAACTTAAGCGAACACATAGTCTCCCCCACATTCCTCTCCAGGGCAGAAATCTGAACCACAAACAGTATTCCAGAGGTCAATTGATCAGTCTATTTAAATTAAATTACCAATTTGACAGACAAAATCAGGTTTTCCAATAAGGTCAGAGAAATGGGGAACAAAAATGATACAGATACTCCTCAATTTACGAAGTTGAATATGGATGATTACTAAATGAAGCATTAATTAAGGCCATTTCAGACTTGCTGCCTTCATACTGAGCAATAATCTTAAATTTCATCCCAAAGTAATTTGTTTTCCTACTTTTCTTCTCAGCAGAAGCAAGTAACACAGTTAAGCATATTGTAGACATTTGGGCTTGGGGAAAATTGGGCTAAACGGGGAAAAAAGAAATCCACACAAATTGTTGTTAAACACTGTATGAGATGTTTGTGCTCATGATTGTTGCTGTCTGAAAGTCTGGCTGCATGGATGCTGCCATCTCCTGGTATCGGTAGAAAGTACAGACGCTCCTCTACTTACAAACTTTCAACATACGAACGAAAAGGACTGCAAGTCCAAATTGTGTTCATTGGGCTCCTATTTCTTGTCCAAAAGATCCGTTTTTTTTTCTGCATGCCAATTCCACTTAGTATGACTTCTGGCTGCTACTCCCGCTGTGCAGTAGCGTGGTTTACGTACTCCCAGTTCTTGTGTACACACTTAAAATGATGTTGAATAACAACTTGCGAATATTTCTGGTTATGAACGGCCAATCGGAACGTAACTCTTTCGTAAGTACAGGAACGTCTGTACAGTACTGCATGTGACTAAACTAGGAACAGATCAAAATTCACTACTGAACATGCAAAACTATCACACCATCGTAAAATGAGAAGCATCTGTACATAGTTGTAGAGAGAAACTGAAAGTCACTGCAAAGCAATGTAATTGAGTAAAACTGGAGCAGACTACCTACCTGCACTACCATGGCTGTTTTGTTACCCTTGCCCAGGGAATCCTGTAACAGATAGGTGAGTCTGGAGTTCCTGAATGGCACGTGGGTCTGGCGGCCCCTCAGTGCCTGGATCACATCTCCCAGCGCAAGCAGGGAGCGGTTGATGTTCTGGGCTTCTTTGAGGCGTTCACCCTCTGCCCCGGACTTCCACACCCTCTCTGAACCAGCCAGGTCCACCAGGTTCAGCTTGCCTGCATGGTTGTGTATGCAGTGGACATTGTGGAACAGTGTTCACAGTGGGCAGTGGTGGGGTAATGGTTAGATTAGTGCACTTGTAATTGAAAGTTTGCAGGTTCAAATCCCCGACCACTGAGAGCAAGGTATCACCCCCAAGCAGTGCTCCCTGGGTGCTTAATTAGCTGCCCCCTTCTATGTCACATTGTCATATATGGGTTAAATGCAGAGAACACTTTTTGTTGTTGTGGTGTGTCAACAATGACAATCAATCACTAAAGTCTAAACATGTTCTGAAAATACCATGAGTCTCCCACTATTATACCCTACATCAGTATTTCCCAATCCAGTCCTTATAACCGAAAGACAGGCCAGATTTTAATCCAGGCTGTCTGGCAGGGATCGCGGACGGAGCAAAAACATGGACTGTCTGGCAGGGCTCTCGGAGGGAGGAAAAACAGACTGCCTGGCAGGGCTCTCGGAGGGAGGAAAAACAGACTGCCTGGCAGTGCTCTCGGAGGGAGGAAAAACAGACTGCCTGGCAGGGATCTTGGAGGGAGCAAAAACATGGACTGTCTGGCAGGGTTCTTGGAGGGAACAAAAACACGGACTGTCTGGTAGGGATCTCGGAGGGAGCAAAAATACAGACTGCCTGGTAGGGATCTCGGAGGGAGCAAAAACACGGACTGCGTCGCAGGGATCTTGGAGGGAGCAAAAACACAGACTGCCTGGCAGGGATCTCAGACGGAGCAAAACATGGACTGCCTGGCAGGGATCTCGGAGGGAGCAAAAACACGGATTGTCTGGCACGGATCTTGGAGGGTGCAAAAAGACCGACTGTGGGTCCCTGAGGCCCGGGTTGGGAAAGACTGCTCTACATTAATGCTATGCATATATTTCAGTCTGAATGTCGTCCCCCTGCGGTCTAAATGCATGCAGTTAAGCTAATGACGTCTCTGAATCGACCACAGAGTATTACGGTGTGTGTGTTTGTGCCATGTGATGGATTGTTATCCTGGACATTTATTTAGCAGACACTTTTGTACAAGGAACTGGCAAACTTCTGCTCACGGACACCACCTACAGAGCCACACAACACCAGGCCTTGTGCCCTGTACTGCCTTGCCGAGGTACATGGTTCAGGTCTAGAAAATTTAAATCCAGACTACAATTTTGTTTCAACCAGCTAGTTGAGTATAGAGTTACAATCACAGAGTACTCAACTGGTTGGTTGAATCAAAATCTTGGTCTGGATTTTTACTTTCTAGACTTGAACTGTCCACCGCTGCTGCCTTGAATGAGTTCCAGGCCGCTATGATGCTGTCCAGGATTAGTGATTAGAAGATAGGTGGATGGATGGAGAACACTAGTGCTTACAAGGTGAACTTGGAGAAACACAGCTATAACTCATTCAGTTTAATGACTTTTTCCATGACTTTCTCATCAGTGTAATTGCACTGTTACATTCTAAAGCAAATGCAGTTCATCCAATACTTCCATCACTAGGCACATTGCTAGTGTCTCACCGCATGTTTTGGCGCCACTGATGAGGTCTGTTCCCAGCACAGTGATGGTCAGCAAGGCGTGGGAGCGGGAGCTGTTGTGGTTCATCTGGGTCGCAAAAGTTACCCGATTCCGCTTTGCCATGGCGAGAATCTGCACAGAACATGAATCGAGTACAGCCATTTGAGGAAGCGATGAAACACAAATAAGAATTAGCATAACACTTTTAACGGCACTAGGTGAAAAGTACAGTATGCCATTTTTTACAACTTTTAAATGGAACAAAAGAGCACTTGCACTTTAATGTGGAAGTATGTGTTAACAAAAGATTCAACTTTATAGAAGGATTGTGATTAGTGACTAGACTTCCTTAACATGAGCCCAACTGTTGAGTAGCCCACCTTCTTAATGTGCTTGAAGTTCTTAACCTCAATAACCCTAAGACCAGGGACATGGAGCTGGCCAGTGCCATCTGGGTTCATCTTGATGTCCAGTTTCTCTCCATCTTTACTGAGCAGATCCCTGCAGACCACATGAAGAAGTGCACAAAAACACCTTCAGATAGCTGATCAACAGGATTAAACAATACAGTGATCCTCCACCTATTGTGGAAGTGACATTCTAGACCCATCAGCGATAGGCGAAAATCCGCGATATAGAAAGACCATATAAATAGACATTTTTATATTATTTAAGTCTTAAACTACCCCTCCCACACAGTTTAAAAGCAATAGGTGAAAATCCGCAATACAGAAAGACCCTGTAAAAAAACTTTTTTTTTTTATAATTTAAGCCTTAAAATACCCCTCCCACACAATTTAAACACATGTAAACACATATCATATGTGGATATTGGGCTAAGGATATGAGTAACTTAATTCACAAAAAGTTTGCTCACGACAATCGGACCACAAGTAAAGTATAAAGAACTATGATACGTCAGGGGAAAAATCCACGATATAGAGGGAGCACGATTGCTGAACCGTGATATAGCGGGGGCACGATTGCTGAACCGTGATATAGCAGGGGCACGATTGCTGAACCGTGATATAGCGGGGGATCACTGTATTACACTGGGAAAAATGGTCATAATGGCTTCACTGAAACTTTCTGTTGTCAAACTGATGAGGACAAAGGTGTTGATACCTGAGAACTTCATTGTGGATTTCTACTGAGCTGACGTTGACAGAGTAGGTCCACATGTCCTTCTTGTCTTCCATCTCACCGAAGAGATGCTTCAGAGCACGCTGGTTGATACCTGGATTCTCCACAGTGCCCTGAAAATGGTCCAACATGCTCTCCATTCATCTTTTCATTGATATGACAGACATCACCAGGGTAAGTCGATCGGATTGTATCACTGATTATGCATCAGATTGTATCTCTGACCATGGACGGTTATCATTGTTTTCAAGTTTTACTGGACAAACAACAACCTACCACAGCACCCATTCAGTCTGAAGCTCCCATATTTTATCATAGCGGGGAGGGGGGGTTCGGGGGGATGGGTGAATACACAGCCCCAGGAAATTTCGACAGGCTGCTTCACCTCACCTCCATGGTGTATGTTTTCCCAGATCCAGTCTGTCCATAAGCAAAGATGCAGACATGATATCCGTCAATGCAGGAGGTCACAAGGGGTTCGATCTCCTGGAAAACCTGAAACACAAACTCCAGTCATTCGCCAGAAGCTGGTGTGCATCATTACGGCTTTTGCCAGAGGCAGACAGAGCTGTGCGCTGCTCCGATCTGTCATACATGAAGGTGCTGCTGGATCAGTGACAGAGTTCAGCTTTGGGTACCTCCTCCTGAGTAGCCTGAGGCTGGAACACCTTATCCAGTTCAAACGTGCGGCTCTTCCCCTTGTGCAGCACGATGATGGCCGACTCATTATCGGGGTCTGTTGTCACGACGACCGCCTGCCCGTCCTCCTGCTGGTCCTCCTTCAGGACGGGCTTCACGCGGCACAGCACGCGGATGTTCCCTGAACGCACGGCATAGCAGTCATGTCAGCCTTGGAGTCATTTTGATGGGCTCACCCCGCTGAGTCAGCATGCTGCTTTTTTCTGCGCATACTTCACACCATGTCGTGACTTTAGAGGTGACCACCTCTTCTTTTACCTTTAAGCTCCAGCAGCTTCTCGTGGTACTTCCTCCTCAGCGCCACCTCCTTTCTGTACTTCTCCAGCAGGTCCTTGTTGGCCTCCGACATCTCACTGATGACCACAGAAAGCTGAAGGGGAGGAGTTACTAAGCATGTTACCAACTGTTACTGACACAGCGCTGCCAGATTCATCATTATGTCGACGGCTGTAGCAGGCAGAGCAGAGAGAGAAGTTCCCCCCACCTGCTTCTTGGCCTCCGCCACAGCAGCCCCATAGAAATCGGAGAAGTTGCGGACTTGGCTGCGCAGACTGGCATAGTCCGTCTTCATGGAGCGCAGGGTCGGGGGTAGAGCAGCCAGACGCTTCTGCAGGCCTGCCGGGTGACAGAGGGACCACTCAGATTCAGACACTCAGAGCCCCATCTATGGGTGTAGATCATGGGGGATGTAACCCCCACAGTAATCAAAACCAGCCAATATAAGCCCCTGGACCCCCTTAAATGTTATGTCGTTGCCCTCATCTATACCACCTCCACCTTTCTGAATACTTTCATTTTATTTATGTTTTTTTGTTTATTTTGATGGGATTAGACTATTTTATATTTATTTTGCAATGTGGGATATGAACTTCCTATCATGATTGGGCTTCTTATGCCTTTGGACAAGTGGTCGAGGACATGATGGTGTGTCAGTGAAATTCCTCAGAACGCGCAGTGCTGAATGTGATGTACCTTTCAGAGAAGACCATGGTGACTCTTGCTCAGCTGTTGTTTTCTGCCCCTGGCATCCGTAACCCATGTGTTACCCCGCCACGGCCCTGCCTTTACCCCGAGGAAAACCACTCACTCATTTTTGCTCAGCTGTTGTGTTCTACACCTGACCTCCAAGGCGTCCAGTGTGACCAGCATTGGGCATTTCAGATCCAGAAGCTACAAATCCAGACCATGATTTTGTTTCTACCCAGCAGCTGAATACTCTATGCTGTGCTGAACTGGTTGGTAAAAACAAAATCCTGGTCTGGATTTGTAGCTTGTGAACCTGAAATGCCGAACACTGAGTATGACCCCACCATGCCCCCTACACGACCCCTGCATGAGCACATTATGACCCCACCGTGCCCCCTACACGACCCCACTATAACCCCTGCATGATTCCCAGGAGGGTGACTCACCCGTGAACTGCTGTTGCAGGCTCTGCAGCTGCTGCACAGAGCACTCAGCAGCTGCTCTCACTGCCTCTTCCTTACGCTCCTCCAGGTGGCCGATCTCCTTCAGCAGCTCCCTCCGCAGCTTCTCTATCTCCACCTCATAGGCCGCGATCTGCACGATCACACAAGGACATGAGGCGGTGGCCTCCATTAAACCCGCCGGGCTGATCTGCAGCCACACCTGCTATGCTGGTAAGATGCCTGGATGACCTTCTGCTGGAGACCAGTGGTCTCCTCGTCGGAGAGCCTGAGCCGCTTCTCCAGCTGCCGGCACGTCTCGCTCTGAGTGGACAGCCTCTCTGACAGTAGCTCGTTCCTCTCCCTGGCCTCGGCCAGCTGCCTCTGTGTTGCCGGGGACTCCACCTCCATGGTCCGGGTGACGTACTGCATGGGAGAGGAACACCATGGTCTCACCTATGTTCCTCTATTACAAAACAGGCCTTCTATTTCTGGTACGGGCCCTTGGGCCCTGTGAAAATGACAAGAAGGTGCGTAAGAATCCAGGTTTTTTATGGTAGCTAAGAAATTTCCTCCAGACATGCTGATCTAAATCTTCGTTCTCCAACTGGCAGGTTACTGAACCTCAGGGAAGCTCAATCAAGCATGCAGTAGAGTCTCCTCAGACGTCAGCCTGACTGACACCCTGTGGAGTACTGGGGGTGGCTGGAGGGGGGGAACTAGGCTCAGTTCTCCACCTTGACCTTGGGCTCCTTGCCCCGCTCCTTGTCCAGCTCCAGCTGCAGCTCCCTGAGCCTCTCCTCACGTCTCCTGAGCTCCTCGCATCGCTGCCACTCGGACTGCTCACTGCGGCGCTCCAGGCGGGAGAGCTGCTCCCCCCGCTGGTGCAGGGAACTCTCCAGCTGCTGCACGCGGCTCCTCAGCGTCTCGTTCTCCTGGGGGGGGGTCATTACCGGTTATCAGGGACAAGGTTCCTCTAAGCATTTGGAAACTGAGCTCTTTGCTCTATTATTTAAACATGAATTAAACATTCATTTCAAGGTTACAGTACAAGGTCCCCAACAGAGGTGCAAGTCCAGAAAATACAGATCCAGACCAAGGTTTTGTTTCAACCAACCAACTGAGTTACTCTGTGACTGTGACTCTTCATACTCAACTGTTTGGCTGAAACAAAACCTTGGTCTAGACTTTCTGGACCTGAACCGTCTACCTCTGGTCACCACTAATCTCTGGGATGTGGGAGCTCTGCTGGTCCAGCCTCACCTTGAGGAGCATGGAGCTTGACTGGGCTGGGAGGACTGACAACTGCTGCAGGAGACCCTGAGTCACGGCCAGGCTCTGCTTCAGGCTCTCGTTCTCAGCCGTCAAGCAGACGACCCGCTTCTCTGAGTCCGTCACGCCCTGAGGGGAAGCGCTGCTGGGCTCTGAAAGACTCTACCAACCCAAACTCAGGGCATCAATATGGGCATGGGACCAGATCTGGCTATGTTCAGGAAGACACGTTCCCCATACTGCTTAGGTCAGGGCTGCCCAACTTCAGTCCTGGAGGGCCGGTGACCTGTATATCTTAGTTCTTTCCCTGTCCCACCACAAATTATTCAGCTCAAGTGTTGTGTGGTAATTAGCACAAGGAGATAAATGAGGGGAAATCCAAAAATATGCAGAGCCCTGGCCCCCCCAGGACTGGAGTTCTGGACCCGTGGCTTAAGTTACAGCACCCTCATAATCACGAGATCAGCATTTCATACCCCTGACCTAACAGGATTGGTCAACAATTAACCAGGATTCCTGTAATATAACTGTATGAGTACGATGATGTGTATCTTTGCCCATTGTGATGTCATCTGTCTTAGTGGTGATGACGTGTTGCGGTGGTGAACTCACAGACTCCACCCTCAGTCTGGAGAGCTCCTCCTCCCTCTCTTCAATGCACTTCTTCAGCTCATCGATCTGGGGAAGTCGGGGACACCCATGACATTTATATCACCGGTCATTCTTACAGAAAGTCCTGAAAACCCAGGCCCCAGAGAGGTGCCCCTCCCACTCGCCTGCTGCTGGCAGGTTTGGGCTCCTGCGAGTCGCTCCTGCTCACTCTGCTCCAGCTGACAGTGCAGTGAGTGCAGCTCACCGCACAGCTGGTTCTTCTCGCCCTGCAGGCCGCAAAGAGACTCCACCAGCCTGTGCAACCCAGCTTGGAACCCAGGCTCCGGGCCGCACTCCCCTGCTGCACAGAAACACCATTAGCATTTAGATACTTATTCTACACCTTCATCCAAACCGACCCTCCCTCATTTAGACACTTGGATATTAGTTGCTGAAGCATCTCCCCACCCCCTCGCCAGAAGCCCTCCCTGGAAGCCACCATTTGCCCTAATAGAACAGCATAGATGCCCCCATTCATTAATGTTGACATAAGAAAACATCATTGTAAGGCTAATATTAAAACGAAATTCATGCAATGCTAAAAATTCATACGGATGGCAATAGAACAACCCCTGAGGGACTGAGTACAGATTCTCTGCCCATGGTCAGTCTGCTTTCTGATCTGAGTGGGAAGCTTGCTGTGCTCATTTCAGTTTGAACTGGAATCTCATACATATTTTTTAATGCAGCCCATATGCTCAGTCACGTAAGTAGGACTGATGCAGCCTCTGGTAACAGCAGGTTGTTAATAATTAATACAGGCCACTGGTGGTGTTTATTTATGGCGTAGTTACAGGGCAGCAGTATTCCACTGGTGGTGTTTATTTATGGCGTAGTTA
>JABFDZ020000138.1:19841765-19858154 GCA_019775955.2 Pollimyrus isidori | reverse complement strand
GGGCAGCAGTATTCCACTGGTGGTGTTTATTTATGGCGTAGTTACAGGGCAGCAGTATTCCACTGGTGGTGTTTATTTATGGTGTAGTTACAGGGCAGCAGTATTCCACTGGTGGTGTTTATTTATGGCGTAGTTACAGGGCAGCAGTATTCCCAGGAGACTGACTCTGCTCCTGTGTGTAGCACCAGTGCCGGCCAAAGCTCACGTGATGACACAGTGTGGGGCCGCCCACCTCCACCCGGCAAACATCATCACTGATATTCACGTTGGGTATTTCTCAATATCTGTACTTGACTTGTCTTCTTGCGTACCTGTATTACATCATCTCCCAGTGCCAAAGAACAGTTCCACTACTAAGAACAGGAGTATAGAGGATGGTAAAAATACCCAGATGTTGTTCTTGCCCTGCTCCAAATGTCAAGGACAAATCAGTTGCATCCTTGCAAAACGAGACCAATCCCACGGCTTATTGCACCCCAAGATCATTCTTGGGAGGGAAGTTACCAAGATCAGTCTTGCCAAGGCCACAAATATGATCTTTGAGTTCTTGGTGTTGAGACACACCCTTCATCTAAGACAGTGTGATCTACGTTCTCAGTGGATTGGGTAGGGCGAGGGGTCACTAGGGGTGAAACCTGCCAGGTGTTGGCACTGGCGGTTTGCTCAGGTGTCACCCACTCAGGCCACTTGTGTCACCTACTGGGTTGACTGGCCCTATTTATCTTCCAGGGCTTCTCAATTTACACCTTTTTATTATTAAAAGCTGTTTCAGACAAATAAAATGTAAAAAACAGGATGAAGGTGCTTTTCCTGCCTAAAATTTAACCATCTACCTCTAAAAACTGTAGTTTGCAATACATTATAAAAAACATCCCTTTTTGTGCAGGGTTTTCGTGCCTAATTGGCTAAATTGCTTAACAGCACAAGAGAAAAATAATTTTGATTGTTTTAACTCATCTACATAATTTTAATGCTCTGATCCAATTTTCAAAGTTTCTTTTTTAAGTGCAAATGAATCTCTTGTAAAATAATATGAATCTGTAGTTGTGGGTAACCACATTCTCTAAATGGTTTTATTACTGCATCCTGCCCTCATGCTGACCTGAGTCAGGATGTTAACTGTATAATAAGAGGGAAACAGCTCATCATCTCAAACCATTAATATTAATGCTGATGACAGAACATCAACATATTTCTGTTTATGATTCATCAGCATCTGTGCACTAATAGAATTTCACACTATAATCAACAACATACACCACTGGTGTCAAACTCAGTCACTGGCAGATTGGCTGGGCAGGGGGCTACATAGATAGGCAAGGGGTGACATAGGCAGGAAAGGGTGTGATAGGTGGGCAGAGGGACAACTTCGGCAGGAAAGGGTGTGATAGGTGGGCAGAGGGACAACTTCGGCAAGTAAAGAGAGACAAAGGCGGGCAAGGGGATGATATAGGCAAGTAAGGGGAGACAAAGGTGGGCATGGGGACGATACAGGCAAGTAAGGGTTGACATAGGTGGGAAAGGGGAAGATATAGGCAAGTAAGGGGTGACACAGAAAGGTAGAGGGTTGATAGGCTGACAGGTTATATATCACATTCAAACGTCAACCTTGTAGTCAGGATTATTCCTAAGAATTCTCTTTTACAATTAATCTGAACAATAACACAGAATAAACTCTCTGAAGATATATAATTAAGTCAAATATGTCCACTAGGCCGATGAATTGTTATTCTTCTGCTTTTAACTGGCCTTATCCAATCAGATTCTTTTTTTAAGTGACAAATAGGCTGATATTTGTCCTAAGAAATCAAAACAGTCCGATTGCAACTAAAATGTTTTGCTTTTGTTGTGTGTTAAACTGGGTGTTGTTGAACTTGTGAATGGGAGGAGGGGCAGAAAAATGAAAGCTGTAGTGCAGGGTTGCATAGGATGCTCCCTGCTTCCCGGGTTGGGCTGTAACAGTGCACATATTCATTATGTGCCATGGAACCAAAATTCACAAGTAGATGTGCATCATGGAAAACATTACGCTGCATTATGGTAATATGGCTAAGGCTAATACTTGCTACAGTCAGTTATAACTGGGGAATGCTGCCCTTGTTATTGAGTAATAGGTGCCAGTACTCTCCTTGTTATTCAGTATGAAATGCAGGTACTCCCCTTGTTATTCAGTTTTTCCAGAAAATTCAGATTGCGATAAAAGAAAAAACTGTGGCTACAGGGGTGTGTGTGACTAAAGACGTGCAGCAGCACTCACGATTTCCTCACGTTATGATTGATATTGTGTGGTGTTATTTTTAAAATATTTATTTATTTTACATATTTATATTTACAATTTTCAAATAAACATCCCTTAGGTTTAGAGTAACTTACTGCCACACTACCATGGACATTAACTAGGCTTTAATAACACAGACACAGATCCGAGGCTCAGGGAAGAACATAACCAACTCAGGAGCCGTGGTAGGCTCAACAGGCCACAGAGCACGACACACAAACGTGCACCGAACGCAGTGGGCTGAATGGGCCACACAGCACGACACACAAACGTGTACCGTACGCAGTGGGCTGAACGGGCCACACAGCACGACACACAAACGTGTACCGAACGCAGTGGGATGAACGGGCCACACAGCACGACACACAAACGTGTACCGAACGCAGTGGGCTGAACGGGCCACACAGCACGACACACAAACGTGTACCGTACGCAGTGGGCTCAACGGGCCACACAGCACGACACACAAACGTGTACCGAACTCAGTGGGCTGAATGGGCCACACAGCACGACACACAAAAGTGCACCGAACGCAGTGGGCTCAACGGGCCACACAGCACGACACACAAACGTGCACCGAACGCAGTGGGCTCAACGGGCCACACAGCACGACACACAAACGTGTACCGAACGCAGTTGGCTGAACGGGCCACACAGCACGACACACAAACGTGCACCGAACGCAGTGGGATGAACGGGCCACACAGCACGACACACAAACGTGTACCGTAAACAACCTAAGAGACCACTGCTGTTGCCGTTTTAGTAATAAATAATTTAAATATAAATTCAGTGATCCCTGCTGCACTGAAATTACACCAAACCGTGAACCCACAACTGAGGTTTGTAACAAACTACAAATTCTGTGGACCATTACACCCAGATTCCCAAGCCATTTCTAGCAGGAAAACAAAATAATTTTGTGGATGGTAAAGAGTCATGCAGTGGCCCGGTGGCCTGAAGCTTGACGCATGTGTCATATAACCTAAGCTAGCGTCAGATGGCGTGTTTTCACTTACAAATTACAGTAAGTTTCTTCAATTCAATACAGTCTCAAGTACAATAAAATAATTCACAGTGGAACAAGAAGCTTTCATAAGTTTCCAGGAAAAGTCTATTGGAAACGTTGAGGCAGCTTTCAACACTGTATCCTTTAGGGTTAACATGGTGAAGCAGGAACAGTTGCCGAGGAGACTGTTATGAGCTGGGGGCAGACTGTAAGACAGCAGAGCAGGAACTGTGAGGTAATGCAGAGGCGGAGCTTGTCTGAAATGACCTCATTCTGACATCCGATGCATATCTGCGAATGGAAGGAGCATGTGCACACTGAAGACCGTGCAGCATGTCCAATGAGCCTTAAACTGATTTATACCGTCCAGGCTGTCGACAGCCATCCAGGAGTCTGCAGCTTCTGTATTTTCAGCTTTCTGGCTGTCCGGTGCCAGCCAACATCTATTCTGACCTGATTGTAAGGGAATCTCTCAGGCACCCAGAACTGCAGGGCTTCAAAATGATAAAACACAGAGAAGTGGAACAATCCACCAGAAAGCATCCTCATTTCCTCCATAAGTAAGAGACTACAGCTGACACAATTGGTTTCGTAATGAGTGCTAGTCTTGTTTAATTATTAGAAGACGCTCCAAAATCTGTGACGGCCTTCAGCTCATGGGTCATGTGACCGGCCAGCAAGGGACTACGGTCACTGCCTGGCTAATCACTGCTCATTACAGAAGACACTCATTTAAGCCAACTGAAGGACACAGGAGGTTCATCCCAGGAGGACAGAGTACAGCTCTAGTAAAATATCCAGCTGTACAAAGTCCAAATTGTGTTTATTGGGCTCCCGTTTCCTGTCCGCAACATCAACTTTTTTTTCTGGCCTCCACTCCAGACACTTAGCAGCATAATGTGCGTACTCTCAGCATCCTAGTTCTTTATACTTGCGTGTACCCTTAAAATGATGTTGAATAATGACTTACAAACATTTCAAGTTACGAACGGCCATTTGGAACGTATTTCATTCGTAAGTAGAGGAGTGTCTGTATGCAGGATGGCACATTGCCTTTGATAGGTGCACTGATTAAACAACATTGATATATTATATTAGAAACAGAGCCTGTATAGTGGTTGTACTGTTTTGCACTCTTAGCCAAGAATATCTCAGTAAAATGTAGGTAGCTCAGACATTCTACCCCACAGTGGAGTATTTTGGGTTCACCTGGGCTATTTATAACCCTGGGCTGGTACCTTAATGCTCTCTGTGTTATTCATGACAAGCCATTTCCAAGCTGAGTGGCTACCGGAGTCACACGCTTTTACAGTCAGATAGTTTATCAGCAGTTGTGGGGGAAAAAAGGGGGGTATCAGGTAACTTCAGAGATCTGATTTCAGATCATTAGTCAGGTACCCAATGCTGCATCTGCATTTATGTAGTACTTTGCCCATGTGGGATTTGGCTGAAAGTCAACTCATTGTATCCATGTTTGCCTGACTCTGAAGTGCTTCCTTTGGCATGCTGTGCTCCACTGATACAGTAACAACAGTGTTCTGGTGCAGTTCAGCGGGATGAGGATCTGTGCGCATGTCCACAGTGCCGCTGGTCTGAAATATTTCAGCTAGGGTTTCCCAGTCAGGTCCTCGGAGACCCACAGACGGTTCACACTGTTGCTCCCTCCCAGCTCCCTGCCAGTCAGTCTACATTTTTGCTCAAAGCAAAAACATGGACTGTCTGCGGGTCCCCGAGGACTGGAGTGGGACACACTGTTGTAGACTTCTTATGAGAAAGTTACAAAAATCTCCTCTCTCTTGTCTTACTTAGGATTTTATCCTAATAAGTATTCTTAGGAGTAGGATTATGGAACCTCCCCGACCCCCTGGAGTCCCCACGAGGTCTTGCCCATCCCGTGTCTCACCGTTGCTTCCCCGGGGGGCGGCCTGCTGCACCATGGCCTCCTCCAGGCTGCCGATGACGCTGTTCTTGTCGCGGAGCCGCTGGCGGTAAGAGGCCCGCAGGGCCCGGACCTGGCGCCTGTGCCGGGCGCGGCGCTGCTCTAGCTGAGAGCGGTACCACTCGGCCTGCTGCTGCAGCTGCTGTAGGTGGCCGTACTGCTCCAGGAAACTCAGCAGGTGTGACATCACCACCACCAGTGGGGACTCGGGGACCTGAGCCACACACAGCCCTGTGTCAGCTCACCCCACTGGGGCATCTGAGACTGAGCCCACATCAGATTCACTCCATGTGTTACTATTAGACAGTCGCTGCTCCACACCGCCCCCTAGGCTCCAGGCCCAAGTAAAATCTATGAGTAATTCTGGGTACCTTTCCTCCATGTTCCAGTGAGCCCTGGAATCCTGTCGTCCGATCCGCTTCCTGCTTGAAAGATAGAAATGCGGCCAGAGGGGTGCTGGCAGCAGCCCCTAGGTCTTGGTTGCCATCATCACCATCTTCTTCCTCATCACTGAGATCATCGCTGTCACTGCTACTGCCTGCATAGCGACAAAGCTGTCCTATCATCTCCCTGTGGAGTTATTCGCTGATCAGCTGAAACATACTGATATATGGGTTAGAAACCTGGCAGAAACAGAGCAATTGATTAAAAATACATACTTCATTCACATGACAGCTGGCAATAACATTGGTGCTGAACAGACACATACCCCCAGAGTCACTGGACCTGTCAAACTCTCTTTGTGCCAAACTGGGGGTGTGGCCATTTCTGCTCTTGCTCTGTGTTTCCATGGAAACATGCCTCGTCTCCATATCATTCTGTGAGAGGATGCATGGAGAAACCGAATAAACATCTAACACCAGATATGAAATAAAACGATCAGACTTTATTGACAAATACGACACTGCAACTTTCCTCAATGAAATATGCAAGCCATACATTTTCCATCTGTCAACTGTGACTTTTATGGAATGAGATGCATACGTTACAGAAGAACGTTCCCTGATTGGACGTCTGGTGGGGATCAGGCCCTTACAGCCAAACATACCTGGTCGCTGGCTCTGCAAGATCCCTCCCCATCTGGGGCTAACTCCTCCTTCTTGAAGACCGTGTAGAAGATATAGACCAGCAAAGAGTAGAAAGCATACATCGCCACAAAATCTTTAAATGCCCCAGAAGACAGTGGCGAAGAATGGAAACATCTAAGCTCAGCACCAGATATTTTTTTCTGAGGAGTTTAATAGTAACAACACTAAAAAAATTTAGAAGAATGAAAACGACTTCTGCATTGTGAAATCTTGACCTGAAAATTTGACTCAGAAGCAGCTACCAGTCCCAGCGGTCACTTGCTCCTTAAGACTCATGTTCATTTTCATTAAGGTGACCAGCAGATTATTTTTGGTCCAGATGCCTGTTCCTGAGGTCGTATCTCTGTTCCTCCACCCGTTCGCAGCTGGAAGTCACACAGACCTGATGTACCTTCTGCTGAAAAGCGTCGCATGCTTTCGGACCTGCGGTCACTTGCAGCCCGTCTCCCTCCCGTCCAGCGACTCTGCCCCAATCCCCCAGGTTCGTACCTTCTCTGCCCCGACAGCAGAAATCCCAAAGAGTCCCCCTCTCTCACCGTACTGCTGACAGCTCTGCTGGCTTCAGTGAAGCCCCCCCCCCTCAAATAATCCATATAAAGGTTGCTGCTACGGAGCATGCTCAGTGCACCCCCTCTCTCCGCCGCAGTGGCAAAGCAGGAATAAGGGAGAGGAATGAGACAAACCAGATCCTGCCAGCTTCAAGGGCAGCGTGCGTGTGACTCGCCTCCTCCAGTATTCCATCAGTGCATGTTATTTCACGCAAACGTGCTTGTCAAAAAGCATGATATAGCACATTGACAGAAAACTAGAAGGGATTTCCGTTTAATTATTAGTATAAAGGAAACAGAATTACAGTTGCATAATAATTACAGATCATCAAGAGAAAAAAAAAACAGAGATATTGTATCTAAACCATTTTAAACTACGCTCATATAGTGTGATTTGCTGGGGGATTTCAGGTTTATTATATTGAATGACGATTCATTTTATGCTCATTCGAGACAGAGTTCTCAGGTATATCCCTTTGAAAGCTTCCCATACTCTCTGTAGCAATCTTTCATTAACTATTTTGACACCAGATCAACAGCATTTTTACCATAATTTATCCCACATTGTCTCAAAACATGCAAGCCTTTGTACATTAAATATTTTAAGCAAAAAAAAAAAACATTAAAAATGACATGGTGAAATAGCTGATTTTTTTTATTAAGCAATTGCAACATTATATAAATATTTAGCATTTTTCCTTGTTAATAGGCACCAGAATTCTAAACAGGATAACAGAAAAGGGTTCTCGTTATATGTGGCCTTGATGGGAGCGTGCTGCCCCCACACTGGGACGCGAGCCAGGGCTTAATTGCTGATTCTGGGGCTCTGAGCTCCAGCTGGTACCGCAGAGCGGCTGTGTCAGCAGAGGCCATACTGCTCCCCAAGCACACGAGGCACCAAAACACTCGCAAACACAGAGAAGGTGCATTCCCACAACATGCTGGCGGCTGTCCGGTTTCAGTGAGAGCCGCGTTCCAATCACAGCGTCGTAATAAAAAGCAGGGTTTTTTTTAAAGGCTTAAAGGCAAAAGTCTCTGGTTCACACACACATAACGGTGATGAGACAGCAGATTCAGCGAATTCACCAGCCCCTTACTGAGATCCTTATTGATCATAACAATTACTGCACATAACTTGTCCACAGTCACGCATGACCATTCACTCTTGCAGAAAAACAACTTCTGGAAAAGTCCAACTAATATGGGAGGTTAACTTTAAAATAACAAAGAAACTACACTATAATAGTGATATTTATAACTAGAGTAGTAACCAAGAAATGATCAGTCATAGATATCCGATGACAGGAAGTCCTCCTCTCTGCCTCATCCCCCCCCCCCCAAACAATGAGCCTGACTGTGTTCCCCACCTCCCAGCAACAATGACCTCCCACAGAGACATGACTCCGTCACTACGAGGCATGTGACCTCTCTCAAATATACTGACACCATTATCTGAACCTTGTGGGTGTGAATTTTGTAATGCGAGCCTCTCGTTGCGGGTTCTCTAAGTAGGTCAGCGCACATGCAAAGCACATCTATGCGGGGGACTTTCCTCTCACAGGGCTGAACGGCAAAAGCGCACTTTGAAGTGCAGGGAACTGCATTGTGCTGTCAGTCATTGAGTGGTAACCAATGGGACATGTACTAAACTTAAAGGACTCCTATTGGGGGAATTCATACATGGACTGGAAGCTTCCACTTCCAAAGCCGCAGTTTTTTCACGTCTGTGATGCTTGGTACAATTCACTCTTCCCTATTAAGATCCAGAAGGTATGTACAGAGTGCCTGTTTTGTGGACAGGCATCCCATCACCAATGAACATTTTAAGAGCCAGTTCAATGGTTCTTCTCTGGTCCCAGGTGTAACGAAACCAGGAAAAGCACAGACTCCTGCCTTAGGGGCCAGAATAGCAGGCAGGCAAAGGGCCACACTTCCCAGGACCCCAGCAGTGTTGCCTGTGAAGAGGCTCACAGTGAGTGAGCAGGACAGTGATGAAAGGGCCAGGCAGCGTGTCAGAGACGCCAGGCCCTCCTGCGAGAGCCAATCGTGTAGCCCGGGGAGCAGCAGGGAGCAGGCCAGCAGAACGTGGGCTGTCAGTCGGTCCTCACTGAGCCACAGGAAGCCGCAGGACACCAGCGCTGGGCCCAGCGCTTCAGCTGCCCACTCCAGCTCCTGCGTGACGCATGCTGGTAGCAGACTGGAATCAGGAAGTGAGGATAATCCTGCAGAGATTCCAACCAGGAAGAGCCCTACAGCCGGGGCCCGGTGATCCTGCAGAGAGAAATCGGATGGGACAAACCACACAAGAGAGGAAAAGCACACTGATGACCATTTCTCAGTGTTCTGTAATTTAAACTTAACTGTGATCATAGTGCAGTCTACTTCATGTGAATAACAGGAAGGGAAAACTAAAGGCTAACCAGGCTACGGCTAACCAGGCTATGGCTAACCAGGCTCCGGCTAACCAGGCTCCGGCTAACCAGGCTCCGGCTAACCAATCGTAAGTCATGTGAGCAGGTGGCTGGAAGAGGCTTTGCCAGTATTTCCAAGAGCCTGTCTACTTAGCGACAGATCACAAGCAGACAACTTGTCAAGAGAGGAACTTTCAGGAGTTATGGTTGATGTTACTATGGACATTAGGGACTGGAAAATACCTAAACCTCCAGACTTGAAAGAATGGTCAAATTATATGACAAAACCACCTCATGTGAATTAATGTTAATTAGAGAATGACAGATAAAAACTATAAAATGAGGCTGATATGGGATCACTCTGGAATTACATTTAAATTGTCTCATGATCTTGAAGTATGATTATCCTTATTTTTTATATTGTGACTGCTTTCCATCTCTGTGTCCCCCTCCTTTTTGTTTTAAGTTAAATTTATTTTATACAGCCACTTTATTAATACCAGCTGTGTTCCTGGTATACTGTTTCACTTGTCATGTACCAACCTAGTTAAAGTTAATTAAAAAAAATAATAATTAAAAAAAGACAAGTTTTCACTCAAATACAAGTACTCAAACATAGTTTAAATACATACAGCCAGCAATCGTGAATACGGTAATAATGGTTTAAAGCCACCCCATACTGTTAAACGCAGTTACCTTGAAAAGACAGCCAGCAGTGTACAGGGCAGTGAGTGACAGAGCAATGTCTGATAAGGCAGTAATCCAGTCACCTAGACTCTCAGCCATCAATCATGAGTTTGGAGCTGCGACTGACGCCCAAAATCTGCACTGCAATTACCCACCTTTTCTTCTCACACACTTCCCAACATCACTGCCTGATGGAGAAAGTCAGTGAGTTAGATAACTCAGGAATCTATGTCCACAGATATCTGTCCAGACATAAGTACCAGAAAAATGCACATAACAACTGAAACATTCAGAAATCTTTACCTTGTATTTTAACATGCCAAATAAAATGTCATACCAGATTACCTGAGAAGACCAATCATGCAGGAAACACGTGGTATGCTATACATTGTTTATAGATTTAATGGGGGTTCAACTTTCTCCCTCAATCTAATGTTTGAAAACGTAAGTTTCCATTACATAACAAACCGTATCAGAAGATCATCATCAGCGTCATTTTAGAAAACTTTTTATTTGATTAACAAATATCAGTGGGCGGAAGGTTAAAAAAAAAAACTTCCACCCAAGTCTTAGCGAGATAATTAGCAAACAATAACAACCACGATTATTTTTCCACGTGTGTCTGCATGCTGTGGTATTGCCTCGGCTCCTGAATATACTGCATTACTGCAGCACTGAAGTACGAAAAAGCAAGATGAAGTTATCCGGCCGGCAAGCTGATTACTAGGCTCTAATACGAAATGCTCCTTCCTTCAGCTTTTTGTCGTATAACCTAGCTGGTTTCTGGGCGCACAAAACCAAAGTGACAAACGAATCTTACATTACCAGCACACAATCCTGTCCTTACAAAGTTACTTGTTTTCTCATACGCTTGCAGCCGCCATGCGGTGTAGAATCTGCGGGACTCGGCACGGCGTGACGGCACCGCCGGTACCAGATTGGATTCGAGGTTGCCAGATAAACCACCTCTGGGCCGCCAGATTGGATTCGGGATGCACGCAGCAGTGAGAGTCTGGTTGCCAGATTACATTCGCTGCGCGCTCTGGCGAGCGACAAGCGCTGCCAGATTGGATTCAGGCGTAGTGGCTATAGTGTTGTACACACCCCAGCTTCTCCGGCCAAATGTTGTCAAACCAACGAATGCTAAACTCCATGGAATTACTGCAAAGACCCTTCATTTCTCTAACACAAAATATCTTTATTGTGTTATCAATAGTAAATAAATGTAGGCAATATTCGTTTGGACTGTTGAGGAAATTTGCTGTGTTTTGTTGTTTTGAAACTGTCTACGCAGGTATGTATGATATTTTGCAATATTTGGAAGATTATTAGAAGCTCGTTGTTTAAAAAGTTATAAAAAAAAACGAAAATATGAGACTAACTGAACAAACAGTTGCAACAATGCAATGTATTTCTCATGGGGGGGGGGGGGAGTGGGGAGTTATTTAGGATGTCTTTTTCATGATCGTCTCTTATCGACATCAGATGAACCCCTCTTCACTGAATTATAAGAATTTTGAAAGTAACCAGCCATTTTAGCGCATTAACAAAGGTGTGAATGTAAACGGACAATAGTTTATTAGACCAAATAAGGCAACTGCGTGCACACGCAACCAGCATAAAACTGAATAAAACAGACAGAATAGAACTTCAATCCATCCCTAAATCTTCTAAACGCTTATCCTGAGTAGCGTCGCAGGGACCGAACAGAACAATTGCCTACCAATGCCGCCAATCTTCAAATAATTGGCGCCGCAAATAGTGAACACCCATGCCTGTGGCAACGGGTGTTGTAAAACTTGAGAGGAGCGACGTACCTTCCCAACCCGGTAAACACGGAAGAATCCCAGCTTTGCTTCGGACCGCGGGAGTACGGTCCCCCATTGGCAGCCCGGCGGCCACAACGCGCATGCGCAGTTCCCCCATCCCCCGTTTGAAGACATGGCGCTGGAGTATATTTCAGTGACGGAACGGTGGATACGTCGGAAAGTTAATCTTCATCACACCTGTTTAGGTAATACGGGGATTTTAATGTTGAGGTTTGTGCCGTAGTTATACGTAGAATAATATTTTATTTTGTTCCACGTTAGAATATCGATAGAGTGTCACTTACGTGATTTTCCTAGAGGGAAACGTATCTGAGTAATAGTCTAATACTAGATCCTGGGAGATACGGCGACAGGCAGGCAGAATGCTGGCAAGACGAGGCATGACAGAACAATGAGAAATACATGATGTAGCTGGTTTAAATGATCAACACGTTTTCGTTTATAGTACACCAGCGTATTAGTTGTTGTCCCACATATGTAGTATTCTGACTGTAATTGGTCTAATACCTGCGATTTCAGTTATAACTACCGATTTTGAATGGGTTGCACGCCTTTCGTAATCAACTAGCTTTATCTGCTAAATAAATAATGTTAATGCAATGGTTAAGCCAGAGTAGGTATAAACACGGAACATATTTTGTCGCTAATTACAATTGCATGAAACTCTTTCAGCGGATGTCAGGTCTTTGTGTCTACCGGGAACTTACGAAGGGAAAATCCGTCACCTGGGAAACTCTCTGAAGAACTTTGTACGCCTTAAAACTTTGGACCTGTCCCACAATGCTCTGGTGACTGTTGAGGTATGTATACGTTACCACTTGAAATGGATGCTTTATTATTCTGTTAACTTGTTAAACTATAATTATTGTTAGCTATGTTGAGATGTTAATTGGGTTTCCGGTCTGGGCTGCACATCTTTCGTAGGTGTATTTAGTCGTTTTCAAACAGTGATGTGCTTGTTCCATAGGGGATTCAACACCTGAAGATGCTGGAGGTACTGAATCTGTATTACAACAACATCTCATCCCTGAAAGATGTTCTTTTCCTGTGCAAGCTGGAGGCTTTGAGGGAGGTGGATTTGAGACTTAATCCCGTAGTCAGGAACACCCCAGACTACCGGCTGTACCTGGTGCATGCCTTGCCCAACCTACGCAAGCTTGGTACGTGTCTACTCCACACCAAAGCTTATCCCTGTAGCTAAGAGGGTCCACAGCTTTTCAGTTCATAGTTACAAAACTTGATGTCTGTTGACCCTAAACATAAGAGAAACAGTTTCCCAAATACACAAGAAATGAGTTCTCAGAGTGAAATATCACAGCTAAGTCCTAAGGTTCATTTTGCAGTACTGACACACAAAGATTTTTTTGTGTAGTTCTACCTTTACACAGAGCTTGCTGTTGGCTCCCAATTCAAATCAAGTTTAAACACAAGGTTTTACTGAATGCCACCAATCCCAAATATTAGCTACTTATAACAATCTCTGTGGTTGTTCAGTAGCATTAACTTTGAGGTCATAACACAGCTTTGCCTCAGTTTAATGCCATATCAGTGTATTTCTTGCTTAGCTTCATAAATTGTTGGCTATAAAATACCAAAATACCCCAGATTAAATTAACTTTGTCTTTGTTTAGTTACATTTAGGCCGGATTACCATACATCTGTTATCTGGTTAGGCAAGATATCCTGCTTTCTGAAACATTTTTTTATCTCTTTAGTATAATCAACTTTTAAATAGTCAATGCTATGCATACTTTGTAACTGCATGTTTTATGTCTGATGCGTGATGTTCTTTCCTTGAGATGACTGTCCAGTTAGGGACAGTGAAAGAAAGGCGTCCATACAGCGTTTCCCCACAGATGCCATGTTTGACAAAGGGCAAGCGGCTGCTTTTCTTCCAGGCAGAAGCGAGAGGTGACGTAAAGCACTGTGCTGGTACTAATGTGATTTCGAGCTACAATAAAACCATCTGAAACATGCAATTTCTTAATCTGCTTAAATGTGAACGTGGTTTTAAGTTTTCTAAGGGGGTTTTCTCTGATAACATTGTGGGCTCTTTTCAGGAGCAGTCAGCCAAGGACGGCCTTGGTGAATCGGATGGTCGAGAAGTGCTGCTTCTTGGATGACAATGATGAAGCCGTGCTTAACGTTGCTGCTAAGGGCAACCTGGATCTGAGTGAACCTCTGAAGTCCTCCACCAATAAGCAGCCAGAATGCCAACTCTATGATTTATTGGAGGAATATGGTAACTATTTTAACTGTATTGCTATATAACAATGTTTTGGTAACACTTTCTATAAATACCATGTCTATTAGAATCTCTGAACATTCATGAGAAATACTTTCTAAATGCATTATAAACATGGCTAAAAATATTTATAAAAATATTATAACCCTGTATATTATGCATTATGCCTGCTTTGTGAATCTTTCATTCATAATGCATTATGAATACAATAATACTTGTATTATAATCAGGGGTGCACATAACTGGTATGCATTTGCCTTTAAGAACAATACGTGCGACAATCGATTGTTTGTAAAAGCGCAAATGCATACTTATTTTATGTGCATTTGTGCTGCAATGAAAATAAAATATAATGCATTTGAATCTTTATATGCTAACTCAACTTCTTTTGCAGTGTACAGGGTAAAATGCAAGGTATTTTCTTATCGTAGCAGCACAAATTCACATAATGTCAGCATTTGCACTTTTACAAACAATTCATTGTCTCACGTATTGTTTTTAAAGGTGAAAGCGTACTTGTGTTCCAGTTAAGTGCACCCTTGATTATAATGCATTATGAAGGTATCTTTGGAGGTTATGAAGTATTATAATCAGCACTGTAATACCTTATGACTGCCAATAGAAGGTGCTTTAGAGTTTTATTAGTTCTTATACTCCATTATAATGCTTCATTATGTAGGTAGGCCTACCTATAATGTGTAGATGACTGCTTCAAGTAAAGTTTTCCCAAAGTTTTTTTCCCCCACATTTTTGATCATTAAAAAGAAAATCCACCAGTTTTGAAAAGTGGTTGACTTCCCAAAGTGACGTTTATTATGTTTATAGTGGTCTCTAAAGTGACTGAGAGGTACATCAGTGGTCCCCCCATCGTCCCTCTCTATGCCAGGATGTGAAGTTCCAGCCAGAAATATTGTGCTTGAAGTATAATTCTAACTATGTCTAGTTTGTCCTGCAGTGAATGTTCTATTTTCTAGGGAACTTCAGGAAAGATGACTGTCAAATCCATGCTGACAATTTCTGTTATCCAAAGCAGGTGAGCTTTCTCTCTGTAACAGATATGGGGCTTACTATAATAAAGAGAAAATTAGGTGATGATAATATCAAAATTAAGATTTGTCTCATTGATAGTCAAATAAATAACTAATAGCTTTCTTTCAGGATTCTACTAAATTCACTCTCAGTCATTCTCCAGAAATAAAAACCAGTAAGTATCTAGCTATATGCACCTTCTTCATATAACTTTAATCTGTTGTTGCAGGTAATTACTTTAACTGCAGTCTTTATACTTGTGTGCAGTTTAAGTTGCAGCCATAATGCATGATAAGTTCAATACTAATGATTGTTTTGATAACTGTGAAATTAGAAGTTATTTTAAAAAAATGGGTCATGTTCAGTGCCATGTGTATTTTTCCTTTCTAACATATCACAGACATTTTTACGTGCACAGACGTTTGGTGGAAGGGTTAATGATGGTTATTCGGTTATTAGTATGTAAGCGGCCTTCCTGTCTGGGTCGGACATGAGGTAGTGTTTCTGGGTAATTTTTAATAGTTGAGTCCCTCTGTGTGTTGCCCTACTTGCCTTATTTGCATTGTAGTGTCGTCACATAATGCAGCGCAGCTTTGTAAATCCTGGATGCCGCGTTTCCAAGGGGAACACTGCAGGACTGAAAATAAAAGTTCTGGTCCACTGCTCTGTCTGGCTTTAAAAAAAATGTAATTAAAAACACGATGCCAAAGTGACTTTCAAGTCCATACTTTGCTTAGCTCTCCTGAACCCAGACCAACGATAGTCCAAAGGCGTACAAATTGGGGACCTTCATCAGCGTTTCGGCTGATATACAGCAGTGCCACAAGGGGGAGACACTGGTCCTTGATGCAAGATTTTCCGTTTCCTCAGCAGGCAGCCTTATTAACTGTGTGCCGTACAGAACTGTGCAAAGTCTTAGGCAGCCAAAGAACATGCTGTTTAAATAATATTCATGTTGGTGGAAAACTCCTTTTATGCCTATCAGAGTGCGTTAGCCTAGCCATTTCAGAACTTCTGCTAAAATCACCCCATTACCTCCAGCAACCATTCAGTACAGCCATGTATTTTTGACTTGGCCACTAGCACACCTCATACATCTAGTATCTAGTATATTTAGTTACTATCCCATTGATTTAAACTAATTTAATTAAACTGGATGTGAAGTGTAACAAATACATAGAATGGCTGAGTTGCTCCTGAGCAGAGGTTTGGGAAGCGGTGTTCATCCAAAAAGATATTGTTGTTTTGCAAATAAGAACATAAGAACTATACAAACGAGAGGAGGCCATTCGACCCATCAAGCTCGCTTGGGGAGAACTTAACTAA
>JABFDZ020000138.1:19820776-19833063 GCA_019775955.2 Pollimyrus isidori | reverse complement strand
TATATATATTTATATATATATATATATATATATACACATATATATATATGTGTGTGTGTGAGTGTGTGTGTGTGTGTGTATAAAAAACTCTGTCAATGACTGGAAGGGATATTACTGCTAACCTTGTCTGCGATCCGTTCATCTGCATCTAATCATTAAGGAAATTAAATGCATATTATTAAAAGCACTGTCACAATGCATCCCAGGGGGGATTTACAGAGGTGCAGTGTAGACTGAGTGCCAAGGCATCTCCAGCAGAACCTGAGCGATGTAGTTTAAGGCGTTATGTGGATGTGCAGCAGAAACTGCCATCGGCTACGTGCAGGATTCTCAGATCTGTCACCAGGCCTCATGAAAAGCTGCTCTACCTTCTGGCTGAAGCCACCCTCAGGCTGCTCTCTTAAGCAAAGGGGAGCTGGGCCACATGGAGAGCTTGTGTTCTGTTCAGTACATTAAGCGTTTCTGCTTTCATAGAAGGCTTTGCTTTATGAGAAATTCCACAGCGTCATGGAACTGTGTGACCTGGCTTCACTAACTGGCTCAATAGATTCATGTTCCTGATGAAAGCAACTATGCAAGTTCACCGCCTTCCTGTCTTATCGTCAACACACATGCAAGTCTGAGCTAAGTGCTTGTGGTTCCTAAAGGACAGTAACGTGGAAGCCCAGTGCGACTGTGAAGAATTTTCTGCTGGAAGCCAAGGGATTTAAGCCTGATGCTTCTCTAGCCTGAAAAACCCAAAATGTCAGCCAACCTTGCAGAGCTCACACCAAACAGTGGGCAAATGGTAACAGCTGATCGACACTGGAGCTCAGTGTGATGCTCAGTGGGTACGTCAGCATTCCTCTCGCACAGGGTTTCTCAATCCGATCCTTGGGGATCCACAGTTGGTCTATATTTTTGCTCCCTCCAAGCTCCCTTGCAGGCAGTCCACACGATTCAGTTATTCATTTCGGAAACAACTTAAATAAGCAAGCAGGTGGCCATATAGATGAAGATAGGACTTCCATCCATCTGTCCATCCATCCATTGTTCCATTCATCCATCTTGTTAAAGAGGGGCCTATCCCAGGAGGCATAGGGCACAATGCCTGGGTACAGCCTAAATGGGACATCTGTCCATAACAGACTCTCACACACAATAAATCATTATCTACGGGCAATTTACTGGCACCAACTGGGCTAACTTTGATCTGCAGGAACATCTCCCAGTGTCTGGTGCACACCAGCTCCCCCTGAGTGATGGTTTCCTCACTGCTGCTCCCACCCCCTTCTTGCCCCGAAGCCCTTTACAAACATGCCTGAGGGGGAAGTTGCTCCTACGGAGACCATCACAGTGGGGAAGGAACTGACCCCAAACACTGCACTAAATAAATATCAATTAATTCTGCCCTAGTAACTCCTAATCTTCCTTAACACCCCCCACCAACAGCATGTGTGAAAGGATTTCAAACTCACATCTAACTTGTGTATTAAAGTACCGCATACTCTGTTTAATTCTAATCATGAAGCGAGGTTTACCTATTGCCTATGAAGCTGATTAAACACTAACATGGCTAATTTAAGAGATCGTAGGCAGCGTGTGGCTCAGTGGGCTAAGCCACTCTGCCTTTAACCCCCAGCTCCTTGGGCACTGCCATGGGTGGCTGCCCATCGCTGCCAGGGTGCTCTCACCTACAGAGAGCAAGTTGGGGGGGCACAAGGAGAATTCCCCCATGGGGATTGATTCTTATACCTTTTGCTGCATTTCTCTTAATGTACAGTGCAATTTCAGCAGGTTCTGCATTGTGCCAAACGAGTCCAGCAACCAGTGCTGCTTACGGGTACCATTTTTTACCTCACTGTCACCCATCAGAAGCAGCAGAATTAGAAATTCTCTAATAATTCTCTTTGAGCCTCTGCTCTCTATCCCTGCTGCTTCCTCTTTCTTTAAGCAAATTGCAAACACATCCAAGTTCTGCACGGTTCTTCAAACCCAAAGCACGACCCCACGAGAGCTTCCTTCTGCTCCCTCTTTGACTCCTTTTCCACCAGAGGCCACATGCTCCACTTTAACCAATGAGGGAGAGACGCGGGCATACTTGACTTTGGAGAAGACGATGTCGACGTCGGTGAGCGTGATGCTCTTGCCGTCGATGACGCCGCAGTCCTTGCACAGCTTGGACCAGTTTTTCCCGTGCATCTCCTTGCCGGTGGCGCGCGTGTCCCCATGGATGGCGAAGCGCCGGAAGGACTCCTCCAGTGCAGTCACCTCCACGGGGGTGGAGGAGCCCGCCCCGCCCTCGCTGGTCCCGTTGGACTCGGAGGACAGCCGTTTCAGAGCCCGGTCCTTGGAGTGCTCGCTTGGCGGGCGCAGGGGAGACTGGTGGGGGTGCTTTGCCATCTGGACCTTAAACTCTGCCATATCCCTGGGGGAGAATAACAATAACAGTGAAATTAAGTCATTTCCTGTTTTGCTAATGCTAAACAGTGTTTCAGAAGATACTAAATTAAATAGTACATAGAGTGGAACCTCAGTTCGCAAACTTAATCTGTTCCAGAAGGCTGTTTGAGAACTGATTTGATCGAGAACCGAATCATTTTTCCCATAAGAAATAATGTAAATTTGATTAATCTGCCTCAGATCCCAAAACAATTGCAAATTTAAACTTGTATGCATACATAATGCTAAAACCATAATAAAAACTTCAAAACACATAAATACATGAAATAATTGAAAGTTTAGCTGCATTTTACTTGTACTGTGAAGAGCTAATGACATATAATTATTTCCTTTGTAAGCTCTATCTATCTAACGTATCTTTTGGTTTGCTGCTACCAATTACCAAATACCTCAGGACCCATAGAGGCTTATTTTAAAATAAAATAGGAGCAACAACAGCAAACAAAAAACAGTGTGGTGGATATGTTCACTGCACGACCATTCACTGCACAATTTGGTGGATATGTTCACTGCGCAGCCGTTGGTGGCAGACTGACTCACACACATGCATCATCGCCGTTTTTACACGTTAAAAGGCGCCTGCCCTGTCAGATGGGCTTTAGCGCAAAAGCATGAAGACATTTTTCACCGAAGAATATGGTTCAGAATCGAATTGTATGAGAAGTGCGATGTTCGGGAACCAAGGTTCCGCTGTATAAAATACTACAGTGGACTATAAGTTCACATCCCTAGGGCTGGGGGTTCAGTTCCAGTCTTCAGTTCTATGCATGTGGCATTTTCTCCCTTTGTTGGCGCGAGTTTCTTCCCATTGGTAGAAAACATACAGTTAGGTTAGGTGGCGGATCACGTATGAGCACGTGTGTAAGTCTGCACCTTGTGGGGGGTCTGGCATCCCGGCCAGAGACCCCCCCAGCCCGCCTGTGTGTCCTGGCTCATCACAGCCTGTACTGGATAAGCAGTTACTGAAGATGAATAGACAGATAGAGAACAACAGCAGAACAATACAAGGGGGTAATGGGAATGACACATAACATGAGGAAAAAAGACTGAGAAATAAAACGCAAAAAGACTCATTCACGAGAAACACCATGAACTGTCGCCGGTCGTAAGCGGAACAAAGCTGCTCTAGCTTAAATGCAGCCTTTCCTAATATAAGTTTCAATAGTTTAGCAGGTAACCCAGGGCCCTTATAAGATCCATGGCCTGCAGAATAAGCCACTGCAAGCCTGGGCTGTAGGAAAGCTGGGAACATACCCTGTGTGGTAAAGCGTTCTGGCACAGAGATGACGGCTAAAAAAGGCTCCATTTAGGACCCCATGGTGCTGGTGGGGAGGGACAAGACGAACAGTGGTGTTTCTCAGGTAACAAGCTAAATTAAAGCCTTGGACTTCATCAACGGGGCAAATCAGGCGGGTCCCCTATAAACCACTCAGGCTGTGTTGCTTCTACGGCTCTGAAATGTTTTGCAGCATGTTAATGTAACTTGAGTAGCTGGCCGACATCTTTATTACTCGGTCAGTCATTAATCTAATATTATCGTGGGCCGACTGGTGTACTTTTGCTTTGCCTTGCAAGGTTCAAGGAACACGGCTGTGGCTGGGAGGGCCCTCTAGACATTTGGGGGCCCATGGAGGGTGTCATAATACGTCCCGTCCCCCCGTCCCCCCCCCCCCCCTCCCTGGGCGCAGCTGGCTATTGATTTCATATCAAAGTGGAATTAAGACAATAAATTTGCAAATTTCTATTTACACATTTATGGGTTTCATTAAACGCATCATAATTGCACGTTTAATTGCAAACATTTCCGCTGAGAACTGAGGGAAAGAGAATACCTTTGTAAATACCTCACAATTTAAATTTAAATGAAATCGATGATGACATGACGACTAGCCACATCCAGAGACAAGGCTCCATACTCACTCAGAGTCAGCCGTGTCCGGACGGCCGGGTGTTTGCTCGCTGGAGCTGCTGCTGCAGGAGGACGAGGAGTGACGCGATTTCTTCACGCTGCAGAGACACCACAGACACTGCGTGGCTGGATGCGTGCGACTGCACGACCGTTTCTGCTTTAGCACGGGCGTCGGTGTTTTAAAGGGCACTGAATCGTGCTCCGAACCTCACAGGTGTAAAGGCAGGAAGCAGCAAAATCGAGCTACGGGAACAAGCAAAATGCTTCCTGGGCCACAACATGGGCAACTTGCCCCGAAAGGCAGCAAGAATCTTAGGGACAAGACACACTGTTTAAACAAGCAAATGTTAGCGATTGTGTGCAGTGCACGTGGTCAAGCAAAGTGTTACGCAGAAAGACTGTAGAAGTCATAAAATAATATTTGTGATATAACTATATGTCACAATTACATATGTCCCAAGGCAGTATATCCATCCATCCAATGATCCACCTTCTAACCACTTGGTCTGCTCAGGGTTGAGGGGACAAAGCTGATGTAGATCCCTGAAATATCTCTAATAATGTTCATGCATTATTGGGGATTTATAATTTTACCATTAACATACTAGCTTTTGCGTGGCTTCTGTAAAATACAGCCTCAGAATCAGATATTTCTTCTTATTTATAACAGCTTTAAACAAAAATGCAAACAGTTCACATGCACCTCCATAATACTGCCCACTAGTCCTCTACACTGAGCCAGTTTTCAACCACTCAAAATACGGATGTATTACGCTAATCATTTTATAGATATATGCACGTGCACGCATACACACACACACACACACACACACACAGTATTCACAGTTCACCAATGTCAGCCTCATCACAGATATCCCAGCATCACCTCCTGCTATTTCCACATCCCATGATGCACCATTAGCTGGTGTTTGTAGTACAAACTGTATAGCAACCAATCTCTCCAACCACAGAAAACAAAAAAACCCAACATAACCCCAAAACGATTCATGTTGCTTTTATAATAGTATATCATAAGTTCTGTCCCATCACTACCTTTCCATCGTCATCCGATTAGAAAAACAGCAAATTGACTGTAAAATGTAACACAGCACCTAGTAGAAATGTAGTAGAGTACAAAGTATAAATATTTGCTGTAGTAGAGTAAAAGCCTAGTGTCCACAGCTAGTTCTACTTCAGTACAGATATGATACTTATATACTGTACAGTAATGAAGTCACTGCAGGCTTTCCACTAGACACTGTAATACTTCATATCACCATATGAAAGTAAATTTTATGTCAATTTGGACATTTTATGCCAATTTGGATGAACAGACACGAAAACCCTGTGATACACAAGTCATAATAAGGGTTAATTTCCAAAATTCTCCAGAGCGGAACGGGACCGGTCCTGATGCAGACATCTGCCCACTGCGCAAAGCTGAGTCAGACTCACCTGGCCGTCGCCCCCATGGCACACAGACTGCACCAGAGAGAGAGCCTCGAGAGGCCTAAGCTGGCATGGCTAAACGACACCCAGCCAAAGTGCCAGCCAGCTCCAGGGCTCTTTCACTCTGACGGCTACTTCACCAGCGGCTGCCCGTCAAGGTCCACAAGCCAGAATCTCACTGAGGTCTGGAGTTACGGGCCAAGCTTAGCTCAAGCCCACAGCTAAGACAGTGGGACAGCCCCCGCCAGCCCCGCTTTTCATTCGAAATGCTCCCACCCTTTTTCTCCCCTACATGGGTGGAACCAGCTGCAGTCATGCAGGATTTATGCAATGTTTGGATGACTTCCAGAGGGCAGCAACTATTAAGCGAAAGGGCAGCACTGAATCTATTCTTATTTCACTGAGTATGTCCACCTCGGCCTGTAATAAAACACAGTATATGTGAGCTTTTTTATTTAAAAGTAAACAAAGCATAATTAATCACAATCAATACTGCCATTCATCACTCGGACACTGGGTCGCCATTGTGTTGTCAAGCGTCATCTCTGTCTGGTGTCCCATCCCTCGCCCCACACAAACACAGTGACATCATCCAGCATCACTGGGGATGGGGTAATCCCCCAGACACAACAGGTGCTGATGGGTGCATTGCGTGCGTATGTGTGTTTAGCTCTGCTTCACTGGTTGGCCCCCGGGTGACATTCAAAAGCCAAGAGCAGCCGGAGTATCTCGAGACTCTCGTTTGTGCTGAAATGTGTGGACGAGAATGCACAGACGCTAAAAGTCGTAAGAATATGTTGCTCTCAAAACAGGAGGCACATGATCAAAACCAACAGGCTGCATTTTATTATCTATTTTTAAAGAAATGCACCTTAAATCATTAAAAACTGAATAAGTTGAAGCAACAGTTAATGAATGGGTGTCCTGGGATGTTGCATCCACTAATCCGCTGAAAAGGACAGGAGGTTATGGTTAGGGAAGAGGACTTAGGGAATCTATGATTAATCAGACTGCATTTCATGGACACATAGTGAGCCACATTCAAAGCACAGAACAAGTACAATACAGACAGACAGATATCTATCTATATCTATCCATCCATCCATGCTAGTGGGAAATTCCTTAATGTTGTACTGTAGTCAGCCCATGACCTGGAACGCTCTCCATGACACTATCTTCTGTATGCACTGATGAACTTGAGGGCCCTATATGCAAAGCAGATCTTGTAAAATGTCCTATTTATTTACTGTGATGCCCTGACACTTTCCGAAAGTGAACTGTGGTCTCCTTTGTCTTCTGTAAAGAAGAGCGGGGGGACAAAGGCACCTCTCACGCCCTTCAATGGCGGCTGTAACATCTCAAGTGCTGGACCCCCCCACACAGCACTACACTGCTCTCCACCCCCGCCGTGCACCATACTCTTCATTTTATTTATAGCTGTGTGTGGGTGCACATTGTACACAATGATTATAGTATGATTATAATGAGACATTGTACACAATGATTATAGTACAATGAGATTACAAATGAATTACATTTTTTTATTTTAAAAACCTGCATTTTATTATAAGAAGCTTGAGACGCAAAAAACCATATACGGACAGGCAAAACAGCTAGCAAGCTGACGGTGCCAAAGCATTCTCTGAATGCAATCTATTGGTAATTAGCTAATTATCCAAAATGCTATCTGCTGTTTAGCTCATACAAATGTATTGCATTCTCACAGCTTGTTTAATTAATCACGCAAAAAAGAAAATTTCAACAGTGTGAGTGTGAAATGAATCTCATGACTGAGCTGTGTGGAACATATGGACAATATTAGCGGAAAAACAATGGTAGCGCCTGATAAGTGAACTATGTAACAATTCATGATGAATGATAGGTATAGATGCAGGTCAAGGTTGTGCTTGTTTTTCCATGTATCAAAAGAAATCTTTTCTATGAAATCTTTTTGATAAAAACTTTCTGGGACCAGGTATAAAAACCCTATAAGCAGATCAAACTTCAAGTAAACTCGATAAGACATAAATGCAGCCATGCACTTCCACAGGGTCTCCAGTAATTTGAAGAAACCGCTTTACAGTATATACAATGAGATTAGGCTGAAGGAAGCCAGATGCAAACCTGAATTTCAGTACTAATACTGTAAAAATGTATTTACATTTAAACAAAGAGTTTTTTGGTTGCAGTGGATAAGACTAGGCTCTAAGTTCACAGATCTTGTCTCTTCTAAGACTAAATATCTGAGTAATAATGGAGAGAATTCATTTCCCGTATTTCCCGAAGCTATTACAGCTGTGTGAGTTAAGGGACCCTGTCAGATGTGTTAGCTGTCTGAGTCATTACTGCATGCCATTTCTTCCAAATTCCTGCAGCACGTTCACGCTGATGTCGTAAAGTGGGTGTGGCTTCCAGGGCAGGGTGGAGCCTGCAGCACGTTCACGCTGTTGTCGTAAGGTGTGTGTGGCTTCCAGGGCAGGGTGAAGCCTGCATCATGTTCACGCTGATGTTGTAAGGTAGGTGTGGCTTCCAGGGCAGGGCGGAGCCTGCAGTAACGTTCACGCTGATGTTGTAAGGTAGGTGTGGCTTCCAGGGCAGGGCGGAGCCTGCAGTAACGTTCACGCTGATGTCGTAAGGTGTGTGTGGCTTCCAGGGCAGGGTGGAGCCTGCATCATGTTCACGCTGATGTTGTGAGGTAGGTGTGGCTTCCAGGGCAGGGCGGAGCCTGCAGTAACGTTCACGCTGATGTCGTAAGGTGTGTGTGGCTTCCAGGGCAGGGTGGAGCCTGCATCATGTTCACGCTGATGTTGTAAGGTGGGTGTGGCTTCCAGGGCAGGGTGGAGCCTGCAGCATGTTCACGCTGATGTCATAAAGTGGGTGTGGCTTCCAGGGCAGGGCGTAGCCTACAGCATGTTCACGCTAATGTCATTAGGTAGATGTGGCTTCCAGGGCAGGGTGGAGCCTGCATCATGTTCACGCTGATGTTGTAAGGTAGGTGTGACTTCCAGGGCAGGGTGGAGCCTGCAGCATGTTCACGCAAATGTCATAAGGTGGGTGTGGCTTCCAGGGCAGGGTGGAGCCAGGTGGGTGTGGCTTCCAGGGCAGAGAGGAGCCAGCTTACATTCTTTTGCTTAGCCTGTTTTCTAGTTCCAGGCATTTAAGACTGAGCTCTGGAATCAAGATGCAGAGTTGAATAGCCCTGCTCTAATCAAAGAACTGAAGGTTGCCAAGGATTCCCCCACTTCTGCACTTGAGGCAGGTACCTGAGCCTCTCCTGTAAGCAGATTCGTACGTAACAGCTGGTCCAGTACGCAACGGACTACAGCATCCCGGCTGGTGTTTAATCCCATCACCACCTGTGCATGGGGAGCATCCATCTGTCCCCCTGCTCCCCTGCCCCAGCAGTCCGACGGCTCGGCTAGGCACCTGCGCTGGAACGTGTCTGTGCCAACCGGCCGCAACACCCGGGTCTTTCAGTGGCAGTCCCTGTCCCCGCTCAGTGCTGATGACATCACCGCTCCCTCCGCCAAACAGCCCCTCGTGCACGCCTGTCCCACTCTCCGCCTGTACCTAAAATAATCGTGCTCTTCTTACACTCATGAATGTCTTGCCTATATCACGTCTCACACAACTTTCAAATAATCCAACCAGAAATTGTTGGCAGAATCGCCACTATCGTGAAAACAAAGAAAAACTTTACAATAGTACAGTAACTTCCACAGTGAGCTGTTACTTTTGTTATACTTATGACAGCGGAATGCACACCCCCCACGACACCCCCGCCTTCGATCTGTTCCCGCCTGTGATGGAAATGGCCTCCCAAATCCGAGAATCCCTGGACCGTGTCACCAGCGGCGAAGGTGTGAACAGCTTCGTGTCAGTTCATAAAAGGGAAACATATTCTTTCTGTAAACAAAGCACTCTCATTCCAGTGGCACTAGATTAAATACCGGAGTGGGGGGAGATGCACTGCTTTACTTTCCCAGATCACCTTTGCAAAAGCTTTTTAAGGATGACGGAATGTGACACACACTTCACACAAGCATAAATGGCAATCATGACAAGATAACCCTATAGATAATCTGTCTATACGTGCATATTTGAGAAGAAAAATAATACAATCACAGGCCTACATCCCACACCAGCAGTGAATCATTATTTTTCCAAACTCACTGACTAGAATGTATCTAATTTTTGACACATGGGTGTTAAGTTTGAAAGTCAATCCTACTGTATATTGAATATTTTCCTGCATATATGTAAAAATGTGCTTGTGCAGATGAATCAGGTTGTGGTTGATATTGCACACTAAACAGTTTATCATAAGGAATCTCTTCACAACACACAGATGCCCTACAGACCGGCTGCCAAAATTCTTCATACTGCGATCAAACACTACACTTCATTATAGCTGGTTTATGTAATCATATTTGACCACTGCAGTGGCAAACCCAGTGTCTAAGTCAAGAGCTATTTTTATCCATGAACATAAACCAAAAGAGGGATGGAGATCGAGGTTAAAGCAGGACGGAATATTTTAAAAGTAGACCAGTTAGCTCAGCTTGTTACCTTAACATATAACTACTTAAAAATGAAAGACTACGTTATAAAACATTATAATTTATGACAGAAATCAGTGGCTAACATGTGATCCAATGACACCCAAGTGAAAGCAAAATAAGCTCCTAAAATGCCTGTATTTCCTCTTCATAAGGTGCTAATTCATAACCACATGGGAACAAATATTCATTAGAAATGTTTACCCAAGCTTAGTCATCAATCTGCTTTTTATTCACTTTTACAAGTGAGTTTAAGTTATTTCACTAATTTCACTTTAGTCATTATGTACTGAAGTTTTATTAGGCCTTAATGTCATGCACAGCAGATGACAAATAAGGAGAAATACATATACTTTGAAAGTTGGGACATGAGTCTTAGACTTCATTAGGTCTTTTCATGCAGTCAGGCTTGCTCATAATCGTTGAATATGTGTAATCCAGGCAATGGGATTAACCATGTTGAACATGTTTAATGTATGTTAGGACATACACTTGGCGGAGTCTACCTGGCCAGCAATGTTCACTGGCACGAATTATCGCAGCACTGTTTAGAGAGCAGCCCAAAATGGAGACATGCTTTTGTGAGATGCTTAAAGACGCCCTGGGACACAGAGGCTCGATCAAGGATGACATTTTGACGCCAATAATGGGAATAAGAAGGCTCCTCGTTGAATGACATCACCAGGAAAGAATGCGGCATTGTGTTCATAAGTTGGGGTCAGAGTCTCCTGCGACGCATATTCACAAAGTTAATTATTAATTATTAGCAATTAATAATTACTACTGCCACACGGCAACATATTGTCAGATTATGGACAATACAGAATCCTAGCCTTCTTCTTCCATGATTTACCTTACTTTACAACTCATTGGGAATACCCCCCCCCCTTCATTATGCATGGACAAACACTTATCGTCAGTCATATTACCCTGATTGACAGCTAGCAATATGCTTCAGGAGCAAGATGTCTGACAGTTTCATACATTAGTTTTCAATCCAATATGTAGAGCAGTTCCTAAACTCCAATACTGCAGAACAGTATATACCTAAACTTCATAACACTTGCAAAATTATTTGATGCGCCGAGGGACATGGTCCCAAAGACATGACAAGCACACGACAAACACGTACAGACTGCACTGGTCAAGTATGATCAAACTCCCCAACAGGGATATATAGACAGACACCAGGATTGTCACTAAACACCTCAAAAAATACAACTCCAGTTACATTCCTGCAAAACAGATTCAGCAACTCTGAGCCGTGAGTTTCACAAAGCCGGAATTCACTAATCAGAAATCTCCAGAGAATAAGGCAAATCCACAGAGATGCGTACCCTGCACAAAACTTGTACCTTTGACCAGTGGAAAAGTAAGAAAAAATTAATCTCCCTCCATTTTCACCACATCCGCACAGGTTTATGTTTGGAGAAACCAAACGATCCTTTCAACCTCATGATGTCTGCTGGCATGTGCACCTAATTATGGACATTAAACTCAATGCTTCCCCAAACGTCTAAATGTGCACTAAGAACCGCTGTAACTGAGATTCACAAACGGCGTCTTCATTTCTCTTGATTAACACACACATACTCTGTATACAGTATGTTGAATATCCCATACAGGGGGTTTAGCAGCCTTGTGCCCCCGGGCAGCACCACCACTCTGACCAGAATAACAGCTTATTTAGAAGGTGAACGGCTGGATAAATGCTGAACATACAAAGGAAACGGGTTGGAATCACCAGCAGTGAAACTCTGTAATGTATAGCTTACAAACATTATGCAAAATAAAGTCAACAAAAAACATCCTCCGCATTCAGACGGGGGGCCCCCCCCCCCCCCCCCACACAAAAAAACCCCCCCCATTCGGCCCCCCCCATGGGGGGGGGGGGGGGGGCAGTCACAGCATGCAGCCCCCTCCCTCAG
>JABFDZ020000138.1:19791422-19820766 GCA_019775955.2 Pollimyrus isidori | reverse complement strand
TCCTCCGCATTCAGACACCCACCCACCCACCCACCTCTGCAATGCACCCATCCCTGCCAAACATCCAAAGGCACTTACTGACTCTTTGCAACAATTCCCAATGTAACCCATGTGGCAGCGCGGGCAAATTAAACAGAAAGAAGAAAGTAAACCAACCAAAAACCACAGCATTGCATTTTCGATTTTCACCCTAGATAAGAAAGAATATAACTCATAAACTAACCAATCACTGCGAACCCATTCCACATTTCCAATACAGATACTTAGCAACTACAGTGAGTGCGCCACGTTTCAAATAAGTATACGCCTAGCTGGAAAGCATTTTATATAAATAAGTGTGGAATTCTGCTAATTAGCTATTGTCTATACAATATGTCTCAATTTATGGGTTATAACATCCAGACTGCCATTACGTAAACAGATGAGTAATAGGAATGTAGAACATAGCTGTTGTTAAGTGCAACGGTCAGCATGCGGTGTAGTTAACATTGTTAAATGTTTGCTAATTATTTAATAGCCATAATCTGAATGCATTGGCATTACATGAGCGTGTTTTCACGTGCCTATGGATAATCTGTAGTGGCAATATCCTAAATTACTTTAAAAACATGCGAACAATGCAGAGCTAAAAACACACCAAGAAGACTCCACAAAAAATTAAATAGTGCTTCACAAATCAAGTCAAGAAGACTAATTAAAATAAAAACGAAAGAAAAGCCTCCATGAAAATATGCTACAGCTTTTATATTGGTAAAAAAACATTGTAAATGTGAGCCTGAGCTGGAAATACTGGATGAAGATATTATTTCCGGATGTCACCTAAATGCGCCAGGATATCAATCTAAAATACAAATTTCCGAGAATTATTTTGAAATCGTTTCTCCCGAGTTACAGTCGAATGTAAGAAATAATGCAGAAGAGCTTCAGAATATATTACTGAGAAGTATATTTGTACAGACTGCGTAGCATGTTTTTTTCTGCACTCCTGATCCATGTAATATACATTACCTAACAATAAAAACAAACGCAAAACAATTTAAAATGTCGATACATGCTACATTCTAATAAATGTTCGCTAGACAGCACCGAAATAGAAGAAACTGGATTTACGTAAATGTATATAATAAACAACGTGGGCGGGGAGGATTCACGTGATTTTTGTTATTGTCAAACCTACACTGAAATCCGCTCCTGTGATGCGCCATGAAATCACATCATCCGATGTTTTCATATCAACGAGGACCTAAAACAATTTGAATTGAGTTTCACTTAATAAAACAATGACAGCGTAAAATGATTTATTGCTGTAAACAAAACCTGGGGATCCGATTATTCTGCGCGGTAAAACGAAAGGGAAACAGAAACCGAGCTTATGTCAAACGTTAGAAGACAAAAAATTAAATGTACTTCCTGAAAATTTCCGCGTAAAACATTGTATAACGGCAGATGCACGGTTGAACACCCGCAGAAACACAACTGTACTTTGAAAGGCTTGAATGTATCTGACAAACGGGTAAATAAAACCGACGCAATGACAGAAATAAGTACAATACAAAGACGTAATTAATCACCTGGTTGTTGCTGGTCACCGCTCGGCAGTCCTGGATCTTACGCCAAAGCAATTCCACAATATGAGTGATATAGAGTGACAGGCGATCAGCTGGAGCTGAACCTGCGCGTTCCCCGCTTGCTCCCCGCGCCTTCGCCTGCCTGAGACCCGCTGCCAGCTTGCCACAGACGGCCAGCCCGCTGATTGGCTGCCCTGCGCTCCGCTCACTTGTTTGAGTCGCGTCTCCTTCTTTTTTTCCTCCCCTTCTTCTCGGTGATGTAACGTGAAATGATGTCTGGCTTACACTAAGTATTTTCTTTTTTACCCTTAAAAGGATTGCGAGACCCGCTGTGGAGTCTTTGAGCCGAAGATGTCCCTTTTAACGGGTTTTTAAATGCTTCGTAAAAGTCTTGGAATCAGGATCACGGTTTCTTTGTATAGGTATTTTTACCAAGTTTTGTTCAAAATAGTCTTGCAAACCATGTACTGGAAACTCGTGTAGGAAAATATTGGCCCTTCATTAATTTGAACTGAGTGGCACGTCGATTAGTGCCGCTGTTTAATACTTATAGAGTTGGTGGTTTGAATCATACCCCTCAGTTTTTGTTAAATTCTCCTGTTCTATCCATGGTGCCCAGATCACGCCCAGGGCCCTGGTTCAGCCCCAAAGTTCCATGCTGGTTTCTGTATCTCTCTGAGGGAGCACCCCTCATCACCACAGGCCCGGGTTCTGGTTCAGCCCCAAAGTTCCATGCTGGTTTCTGTATCTCTCTGAGGGAGCACTCCTCATCACCACAGGCCAGGGCTCTCTAGTGTACTTTATGACATTGTCCCAACCTTGTGCCTTATACTAGAATATAGATTCAATTAAACTGAATCTAAATAGCCTCTAATGCGTGTGTGGCCTGGAATGGACTGGCACCCCATCCAGCCTATCTCGGGCCCCCGGATCGACCCCCAGGGCTCCCTCTGGCCCTGTTCTGCATAAGCAGTATAGGAATGCAAATGAAGTTTTTCATAAAATTATAACAATTGTAAATTATGTAGTAATATATATGAATTGGGGCACAGTGTCCTAATATGGGTTTACTGGTGCATGACAAACTCGGTTAGAGTAAAATATTCTACTGAGCACCATTTGGCTTTATAATTGAAGCACTGGGATGTTACCAAGCAGCTGGGAGCTACAGGTGTCTATGAACAGAGTGTTCCCAAATACATTTCAGAAAAATGAGTCCAGATTTTTTCAGGAAATGCACCCTGGCTTCAGGCCAAGTTCAACTGGTATTTTGAGACTTTCTACAGAGGACAGTCATGTGGGGGGGTCTGGTGATAGGGGAATCGAATCACCCACCCCCCAAATAAAAATGATTCAAGGTCCATAATGCAGCATGGATTAAAACCTGCTTGAGTAAAAAGGAGGTTAAACTGTCCCCCTGTTTAAGCTGCTCATTTGCAGGTCAGAAAATTGAAATAATGTGTTATATAAACCACTGTCTGCGATGTATTTTATGGATTACATCATTTCAGAAGAGTCTCATTGTGCAATATTGAGCTTACAATAAGGGGCGGGCACGAATGGGGGCAGGGGGGCTGGGGCATCTGACCCTTTTTCTTGAAAAACGAAAACTCGCCCTCCTTTTGAGTTTCTAAGTGGATTTTTTTTAGATAGAAATGCATACTATATGGCCAAAATACCAGGACACATAACCATTACACCCACGGGAACTTGAAAATCAAAGCAAGACATTTTGGACAATTCTATGCTTCCAACATTGTGGGAACAGTTTGGTGAAGGCAGTAGACCCAATACTTTTTCAATACAGTGTATTTGTTATCTCAAAGGTTAGTAAGTCAGATGCAACGCATGTTGTGAATTTCTGACAGGATTAGCATTTAAATTTATGTAATAGTGATTATTACAAAGCGGGCATTTCAACTGCGCAGTAAGTTTTTTCTTTAAAAAGGGTGAGAAGAGAGAATCAACTTTTAACAAACCCCAACAGCCCCACCTAGTGGTGATAGGTTTAGAGGCTACATTCGAAACCGTGTTAATTCCACAGCCTTCGTCCGACCCATAATGCAAACACAGCAGCAGAGAACAAGCTGGCCAAGATGGTGGCTCCCAGAATTCACTTTGCCTCTACCCCCTGATATTCAGACCATCAGTGAATCAAAAGTTCTGCTTTTTAAAGCTATACTATTGAACAGCTGAATAGCTATGATACGCAAGAGATCTTGAGTTTGTCATATATTAAATAAAATTTTATTCAACAGAGAAGAAAGGGAAAATAACAGTCTAACAAGAAGGGAATGAACTGACAAAAAATGTCACTTAACAATAAAATGAGTAAAATGCAGCAATAAAAAAAGCAACATTTGTTCTCAAAATATTCATTTGTTTTTGCAACATACAATATCCTCTCCAGATCTACATTCAACACAGAACAAAGAACACTATCTATCAGTCCCAGGAGCCAGACTCCAGAATCGCTCAGCAAGTTGCGTTCCAGGCCGTTGATATTGCATGCATAACAGGCAGCCCTTATGGAACGACGAGTGCAGCGGCAACGCTAAGGCAGTTCCTGTGGCGGTAAAGTCATTTGTTGCTGCTGATGATCCACAATGGGCTTCATAACAGAGCTTCCCAAAGGGTTCTGGCCAACAGGTACCCCCTCCCCCGACACCCTTCCTGGGAAACCTTTGGCTGCCATCCACTTGTCTTTGCTTTGCCTCCAAAAAACAGCGTCGTCCACGTTAACTCCTCCTTTCGTCAGAGAATTAGCATAAGCGCAACATTCAAAAAGCAATAAACAGAAAATACCCCGATAGGTAAATGTACAAGCTTACCTGGTATCGTCTGCGAGTGTGATTTGGGCAAATGATGAAAAGACCTCAGCGCATTGCCAGGATTTTGCCGAAGACCATCCATCTAGAACACATTATGAATACGATTAATCTATGCTTTTACCTAAAGTGACATACGACGCAGGCTTAGAAAACCCCTGGAGCGATTGGGGGTGAAGGGTCAGGCTCAGGTACCCAATGGAGAAGCCGCATCCAGTTAAACGCCTTGATGTTTAATAGGAAAAAAAGATAGTTAATCTTTTTTTAAAATCTAAATCTCTCAACCTATCACAGCCAGTCAGGATCAGAGCAAAAGGGTTAAGGGTTCGGGTTAGGGTTAAGTAAGCCTGAACAGGTAGGTTACCTCTGTACAGAAGGCTGCCGAGAGAGGACCGGCAATCTGCCCTTTATCTTGATACCTTAAGGCACTGTGGGACAAACATGAAACCAGATAACTGAGATCCACAAAGAGAGAACAACAATCAGCAATGTGGGTTTGCGGCTAGAATTTTCTAAACTCTGCAATTATTCTCTAGATCAAGTTACTAGGGATGCATAGGGAGAGATGTAACTGACACACTAATTCTACACTTATTCTCATAAGAGGCTGCAGACACTGAACACACTGAATCACTATGATGTCAAGACCATGCCAAGTCATCTGCCGATATTGATTGTGGATTCAGAACAAGGGGAGATCTTAAGGAAAGTTATAAAAGGACAAAAACAAAATACAAGCTACTGCCATAAGCCAGCATGATGTGCAGCTACAGTCCAACAGGACTGAGTCCTACCTGGTCTTGCCAGGCAAAGGTACATCACAGTCGATGGTTGTTTCCACATGGGGCAAATGCTACAAAATATATATAATAAAAAAGCAATTTAAAAAGCACAATATCCAACCATTTTCTGTAACCGCCTGTCCAGTTCAGGGTCACGGGGTGTCCAGACCCTATTCTGCAAGCTATGGACACAGGCAAAGGAGAAACCCAGGAAGGGGAACCAACCCATCACAGGGCCCACCCACACACCTCACCCGCCCCACCCACCTCACGTGCCTCATCCGCCTCACTCAACCCCTCAGACAATCTGATAACTCCAATTAACCTGAGCATGTTTTTGGACAATGTGGGAAGTACCCAGAGGAAACATCATGAGGAAAATATGCGAAATTCACACGGAGACATAGGCGAAAGACTCAAAGAAGAGCCACAGAGGTGAGGCAACAGTGCTACCCACTGCGTCACAGTGTTCCCCCTTACAAGATGTTCTCACGTGCCAAACTAACCAGTGACCAATTATGCGTGAACAACAAGCAAGATGGACTTCCTTGTGTCATGCTTGTATTAGTGCTTTTTAAATCCTTTGCTCAAATTTCAGGCTCAGATTACACATGTATTTAATGTCTGGAGTGAAACGCAGTGGCTTTAAGAGAGTAAAGTGATCAGTCACAGGTTTGTTGTGTATAGGTCCCTTATGGCTCAGAGCGGTCTTTACCTGTACTGAGACCGACTTGGAGGGTACAGACTGAGCAGCCGTTTCCAGCCTCTCCCGTGCCGCATTAGCGTGACGTTGCTTCACGACGTAGTCGTAGGTGCTCATGTTCCTAGTCACTGTGTACGGAGAAAGGGGAAATGCTATCCACTTCCCCGAACTAAACTCAAGGGCCATGATAATTAAACATGCAACCATTTTGTGAGACAAAACCCTTTTCACACCAGAGGAAAACGTCTCAAGATTTCAACCAGGTGTGGATAAATGGAAAGACATACGCAGGTAGATGTGGAAGCCAAGAAGGTGGGCCAGGAGCAGGAAGGAGACCAAAGCCAGCAAAAACGTGGCAAACGCCGGGACCAAGAGCCCTGCTTGGGTCGTCTCCAGGGGCACCAGCGGCAGGAATACCAACCACGTTCCGTTCTCACGGATGCCTACAAAAAAAGACAAGTATCCTTTCAACTCACAGGCCAGCCAAGTCTTTATATAGTTACAAGTAAACTAAGGACTGCCATGGCTATGTTAAACGGTAAAAGCAAACACATACAAAAGAGTGAGACACTTCTTGAGGGTAAAGGACACCTGGCAAGGACGATATGTCCAGCCTCAGATTAAAGACGCAGACGTTCTGTCCTCGGGGCTCAAGATAAACTAAGAGTGACTGGCTCTTACTATCAAAGTGGGGAGACGTGCGAAGAAGTGCAGGGTTAGCTACGGCCTCGATGAAGATGAAGAGGACGAGCAGAAGGAGCAGCAGAAGTCCCAGAGCCGCCGAAGCCACAGTCACGAAGAAACACCTGATAAATATTCCCAGTACATCCATCAGTCCTACTGGGAGACCTGCCAACACTCCACACTCAGACTATGATGAAACCAATCAGCCAAAGTCACTCCTGCAGGGCAGCTCCCTCTCACCAGTAATTCTTCCCACCCACGCAGTTGTTCAGCCACTTGCAATGGTGGTCAAAATCCGCTATGCACTTGTTGCAGTTACTGCAGTGTTTGACTCGAGAGCCTCTGAAAATAAAGACCGCCCCCCCCCACCCACAGTTAGCATTCAACAGGGATGATGATGATGGAAACGTGCATTGTGGGAAATCAAAAAAAAAAAAAAAACCTAGAAGCCACCGTGCACAAAAGATTCCCAAAAATGTTTTTTTTTTTTTTTTGTGAAACACATACACGTCGACCTCACACAGGTGACAGTGCAGGTTCTGGATGACGTGCGGGTGCTTTTTCCTGTCCAGCACAGGCATGGGCAGAGAGTAGTTCTTCCTGGCGCGGATGCTGGGGTCAGCCGGGTCAACGGACACCGCCAGCAGGTGTGCCACAAGGTGAAAGGTAAAGGTGATGCCGACCACCTGTGCGGTTTCAAATGTTAAGGACCAGAAGAGTGAAGGCAGCCAAACACAGGGAATTATGTCAACCGAAGAGAGATGACACCCATTAAAAGAAGTGTACTTCTAAGGGTCAGATCCTACAATACATCACCCCCTCATCCACATGTTGAAACTTGTCAATGCAAAATATATACACAAATACAAGACAAATCACTGAATGGTTTTAAAATAATTATTTTTCGGGAGGGCTGAGACAAAAAAAGGGTCCAGAAACATTTATGCTATTAAATGTTACATTTATAAAAACAGCAGAGGATGGGACACAAGCAAGCAATGCAAGATATTTACCCACAATAGACAAAGACAGCAAAATGGTTTTGTTAAATGATTGAAGCAGCTGAGAAGCTCTATCACATGACTTATACCAAATAACTTAAAATAACTTTTTATATCTATAAAAGAATTCAATATTCTCCTACAACTATGGATAATGAAAAGGAAAAGAAACATTTTCCCTGCTCTGCAGAATGATCACAGAAAGGCACTTTGGCTCAGTGTAAGATGTGTGATTTGTACTATGAGAGCATTGGGTTTTTTTTTTAGTAATAAACCCCTTTACTGTAGGTATTACCAAGTGAATGACATAAACATGGTAACAAGGCGAGGATCAATGTCACAGATTAAGGGACAGGGTGGCAGTGACACTGGAAGCCCGTGAGAAAGTCCTTATCTAGACTGAAGATGCCAGCTGGTCCAGGATTCATAACATGCTTTTCCATTACACCATCACACTCCTCAGTCTTAATGCAATCTTTTAGTAACAGTGAGATAAGCCAGACAAGAACTGTAGTTAATAATCCAATAGAAACAAAATTGAGAGTTAAATAATGGTAAAAAAAAAACAATACACATCTGCTATCTAATCCACAGAAATAATTTAGCACTTTTTACAAAGCTTTTCATCACAGACATACATTTTACATGCAGGGCAAGGATACAGCGTAAGCGGCGGATGCCCATGGTGGAGGCAAAAGGGGGACGTAGATCCCAAATGTAACCACAGCCATGTAGCTATAGAGCAGCCAGCCAATGAGCTGGAAGCTGTGGAGCGGCAGGGACCAGCCATTAACGCGGGAGTGTGCCGGCGGAATGACCAGCTCGTTATGGCAGTCTCCACTAGAGGGAGCTGTGCGCCGCAGCCTCCGTGCCAAGGCGTTCATCTGGAAAGGTGGGAACAAGGTCAGCGAGGCGGCTAGTGCACCTTTATCCTCCGGTCTAGAACGTCGACACGCAGCAGATAGACAAGTCTTATGCTGCTAATGCCGCATTTGCCAGAGAAATGAGGTGGTTTACAGGCACAGAGTTGTATTTATGATTAAAATGTACAACCTACATGCACATCATTCACTTAAAGGGAAAAAGGCAGATGGGTTTATGCTTTTTGCAAATGCAAGAAGAAACAACACTGCATTCAATTCTACCTGCTGACCCATTCCACTATAACAAGGGCCAAACCCATCCCCTACTCCCTACTGGTCTTGAAAATGGAACTCCAGAGCCACCCGTCTACCATGGTTATCCAATTACTGTTTTATTCAGATAGCCAAGGAAAAAGCCAAGATTGTACCAGCAAACACTTTGCCTGAACCTGTCGGTCGCCTGTCTGAAGCCCCGGGAATACTGGTTAGCTGTGGGGCCATTACAAGGGCACCATGCTGTGCCGCAAATAAGCAGACTGCCCTGTTATTTAAGGAAATTATCAGCTGAAAAACAAAGCAGGAACTCTCTAAAACCAAACACATGGTGTTTTCAGATAACCATAGAAATATATTCCCAGCTCCTTTAATTTCTAAATTTAACAAGGTAGAAGAAATATTTCAAGGAAAATAAAGTGACAGTTACCTTAATCTTCCCCAACACTGGCCGATACCACAATTAAATTATTAAAATCAGGTCTACATATTTCTCTTCATCCTATCCAGTTTAATAGCGACCACATAGCAGTTATGGGACACTTATTAACAGGAGGTGACAGAAACCTAAACAAGGCTGTTTACTGACCACATCCCTGAAACAGAGGCATCTCATTTGCTTAGAATATTTTCATCTATCTATTCTGAGAAGGTGATCCTGGAGTCCAGCCAAAAATAGCACTTGATGTAATGATCTGGGAGTTCTTTTGGGTTTTATTAAAGGAGACAGCTCTGCTGCTGATAGAGCTGGTAGGACTTCTGTCTCCAGAGAGATAGTAAGAGAGACAGACCCGACTTATCACAACACACAGGGATCCTAGACCACAAATCCTGTCACTGTTGTTGGTTTCTGCACAGTACAGTAGTTCCTCCTTTCAGAATCACAATACATCGATCAGTCTTCTATTTCAGCATTGTCATTAGAGGTTTTCCACCTTGCACCTTGGTACAAGCACACCATGTTTCATCATAGTAGGCAAGTCCTGTTGCGCTGTACCATGTTTGATCAAAACGGTTCCATAACGGGGATTTTAGATTTAAAACAATAATTTCCGTCCCATGTAACTGAATAAATGCAAAATTGCTTTAATGGAGATTCTTCTCGGTCACACATAAGCCATGAGTGTGGGTCATTCTAGTTAACTCCCATCATTGCCACCCTGAGGGCAGTTTGAGAATAAAAAAAGAACCCGGTAAAGTTCCTTTTTTAAATCATTCACAATTTCTGTTTAAGATTAATTGAGGTTTAACATCCCTCACCTGCGTGTTAGTCCCAGTGGAGCAAACAAGAACTTCCTGCGCTAAATGTCAGTGAGTGAGACTCAGTTGCCTAGCGAAAGGTCTCCCTGTTTGCGATCCTGTCAGGCAGATTAGTTCGTTACGGGTTGTTTTGTTTAACAAATAAAACAAAATCCCGTTTCCACACCCGGGAAAACGGAAAATAAAGTACACATATGCTCACCACGGCCTTGGAAAACCAGCAAACAAAATGTCAACAAAAATCCAAGCACAGCCAGACAACTAATTTGAAAAAAGAAAAACTTAAACGTAAGAAAAAAACAACTAATATTTGAGGACAATAGGTTGCTGTGTTATATAGACATTTTCTACATTACGTTAATGCTTTCTAATAGTTTAACCTAATATAAAATCACAATATTCGAATGCATATATACAAATGACATTGATAAGTAGCCGTATACTTACATTCAGGCGAACAAGCGACGGATGCAGAACGTTGAGTGATGATTTTTACAGGACCGTCGGGATCACAAAGCCCCGTCCCCCCCAGCCGCGCTACACGTCTTGATCCCCATCTCCTCACTAATAACTAATCAATGCGCAGGTGACTCTCCAACAAAGGCGCGTAAGGGACGGACGGACAGAACAAGCGCAAAATGCTGCTTCGCTGTCCGACAAAATCAAGGAAAAAGCAAACGCACCCCCTACTAAATACACGCGGATCCACTCGACACAGTGATTGAAAGCTGTAGTTGAAGTCAAGCGGAACTGCTATGGAGACTATCTGCCGCGGCTCGCCTTACCTTTCTGTGGTCTTAAAGTGACCCCCGGCTGGCCGAGCGCGCAAGAGCTAGTCCTACCGTAGGCGGCCTGTCGGTGTTCTGTCGAAATGAGCTACTTTATCGAGTTATCGTACCGTAGGCGCCCTGCTGGCTTCGGGTTCACATCGCAGCGCAAAGGTTAGAGAATAAGGTGCTCACTTCTGCAGCACATATACATTAGAAAATAAGATGTAGTGCAAATAGCATGGTAAAGGATAGTGCGGGCAAGACATCAACACGGCCTGGCAAAGTCAATACTGCAAGGAAGCTGTCAGACTGGTTTTGTTTTGTTTCGCATAGTGGGAGTGCAATTGTAGATTATAATGTAATGAAATTCTAAGACGACGATTTGCAGTGTCTGTATTTACACAGAACACACGAAAAGCCCGATATCCACGTAAATATCTCTGTCAATAAAGCAACTGAGATTTTGTGTACTATGCAAGTTAAAGTGTAGGCCTTGTACCGCACACCTTGTACAGTAACTAGTGATTGGATATGTACCCAGGTTAAATCCAGCAATAGGATTCCTGCGTTAAACACAATGGTCCCTGAGCTGGTAAGGCTTATAGCATATAGTTTGGGTTTCTTATTCCTAAATTTTCTCCGTAGCTAAATGGGTCGTTGCCAGTACAGTGGAATGCGCTTATACCGATCACGTTTGTCTGGGAGAAATTGATTAATATAACATAACCCCGTTTTTTTTTATCTCGGGCAGACTTCCATGTAACTGGCATTTGTATATTTATTACATGAATATAAGGTGACAGAATGGACAGCATATTTGTATAGGAATGATTCTGTTGCAGGTTTTTTGATCCATATAAGCGGTCGATCACTATATACAGGTTTCACTATCCTTGATGCTGAGGAACTAGCATTCCTGTTGTTTTTAGAGATGTGGATGAATGTTTTTAGTGATAATTTACTGTGGCATTATTAATTTCTGTTTTGGACAAGCCATATCTTTTCTCCTTTACAACAGTTATACAGGATTAATAACATAGATGGTCCATATATTGCAATGGGTGGTGGGTAGACTCAGGCTAATGAAATACTCATAAACAATTAAAAACAGCATAAGAGGTGTGTAAGGACCAGGGCTGGAAAAACCATGAGACATATCACTGCCTCACCTTATTAACCAATTGGTGAAGGCACTCATCCTACGTAATTGGGGGCTGTAATTCTATATGCTTGTCACAGCTAAAATCAGCCACACAACTGCCCAACAATGATGTGTTGTCTTAATCCAATTAATGATATTGCTGTTTTGTGGGAAATTCTGTAACTTTATGTAATTAACAAAAAGAATAAGGAAAGTGAAAACTCAATAGGTGGCGTGAGGTCATTGCTAACCTAGTAGCTTTTACTTCTGCTAGTGACTCTGGTGCACAGGTTACTAGGGGGGGCTCGCACCACAACTGCTGTAGATTTGGCTCAGACTCCAGGGTAAGTATAGGCTTCCTCCTACTCCAAAAACACGCCCTTAGGCAAACTGGCATCTCTGTTTCCTGCCCCATGGCTACTGTTTTCTCCAGTAGGCTCCAGGCTTGCTGTGTTTCCCAGTCTGGTCCTTGGGGGCCCACAGACCGACCAAGTTTTCACTGGGAGTTGGGAGGGAGCAAAAATGTACACTGTCTGACAGGGAGCATGGAGGGAGGAAAAACATGGGCTGGCTGTGGGCCCCCAAGGACTGGATTTGGAAACACTGTACTACAGAATAAGCAGTAATGAAAGTTATGAGAGACAGGGGAAATAAACATCCATCCATCCATTTTCTAAACCACTTATCCTTACTGGGTCAAACAGTGCTAACCACTGCACCACCATGCCGCCCTCGGAAACAAAAAACCCGAAAGCACAGAGTGAGGATATTCAAGAAGTTTCTATCAATGATTTCAATCAAAGTAGGACACTGAAGAGATTGCCTTCTAGTGGGGCATAAAACACTTATGTGAAGTATAGTTCCGGAGGCATTCTTGAGTGACTTTAAACAGTAGGCCGAGCCCATTTAGGAGAAAAGACCCCCAAGTACATGCAGACTGTATATAGTTCAATGGTCGCCAACTGTTTGATTGATCCATCGATAGATCAATCTTCAAGACATTAGTAGTCCATTACAATAGCCTCATCCTCTGATCGGTGAAACAGTGAACTGACCTTCACCCACTTATTGCCAAAATCTATGGTTGTAACTCAGTTGGCGCCTATCAGACCAACTTACAAGAACATGGCCACGTAGCCAAGTACACAAACAAAATAAACATGAACACTTTGATAACGTATAAAAAGAAAACCCTCAAAGAGAATTTATTCTCAAAACTGATCAGCACATACAAATGTTCATTCTGTACAATCATGACTAAACACTTAATTCACAACAACATGACCATGTTCCTGTATTCCCTACATTAAAAAAAACAAAAAAAAAAAAAATGTATGCTACAAATCTGTGGAAAGAAGCCAGGATGCCATATTGCACTGTGTGTCAGTCAGCTGTTGGCAGTCGAGCCCGGTTCTGGAGACTGGAGGAACTCATATGGATCATGAACCATCTCAGGCTGATCTCCAACACCCAGGTGTGACGGACTTCCTGAGAAAGGGTGAAACGGGGAAGTCGACACTGAACTGACAGCTTGCTACAAGGACGATTCCCAGAGGCAACAAGTTCCTTTGAGGTCTTCATGGAATCAGTGCAAGAGAGACCTTCCTGAACAATAATGCCAGGACGGTTCACATCAAGCCTGACTTGGTGCTTAGTAGGAATTAAAGTAGCAGAAGATGGCATACAACCAATATTTTTGAAAGGTAGACTATTGAAACATAATTTGCAAACTAGTATATGGTACTGTGAAACTAGTATATGGATCTGTAAAGCTTCACTAACAGGACAATCAATACGTAAAGGATTTGGGTCGGGGGGGGGGTGGCGGCAGATTACAACACAAGCTGTGTAGATAGTACTTGCAATACACTTCCATAATGTTTTGTTGTGGTCAGCTTCAATAACATCAACACAAAACGTGAGATGTTAAGCATCTCATAGGGGAAACATTACCAGGATGCTCTAATGAGAAATAGATATCCGTGACAAGGTTAAAGGAAAGCGGCTATCTAAAAATAACGCTTTAAAATCACGTGAGGACCATCTTTGGATTCCAGGGGAGGAGGCCCTCACCAAGATGATGCTGGTCCCTCTCCGAGGCGTTGGAGAGCGAGGAGACGTTGGACGACGGCCGCGAACCCACCCGGTCCACCTGCAGGTCCTGCAACAGCTTGGCCGTCTCCAAGTGCAGGTGGGCGTCCTCGTGTTCTGGTTCTTTTTTCACCGCCTTCCCTGCAGACAGAAGGGAGATCGAGACGGGAGTGAGTCGGCTGTGGAGGAAGGAAAATATACATGCAAACAAAAAAGAAAGAGCTTCAATGAGAATGTACACAGAAGGAAGCCTCACCCAGATTGTTCAGCACAGACATATCTAAAGACATTGAGTAGGGCTTCATGGACATGAAATCCAGCACCGAGTTATTCTCTCCCGATATCCCAGTCCCATCACCAACCTGTGCCAAACAAACACCAAGGTTATGGGGTATCTCCACTGAAATGCTGCATCGCTTAAATACACCACCCTTATCTCAGGAACGCCGGATCTGGCAAGGCAAACAGTTACCTGCATTTCACACAGGCTGGACTTCATCTCATCAGGGGACTTCACTGAAATGTTTCTTTTCTTCAGCAGGAAAATATATTACAATAGAGCTTTTTAGCTGAAAATACATTCTTATAAAATAAAATGAAAAACCAATAAAAACTCTATATAAACAATAAACATTGAGTAAAACTGTTATACTATTGAGATAGAAAGGGATGGTAATACTGGATGAACAAACTTTAGTTAGTTTTCTTTAGTTCAATTTAAGCAATGAATCCAATTAAAAGCATTTAACAACAATATCATTTTCACACTGAGTCCCCAATTGACGTGAGCACAGATGGCCAACCCCCACGCCCCGTGCAGATGGGTACCTGTCGGATCTGAAAGACTGCTTTAGAATGGTCGTTTCCCGTCATCTTGTCCAGCAGCTCGTCCACCAGCTTCTTGGTGACACCCCCGCAGCCCTTAACGAACTCCTGCAGGCTGAAGGTCAAAATAGTTCGCGGCTGTGAGTCTCCCACTGCCATCCCCCAAGGAACGCACTCCGCGGTGGGGGGGCACAGCCGGCGTTTACCTCAGAGCGCACTGCACCCCCGTGTCATCGCCATAGGCCGAGTAGAGCAGGTCCATCTCCTCGGGGAGCAGGTCTGGGTACACCGTGTTGTTCTGCAGAGACTGGGTGTTGTAGGCACTGTTCAGGAATGTCACTGCAGAAAAAACACCGGACAATGGAAACTGTGTTCCGTGCGCACACACAAAAAGAAGCGCTCACTGACGTTTCCATGCGGTCACTGTTCTTTAGCACAGCTCCTTACTTATTCATCATCTCTGACTTCCAGTATACTGCGGCCACAGTCCAGCTAGCCTTGTCACATAGGATTCTTATTACATGAATACACAAAGGTCATATCTTTACATGTCGGTCTGTTTTGAGGCACTCCAAACACGGAACAGCAAGGGAACACAAAAAGGCGGCTTGTGTGTGCACCTGACACAAACCTTTGTGTCGTCTGTCATCTTTGAAGCCAAGGGTGGTCAGGCCAGGCAAAAGTTTGTTCGACAGGGAGCTCAAATCCACTGGGTGAGTCTCCTCATCTGCAGGACCATATGGTGAAAAATAACACATTAAAATCAATTGGGAGCCCATTTTTCATTAATGCTTAAGGCTGTGAGCTGGCAGGGGATAAAACGTGAGCAGAAAGTAGCATAGCTCAAAGCGAGGCCGCTTAATAGTGGAACAGGCCCTCGGGAAGTCTGGCGCCAGCGTACGCATTTAGGTGAAGTGGAAAATCTGACCCAACAATGGTAGGAAAAAGAATGGGGTTTGTTTTTCTCCTTCCCCTAGGGGCCATGTTTCTCGGCTCAGCATGTGAGGAAAAAAAAAAGAATGAATGAATCAGAGCGATGTGTGAGTGACTGGGGTGTGAGCCTCACCTTCTGCCTGCGGGTCTGCCTGGTTCACCACCGTGTACAGCAGTGCTCCGTCCGCTTCCTTCCTCAGGTACCCGATCTAATGGAAAAAAGACAGAAGCCAAGTGTCCAGGGAGCCTACTGTCAGCCCGGTGTGCAGATCGCGGCCAGTGAGACGTGGGATGCCCCTATTCACTTATGACTGCCTCTGACTGCTGACGTTTCAGCTGACCTGTAACATCCACACTTTCTTCTTGGCCCTAGAAATCCCACCCACATCACATGACATTAAAGGCAGATGTCAATGGCAAAGACATCTAAATATATGTTTGCCATCCAGATATAACGATGGTTACTAGAACGCAGTAATTTTGTGCAGCGTTAGCATCATACAATGCTAAGCACCGCATTAACATTAAGTGCCTTGTTTAGATACAAACATTTTTTTGCTCCCTATAAACGGTATTTGCCATTGTACTGATTTCGCATTACATCAAGCTCTAGAAAATATAGATATAAATGAGCATTAAAAGGTGTACACACACACACACACACACACACACACACACACACACACTACCTTGGAGTTTGGCATGAATCGGTTGAGCCGGTCCCGTGCCTCATCAGCCGCATGCTCTACCAGAGCCAGGACGTGTTCCTCGGCTGTACTGTCGGTCAGGCTGCATGCGTTCCCCTCAGGCTCAAACAGGTAGCTGTGTGTACAAACAAGCAGGTGACAGGGATGTCCCGTTAAGGGGGGCATCGGTTACAATGGTGGCTGGAATCGTCAAATGTGCTTGATGATTGAAGGAAGAAAACCGATTAATGGCCGAAGCCCCTCACAGTTCAAGTCCTTTTCAACACTCAAAAAAAAAAGTAAATAAATAAATACAATCGGTACTTTATTGATCCCTGTGGGGAAATTGTCTTTTCGCCTCCCCGAACTTGCTCTTTGTGGAGTAAGTTGTCCGTGAAGGGCAGCCACCCGTAGCGGCGCCCAGGGGGTTAAGGGTCTTGCTCAAGGACCCGCAGACGTGCTGAGGCTGGGTTTGAACCTGTGACCTCATGATTACAGGCACACCGGTTTAGCCCACTGAGCCACACACTGCCCAATTTTTTTTCTCAAACAATAATTTGAATATAAATAAATAAATTTATAAAATCATTACAAATTTATAAATAAATAAATGGAAACCATTTGGAAGGAGGTCCTCAGAACACCAGGAAGATCGTTTGCAGACACGCCAGCAGACACCCTCTCCTGTGTTATTTTACCTGATGACCTCTTTCATGTCTTTGACCGGCTGTTTTTTGGATTTCTTTGTCGACTCGACCGGGGCGGGGGCCACCTCAGGAGGGGGCTCCTCGGGGGCGATGTCCTCGTCCCCCAGGATGGCCGCCTGCTGAGAGAAATCCATGTCCTGCATGAACGATACGCTGCGCTTCAGAGCTAAGAGACGCTCCTGTGAACAGATCAGAGATGACAGCCCCATGGGGGAGGGGGGGGGGCGCTTTACTTGCGCTGCAGACAGGCCGGAGCGCGCCATCACGACCAGTGGGGGGTTGGGGGGCCTTATGGGGACGTGCCGGATGACGCGCCCCCCTTGAGAAACAGAGCAGAGATAGACTAACATCTAATCTAATCCACATGACAGCTAGAAAACTGGCAAGCAAACACTGAAAATTACTCCGACATTTATAAACGTCAGATTTTAACTATGAAAGTTGTTAAAACCCTGTCTACATGCCTCTTTAGACACATTTTAGGTGGTAAACTAACACAAACCTAGAAAATCACTTTATGCCATGCTGCATAAAATTTCACTAGGGGATGCAAAAATTAGCACTGCGATGAAGCGTGACCTTATATGGCAGATTCCTTACCTTGCTCATCATCTTGAAGCCTGTGTGCAGCAGCTTCTTGGCCGCCTTGTAGTACACGGTCTCCGGCCGGTTGTACACCATCGCGTTTTCGCACATCAGTTTGAAGTCTGCCTGCGGCCGATGGAGGAGAGGAACGGGCCTTTGAATGTACGGCCCCAAAGCCGAATCGAGCGTTCTCACATGGGGCCTGGCTGATGGATCTTATCAAGCGCTACACATCTTCCCAGACCAATGCAGCCCCCAGTGAGACGGCTCAGGTGCTTACCACACTGGCAGTGTAAATTGAAATTGCTCCCTGCAAAAGGGAGCCCCCTGCTGGTGGCCGAATTCATGACACCTCAATCACATGGGTAACCATTCACGCCCCACTTGCCTGCACAGCCGAAATGGCCTTACCTTGAACTCGGTAACGGTTTTATACTCGTTGGTGGCAATCTTGTCCTTCATCGTGCTGAAGTCCATTGGATGCTTGATGATCATGGAGTAGCCGGGTGCGATGGCGTCCGTCACCGGGAAAGCGAAGAACCCATGAGGGTCCTTTCTATAATGACAAAGAGACGCCATCATTGCAAGGCGGGTGTCACGAGGGAATACAGATCTGAATCTTTATGCCAGTATCTTAAAGGGCATAATCCAACTCTAACAGACAGGGGGATGGATGGACAGAATGATAAATGGATAAACTTTATTACCCTCCCAGTGTCACTTCCAATTTACTAGCAGACATATACACAGAACAGCTGAATAAAACTTCTTCTGCCCCAGTGAGTGAGAACTTTACAGCTGTAACACCTGTCACTCTACTAAGGAGGAGATCCAAGTGCTCCTCGACTTATGATGAGGTGATGTTCCAATGTACCACATCCATTGAAAGTGGAAAATATCACACTGATTATGAATATATATAAGCAAATACTGTCATTGAGTAAGTTATTCCTTTAACTGCCTAAATACCAGCAATTAAAAATGAATCAATACAAAGTTTATTTGGTTAAACACTGAAAAAACACACACCATATTATGCATTGTTAAACACTGTAGGAGATGTTTACACTCGTGATGACAAAAACGACTGTAAATGTGGCTGCGTGGGGGCTGCCAAGGCCTGGAACCAGTATAAAGTATTGTATGGCTTATCACTAGTCTGGGAACAGTTCATAATTCAGTGTTGACTATTGAATGTACCTCTCTACTGCACCACCGTAAAGCCAAAATACAGCAAGTTGAACCATCATAAAGTGAAGAGCTTCTTTATTGATGTTAAGGACACGTTCATCAGCTGCAAAGTACAGTGTCTTGAATCTTGCACTTCTAACTTTTTAATCAAAGCTGATCTCATGCATGACTCAAACTGAACATTCCGCAATAAAAGAATCACACACAGGCGGTCGCCACGGCAACACCTCACCTCTGCAGCTGACGAAGGAAGTGTTCCAGGAGCTGTTGCCTCGGGGTGCACTCGCTCTCTGCAAGATGCGGCACACACTCAGAATGTAACTCACTCGCCTAGACACTGAAATCATACACACCTACAGGTGTATAAGTGCAGGGCTCCAGGGCCCAGGCCTCTCACCTTGCTGGGTCCGGCAGGCTCTGACGGGCCGGTCCGTGTGCTGCTCCACCTCCACCTTCAGCCCGGGCTGGAACTCATCCACTTCCGCGTCAACATCGCTCACCTTTTCTCTCTTCCGCTTCTTCTCTTCCAGCTGTTGACGCAAATCCATGCACAAAGGTGAAAACACACCCGCATCCCCGAAGCAAGAGGCTTTTTGTCATCATCAAAAACACATTTCCCAAGATGCTTAGCGTTGGCTAACCTCTACTGGTTTAGGCAACGTGAAGGGATCTACTGCCACATTGGCTTCAGTTTCACACTGCTCCCTCTCTCGTTTCTTCTTCTTCTCCTCCTGAAAAATATAAACAAAACATAAATAAATGACATTAATAATTAATAAAGGAATAACAAATCTTTCTGGATGTAAGCAGCGTCTCCATTCACTAACCTTCCGTCTCCTCCGCTCTTCGTCATCGACATGCTTGTCTTTCTCCCTGTCAGACTTCTTCTTCTTTTTCTTCTTCTTCTCCTTGTGACGTTCTCGCTCGTGATCTGACCGCTCATCGTAGTAGCTGGAGTCGTGTCCTGAGCCGGAGAGCTCAGTCACCTCGTTGCCTCCCACTTTAAGCACCAACTTCAGCGGCTCCAAAGGCTTGTCCTCATAGTCTGCAAAAGACAAGTCAGGCACAAAATCATCCTCAATTCAGCATTCATAAACGCATGATTTATAACACATGAATAATTTCAAAATAAATTACAGATAATAATGGCCAAATAGACGTTTCAGGCTTGCCGAGAATTAAAAGACAAATATCTTGTTTGACAGGTGCACGTATGTCAAATTCTACTCTCAGCTGCTCGCATGCACATAATGATCGCTTCATTTAAATTTATTAGCACAGAAATATCTACACGTTACATTTTGCAATTCATTTCAAATCGTAAATCTACTGTAATCAAAATATTATATTTTGGCGCCTGCAACCGATGATGCATTCACAGTGTGAAATCTTGCAGTCAAGTTACATAGGAGTTCAGCAAATTTTGCCAGTGCACGAATAAATAGATGAACTGCATTTCCTAGTAAGCAAAGGCCTCTAGGAAGTGAGTTTGACGCCCAATTCCGTTAGATGTTAGTTAGCTATTGTAAGAGTATACCGTGTCTCCAGTTACATAGTTACGTAGGTCGCAAACTAGAAAATCGATACAGCGGATAGAAAGATTTCAATATACGGGAGAGTAGCAAATGGCGTATTTAGCGGCGTTTTGGCGCAGGGCAACTACATACATACACTAATAACTACAACCACATATCGGCTACGCAGCCAGCTGATGAACCGCAACGCAGCAAAGGGCAAAATCAAAACAGACGTTAGTGAGCTTGCTAGCCACCGAGGCTAACCCCCTACTGCGGCCTACGGGAGCTTGCCGTGCAACTCACCTTCCACTGTTCTCCATTCCGACTTGTGTTTTTTGTGTTTCTTGCCCATTTCGCCGAAACTCCTTCTTGTGCAATGACAGTACCTACTCCATTGTCAAGCCCCCCCCCCGCTTCGAGTACTCTGCTCCTCCGCTCCGCGTAGTCGTGAGCTAACAGGCCGTTTCCGTCTTCTTCCGCCACAGTCAATTTACGTCCGGGTCACAGACAGCCGCGCGCCATCGTTTAAATTTTCGGAATTTCGCGTAGGTTTCTACCTGTATGGGTATTCGGTTACTTATTTTACTCAAGTTGTATGCGTAGTTAGCTAAATTCTTTTTATTATATGACAACCTAGCATTATTATCTAGCGATGAGACTTTGCAGTCCACAATAACTAGATAGTGTGTTCGACTAATTTGCTATTTGTTAAATTGATTCTTTCAGACCTAAAGTACGAAATGTCAAAATATTCATAAATAAATTTAATTCGTATTCGCCTTATCCAGATATACTGAATTTGCCTATTGGATAAACACCACTGGGGCTTCCGAAAAAATAAGTAACTTTCGAGGTTTGTTTTATGACAGGTATTGTTGAAGGCGACAGTATGGAGGTGATTGAAGATGTAAAACAAGGTCAAAACAATTGCATCGATGCGGTCACTGTACACGTAGAAGTTCATGTGAAGTCTCACAGGTAATTTCCTTTATGTACAACGCTCTGAATGTTTCTCAAATAACTATCGACAGCTAAGGATTACGGCAAGATCTAAAAGATCATTTCCAAATACTTTTAAAGTCATAGTGGAGACCGGATGACCATATGATCAATGTCAGAGGGGACAGCTATTTCAGCTTTGACAAACTACTTTAAAAATGAAAGTCTCCTGCGCTTGGCTAAATAGTTAAATTCTTCTTGTGCTGTGATTGCTCTGTTTCCTTGATTGAAAGACATCTGGCTGTTTGACATTAACATTAGTGGCACAGGCATGATTATAAGAGACTGACCAGTTCACAGCATGAACTCGGTGCTAAAGTGAAATCTAGGTCGTTTTAATTGAAATATACAAATCCTGTCCTAGCTCAGTGTTTTTGCTGACATGGATTGTCTGATCTGACTAAGAGCAGGACTCCATTAATGGTCAGCATTTAGACAGATTCATTTCTCATGTTGAACTGAGTATAATATACTTGACTTATGTAATTCATTGTGGTAAATGTATGGTTACTTTATGAAAAGGTTAATCCTCTGAGAACTAGTGGAGTTGGTGGAATTTCTGGGATTGGTGAAGTGGGAATACTAGTGTCTTGTCTGTAGATAGAAATAATTACAGAAAATAAAAAGGAAAAGGGTGGGGGAAAACCTCAAAAAGTAAGATATTAATTTATAGTGGCTGGTTTGCCTCTACAGTACAGCGCTATCACAGGCAAACTAAATTATTTAAAATCAATCTCATGCTTCATCCACCCCTGAGCTCTAAAACTCTCTGCAAACTTGAAATGGGTAGCGTGTCAATTTAACTAATCCAAATATGTGACGTACCTTGATCCGCCACTGGTGCAGGTGGCTGATATAAATGCACTACCATTTGCAGCACCACTAAAAGAGAGGACGTGAAGCTGCACGTGCTGGCTTTGCTTAACCGACACCGGATAGTGTTCGGGAACTACAGATGGACCGAGTTCGATGAGGAATTCCTGGCAAAGCACGTGGAGTCCGTGTCGATCGTGGATGCCGAGCGACAGGTAATAAGCATCCGCCACAATTGATGTATCATTAACACATCAATTGCCGAGTTCTCTTAAGCTTGTCAGTGATACAGATATATTTTCGGAATCCGGGTGTCCTAAGTTACTATGCTTTCATATTTTAATATATTTATATGTATATGCCTTCTGTTTTTGTTTTTGTCATTTTAAATTATAGGTTTATAATCTATTCATTTGCAGATATTTAATATTTTCATTTTCTAATATATTACAGGTATTTTTGTCGGAGGATAAGAGTGATTTAAATATTTCGATTGTTTTTCTACCTCTGTCTTTTAGCAAATTGATTTGAGAAGCTGTTCTCTGTCCATGTACATCTTTACCCTTCATGATGATGGCCCAAGTACACTGAACCTGGAGGAAGATGAGGATCTGTCAGCAGCTCATCACTGGCTCCTACCTTCAGGTGAGAGCCAGCTGTGCATGAACTGCATTACTTGTGGCTGTTTGTAAATATTACTTTATTCTCATATACATTGTTAAAATAGCAGGTTATCTTCACTGAAAAATTGTGAAGCTGATCAGAAATGTAACCCTCTTGAATTTAATTTTTAGATGGTAAAAAGTCATTTGCATATACCAGTTTTTCTTTACTCTGACCTCGGGGGGGTGTTCCACAGAGTAGCATTTTTTGCTTAACCATATTACTTGTCAGATTTAAGGTAGCCCTGTTTAAATAGACTTTACCTTCGTTCGCGTACATTTAATCCAGATTACCTTAAATCTGACAAGTTATCCAGCTAAGTAAGAAATCCTGCTTTGTAAAACAGGTCCCTGTTCAAACTGCTCTCTGTGTCAATATCGCAGAGCTTCTGACGTGGAGCTGGACTATGAATTTTATACGTATTTACGTGCCTTTAAAAGGGGCTAAATTAGGATGAATCCAAGGGCTTCTGAGTGAGAGGGTCTCTAAAACTTTTGGAACATAATCGGACTGGTTTGGGTTTGAGGGCCAATATGAGATGTTTTCAGGGGGCCCAAAATCTGTTAGCGGGATCCCTGTATATTTCAGTAAAGGTTGAGTAGTTTAAAGCTTGGTAAACAACCACCCCATATTTTTCTTTTCCAGCTGAATTCCATGGTATTTGGGAAAGTCTGGTGTATGAGAATGGAGTTAAGACACAGGTAATAAATGCACATACAGATTATATAACTGTTCACATCGTTTCAGTCAACCTGTCTTGCTTTGTTTCGCATGATGAAAGTTAATGTATTGTAATTCTTTCAGCTCCTGGATTATGTCTCAACGATGATTTTCTTTTCTGACAAAAATGTGGACAGCAACCTTATAGCATGGAACCGTGTTGTACTGCTCCACGGTAATGAGGGAAAACTTTATAAGTGTGACACTTAACTAGTTCAAATATTTGTATATTTGCTTGTGCTGTAATTCATTTGGTCGTTTAATGTCTGGTCATTTGAATGTTTGTTTGTTAAACTTGAGTTTATGCTCACTGGGATAGGGTTAGCACATCCAGTAGGAAGTTACTTCCTGAAAGTTTGGTTTATTTATCCCTGACACATGCTTGTAATGAGGTGCTTCTGTTACTGGTTGTCCCTCAGGACCTCCAGGAACAGGGAAGACTTCACTCTGTAAATCACTGGCCCAGAAGCTTTCTGTCCGGCTCTTAAACAGGTCAGCTGATGCGTGGGGACAGAGAGACATCCATGTGACGCATCTCTGGCTGACACTAGATGTGTAAAATGTCATGATTCTTGCAGGTACTCATATAGTCAGTTTGTGGAGATAAACAGCCACAGTTTGTTCTCCAAATGGTTTTCAGAGGTAAAGCTTTTTCACTGTCTCTAATTCTGTGTTAAAACAAAAAAACATGGGTTTATATGGACATAACACTTTTTTTTCCCCTCCCAGAGTGGCAAACTTGTTACCAAGATGTTCCAGAAGATTCAGCAATTAATAGATGACAAAGAAACTCTTGTGTTTGTTCTCGTTGATGAGGTAATATATGATTCATGTCCCGATTGCCATTCCATTTCTGATCCAGTTATTAGATGTGTATTTTGCATTGTGGATGAAGTGGTTTTTAAGGACATAGACTTACAGGCTCAAGGCTCCAGATTTAAGTTTCTGGAGTTTCTCTGCTATTCTGCTGCAAAGCTGGGAGTCACACCAGTATAACTGTCCAACTGTAGCAATCAAATCATATGAGGTTGTCTTTCAGTTATGCTTTGTCACACAACCCTTATAATGTGCGTTTGCATTACTGTGGTCCATGGCGTCTGTTGCATGCAGGTGGAGAGCCTCACGGCAGCCCGCAATGCAGCCCAGGCTGGAACGGAGCCCTCAGACGCCATCAGAGTGGTCAATGCGGTCCTCACGCAGCTGGACCAGATCAAACGGTTAGTAACATGCGGTGCTTTGGTACAGACACTCTAGCGTCCACCGCTAATAGGGCTGCAGATATCATATCACGATTATATGGCGCATATACAATAATCAACAGGGCTTTAGATGTCAGGTGTAAACATTTGTCTGGAAGCCCCCTTTTTGTTACTATTCAAATCTTTACTTAAGCACACAACTTAAACAGATTAGGAGTATACCTAAAACATTAATGAGATGCATATTGTGATGCCCAAAATTCAGTAGTCTGTGTGATGTAATGCAGCCCTAACCTCTAAATACATGTCAGATTCCCAGCCTCGATAAGACTGATGTTTGGCTTTGAGCTGTGATCCGTCTGATGATGAAACATCTGGCGATTATGATGGACAGTTGGGCTATAGGTTCACCATGACCCTGCACTGGAGTAGACGGATTGATGGATAATGTGTAAACAGCTACATTTACCTGTATATGTTTTGCTTCCTGGGATTGGTGATAGAGTACAACAACATTTGTTTTGAAGCTAGGTTTTAAGTGTTGTATTAAGTATTATGTATTTTCACCCAGTGATAATCTAAGAAAGATGCGATTAAAGGGAAGGATTTCATTGTTTTGTCTTAAATTAAATATCATAATGCTTTTTAGAATCATTTTCCCACTGATGAATTGTTGCCCATCCTTTCTTTTTGGATGTATCAGACACTCAAACGTGGTGATCCTCACAACTTCCAATATGACTGAGAAGATTGACCTGGCTTTCGTGGACCGCGCTGACATTAAGCAGTACATTGGTCTCCCATCAATTGACGCCATTTTCAACATCTATCTATCTTGTTTGGAAGAGCTCATGAAGGTCTGCCTTATGGGATAAAGATTGGCTGTATATATTATAGTGAGTAATGTCAGGTGCTGTTTGGGATGTGTTTTGAATGACTACTGCACTCTTTTCCTTCCACTTCCAGTGCCAGATCATTTACCCTCGACAGCAGCTCCTCACAATGCATGAGCTGGAGACTATGGACTTCCGTGAGAGCAACGTGTCAGAGCGCAGCCTCACCGTCCAGAAAATTGCAGCGTGAGTGTCCGCCTGCCTGCGTGTCTGCCTGCCTCCCTGTCCGCAACACCCGACCGGTGCTCTGCGACATTGTATGTCAGTCAGTCATTGGGAATTTTAGTTCTGGACAAACTAAGTCTGTGTGTATTTTTTCTTTTGCATTAACAGGAAGAGCAGAGGCCTAAGTGGCAGGGCTCTGCGGAAAATCCCCTTCTTGGCCCATGCTCTCTTTGTTAAGGTATTTGATTTCCTATACAGCCTGTTGGCTTTTGCCGAATTTCCCCATTTGCATTGTCAGCAATTTCACTCGCCTACCTTTTGTCCCCCAGACCCCAAAGGTGACCCTTGAGAGGTTCCTGCAAGCTATGGACCAAGCTGTCAGCCAGCAGATTGAGGAGAAAGCTAACTTAGTCAACTGCGTGTGAGATGCGCGGTGCTCTTTAAAATCTCTGATGTTGAACTTGAATTTGTCCGCATGGTTTGTATTGGCATCCTGTATCTGTTTTATCACATGATGTTTGGTTTTAAGAAAAATCCAGACATCAAACACACAGTACCTTAAAAGGCACATGTGTTCATATCAATGTAATGTCAGTGTTTCTTTCTATCCAGTTGCGCTTTACTTTGAAAGTCTGTAAAACTTACACTGCTGCTGTGATATATACAGCACAACTGTAAAGTGTGATTTAAAAAAAAAAAAAAAACCTGATGTTCCTTACAACCACAGTATTAGCTACTACTCGTGGATCGTTGCTGGGCATTTTCTCTCTAAGCTCTCCTTATCTTCAGTCCCGTCCTCTTCACTTGTAGTTAAGACGTTAGACAGGATGTTGTTGCCTTGAAATCAGTTCAGCCCTGCTCTTTCATGCCAGTCACACTACTATCACTGTTGAGCTTATTGCAGTCCCTTTGTGTTCACTATTTGTGAGCTGATGAATAGCCAAGGAAAGGAGGTTCACTCAATGAAATACACATGTACATGTTTAGTACCTATGGTATCCCGGCATTTAAATGTCATTCTTTAGTTTCCCCTCCAAAAACTTCAACACTCCTCATGCTTTTAAGCAATTGCTGTACGTGAACCTTGTGTACACCAGGGTGTTTTGAAACATTGTTTTGTAAATTGTACCTATATTCCTGCATTAAAAATATTTAAATCTTTTTTCCAATCCCCCTCCATGGGAATGATTCCTCCAGACTTTCAGCCCAAACTGAGATACAGAGTCAAACAGGTATATATTTTTATACTTTAAGATTCTTTCAGTTTTCAGGACTGGTTGATTAAATAAATCTTTTATATGTTCCTAGAAGCACATCATACCTGGATGGCCAGTACACAACCTGATGCCCTTTTCACACTCAAAGTGAAAAATTCACCCTGTTATTCCCTGGTTGGGATGAGCACTCCCATCATTCTGCAGGTGTTTCAGTAATTAGTGCAGGAGTGGTTTAATTTGTTGTAGAATGGAAACGTGCCTCGAAATGGACCCAGAAGTGCCAGGAACTGAGTGAAACGCCTTTTACCGGTACCTGGTACATGGTTTTGCAAGGCTATACTGTTTGGAAGAACAGGGGCAAGGAATTATGGGGCACTCACTGGAATAAAAACCATGTAATGACTGCAGCCTGTTTCAGAACTTGTTCATTCTCACTCTTTACCTGATTCTTACAGAGTTCCAATGCAAAGCACAGCCAACTGGCATCCTCTGCTGGCAAGTTGGAAGTTGTTTGATTTTGACTGCAATAACAATATGGATTGTTCCACAACACATTCATCTGTGAAAGTGGCAATGCACTATGGATGTAAGTTAGACCAGACCACTTTTCCATAGCCACAAACATCCGGATGAGGGATATATTCCCTCTGACTTGACCTGAGTGTTCTGCAGGGCCTCTGTCCTATGGGATGTGGCCAGAACAACTTACATGGGAGAGTCCTCATGAAAGCATCAGCAGCTCTATTTTGAGGTTCTTTCAGATCTCCAAATTCTAGCAACCTTCAGCTGCAACTTCATTATGGCCACCTGTATTTCCAACCTTGTTGCTCACAGTTTATAATCACAGATGGGGATGGGAGCGTGAGCTGACTGACAGACCATTACAGGGGTTGGACAATAATATTCAAACACTGGGCAAAATAGGTTTCTTGCTTATGTATGCATGGCCTGATGCCCAATCTTCATTAATTGTACATTACATGGGTAAGAGCAGAGTGTGAAGGTTGAATCATCAGAGGAATACTGCAGCTGTACATAAAACACTGCAATCCACACAACATAATGTGAGACATAAGAGAAAAAGAGAAAAATTATTGGTGCACATCTCACAGGCACATCAGGATCAAACATTGTATCCTGAAGCTGGTGCCGTGTATCCAGATGATCGTCCACCAATACGGCCGGGCTGGTGTCTAAGTGGTTTGATAAATGTGAAAAGTGAAATCTTTCATGGGTTGCACCATCACCAAATCTCAATGCTACTGAGCCACTTTGGGGTGTTGAGTCAGGAAATGTTTTCCTCCTCCAGCGTCATGTATTGACCTGGCCACTGTTCTACAAAAGAAAGAGCTCAAATCCCTCTGGCCACTATGCAGAACTTGTATCTGTCATTTCTAAGATAAATTGACGCTGTATTGGCCACAGAAAGAGGCCCTACACTAATTAATTTTGTGGTCAAAAACAAGGTGCTTCAGTTTCATTGTCCAACCGGTATCACGAATCACCATGGACCTCCTCGGTGCCTTAAAAACAGTACGAAAAGAATTGCATGTGCATCTGATTAGATGTTGCTATTAATATTGCACATCACCCAGACCTATAATATGCTATATCCATTTTTCGAATTCAATTCAAAACACCCTGCCTTGTGATGTCATTCAGCAGTGGTACCAGTTTTTAACCCAGTGGCAAACAAACATCTTGAAGTACCATACTTTTGGTAGTTTACTTAAGGAGAAATGAGCCCTTAAATTACTAAGGTCTGGTTGTTTGGTGGAAGTGATTTCACACCTGAGTTTGAACAGTCAACCTAAAGGTTATCCCAAAAAACTGCGTACACACCAGCCATTTAAGGATAAGATTGCCCACTCCTGTAGTAGCTAGATCATGTGCCTTATGCAAGTCTGTGAAGCACATGTAGATATTGTTGACATACTCCAATGAAGCCTCATACAGCTATGCAAAGGATTAGCGTTAGTCTACTGTTCTACAGTCAGGCCAGATCTCCATTGTTCATGAAGAATCTGATGTTCAAACATTAGGTGGGATCATCTCTCCAGAATCCTTGCATAGGTCCCCAGGGGAGTTGAGTAAACTGACCCCCCCAAGACCCGGAGTTGGGGAACACTGCTTTAAACTGTGGAAGCCTCTGACTACCATAATGACTATATGCAGTGATAGACTATGAACTAGGGCTGCAACAACGAATCGATTGAATCGATAAAAATCGATTACTAAAAGAGTTGGCGATGAATTTCATAATCGAT
>JABFDZ020000138.1:19770400-19780452 GCA_019775955.2 Pollimyrus isidori | reverse complement strand
GTCACATCCCATCCAGCGTGATCTCCCACAAGGTCACATCCCCCTCCAGCGTGATCTCCCACAAGGTCACATCCCATCCAGCGTGATCTCCCACAAGGCCACATCCCCTCCAGCATTGGTCTGAGGTTCTGAGGTGCCTCCTAATTTTGATGTAAATACAGAGGTTTTAAAGAAACTCATTTTAATTTTTCACTCAAATTCCCTCCAGACAGGGCTGTTTCTTATTCACAGATTATGGTGTTCATTTCCAATTCCCACTTTTCTTTAATATCTATACTATTGTCCTGTAATGCCTGCTGTAGTGTTTTATATATATACGATATAATCTTGGTTTTAATAGTTATTTTAATTACTAATATAAAGAAGTGTTCTATTTTGGATGGCAATTTGCATATTCTATCCATTCTTGATGTTTCTGTTTTCTAGGTTGTTGGTTGAGAAATGGGATAGTGTCTAATGGTATATTTTGGCAGCGATTCTGTTCCATCCTAACCCAAATGGTCTCTTTATCTTGAGATAGCCAAGCAGCCATGAATCTAAGCTGAGTTGCCCAACAATAGTTTCAACAGTTTGGTAGATCCAGACCCATTTTTTCTACCAGGTACAATGTATTTTCTATATTATTTTGAATATAGAAGTGGGGACTATTAAGGGTAGAGACTGGAATAGGAAAAGTAATCTTGGGAGTAAGTTCATTCGTGTGGTTTTCCTAGCACATGTTATAATGTCTGCGATGGGCTGGCCCCCCATCCGGGGTTGTTCCCTGCCTCATGTTCGTTGCTTCCGGGATAGGCTCCGGACCCCCCGCGACCCAGTAGGATAAGCGGTTTGGAAAATGGATGGATGGATGTTATAATGTTCAGTGTTCTTATATTATTTGCACCTTGTCTATTGAGGATAAAGCTTCAATAAGTCTGATCAGGATTAATTAGTTTAATTATTATTTTCTGTATTCTTTTCACCAGGATATTGGCAAATTAATGGGACTAGAGATCTTTCCGAAAGAAATGTTCAGTTTGGTTAATGTCCCCTTTAATATTAATGATAGCCTTTTTATGTGATATTTTGCCTGATTTGCTGGCTTTGGACTGTCTTGGAATAAGTTTTAATATGTTTAGGTTTTAAAAGCCTAAATGTTTTTATTAAGATTGATGTTTTCTTTGAAAGCTTATAAAACACAATATGACACATTATTTCCATACATTCTCTAACATATAACCCTGTCCTGTGCTTATTGAAGCTGTTTCTGTTTTTGTTTCCTAATAGAAACACAGAATATATTTACACCTTTTCCTTAATGAGGTACTAGAATTTAAGGTATAAGGGAGACATTCTAATTTGTTATTGGAGTACACCACTGGTTTCCATAAAATCAAAAAGTTTTATAAGTGTCATTATTTTAACAAGTTGAGCAAACATCGACTTACATGTTTAACTAATTGTGTGAAATCAAGTAAGATTTCCGTGTCTTTGGATACAGCCTCATGCATAAAGTTTCGTAATGAAAGTAATTTTTGTGGATCTTTTTTTATCTCTAAGAGTACACAATTTTTGAAGCTTTATGACGAACGGGCCTTCTCCCTGTAACACCCCGGAGCTTTGACAAGGCCATCTTTAATCACATCTGTCTTTGTGGAAAAGAAAGTAGGAAGTCGAGAAATGAGCCCCAAAACTTGGTACAAAGTTGTTGTTTCTCAACGGCTTTTGTTGGTCTTAGTATTTGATATTGTTCAGGAGATGACTAAGAACAGGACAACGTGATTTTAAACATAACTGTCGAGAATCAGCTAAAGATTTATTGACTTTACTGAAGTATTTAGGTTTACGTTGCCTAGGTGATGAACACTGCCGTGTCTCCAATGGGCTGATACCCTGAGACCCCCCACCTCCACCAGGTGCTCGTCTGACGGCCTCACAGAGCCTCTGCTCTCCACATGCCTCCCCTTCTCCGAGCCCACAGCCGCGTGCCCGTCGGCATACAGGACAAGCAAGTGGAAATAAAAACAAACAGGGGAGAGAGAGAGGGCTGCATGGCGGACCGGCTGCTTTGTTTTGTTGTGGTCCTACTGGACACCTGTGGAACACATCACACTGAGCTCCTGCTGAACGCACTCCCTGCGTCCAGAGATACTGAACGCACTCCCTGCGTCCAGAGGTACTGAACGCACTCCCTGCGTCCAGAGGTACTGAACGCACTCCCTGCGTCCAGAGGTACTGAACGCCCTCCCGGCGTCCAGAGGTACTGAACGCACTCCCGGCGTCCAGAGGTACTGAACGCACTCCCGGCGTCCAGAGGTACTGAACGCCCTCCCGGCGTCCAGAGGTACTGAACGCACTCCCGGCGTCCATAGGTACTGAACACACTCACCTTCTTATAGTATTTAAAACAGGGATCTAATGGATCATTTTGCTTCCTTTTTAGTGAGAATAACAGATATGGAATTAGGAGGCTAGTTGTTAGTGGTAGTCAGATCTGCGGCTCAACATGAAGTAAAGATGGGATGCTAATTAAGGGGTCCTGCAGTTCAGGGTTGCAGCACACAGGTTTAGGGTCCTGGCAAAGGACATGGTACATGGTACCTGGTACTGTAGATGGTAAATGGTAGATGGTACATGGTAGACGATAGATGGTACATGGAAGATGGTACATCTTTGATGGGTGTCAGTCACAAGAAATTTCACTGGAATTTTTCAGGAATGCCCTCTCACCTAAACCATGTACCTTTTGTCTATGTAAGGAGACCAGAGGCTTGGCAATTCCATATACTCCATCCATCCATCCCTTCTTAATCCTGTACAAAGTCACAGTGTGAGCATGTAACCTATCCCAGGAAGCATGGGACATGAACCAAAGCCAGTCCATCTGTCAATATCAGTATAATAAAAATAAAGATAAATGTGTATATTATAAATAAATATAATATGTAAAAGTGCAGCTGATTTACATTGTGATGTAATGCTGACCTAATCATGCAGATACAGTACGGATTGAGTTGTTGTGCTACTAGAGGATGATCACGTGATTGATGCTTCAGTACTTGGTAACATAAAATGACAACAGCTTTGTGTTATCTGCACTGTTTTGGATGACAGGAGATTACGTAATCCTCAATCCTTGTTGTCTGTCAACGGCAGTGAAGAGATCAGCCTCCACCCCACCTACCCCCCCGCCGGGTCCTTCAATACAGCGTTCCTCCGCCCCTCCCTCACCCATGCGAATTCGACCCGGGGAAATGCACCCTCACATCTGAAAGCCATTAGGCGTGACTTCAAAGCACATAGCGGGTTTCGTCGGCGGCCCGCGGCTCGGAGTGCCGCCAGAGAGCCGAGGCCACGGCGAGGGGGCGATGCATGTGTGCCGTCACCCCCACTCTCTCCCCAGGCGACCCTGTCATACTCACCGAATCTCATTCATTATTTATACTTATTACTGTTTCTGTCTGTGGTTTGCCTGAATAAAACTGGAAGTTTTAATGGAGCGTTTCTGATTAGTTGACCTCTCTAAGGTCCAACAGCAGTTCCCCGGGGCTCTCTTCAAAAGTTGCTATTTTATTTCCGTTTGTTTCCCGCATGGGTGCTGATTTCATTTTTCTGATTCACACATATTGCAGTTTGTATTTTTTTTTATTATTACTTAGCAATATGGCAGTGGGAATCCACAGTCAGTCCATGTTTTTGCTCCTTCCCAGCTCCCAGCAAAAATGTGGACTGTATGGCAGGAAGCTATGAGGGAGCAAAAACATGGACTGACTGTGGGATTATGAGGACCGGATTGGGAAACACTGCAATACGGCATCACAGTCTGGGTAAAGATGTTAGAGTCAGAATGGACTCCTGTCTGTCCCATTGCTGTCTACTGTTTGGCTAGCAGTCAGGAAGAGGCTGTTTTCCTCGGATCGCTCCGTCCATCGTCCCAGGACAGATCCCATTGGGATGGGAGCCCAGCACAAAGTGCTGTTGTCATGAGAGTCCCCCACCCCCGGCCTCATTCCTCTGATCAGGGGCCTCTTTTCTTTTTTCATGCTTTTCATTTCTGCGTGCTCAGTCCGCTTTGAAGGCAGATTAGAGGCAGATTAGAGGCTTCCCATTTATTGGGTTCCTTCAAAGGTAAATGAAAAGTATACAAGAGCTCATATCATGCTGGAAATTTTGAAATATCTTCCATTTCAATGAGGAGCCCCACATATTAAGGAAGAATGTGATTTCTTTTCTTTTATTTGATTTTTTTCCTCTTCTGGCTCTGCAATGTCTGGAACTGAATCGGGAGTTGCTCAAATGAAAATGCAGTGAAATCCTCCAAAGCCCTTGAGAAGAGGACCTGAGCTGAGGAGTCTAAGGGGACCCATGGTCTTTTGCTGTGGGCAGCAGCAACATGACAGGATGTACTCACTCTGTACGTCTGATTCGACGTCTTTGTTTGTATGTATGTGCATATGTTAAAGTGTCAGTTATACACCCGCTGCTTACAGGGTTCATTGTGATCCCAGACTGGCTAAGTGGTAATGGATGGATGGACAGGGTGTGGTGTAAAACGTTTTGTTGGACAGATGCTCCGCAGGTTTCAATGGGGTTACGTTCCAATAAACCTATGATAAGGCAAAAATATCAATACAGAACACCTAACCTGCTCATAGCCTAGCCTAGCCTACTTTAAACGTGCTTAGAACGCTTACACTAGCCTACAGTCGGGCAAAATCATTAACATTAAGCCTATTTTATAATAAGGTGTTAAATATCTCATGTGATTTGATGAATAATGTACTGAAAGTGAAAAACAGAATCGAATTAGAATACCCATTGTAAAGTCGAATTATCGTAACGGATCATCACAAGCTGAGGAGCGTCTGTATTAATAAACACATACTGCAGCGTTAAGAAGGGGTGGAAGTCACCACATATAAAAATCCATCTAAAATTAAGACAATCTGTTAATTTTACATTTCCAAACTCATTTTAAATAACAGGACACTTCAAGAGATGCCAAACTGAAACAGAAATGATTAACATAATGGAATAACTCCAAGCGTAACATGTCAGCCTTAAAATAAAGTTTAATTGTTTTTTAGGCATTGCTGTTAATATGCAGTGTGAACCATCCAAGTCCTACCCGTGGAGCAGTTACAGGAATGATGTTATTGCTGAAAGGACACCCAGCTTTGGCTGGTCTTTCCTCTCACTGACTGCAGACCACCACGGTGACCTCCAAACCGACTGCGAGGTGACAGCCATCTTGTCCCCGCATTCCTTCTTGGCTTCCTGCCCCTTCTGGCCACGCCTTGCGATTTGCGTGCCGGTGTATCGCCTTATTCACCCCCCCCTTGGCCCGTACGTTGTGCTCCTTTTTGTGAAATTTGGCCAAAGGATGTGTTGACGTGTCATCAATGGCCCTGAGCTTCCAGTGTCCTTCTGCCCCCATAACTGGGTGACGGCACAATGGGGGATTTCTTTTGCTTTTTCATTCCCGCGATGGGATGTCCGGGGAAAGGGCTTCACAGCTGACCCTTCAGTGACCTCGGCCAGGCGTCACATCTGTGAGGAACTTCACAGCTTGGAAGTAAGCTTGTTCTTACACCACCGTCAAGAATGCCTTTGGCACTGGGGGTGTGTGTCTGTGCAGGGGGGCCGGCTGGGGCTGTAAACGAGGCTTTGACTGGCAGCCTGGCCTGCTCCTGAACGAGAGGAATGCCTTTGGCACTGGGGGTGTGTGTCTGTGCAGGGGGGCCGGCTGGGGCTGTAAACGAGGCTTTGACAGGCAGCCTGGCCTGCTCCTGAACGAGAGGAATGCCTTCGTGAGCAGCTCTGACAGGTGGCTGCCAATAGCATTGGCACAAATTCTGCTTTTTATGTGGAAAAAAAGGTTCACGTGCAGGATTTCAGACTCGGAATCTTGTGCCATTTTTGTGCTTTGTGTTGGGTTTTATTGCACTGGGCTTATTTTAAACCTGGCCCTGCTCTCCCAAACTTTTTCCCTGTTTAAAATGAACCTTTTTTCCCCCCCGAAGCCAGCACATGGTGGTTTGTTCACCTTAACTGGGGCGACTGTATGCGATTTGGACCTGCCCGTGTGTCGCTGGTATCTGTGGCATGTTCTGGCACTGGCCAGCTGCCCTCACTTGCTGCTCACCCGCCCAGGTTGTAGCCCTGGGGTCTTGTACTGCCCCGTCAGTGCCTAGAATGGCCAAAACATGTGACGGGCTGTTGGTGGAGCCCATGAGAGCTAAATCACACCTGTACTCTTTGACGTAGCATCTACCTCTTTGACTTAAACTGCATGTGTTGTAGTCATTCTTGCAAATCTATATCGCTGTCGATATCTATGTGTTTATCTGTATTTATATCCATATCCCTGTAAAAAGGGAATCGTGCTCTATTGAAGACATTGCAAGGTGAATGTTCTTTGATCCACTTAAATGTTATTTTGTTCAAATGCTAACTTTCCTTTCTGGGTTTTTAACAGATTTTACACACAGCCGTTGTCTACTTGCTGTGTGGTATTTCGGTTGCACTGCTGGTGGTGCCACACTGTGTGCCCTCTGACCCCTTAACTCGGTCCATGTCGCTGCTACCTCTGTGTCCCCTCCTCCCTACACATTCCTGAGAGTGCTGCGATTTTGAAAGGATGCCGGAATGTAGAACAAATCTCCCAGGCTTCACCGGCTCTGGCCTCTTCCCACAGGTGGCTCTCCCCCATCCAACATGCATGTGCAGAGGGGCTTTTCACGCCCGCCTGGAAGTTGGCCCCCCAAGCCAGCTGCGGCCGCTGGTGTGACCGACAAACCTCTGCGCGATGGCCTTCTCACCCCGCATTCCCAGTCTCTGTCACTGTGGCCAGCAGATGTGATACCCTTTGTTATCTACATTAGTGCTGTTTACATGGTGCTTGTTTATTGTTGTTATGCCATTTGTATATAAGCAGTCATGGGTAACAGTATATAAACTGGTCATGTCTTATCACAGGGCAGGATTTCTTGCTTCGCTGGGAATTTTTGGGATTTACGGTTTCCCAGTTTAAATGGACTTTATCTTCATTCACTAACATTTAACCGAGACACCCTCAAGTTCCAATACTGGCCCCGGAATATTTGTAAGTGCAGTGTTCTATCATTTTTCTGTGTGTTTTCATTTTCAAAAAGAGAAGTGAATGGGGAATGATATTGGAGGGCCATACAGCATCGCGTTCTCTGCATGGGACCCGAAACGCAGCTGGAGATTTCACCGAAGTAGGTGCTGCTCACTGCCATACTGGGTCCCAGTAATAACGGGCACAGGAAATGACCCAAGATGGGCACCAAACCATCACAGCAATGTCTTGACATTGGGTAACAGACATTATTAGGCACACATTATTCAGATATTTTTATTGATAGTAAGATAGTAAGAGTGCTGTAAATCCATTAAGCAAAAACAGGCTTTTGTTTGTTTAGTTTCAGAAAGTTGACAGGGTACTGAGAGCTCATTAGAGCCATGTTGATATTTGGTCCAGATCTGTGTTCTCTTGTCTCACCTCTATTCCTATGATGCCCGGTGCTCTGCCCTGAACTACAGAGTGTACCTGCTTGTTGCTGTTGGCTGAAGCCTTAAAAATACTACTGCCTGCAATGGTTGTGCCCTGAGCAGCAGTGTGCCCCAGCTCCCACCCCCAAACCACTTCGCACCCTGCCAGGGAACAGTGGACCATAATGGGTTCGTATTTGATCCCATCTACCCCTCACGGCCTAACACCTCATCACCATTGCTTAACTGTAGAGAAAGTCCCAAGAAAACAATGTACGTTTTTAAGCAGGGGAACCTGTTGGTGCTGCTGGGAACAACAAGAAATGAACAAAAACACTTCTGGAAAAGAAATCACACAGACAATTATAGTTCTTATTCTTAGGGCTGGGTCAGACCAACCGCGGAGACCACAGTGCCCGATACCGCCGGACTGTCCATGTTGCACTGCGCGGTACCGCCGGACCGTCAAGGTTCCAGTGCGCGGTACCGCCGGACCATCAAGGTTCCAGTGCGCGGTACCCCCGGACCGTCAAGGTTCCAGTGCGCGATACCTCCGGACCGTCCATGTTCCAGCGCACAGTACCGCCAGACCGTCCAGGATCTTCCTGGATGGTCTCACTTCTCAAACCAATGTGCCATGCCGTTGTGTACTTTGACCCCTGGCTTGGGGTGGCGCTGTAGAGCAAAGCTGTTCTTATCTCATGTTTATGAGGTGTGGTACCGATATTATAAATTTTTCAGTCAAACTAACTTTGCATTATATACTTACAGTATATAAGGACACAGGTATGTGGTCTTTAGTTACAGACATGGATTTTATTTTAGTTTGCAGCCATCTGGGAGTCTTTATAACCCCATAATGCGGAATCATAAAAATGCCGGTATTTCTGGACTTCCTCAGTCACGCTTCCTTCGAATCCACACCCACCAGCCATGTTAGTTTGCAGTCTGATCAGAGACGGTAGAAAAGCTGGTTATATACCATTATCTCCTTTCTGACTTTCTGCTACTTTTCTCCTGGCCAGTGAATAATCCAGCATGCTTGTGTCACAGAACGATTGCAATATCTGTGTCATCTCGATTGTTTGCCCCCCCCGCATTGTCTTTACGTGCGGCCTGCTGTGTATAAATACTGCACAACCGCCGCATGTTCTGTGGAACATCTGCGTCCACAATACATATAAACCAGCCCTTACAGCAACGCTTCAGAAACTCAGTGATGTTCGGATAGACTACTGAAAATGTCCGTATGGTTTTCAGAGGACAAAAATATGACAAGTTATCATATGTGAAAAGGAAAATTATTGTCCTGTGAATAAAATGCATTTACAAACCCATCAATTTGCTTTTCTGACCCAATATAGGAACATTGGGCAGGACAGAGCGTTTTAAGTCCGTTTTCTGTGGCAGTGAGAACAAGCAGGCCGAATGGTAAATTGAAAAGAATGAGCAGTGTGGCCATAACCGCTGGCCAGCGTCGGGAGCCAGGCGACGCATCGTCCGTCATTACAGGCCATGAAGTTCCTCTGTTGTGTGCATTTACCAAGCCGGCGCCCGCGGCTGCGGCCTGTCAAGCTGGATCTCCAAACCCTAATCTAGTGGGGCCTGGGAGGCCGGTCTCGGGTTTGTTCAGCCAACATGGAAGCCATCCAATGGAAAGGAGGCCTGCTGTCTCTCCATCCTGCAGGCCCAGGCCTTCCTCTTTTACCAGGAAACAGCACATGGCCAGTGTGCTTGCTGCTACTTCAGAGACGTCCGGTGTGCCAGAGCCTGTATTATTCCAAAAAGACCACTAGCACCAGCTCTTCTCGAAAATCTAGCAGAACTCAAGCGAGTGGTTAGTTTATTGCTTATATATTGATTATTGCTAATAAAACCCATTGAAAAAATGTAAAGTGTACCAGACGGAAATGTGCTTCTATTATAATCATGAGCAGGGAACCAAGGAGGATATAATACTCGCCAGAGTAACCGAGTAAGGTGTAAAATTTTTAGTTATGTGGGTTGCTTGAAACAGAAGCTCTGGCCCTTTGGATAGAGAGGAGTCAGATGAGGTGGTTCTGGCATCTTATAATCATCAACGCACTGATCGATTGGCCAGCGATTGGAATGGGCTGATTTTCAACCTCATTGGCCTGATCAGTGATTGGCTGATCAGCCTCACGTATTTCCGATTACAAACTGATATTGAACTATGTGCAGTAAATCATATCACGCGCACCTTCAGACACTCATAAATGTCCGTAACTTGGAAATTCTTCAGTGTGAGCCAAGTGGACGCAAAATTTGCTATCTGCAGCAAGTAGGTTGCCACCTGGTGGTCTCCAAGGGCAGCTGATCTCCCATTGGGGAGATGCCCTGGGAAGAAGATCCATTACACAGTGGAGGGATTATACCTTCCAGATGGGAATGTCTAGGGATCCCCCAATGAGATTTGGTGTGACCTTCTACTGAGAAGTAGTGTGAGTGTGATGATGAAGCTGTCTGCTCAGTGTGAGCGTGATGATGAAGGTGTCTGCTCAGTGTGAGCGTGATGATGAAGGTGTCTGCTCAGTGTG
>JABFDZ020000138.1:19746015-19764942 GCA_019775955.2 Pollimyrus isidori | reverse complement strand
AAGGGATTACTTTTAAATGACAGTAACAAGTAATCTGTAATGTATTACAGTTTGGAAGTAACTTGCACAACACTGGTTACTGGTGAAGTCTAAGGGGATAATATTCTTCACTCTGGGCTGAACTATAGAGTCTGTTATTTTGTCCCTCGTGGGGGGGCGAGCCTACTCTGGGAACGCCGCTTTCTCTGGCCTGGCTGCTATGTTAGCCATACTACTGCAGTTTATTTTTCCAATTACAAGTTGGTTACTAGATACCCCTGAATCACAGGGTTTCTAAGAGGCCTGTAACTGAGAAACTGTGGTTGAAATCCTATTCCCAGAATAGAGAGGGCAAAGTTTTTCTTGTTGTTCCCTACAAACACATATGATGAAAACTGGAAAACTAAATATGCTATAGATCATGTATTTGCTTAATATCATTAAATAAATTAGTGAAAATCCTGCAAGTTACCTCTCCATGTTTTTTGTGTCAAAGTAGTCTGGACAGGGTAAATTACAGGCCAATACTGGCCTCTAGTGGTTGCTTTAATAAGTGACACTGTTGCTATGGTGACAGGACCTGGAATGCGCCGTGTCTGTAGAGGAAGATAACCGTCAGGAGTGGATCTTCACCCTTTATGACTTTGACAACAACGGCAAAGTGACCAAAGAGGTGCAGCTTCACCCCAGTTCCCTCACAAAACGCTCATCACGATTAAAATGAGCAAGCGTTGCAAACATCTCTCTCATATTGTATTATTTTCAAACTGTCCCCCCCCCATCCCTACATCTCCCTTGTTCTAGCAGGACATGTCCAGTCTCATGCACACCATATATGACGTAGTGGATGCCTCAGTGAATCACTCATCGGGCAGTAAGGGCAGGAGCCTGCGTGTGAAGCTGACCGTGGCCCCGGGGCTCAGCGATCGCAGACGGGAGGCCCTCACTGGGGGATCAGGTGAGCGACGGGGGTGGGGCTGAAGGTGACCTGCCTCTGGTTCCGAACTTACACATAGACGCATGTATTTTGGGTCTCGGCAGTCTAATAGTTAGGAAAGTTGAGTTTAGACCCTTTTAGTAATTCAACTGCAAACGTACCATGAAATTAGTAGTGCACAAGCTTTACTGTCTCTCCTATAGTTTGAATATATGTTTATTTATAATATGATTTACTCTGTTGCTTATTCTTTACATCTGTTTATATATTATTTACTTTATGTTTGGAAATCTCTGACATAATCTTGTTGCGTGTAACACAACGACCTTGGAATGGGCTGACGGTGCCCTTCTGCTCGCTTAGAGAGACACGCAAGGTGCTGCCCACCTGAGCCTGGTCATCAGGAGGGGGGGCGCTGTGTGGACAGAAGACTTTCCACGCACTTCAGGTGAGCACAGCTGAGTCCCGCCTCTCCCTGGTGACTGACCGCCTCTCCCTGGTGACTGACCACCTCTCCCTGGTGACTGACCGCCTCTCTCTGGTGACTGACTGCCTCTCCCTGGTGACTGACCGCCTCTCTCTGGTGACTGACTGCCTCTCCCTGGTGACTGACCGCCTCTCCCTGGTGACTGACCGCCTCTCTCTGGTGACTGACCGCCTCTCCCTGGTGACTGACCACCTCTCTCTGGTGACTGACCGCCTCTCTCTGGTGACTGCCCGCCTCTCTCTGGTGCTTCTAGTGTAAATTCCAACACGTCTGTGCTCCTTCAGTAGTCCTTGTTTGTCATGTGACCGGACATTTTAAGTGATATTAACTTACTGTGATGTATTCACAGGTCATCTTATAATCAGTTATTATTTATTATACCTCAGTAAATTCCCTTGCAATTGTTCAACAAAACCTGTACTGCGTACACTGTAATTTACTGCACCTCTGCATGACCACCCTTCTTAGAGAACACGCCCTAAGGGCGCCCCCTGGTGGACATGATATTTGTCATCCTACTGGTGCCTAAATCCTTCAGCTGCTGACATGCACAAGGTATGCTGGTGAACCACAGTCCTTCCTCTCTCATCCCCCTCCAGGAGGCAGAACAATGACGCTTCTCTGAGTGCTGAGAGAAACCATTACTGTGTTGACGAGAACACAGAGAGAAGGAATCATTATCTGGACCTGGCTGGGATAGAAAATTACACCTCAAGATTTGAAAGTGGTGAATATCACAGCTTTGGCAGAGAGTGTTACTTGCATAACATTAAATGGGTATGGCTTTACGCACACCACCCCCATCAGATGGAGGGATTATGATGTTGTGATGTCTGTCTCCTCCATTAGGGGGCAGACTGTTGACCTCTACAGAAGCTGTCTGATTTGTGTTCTTCTGACTTGTTGTTTAACTGCATTGAGGAGTTTGGGGATCTGTGTACATCTCACTTGTGTTCTCTCCAGTCTTGGCAAATTCATGGCAGAGTTTTGTTGACTTTAATGATAAATTGTTCTGAATCATTTACATTGTGAAACACTTGCATAAGATGCAAAATACCCAAATCTATGCAAATGCAGTGAGTCTCTGCTAGTGGCTATACTGTGGGGGCATTTATTTGCTCACCTGGGCTGAGAACTTTTAAGCATATTAATTGCAAATCTGACATAAAATTGAAAGTTAACAAATACGATTAGGAGAAATACAAACAACCTTTTTGTCCTCCTCTGTCCACCAGGGGGTGCCCTTCTGCAGCCTCATCAGGAAGCCCACGCACGGGGGGGAACTGTGTGGCAAAGCCGGACTCGCTCCCAGGAGTCCGAGGCCCACACAGCCCACCAGCGCCGCGCGCAGGTCCTAGGTGAGAGCTGCACTTTCATGGAAACACGAGGGAGGGCAGCCCAGCTTGTGAAACCTCCTAAAGGTGCATCGAGGGGTCAAATCGTGGGAGGTGCGACTGGAGGTAACAGAGCCGGAAGGCCGCTGACTGGCTCCCAGGCGGGGCTGGGTGCTCAGGACGTGTACCACCTCCCTGGCCAGGCCCCCGCACCCCAAGCCCACGCCCAGCACAGCTCCAGCCGGCGGCTCCGGGTGCGAGCCAGGGATGCCTTGTCCCCGTCCAGGGGTCCCAATGCCACGTTTCAGCATCAGCCGGCCCCCCCTGTCGTCCCCCCGGGCTTGGAGCGGGAACATGCGCCCACCCTACCCGGCAGCCCTGGGTTTGTGGTGCCCGTCGTCCAGCGCCATGAGCACCACCATCACCATGAGCACCACCATCATCACCACTACCACCACTACCACCAATCATGAGTGAAGGGGGCGGGACTTCGCACGAGGCTAGCTGGCTGCGCCACAGAGAGCTATCTTCCCAGCTTCTCGGATATCTCTCCCTACTTGTGCCTATACCCTGCAGCTGCTGACATACACACGCTATGCTGGCAGGCAAGAAAAACAACTATTATCCCACAAAGGGCCATTCTTTAAATATGAATTCCAGGGTTTTTCCTTAAGGTACATGTTATAGCCTCAGCCAGTCACATGACCAGATAGGCAGAGGCGTGGCTCACCCCAGCCCAATTCAATTATGTTCTGAATTCTAGGGCCCCTGTCACTCAGGGGCCCTTGGAATCACCCTAAAGACCCCCCCCCCCCCTTTACGGCACCCCTGCAGTTGGGTGGCAGGCTTACTTGCACAGTCCTTTTTATGTGAATATCACCCATTAAATAGCTAGAGCGCGTCCAGGAAGCTGATGGCTGTCTTGGTGGACGGAACTCCCAGTCCAGCTCAGCTGTGGTTTCATCTCTTTAAGCTTCACTAAAAACGTGGTTCTCTACCTGCTGTAAACTCTGTTGTGGACTTGGGGCCTTTCCTCTATGTGTGTGTTTTTAAATATATAAGGTATTTTAAATCACCACTGCCATTTGAATTTTAATACCTTTCCTATTCATATAGCTGTAAAATTATTATATTGTATATGCATATTTATTGTTGCTTCTATACACATATGTACTCTTTTATATATTTTAATAAAAACGTTAGTTTGAATGGTATATTTGTCATTTGTTTCCCTGTATCACATTCCTCTGTGGCTCGAGATTACGACTACAATAGTAACAAGAAGGATTTTACACTTCCAGTATTTATTTGTGTTGCAAAGTAATTGATTATTAGATGTGCCCTTCGCCAATGTCTGGAAATACTTATACTGTCATTTGGGGCTTAAAAAAGACTGTTCTCCAAAGTAAGCTGTATAAATTATGTGACGGCATTAAATGTACTTTTCATGTTTTATAAAATAAGACAGTGATGCATTTATTTAAGGCTGAAGGGTCTTACATATACAGACCTGGAAAAAATTAAGAGACCAAAGAAGAATGTTTAGTTTGGTGATTTCCCAGTTTATGGGTGCTGTAAAAATGGTGCCACCCTTTGGAAAAGAAGTAAAACTGCGGGCCAATCAAATCTGGCCTCTTGATCATCGCCTATTTTTAATTGATAAATTCTCTCCACTCCCTTCATCACCTCGGCTACTAATGGTGAGCGTACTGGTGCAGGACGGCTGCCGTCGCATCATCCAGGTGGGGGCTGCGGCGTGGGGGTGGTTGATGTGGCTCCCCATTGCTTCTGTGAAGCGCTTTGCATGTTGTGAAAAGCCCCAGATAAAGGCTTCTAACTCTCCTAGCCATGCACTTCACACCCGCGCTTCATGATTCCCATTCCTTTTGAAGGTCACTTGATGTCATTCTGTGATGCTGTCGCACAAGCTAACGGTCATCTCTGGCGTTGGGAAGTTGCTGCTGCCCTTTGGTCACTGCCGGTCCCTCCTGCTTCACCTCAGTTTTGTTTGCTGCTGTCTTATACTTTGAGCCTGGAAGCAAACCGCCACTCAGCATAACCTTTTGCCAGCTACACCAAAATTAAACCTAGATTTAAAAATTCAGATAAAAAAATATCAATATAGAGTGGTCTAGTTTTTTTTCCCCCCAGAGCTGTATATTTCCAACAATGAAGCTGGATGTGATTCCACCCTACAGGGTACCTTATAAATTCATACAACTGCACCGCAGCACTTCAAGGGCACATGAGGTTTGGTGAAACCACATCCATGTCACTGATTTTCCTCATGATGGTATTGTAGGGTAATATGCAAAATGCCATTATAAGAGTGGTAACAAAAATTGAATAAATCAGGGGTATGTAAGGCCTTTTAGCCTTGCTGTCTGTTACTTGACCTTTGTAATGTAAGCATGTGCAAGTGATTTATTTGCAGGTGCTACATGGGCATAGTTGTTAGCAGTAGTGTCAGAGCCCCAGGGCTGTGGATGTGATCTTCAGCCCAGTTAACATGTTCTCCCTCAGTTTGCATTGGTGGTCCGAGGTGCCCTGTATTCCCTGGGTTAACTTCAGACAGGGTGAGACCATTTAGGCCTACTAAATAAGCGGTTGGCAAATTTGAGGGCATATTACAGAGGAAATCTTACACATGTCGAGTAGCTGGAATCAAACATTTACAGTCAAATGTACATTTGATGTAAATTTTATTGATCAATTTTTTTTTATAAATAAAATTTAGACTGGGCTTTTTTTTTTACATCGGACAGTGTAGAGCTTCTAGTTTAGAAGTAGCCATGCAATAATCGTATTAAATAATCAAATGTGCAGAATGTCTTTATTGATATACTGTATCTCCCTTTAAGGTTAACGTGCTTTGTGTGATTCAGATACCAACAGCTTCTCGGCTCTGTCCGTAGCATTTGCAATTAAGCCTTTTTAACCGAGTGGTCAGCGCTGATTTATCGTCCCCGCGTGGCATGTGCCTCCCAGCTACCCACGAGCTCCCGCTTTCAGCGCTGGCCATGGGGGATTTGTCCGGGGTCAAATAAGAACCCAGCCGGGACAAACAATGGAAGCTATGAAAGAAGAGAGGAGGGTCGAATAAATGCAAATATATCCAGTTTGTGCGGCTGCGAAAAACTCTCCCGGTCCTGACAAGCGGGGAATCGCCGTCCGGAGTCTGTCGGTGGCTGGAAGGCGTGCAGCCCGGAAACTTTCGCCTCCTCCTTTCTCTATCCATCAGCTGACTAAGAGCAGCGCCGGAGGCTCGAAGAACCTGAGGCCATAATCCGATCACCCCCAAAAAACAAACCGGCCAGCCTGTGGCCGAGGTAGGTGGCGATCCGCGGCTTGTGTGCCCAGGAAGGATGTGACAGTCCCAGCGCACCTGCCGGCGTCTCATCGAAGGTGAGCGGTGTCGGGAACCTGCGATTCAGACTCATATTTTGCGAAAAATACCAACGGTGGTACTTTCTGTATGTAATATGCCTACACTCTGGATAGCTGAGGTTGCCCTTTAAGTATGCGTTTTGCATTGTATTGTCCGATATTTGGGAGAGGGTACCACATTGCAAAGGCGTTATGCAAAGGAGTCAGCAGGGGTGGGAAAGTTTACGCGGTGCAGAAGAGCCACATGTGCCGGTGATCGAGTCCGGTTTTAAGCACTGCCGAAAGAGCAGCTTTTCACGTGGTTTGCGCAAAAGTACACCTTAAATGTACGCTGGCAAGTCTTTACACTGTAAAAACGGAAACTGCAAGGGGAAAGCACGTTTTTCCCCTTGCAGCGTTCCAACACAGTTACTTTGCTGTAAGAAGGGCATGAGAAAAGCTTAACTACACAATAGACTCAGTGGGGGCTCAGTTAGCTCTGGATGCGGGAGAGCAGACGACTGTGTTTTGAATATGAATCCCCATTGAAAAAACTTCAACAAAAAAACGGAAAGGTTATGAAACAGAAGGATGGAAATATAATAATATGATAATAGCGTGTGAAACTTTTAACTTGTTTGTTTTTAACTTTCTAAGCTAGTTTTCAAAAAACAGACAGAAAAATTACTAGAAATTGCTTTTCTGCAAGTGCTAATAAACGCCTTAAGACTAAGGTCGCACTTTTTGCCTATCCAGAGTCCGTTGGAGCTGTTTTGTATCGGAATTGGTTGTAATTCACTGCCACAGTAAATGTTTATGGGCTTTCTTTGAAAAAAGCTTCTCCTTAGAATCACATCAAAGAGGTTTCCAGATGAATTCTGTCTCAAACAATTGCTTCATTCTACACACTGCCCCAACCTCACCCTGTCCCCACAATCTCTCCCCCCCACTTCCAATTTCCAGTTGATTAAGCTCCAAGCTTCTTGAATTCAGTCTGGAAAGAAAATGGTTGACTAACTGTGACTGGGAGACTGCACAAAGCCAGGAGATGCTCTTCCCATGTCTGTCACTGGGCACATTATTATCAGAAATAATCGGAAAATACTGGAACTTACTGAATGTGATGGGAAAAATACTTACAACAACATTTGCATATTCTGGTAATACTACGTTTTATTTGCATATTATATTGCGAGTTCATCTTGCTTGACAGTATGAACCTGCCATGAGGCACCAGACAAACACCCCCCTCGAAAGATGGTTATTAAATAAACAGATGAATTTTGGGTGGATAGATGGACAGACTTATGTTTGCTTGACAATGAATTTCTAATAAATTTTTATTGTCCCTCAGTTTCTCCTGCTGAAATGCCACTTCACTCCTTGAATGTAATCCATTATTACAGCCTGGTGTCCAGGTTGGGTTAACAACAGGTATTGCTGGCTGGCGTGATGAGCGTACTGCGGACTGGCGCCCCCCAGGGCACGAGCTGGTGTCATTGACCTTTATGCAGGTAGTTTTCTTCTCAGCATCAGTCACTGGGTGCAGATAGACATGAGTTTGGGCCGTTCTGCTGTGACTGGAAGCACGTTTCTGTGAAGTTGCCTCTGCTCTGGTGATGATAGTACCTCAGGCGTATATCTGTAGTTTTATTTTTGGTTGCACGGGATTCTGGGTTGGAATGTTTTTGAACTGCAGGCAAAGTTTATATTGGATGATTCCCAGTGGAATGTGGAGGTATAGTCATGCTGAATGTAGTGATGATAAGGATTCCTCTGTCTGTTCAGGGGTGGTAGGTAAGCCTGACCCGATTTAGTCTCCTTCAGCTGGCCCATGTTTTCTTGATGACAGTGCGGCGTACGTCTCTGATAATGGCTCCGATAAGTATGGCAGCAGCTGCACGTGAAGATGGTGGCCTGCAGAACAGATGCTTCCATTAGCTCCTCTTGTTTATGTAGCTGTTCCAGGGCAGGAAGTATCGGTCGTGTTTTCAGGCTCTGATGTTACAGAAGATGCCATCCTTGGGGAGACGTGGAGGGGCATTTTGGGGGGGTTGGAGGTGTGTCTCGTACTAGGAGGCCTTGGGGTCCTTATATCTCCTTGTGACCCAGAACAAAGTGTTTTGACTTTTCGCCCACATGTCATTTGGGCCTTGAGGGGCTCCTGGGGTTGGGTGTGACTCTGACACTGGTCAGGTTTTGAAAGAGACAATGAACAAAACAGCAAATGCAGTTAGACACACCTTTACTGTAACATCTGGGGCTATGATCACTATTATGTCCTGATATTTTAGCTTCTGTTGAATAAAACTAATACTACTTAGACACAAAATATAACAATAAAGCAGTAAAGCTTTTTATTTTATTTTGCCTCTGTAAATAAGCACAGTGATATACCAACAACAGACTGGGTGCCTGTATCACGAAATAACTTCTGTTTGATAATTTTTCAGATTTAAGGTACTCAAGTATAAGTTGTCTTCGTCTACTGTTCAAGTACATTTAGCCCATTCTACCTTAAATCCAACATGTTTGTCTTGCTAATGCGATTTCAGATTTGTGATACAGGACCCAGACGAACTTTGAGATTTATTTACAATCAGCAAAACAGATCACTAACTGTAAATTTCTGAGTCCAAACAGCCTTTAACTAAAGTAAGAAAAAAGCAAAAAGACAGAAAAAGGGCTAAATGAAAAGAGTGTCAGGGCTGCTGAAATTCCCTGCCTCTTGCTCTGGTTGCCTAGCGATGGGCGGGCAGTGGAGAGGGAGAGCGGAGGCAGTGAGATGATGGAGGTTCTGAAGACCCCCCTGACAGGACTCGCTCCCCTTGTTTGTACCCCGCATACTAATGGGGTTTAGCCGATTCACAACGAGGATCATCAGAGTGCTGGATAACTCACAGTCCAGTCCTGATTTCACTTTGGCTTTGGCCAGCTGTAACCAAGCTCTCCAGTTACAGTGGAATTAATCAGACAAATAAACCAAAACCTTGGTATAAAAGACAGTTTACAACTTCTGTAACATCACAAGTTCAGTTTGGTTTTAACTTTGGAAACAGTTGTAGATGAAGGTTTTTAGAACTGTACCTCCAACAGGAAGACCTCACTGGGCCTTGTGAGCCTAAATACAACATGCTGGGTTTGTTGTAAGTTTATATTCATTTTTAGATTTATTTTAAATGGTGTGTTAATGTGCTGTAGCTCTTAAACTGTTACAAACTGTGACATGTAATATGCGTGAGTTTGTATAAAAATGAGAGAGCTGGCTGGGATTGGATTGCAGTTGACCTGCTTTAGGGAGCGTGTCTGTAATATTCATAAACAGATTGGATTTCAGCCGACCTGCTTTAGGGAGCGTGTCTGTAATATTCATAAACAGACATGGCTGCTGAGGAACATGCCCGTGACAGTGTTATTGGCCTGATCCGCTGTGTGAATCTTTTGGAATGTATGTAGACCTGGCAAAGCATAAACACACTGAACAATGTTTTGATTGAATCCTTCTGTTTTCCTGGCTTCTGGTGAGCATAACGTGATGCAATGATGGTGTTTTCACTATTTGGATTTAAGAGACTCCCAAGAAACAATTTACTGTCAGTGTTGTGTCAGCCGATATATTGGATCTGGGTAAGAGTTTTGGGTGGACCCTGTAAAGTGTCAAAATACCAGAATATTCTGGACCATGTAAATGTTTTTATCCATTAAACAAGTCAGTCAAAAACATGGTTCAAAGTAGCCTCTTGCATGGTAAATTTTTTTTGCATGCTTAATTTCATTAGCTAATAGCCGCTATGTAGCCATTTAACTCCGACATGTAACGCCCTACCTTAATAAATCTGCTGAAAATTTGTGTAGCTGTGTGTTAAGTTGAATGCATTTTAATTATTGGTAGTTCAAGTTACAAATTAAAAATCAAAAGCTGATTGGGGTGTAAAACAAACTGTAACATTACATAAAACCTAGTACACAGTTTACAACGAAACAATCCAAAGAGAACATTGATTTAATTTTTAGTTTTAATTTTAAGTCTTTATTGCAGCATTGTCTTCCAGAGAGCGATGGAGCACTAATTCCACAGCAAAATAAAGGAAACTCAAGCTAACCTAATGTGACAGCATCATGACACTACATGACCACTGATGGGTTATCAATGGCAGAGGAAAGGGGAGCATCCATCATGGCAGACTTTTGTAGTCCTTGAACCAGTGTCGTAGTTTAAATGAGAGGAGGCTCAATGTGTGACGCATCAGGGAAGCTTTCAGATGCTCAGAGTTTGGGGCACATTTTGGTGACGCATTTTGAAAAACAGGGGGTTTATGAAGCCTACATACAGCCATTCTTTTTTATAGTCGTTTTTCCAAGCAGTAGGACTCCAAGAAGAATTTTTCCAAGAAATAGAATAAATAAGACAGACCAAGGTCCACACTGCATGCCTCAAAATAAAATTTACTGGCAGACACTGAAGTCAAAAAGCCATGATTTGTACCAAAATATTTTCAATTCAAGAAATATATTCCATTTTTTACCACTAGGGGCACTACTTTATCTACTGACCACAAAGCTGATTTCTGTGTTATGCAGTATTCACTGGAGTATTTATGTCTACTATAAGATTTGTCAGGGGACCTCGTGTAGTTTGGAAGGAATCTATTTGAGCACAAAAAAATATTTGCTCCAGACTCAACAGCTTTAAAAAGGATGATAATTCCAGGAATCTTTAAATGTTTTTAAACAGGAAGGAATCATTAAACTGATAACAACTTAGAAAACAATTGAGTTGTTTGTCTGAGATTCACATATTTAGTCAACAAGCAGAATTATAAATACCCAGATTAAATCAAATATTTCATTTTCCATTCCTTATGGTTTTAGATTAATTGTGCACTCTGTTTCGGCCTGTATAAAATAAATACAATCGAGACCTTTTTCCCCAAGCTATTTCTTTCTTATAATTTTAAAAAATTATTTTAAAACCATGGTACATAAATTCAATATTTAATTTCAGGTCTGACATAACAGAGTTTAAATCTTTTCAATTTCACCTGGATATGGTGCTGGAGGTCTGCTGTACGTCACCGGGAACGTTTCTCAGGAACGTCTCGGTGAACATCCCATCATGTATTATATTTAATCTGGTTTATCAGTTGTGCTTACGGACTTTTTTTGCGTTAGACGACATGGACTTGCGCAATAGATGGTAACCGAGTTGCGTGGCACAGCTCTGGACGTCACCTGATGGCGTCCGTTTTCCCGCTGCGGGGAGACAGCTGTATAGATATGGCCGTCCTCTGGAGAGGTAAGTAATTAGCATAATGGAGACAGGAAGAGCCGCTCCCAGGTTGTCTCGCTGCACATGTGCTCTGAGGGAGTGATAGAGGAAGGTTCAGATTATCACATGGTATCCTGTACCACACTTTCTGCTTGACTATGAGGGTGTGAGACGTTCGATTAGATGGAAACCATAAACCATCCCTATGTGTACTTTATGTATTAGCTCAATAGCAATAAACATCCACAAAGTATCTATACTTTCTGTGGCGATAGCCTCTGAAAAGAGCTTTCACAGTGCAAGAGGCACTGTGGGAAAAACCGCTCACGTCGAGCTGTCGAAGGCACTCGGAGTTAAGCCTGTCGTTAGCTTCTCATCACCTTTTTTTGCAGACCCACCTTAAGCCAACAGGCTGGGATTTTTGCTTTTCTTTTTTTTTCTTTGACAGGGTCAGAGTTTAAGTTCAGCAGGGTCAATGTGGATTTCTATGTACCTTTCCAATGTTTTGAATGGATAATCCACATGGTGATGTGAACCAGAAAATGTCCACCAAGACGACAATGTTTGTTTTTAAATATATACTTTGAAGGAAAAGTCTGCCATGAGCAAACGATTTTTTTTATCTTCAGTCGCATGTAATCTCAGCTCATTGCTGTAAAATAATAAAAAAATAGACACTTTTCATCTCATTTGTCCCAAAGGGCCGTGAAATCTGCAGGTTAAATATAGTAACAGACAAATACAATAATTGAATGCACAATGGAACAAAATGTAGCTTTTCAGCTGGTGATTGATGTGCTATAAAAGTCTCTATGCCCTGGGCAATTTGGCCAAAATAAGCCAGTTTAATGTCAGCCTCTAATTTGACCCCTTACCTTCACAAATGAAAGAGTTTGTTGGGACCAGGTGTGCATGGAGGTGTCGTGATCAGTTTGTCTTCCTGTGTCTCCCAGTGCGGCCTCGTTAAACGCAGGCACGGTGGTCCGTTAAATCACTCCACGAAGAGGCGGGGGGTGACGAGTGCTGACATTTCTGCAGCCTGAAACAAGGACCCGGGTGCATGCATGTTCCCGGCTTCTCGTGTCTTTCATGCGTTTCTCCCATGTAACCTCACACGTTCAGGGTAAAGGCAAGAAAGCGGCATTTTTATTGATTGAAAGGTGCCCCCCCCCCCCCCACCCCGATCTTGGCCTGGTGTGGAATGCACACCTGAGGCTGTTTGCACAGCCATTCCTGTAATCTGTGCCACAATGCAAACTGACATCTGGTCTCCTGTGGAGGAGTGAAGGCTTTCTATCTACAACCCTCTGCAGTATCAGTACTGAGGCCAGATTCCCACCAAAATTGTTCTCAACAACTGTTTCTTATTTTTTTTGTAGAGTTTTGAGGAGCTCAAGGTTTGGCTGGACTTTGCGGCTGGTGTGGTCGGTATGACTTTTGAGTTACATTTTCCCTTGTCGCTATGGCTTTGTGTCTTTACTAAAAAAAAGCATTTTCATAATTCCCTGTGGCTTGTCTCACCACATACCCTCGAATTTTATCCTCCATCCTCCAGACTTCTCGTATCACTCAGTCCCATTGTTAGTTTGTGGATGATGCTACTCAACAGCTGTCACGTTACGTTAACTTGGGTTTCTTTTATTTTGCTTTATTCTGTGGAAGCAGTGCCATATTACTATCTGGAAGACAATGGTACAGTAAACACCCTTAGCATGTTAGACACAATATAGCGTGGGTGTATGAATTGGTAGTATGTCCCACCAGTGTTGATGACAGAAAAATAAAGAGAACGTTCTCTGAGAAGTAGAGAAAGCAGAGCTGTAACGTAATGTAGCCTTGAATCTTGACGACCTTCAGACATGTGAAGAACACCAACCTGTCCTGGTCACAGAAAGGCTGTTTTGAGATCAGACAGCTTTGTACAGACGAAAAAAAACCTACATGAAATACCTGATATAGTATTTTATTAGTTTAAATTGTTTAGTAATTTCTAATTAGTAGCGAGTGTCTATGTGCTCAGAACAAAGAACACAATTTAGCATTAGAACATGTGAGAATAAGGAGCAACACAACAAAAACTAACAAGAAACTCCTGGGTTCTCCTAAAAGCTACTGATGTCTAGGGTGGTCAGGTGGATCTTTCCATCCAACCATTTTCCAAACCGCTTATCCTATTGGGTCGCAGGGGGGTCCGGAGCCTATCCTGGAAGCAATGGGCACAAGGCAGGGAACAACCCTGGACGGGGGGTCAGCCCATCACAGGGCACACTCACACACCAGTCACTTACACATGCACACCTACGGACAATTTGGCAACTCCAATCAGCCTCAGCATGTTTTTGGACTGTAGGGGGAAACCGGAGTACCCGGAGGAAACCCCACGACGGCACGGGGAGAACATGCAAACTCCACACACATGTGACCCAGGCGGAGACTTGAACCTGGGTCCCAGAGGTGTGAGGCAACAGTGCTGACCACTGCACCACCATGCCACCCCCGTGGATCTTTCCATTCCATGTATTTAACTTTCACAACCAGGTTACTTAGTTAATTAGTTAAATTAGTGTTAAAAAGTCAGTGAGGTATTGATTTGCCAAACAAAGTGTGCTTGTGAGTCAAAATTTATGTGGATGTGTTTGAGAGTCACCAAGCTGACATACTCTGACAGGGTCCGTAATTGTAAAGCAGCATTAAGATAATTGATATATAATTTTCTTTGACCGCCTAAGACTTTCGCACAGTGTAATGGGGATGAAACAGGGCGTTGAGTTTTGTGTGGAATAGGATGGTATCACTTGATGATGTGGCAGATCTCCTGGGGGAGCTTTCTGTCTGTGGGGGGGGGGGCTGCTTTGGAAAGATGTTCTGGAGTCGAACCGGAGGACAACTGTGTCTGTTAGGCGTGAGCCACATGCAAAAGCGATGCATCAGTAATGGGTGACGGGCAGCAGGCACCATGCCCCCAGTGACTGGGCTGGGTTAGAGAGGACTGGCGAGGCTGAGAGGGACTGAAGCCTTTTTAGTCTGGGCTTAGAACTGCGGGTGCCTGCTCAACCTGAAGTGGCTTTGGGGAGGGGGGGGGCAGCCGCTCTGGTTAGACAGCTGTCAGAATAATGGAGCAGACTAAATCAATCGCTCTCTTTCTTTCATCGAAAGAATGGTGTGGGTGGCTGAGCCTAACAATGGGTGCCGGTCTGAGAGCAGCCATGACGGACAGGTAGAGCCAAGAAGCAGGTGAAACTGGAGGGAGTCCTCACCCTCTTTTTGAGTTGGGGTGAGCGTTTCTGTGCAGTCTTTGTCGAGCCGTCTGCTATGGGTCTGGTCGCCATTCGACTTTAAAGAGCATCTGCTTTGTGTTTTTGCACGTTCCGAGAGAGATAGAAAATAAAGTAAATAGCTCTGCAGGTAACAACAGAGCCTGTTTTAGTCATGTTATTTGGCTTTTGTTGTTTTGGTGTGACATCATTAAAAGTCACTGCTTAAGTGCTAAATTATAGCTAGCCATTGTTTTTTTATGGTTTTAGATGTCTGCATCTACGTCTGTGCTGTGTGGGCGGTGAATTTTGAAGAAAATACCCTCTAGCTCTTCAAAAACTTGCATAGCTTTTGAAAAGTACTGTGTGCTACCAGACGTGGACACTAAAAAGCCTTTCTGATAGCATTTTTATTGTGTGTATTAGCATTAGCAGTATATTTATTTAAACAGATTAAGTTTGTAATCTGTAAATGATAGTCATGTCCTATCCTCCCGGACCTAGACGTTGAGTCATTTTCAAGGTAAATGAAACGTAAACCTTAATATTTACACTTGGGACTCAAACCTATATGTGCTGACCTGCTGTTTTCTAAGTCACAGCCTTTAAATAGCACTGGGATTATTTCACCAGAACTAATCTCCTGATAACAATGGACATCTCCCTGACAATCACTGCAGCTGGTGTAATCTTAACCCTAAACAGCCAATTGTCATGCATGAAGCTTGGGGCCCTTTCATGTAAATCTCAGGGTGTTTTTATAGATGTAGTTCTTGAACACTGGTATGGGACATGGGGCTGTACGTAGCCATTCCCTTGATTCTCATGGTGATAATCACTGGTCCAGGTAAAATGGGTGCTGCGGGATGTTGTGAGCCTGCATAATCTATAATGGCTCTGTAATTATACTAAAATGTATTGTTTATATAAGGAGCCAGGCTGCATTCATAAAAGTGAAATCGGTCTTTGATTAAAAAAAAAAAGTGTTTGCTTGTTTCCCGAACGTTTGAGTCTCCCAGTTGCACGAGCATTCAGGCAGCGTTAGTGACAGTTGAGTCCCCCCGGGTCCGGTGTGACGATACATTAAGCTCGACCTCAGCCTCAGCTGAACTCTCTGTAGCTGAAGCCCTGCTGTGTGTGTCCCAGTAACCCAACCCACCCCCACACACACACACACACACACCCCACCCCTTCTTGGCCACCTGTGCAGCCACTGGGGGGGGTGGGGGGAGCGTGTGTGTATGGGGGGGATAATGTCCTTTGTGTTCCCAAGGCTCTGGGTCTGAGACATCCTCACGGTGGGGGGGTGGGGAATGTTTTCAGGAGGAATGACAGGTGTCACGTGCTCCTTGATGTATCCCACAATGAGGCCGCGATCTGGGGGGGGCTTGCAGCTTCAGGAATGGGAGCTTCAGACTTGGAGTCTGGTTAATGAGTGAACCGGGAAGTTAGGGTAAGACCTTGTTCTCAAAGTCTGAAGCTAGGAAGATAACGGCACGGCGAGTGTAAGTGACTCAGCGCCCGCCCGGGTCAGGACCGGCTTTTAGGACACGCTTCCCGGAGTTAACAGGACTAGCTGTGAAGCTGTAAGAGGAGCATGTTTGGGCTGGACTTTGGCGAAGATGTTTGGATAATTCAGTGAGCTGATTACAGGGTAAATGTAAAGTAAGGAGGGCCGAGGGGAGCTTGTTTCGTGGGGAGGGGGTCTCGAGGGCCGGTCCTCAACGCCACACAGTGAAAGTAGAGTTAAACATCAACCGGGCCGCGACCAGCGGCCTGCCCCATTACCGACCTGCGGCTCTTTAAATGCCGTTTGCCTGACCGATCGTGAAAGGAGGGCGGGATGTTCTCAGCGGGGGTGGAGAGGTGGAGGGGGGGCGTCATCCTGTCATCTCAGCGATGGTGTGAACCAGCGGAGGGAAGTGGCCCTGTCTCCCCAGACTCTCTCAGGGAGATGTTCTCAGGTGTCTCACTAGCGGACACGTACAGCCCTGTGCCGCCGGCTGCATTCCCGGGGGGGCGGGGCCTCGCAAGGCTTCGCCAGCCCCTCGCTGTGTGTCCTTAAGCCCGGGCTGGGTGACACAGGATAACTCACTCTCCGTGGGTGGCTCCCGCCGCAGCTGTGCAGCTCCTGACTCATTAGAGGCTTGGAGATTCATTCACCGGGATCAGACCTGTGAGTAAATGAACTTATTTATTAATTGTGAAATTTACAGGTGCGGCCTGAGCACGTCTTAGATAGTCTGAGGGTGCGACTTGGGCTCTCGGTTGAATTTAATCATTTTAGCACTTCAGCTGTCAATGAACTGGCATCAGTGTTGTCTGTAGAAGTGAGTGATTTTTGTTGGTTATTGGTGGAGGATTTTTGGAGTGTTTCTGCATATCAGAAAATGGTGAAAGGAATTTTCTCCAACAACAATCCAAGGATGTGTCAGATGTTTCTGTTACTTTCATTTCTGTGTTGTTTTTTTCTTTGGATCAGCGATGAAAAGTGTTAGTTGTTATACAAAAGGTGAATTTGTAAGCAGGATTGGTTCTCTGGAATGGATTTAAATGTTTGTTGTACTAAAACGAAGAAACTAATCACAGTTACTGCAAAAATGCATAAAGATCTTTTGTCAGCAACTGTACTATGATAGGGCAGTAATTATAAGTGAGATATTTTTCTTACGAAATTATCGGTATTCAGTGGCAGATCTGATCCAGCTACAATGTCTCGAAAAGTCTTTTTGGTGAAAAACGTGAACACAGTCCAATGAATGGAATGCTTTAGAAAGTTCTACCATCACAGTGGAGTGAATTTGAAATGGAGAATTACGAATCTCAAAGTTCTTGCGTTGACCAATGAAGTTGGATTCAGATGCGGGAGTCCGCTCTGGACGAGGCAGATGGAATAAGGAGCGGAAAATTGGGCGTTAGACTGACCTTCTGGCAGCGACTAGGGGTGGCCTGCATGTTGTGTCGTTAACTGGGGCAGGGCTGAGGTGTGACATTCCACAGTTGGGTGAACATTTATGTCTCTGTGTTTGTGAGTGGACATGTGTGTTAGGATCGCCAGACCCTGCTTGCTGAGGGAAGCTTGTGTAAATATTAAAGACCCTCCGATTAGCGACATCCATTATCTGCCTTTCTGCTCCCGCTGGTTCCTTATACTGAAGAGCAAAAGATCGATAGAAAATCCAATGAACTAGGTAGCAGTTTAACATCAACTTCAAATAAATGTATCTATAGAGCAACAATTGTTCAGGACAGTAGCTTGTGTTTCAGAATTAATTAAGATAGGGCTATTCCTTCAAATGTAGGCATGATAGTGAGATCTACAGGTAAGAACTAGCTGTGATGTGTAGGTTTTCATTTGATCCAGGGTCAGTGTATTTTATGTTGAAGCTATTCCCAGTGGGTTATATATCTGGGCATAGTTGTGTAGACTTGCGGGAAGCTGTAATTGTTGGACAGTCTATCGTTGGCAAAACTCCTCGATGTAATTACAAGGAAGAGCCCAAATGAGCCTGAACTTGTAATTATGTGAAGACCTGGAGGAATGCCAAAGTCATGTAAGAACAGATGTATTTGTATGTTTTTGTTTCGTAGTTCATCCATCCAGGAGATGTAAGTCCCCTGGTACTTGAGTAAACTTAACCTCTGCTGCTAATGTCATCATGATGGCCGCCTGTGATTGGCTGAAAAGCATTCATTATGATGTTCCCGTTTGTAACGTGACAGATTGCCGGAGCCTAATCGGAAGTAGTCCGGGGGACATGTGCGATTCCATGACCTGTATAACGTTATCCGGCATATGAATCAACAAATATGATAAATACCCTGTAATAATATGATATAGCCCTATGTTCCGCCATTCCCCAGAGAACAGTCTAGCGTCCTTATCAGATGCTGAGCCCCTTAAGGAGCCACATGTCTGTATCTTAGGATCTCAGCAGCATAGTTTACCAGAAACCCACGAAAAGAGTGTTATTGTAAGAGTTCTGTTTTCAGAAAAACAACCGTACACAACTGACTTTTGTAAATAGCAGTTACATGTAAGGCAATATTGTAATGATTAAATAATGAGTTCTTTTCAGGAAGGTTGAAATAATCTTATGATTTTTAAAAAGAAACATAAAATTTTAATGTTTTATTTTAATTATCGTCAGTATTATTTACACATCATTGGCATTTTTTAAATTAACTTTAATCTCCAAATCATCAGATATTTCCCACTGACACTGCGGCCTGGGACAGATCCTGCTGGGTGATCACCCCGGCCTTGTGCCCTGTGCGGCCTGGGACAGATCCTGCTGGGT
>JABFDZ020000138.1:19722025-19741842 GCA_019775955.2 Pollimyrus isidori | reverse complement strand
CCCCCCCCCCCCCCCCCCCCCCCCCCCCCCCCCCCCCCCCCCCCCCCCCCCCCCCCCCCCCCGCGGCCGGCGCCGGTCATATGTATTAGCTATGACACTTTCAGATGTAGACCCTTAAAAAAGGATTGCGTTTGGGATAATTTAATGTATCACAGACTTTAAAATTAGTGTATATTTATGCATGAAATACTAAATATTTAGTCTGTATTTAGCACAACAGAAGTGCAATTAGGCTTTACATCACTTTCATATTGTTGTAGAAAAACTCTTTATTTTCCAGAGAAGATATTTACGTGTCTCTTTGGAAGGTTGCCCGGCCTGCAACCCTTAGCTCAGTCCTAAATTATGCATGTCGGCACATCGCCTCGACCCCTGTTTTTAAGTGCTAGCCTTCAGCTGTCCGGGTTTCTGTCGGGGCAAGTTCAGTTATGGGGGGGTGCAGCTGGCAGGAGGAATCTGGTCTTCAAACACAGTGCCGGTGAGGATGATGGAGCGGTTTGAAGTTGTTCTCCTTAGATCCCTTGTCCGGTGAGGTCTGCTTGTCTTGAACCCGCACCTGTCAACTCCTGAGTGCCCAGGTGGTACTGGGCTGTTGTGCCCTCAGCTTTGCTTGGAGAAGCTTCAGTCATCGTCTAGACGCAGCAACTCTCTCCAGACAAAAATATTGTGAATACATAGTTAGTGTTTTTTGTTTATTTAGTCTAGATCTGTTTTCTTCTTGATTGATGGACCATACTTTCAAAGAGGGATTTTCAGTTCAGATCAGTATAAATTTGGAGTATTTTCTGGGTAATTTTATTTAATTTCTCTTTTTTGGGGGCAGGCTTTGTATTTAACAGAACTTGTCTCAAAGTGTTCCCTGCTGTGGAACGTTTCCCGCGGGTCATTAAAAAGTTGAAACATCGTTAAAAGTTGGGATGCCCTCCGAAGCAAACCATGGTGTGTGATGGCCTGACTATTGTTTGTCCATATTTCTGTAGAAGTATAAACATTGTTACGTTTAAACAAGGCCTAGCAGCCGAAAACCCCAGCGTCAAACCCCCACGCAGGAACGGCATTTGCTAAAACACAGAGCACTGTCCTTTGGTGTGCTGTGCAGTGGGAGGTGGCTGTGAAAAAGGTGGAGAATAAGACTCCCACACAAAAGAAATGGATGACTGGCATCTGAAAGGGTCACCCCGGGCGGACGGCTCAGCCATGTGCCAGAACATATCGCGTTGATTTCAGCTTCTCGCACATTCACCACATTTATTATCGGAGTCTTTGAGCTGGTGAAATGGGCAGGTTTTGCTTGTGTTGCTCCTGGCGCTGCTTCCTAACTGGGGGCTGGGAAGTATTTTCCACGCTTCCTGTCCCACATCCTGTAAAACAAAGTGCCACACTTCCATCAGAAATGAATCATTTTTATGGAAAATGTACTCTGGGGAAGTGAAAGCGAGCATTCTTGCCCTTCACAATAAGTGATGTAGTGTTACTGAGTATCCAACCTACATGTAGAACCTGCATTCCAAAACCACCTAGAACCAAACCATTACTGCAGTACTTTGTTAGGCACAATGAATAGTGATGTGGTAATGATTTCTATAAGAATTATTTTGTAATTAGACATGCGTTTTTCTGTAAGGTCTGAGTTTCACAATCAGGAATCCAGCTAATGTGTTTTTTTAGTAGTAGATCCAGTGGATCTCTGGATCTCTCATGCACCTTAGTTGACAGGGAAGAATAGTCATCCAAACAGCTTCCCCAGCTTGACATCCTATCTAGTTAGTACTGACGGCTGCCTGCTCCAGGATTGATCCCAGACGTGTTTGGCATGCTGCTCTGTCCACTTCCAGCGGCTGGAATGAGAAGGTCCGGCTGATGGGGTGATGCCCATCTCTGTATCCAGGAGTGATCGATGCTCGAGGCACCTGGCTGGTAAACAGTACGGATCAGCCCACTCCAGACCTGGCACCAACATTCAGGTTCAGGGGCCAGAACAGCGGCATCACAAAGCGCTCTATTCAGCCAGCCAGATTCCCAGCTCCAGACTTCACACATAACATTCCCTCCTCCCGCGCCTCCACACACATCTTCTTTCCTGTGGTGTTAAATAAGGGCTCTTTTTATTGGCGAGCGGGGGGGGGTAAATACAGCATTTGGGCAGTTTTTGGTGTCATTGTAGTTGTGTTGATGCCACCTGTTGGTGGGGCAGAGTGACATCCTGTGCACTTTATTCAGCTGTGCCTGGGTGTCTGTGTGTGACAGACACCCCCCCCCCCACATCCCCCGAGCAGCTTCATGGTCCATTGGAGGCCTGGTGCGCGGATTCATTGTGTCCCTGACCCAGTAAATGCGACCGTCGCTCCCCCCCCACCACCCAGCGCGACCATAGATATTTACAGTGTGTAGGACAGCTATTTCAGAACTGCAGCATAATTTGGGACCGCCGAGAAACATCATACCAGCTGACCCCCGTAGGTTAACCGCCAATATGCTATTTCAGCTAAACTTCTAAACTTCCAGCGTGTCTGTTCTCTCCCACATGGATTTTTCTGCCTGGAATTTGGGCAATCCTAACAAGGCTACTGGTTTTTCTAAGAGAGAGGTTCTGTCATGTGCAGCTGCTGTGATGACCGGAGGGAGACTGTTAATGTTTTTATGTACTCCAGTGTACGAGATGGTCACAGCCACTCTAAACTAGCCACTCATAAAACACTATAAATAGCTTCATAATGCAGCACAGAGCATCCTGAATTCTAATACTGACCGTTATAATGCATTATACTGCAAGGTATTTATAGTGCGTTACAAATAAGAGCTACATAGAACATTCATAATGTGTAATAAACATGCCAATAAATGTGTTATGCCTTTTCATTAATATTTATAGGCATGTTCATAATACTTTTATGAATGCATTATAATGCATTATGAAGGTATGTGTGATGCATTATAAAAGAAAGTGTTACCAAGTCTGCTCCAACTTCATGCACCGACATAAATATATTGAATTTTTGCAAGGGAATGTCATTAGAGGAGAATTTTCTGTGAATGCCTTTAACCTCTTTTTCCTGATCACACATTGATTACGAATGAATCAACTTCTCCTGGGTCACATGACTTATACCCCATCAAATTCACACTGGCCTCCAGGCCGTGTTTGCCGGCTTTTGCTAACAGGTACCTGTTTAGGAAGCAGAGCACCCTGTGTTTTGCTGAAGAACACAAAGTTCACAGAGCATTAATTACAAGCCTGGGGCAACGCCATGGGCTCACTATGGCCGCAGTAAATTCTTGCAGCCAAATAGGGGCATTTTACAGAACCGAAAGCTCATTTGATGGTTATAGCTAATAGCCTGAATCCGCAAATGACCTTTTTTTTGTTGACGAAACATGTTGGTTCCTGCTGTTTGCTGTGGCTTGCGCTTGAGATTCAAGTTCTGCTTTCAAGGCACATTTCTAGTCACAGCTCGGCTGGCAGTCAGACTCTGCTCTGTGGGGAGCTGCGTAGCTCATGCTGTGCCTCTATTTGGAAGGTCACTGGTTCAAATCCCAAGGTTGTCACACTGGTTTTGCTTGGGTCATTGAGCAAGGCCCCTAACCTACCCTTTCGTTTAGGGCCTGCCTGACCCTGCTGTCTGAATTGCACGTCACTTTGGATAAAAGCATCAGCTAAATGATGTATGTAATGTAATTCCTGCCCTGTGGTTCTCTCACCCTACCCCTTATTTGTGTAGCGATTCTTCTCTTGGATATCGCCTTGGACACGGTCCTCAGCTGCTGGTGTTTAGCGAGGCACCGCTCAATGACCTCAGCTCCTTTTGTTATCTGTCTCTCACTCCAGCTCACTAGCTGCCCAATGATATGCCCCTAATATATAGTGGGGGGGGGTTGGGGTGCAGGACAGCGCCGCTACACAGCCAGCAGGGGAAATGACTGTCATCATCACCATGTCGCAGGGTGGTTCACCCCTTTTGTTACTACAAAACACTCCCTGCGACCCTAGCTGCCAGCATGGCGGACAGACAGGAGGGCATTTTCCCCTCCGTGTCTCGACTCTTTTTGCCCCGTGATGTCATTTCCTGTGGAAAGGACACCCGCGGAGCTGACAGCGTGTCACACTGACAATGGACTGGGTTATCATTGGTGGAGTTTGGCGGGAGAGGGCAGAGGGCCATGTGGGGGCCCAGGGCACAGACACCTGCCTCAACGCATCCACAGATTCCACTGTGGTTGGAGGTGATGCTATAGATCTTTGTGAAACCACTGTGGCTGTTTTGGCACAATCTGTGTGCCCCCGCTCTCTGTGGCCGGTGTGGATTTTAGTGATGCTGCTGCTAGCGGCACTGTTGTCATTCCAGGATTACATTACGACAGGAGAAAAAAAATCTCTCCCCACTGCTGGACTCAATGGGGTGCTGGAGCGGAGACACAAGATACCCCCAGGATTTTCCAGCCCTTGTTTTTGTGTCCACCACCTGTGACATCATACTGACAGGTGTTTCCGCTCCGTGCGTGGAATGGCAAACCGCGAGGACATTTCCTGTGACCTCCTGACATCCTGTGTGTGGCGGGGGCGGGGGAGGGACTGGGAGTAGCTAATAGAGGTTTGTGAAACATGCTGTTTCTGGGTGCTGCCCCTGGTCTGGAGAACCACCCCCTGGGTTGTAGATGCATACCTGCAAGGCCCTTGCATTCTCTATGGAAACATAACCAATCTTCCCGTGTGCTGGGCTAGCTGCTGCACCCTATCTGCCTTTGTTGAATCACCAGCCTGTCCAGAGCAATCTATGGTTCATTGGTGATGCTGATGCTTGGCTTGTATTGAACGCTACGCCTCATAGCGCCTTCGGTACTTTCAGGGCTCAGGACCACACTGCTGAGTGGGAGGATGGAACATAAAGGGGGAACCGATATGTGGTTCAGCAGCTTAACCCTCTCTGTCTGTGGTCACAAGGTCACCTACTGAAGCCTGAAACGCCGCAGAGTATCCGCATCTCAATTGGGCTACTAAATAAGCCCCCCCCCCCCCTTCCAGGCTCCTAAAATGGTCCAGGAGCGCCACATTAATGGCCGGCCCTGCTCTCACACTCCAAGCCCCACTCTCAGTGTGTACGTGTCCATGTGTGTCAAAGGAGAGCCAGATGGGATCTTCTAATGTAACGTTGCTCCTATTAAACACAACCATGAACTTGACTGGATGCATTTGGGCGGGCATTCTGGCACACAGGAGGCCTGGCAGAGGAGGTGGTAATGGTGTGCAGCCAAAACACATCCTCTGGGATGTTATTCATTTTTATACCTGTTTTTTAAATACCTGCAGACATATTTTAGTATCATAAATTGTAATGATAATAATTATTATCCCTTCTGCTACTGTTCACCAACTGGCTTCTGCTAGCTGAAATCGGTCTGTCCTGTTATCATCAATCATTAGCAATTATTCTACAGCAAACAGAAGGTTTGGTTGTTACGTCTCTGTCGGACTTATTAATTTTGCCGTTGCAATGATATTATTATTAGTTTGGATTAGGGTTCAGGGTGAATGGATGAATGAATCATTAGATGATATTTATCATCCAAAGCAATAGTATTAATGAATTAGGTTAGGTTTATGGTTAGGTTTAGGATTAGGGTTAGGCTCAGGGTCAGGCAGGCATGGTTTCCCATCTCATCACCCCTCTCCCTTCCATCCCGTAGGACTCTGAGTCCCTGGACAGCTGTATACAGAGTACCCTCTCGGTCCTGTACCCCCCCTTCAGCGCCACCGCTGCCACCGTCCTCTGGCAGCTTTTCAGTGTGGTGGAGAGGCAGTACCGCAGTGACGGCCTACGCTGCCTGGTGGACTTCCTGCTGCCTGCCAAGAGAATCCTGCAGAGCATCCAGCAGGAGACCTGCGTGAGTGGGGGGTCGATCTGGGGCAAAACACAGAGAAGGGTTTGATTGGGTGGGGGGGATGTTCAGGGATGGGCAGTCCCCTTCCCTCACCTGCATTCAGGCACTAATTATTTCTGATTGTTTCCTGGACTTGCTTTTTGACTGCTCGGTTTGGGGAGGGTCCACAGGATACGCTCATCCTAACATGGAATTCCCCGCTCAGGCCAGAGCTCTGTTACACGCACAGCACACGTGCTGCAGCTTTTCTGGATTTCCCGTCCAGCAGTCTCCGGTTCCTTCCGTGTACCGTACTCTTCCTCGTCTCATCCTCATGTGCCGGAGTCCAAACACAATGCAGGTGCTTTCCTGAATGTCCTGCTAAAGAGTCAGTCGATTCCTGTGCGAAACACAAGCTAATAAAGGTATGAAATACTTTGATTAAGCTGCAAATAATCAGTAGCAGAGAATAAAGAAGAAAAACAAAGAGGAAACAAGGTCGGGAAGGGACAGAGAAATCAGTTCGGGGAAGCGTGATGGCGATCGTCTCTGCCGCCAAAGAATTTCAATCTTACTAAAGAGGAACAGAGGGGTGGGAAATGCATCTCCAGTGGGAAGAAGAGCATCGTCATGAGTGGAAGCGAGGCCAAGACAGAGCACACCATTGTCTGGGAAATGGCCCGGAAAACAAGCTTCTCGACCTGCAAGGGGAGAAAGAAAACTTTGTGCTGCTAAAGAGGGATGCTGACATCCAATATTCGATTCACAGGAGCCCCAATCGCTCTGGGCCAAAGCTCTGCAGGTTAAGTCGGGTAATATTATTCCTCTGTATTCAGCCTTGCGAGATAACCCTCCCCTCCCATAATACAACAGGGCAGCTCAGCCCCAGGGCACTGAGGCCCCGTCATATCATCTGGAAAAAGGCTTGGAGTAGCCTGAACATCAGGAAGTGTGTTCTGAATAAAATAAGAAATACAACCATAGAGCCATTTTCAATATTGGTAATATACTCATTCATTACAACTATTTGTCAGTGGCTCATATATGAACCTTCTAAGGTTTATGAAGTTCAGGATGTTCACTTACCCGTTATCCCACAACTATCTTGTACTTCTCAATCATTGGAAGCTTAGCCTGACAGCACTTATACCTAAGAACAAGTGTGCTTGTTTTATACTATCTGCCTCACTTGCACATCACTTTGTACATAAGCATCTGATGGATAAGTAAATGTAAACGTCATATATATGCATTAATTACCTTAGTTCAATCAAATTTCAGCCTTGGGGCGTCCTTTGTGATGCATGTTGGTGTGTCACAGATGTGGTGCATGCTGGGAAAACTGTTAAGTAGGTGTTTCTGGGTAGCGGGTGTCTCCATCAGCCTGCTCTTAGACCTTGGGCCAGTAGGCCATGATCCCATCCTGTCATATGGCCTGTATAAGAAAACAACATGGAAAATGGATCACAGGGACCAGGAACAGGGTACCAATGAGGAATAAATGGGGCTTGGAAGCCTTGTCTTAATTATAATATTTTTATTTATTATAATAAAGGGACGGTAAAGGATGGTAGACAAACATCATGGGTATGGAATATGGATCTGTGGATGGACGTGATCAGTGGGGTAATGATGCGTAGTATACTGGTGTGTTGAGCAGAATTCCTTCGGGCTGCGTTATTTCAAAAGAAGGTGCTGATTCATACGCATGACTCACCTGTAGCTCACCAGCTGTTCTCGTATCTTCCAGGTACGTTTCCGGGGCCTGCTGCTGTATCACGAGGGCTGGCCGCTGTGCATCCATGAGAAGGTGGTGCTCCAGCTTGCTCCGCTGCACAAAGTTCGGCTCAAGCAGGGAGACTTTTACCTCCAGGTGGTTCCTCAGGGTCGCAAGACCGTCAAGCTGGTGATAAAATGCCTGTCGGCGAGTGGCCAGGCGATCGCCGAGATCCCCGTGCCGGAGAGCATGTATGGTAACATCTTCACCAGTGACTTCCTGCAGCATGTGACGAGCGAGCGAAACCTTCACCCGCTGCAAAACTGCCTGCTCACTACTGGCGCGGTCGTGTACCGCACACCGTGGACCAACGTCATCAGCCCACTGTTTGTCAGCAGCACCACTGATGCCATCATGCAGGCACGCTGCGGCCCTGCACTCCGCGGCCAGCTGAGTGCCTGCAGTGCCAGTGGCTCCACCAGCACCCTGGACAGCCGGCGAAGCTCCCGCGACTCCCTCCACTCGCAGGGGGCTGAGTCCACGATGTCGGAGCCCAGCCCGCTCAGGCGCCATTCAGAAGCCGGGGCTGACCTCGCCATAATGCCGGGGGCTGCAGAGGACCGAGGGTATGCCAGGGGTTTTCCCACTTCGGAATATAAATGTCTTGGCTCGAGGATGAGCCAGTCATCCTCAGTTATCCTTGAGGGTGCTTCGGGGAAGGACGAAGAACGAGGGTCCAAGGACAGGGGCAATGGTGGACAACGGATCTTGTCTTTCAACACGGACCTCAGTAACCCCAGTCCCCGCCGTCGTCATCCCCGTGACTCGACGTCCTTTGAGACCCGAAGACTTTTCCGTAAGTCCTACATGGAGGCCCTACAGAACCCTATGAATCTGGGGTCCAGCTCAGAGTCCATCCTGGAGGAAGTCTTAGAGCAGGGCACTGCCACTGTCCCCAAAGATGACAGCTCACCTTCCTCCAGTGGAGACTCAGGTGTCCGCAGCAGTCAGAGAGACTGCGCTGGCCAAAGGACTGCCTCCAGCACATGGCTAGAGGGCGAGGAGTCTCGGTTACACACGCTAATCGTGCCCATTCAGCAGGGACTTAAAAATTCTGAACTTGGGAGGTTAGAGAGGCGGTCTAAGTCTCTTGAGCGGACAAGCAAGTCATCGCTGATCAAAGGTCACAGGGCACGCTCCTCCTCGGGAGGATCGGACAGCAGCCCTCTGAAGAAGAACATGAACGGATGTGCCCTGAAGTTCATGAAACTGGACTTGGAGGTGACGTTTCAAAGCACCGAAAGCAGCTCTATTAAGGATGATTCAGGTGAATGTCGTCGGGTTGCTATGGAGTTGTCTGTTGGTCTGGGCAGGCTCACATCTTCTTTAAGCCAATGAAGTACAACTAATTTGAGTAGGCTGTTTTTGTCATGTGGTTTCAGGTGTTAAAATATAGGGTGCTCCATCCCAATTTCACTAGTGATTTGATAACATTTATCATCTTACAGTTTAATTCATCCTTTAGAAAGAAAGCATCTCTGTGTCATCATGTGTTTCAGCTTTTAGTATTGCAATCAGCAATAACAGGTAAACCATCTGTCCATGAATCCTTTCATCCATCAGTCCATTCATCTATCAACCACTCAGGCTCCCAGTGACCCTATACGTGCACAACAATAAGTAATTTTAGAGTTGGTTAAAATAGACAATAGTGAAACAGTTTTGTCAACATCACTGACAGCCAGGGCTACTTTCTGCTTCAGGTACTAGGATTTGGAGTTTAATTTTCAGTTTTAGTCACAGACACGTTGCTCAAGTGTATGATTACAGATGTGGGGTGTTGTGGTGATGTGGAGAAAGGCTTGGCTCGAGTAACCTTGCCCTTTAGATACGAAGCGCAATGGGGACATCTAGACTGCAGACTTTATGAGCTGCGGCTGAGCGAATGCCAATTATGATGCTGTTTGTTTTGACCCCCGGGGGGCCGGCTGCAACCCTGCCCAGGAAGCTCTGCCCCAGTCTGACTCATTCCATGGGGCTTGGAGCAGGAGCTGCTGCTTTCTTTTCCAGCCAGGCTCATGGCCTGAGCTGTTGGTGTCCCTGTCAGGTGTCCCACTGGGAAACCCTGCTGCTGTTTGGGTTAGTGCCTCTGCCTACTAAAAACAGAAAAAAGGTGTTTTACATGGAAACACATTGACCCGCCCCCAACCCCAAGTCCCCCCCCACGTGGTGTATTTACTAGCTGTCATTTAAAATATTCCACATATTCTCTGTACTTTATCCTTATATTAATATGTTATAATATATATTTCTGTCACACACTTATTCACACATGCACATACACATTGTGTATGTTCTCAATTTACACAATCATATTTGCTATGGAGTTTTCAGCGTGATGTTGCTTACAGGAGCCTTTGAGAATCATGGGCTTTTATTCACAGGAGGTCCAGTTACAGACCTGCAGGACCCCCATGTCACCAAGCACCTGGCATTAGCTAGTGCTTCTGGGGGGAGGCACTCAGGTCCCAGCAGGATTGTTTGCATCACGAGACAATGTGGCTTATTGTAGCTGGGCGAGGCAGGGGAGGATGCCGTGGGGGAGGCTTCAAAGCCATGGCTGTCCCTCTGCATAGGCAGCATTCCTACCTGAAATTCAAGGACAGTGGGGGAAACAGTCTTGGGTTGTATGTAAAGGTACAATGACTTTGACAGATGATGGAACTGCCCTTTGATCTGGAATACCTTTATTCTGGATTACCAGTCTGTTTTGTGTTGGACAGTTACATGTTGCTGGCTAATTCACCAACCTAACTTAACCCTAGCCATGCCATCCCATATCAACTCAATTCAACTCAATCCATGTAACCCCATCATGATCCAAAGCATGCCATCTCAACTCAACTCAACTCAACTCAATTCAATCCATGTAACCCCATCATAACCCAAGCCATGCCATCCCATCTCAACTCAACTCAATCCATGTAACCCCATCATAACCCAAGCCATGCCATCACATCCCAACTTACCTAAGCTCACCCCAACTCATGCCAATCAAACCCAACCCAACCTGAGTTAATCCATGTCATCTCAAACCAGCCCTTGCCTTCTTATGCAGTGCCATCCCAACCCAACTCAATCCATGCTTTCCTTCTCCAACCCAGCTCAACCCAATCCAAGCTAGCCAGTTTCTTAGTAGCTGCATTGAAACTCTCATGAATGCAGGGTTTCAACAGAGCCACAAGAAGTGCTGCTATTGCGATGGAATGATGCCACTTAGTCAGGACAACCCGCATATGGAGTTGCACCTTGTTATAATAATGTGTTTTGCAATGTAATGACATCAGAATGAACCTATTTATGTTTGTTTATCTTTTACTTTATCTGACTAGTCTTTTTTTCAACTGCTAGATGGACTTTTGTTCTAGTACCCTGTGAATGTTAAACACATTTTATTCCCTATTTGAATTGAATAAGAATTGAAATAATTTCTTTTCTCATCAATTGATTCACAATACTTTATAATAATAAAGTTAAAAAATGCGAATTTATGAAAAATATAAAACAGAAATATAGCATTTAATGTGGCACCAAAATGGAATTCAGAGTCACTTGACTGGATAAGATTTTGAAAGGCTTTATCCTTTATAAAGTCCTAAATTTCACCTTTGACATAAAGTTGTATCATTGCATAGAACTAGAAAAATAAGCAAGGCACTGAAAGTTTCCAGGTGCATGTAGGCCTTGATTGTTGAAGACGTTTGGAGCTAACAGGACCCTTCCTAAAGGTAATTTTGGTGACCAGGAACTCAGTGTCCACTCTAACAGATATGAGTAAGGATGAGAGAACCTTCTGGAAGGGACTACCATCCCTGCAATGCTCTGTCAATTAACTCTTCACGTGTAGAGTGTTTACGCAAACACCATTTCTAAACAAAAGGCATGTCACAGATGACAATTATCACACTCTTAGAGTTTGAGGGAAAGATGAACATAGTTGAAGGAGGTCCACGAAGAAAACCTTCTTCAGGGAGCAGACGGCTTTGGGGTACTGTGGAAATTTGTTTCCCAGCATCTGAAGCACACAGCCAAGCTGGGAATGGCCTCTGAACAAGTCTCTGAAAATAGCTGACTGGCCAAGTCAAATCTTGGAGTAGAACCCCATAATATATCTGCAGGGACAATATTGCGGATTACCGACATTTCCAATACAACTTGACAGAACTTGAGCTGCTCTGCCGGGAAGAATGGGAGGAATGACAGGAATCCAGGTGTGCAACACTGGTGGAAGCCTAGCTTGGAGGACCTGCAGCTGTTACAGGTGCTCCTACAAATTAATGAATGCAGGATCTGAATACCTTTGTTAAAAGGAGATTTTTTAATACATTTGCTAATTTGTTTGTCATTATGGGGTATTGTGTGTCAACTGACAGCATAAACAACTGGAAAAAGTGGAGTGCTTAAATTGCTTCCCGAAAGCACAGTAAACCTGTGATTTCATAGGAATTCTCACTATAGTGTGTGAGGTGTGTCAGCGTCTGGAAAGGTGTGTAAAGCTTTTAAATGATTCATTGGACAATCCCTCGCCCCCAGGGTCTTTTCTTTTTTTACATGGTTTTCATACACTGCAGGCTGCATTCGCTGGCTCTTTTCTCCCCCCAGGGGCTGTTGTGGCTGGGGCACGATTTACATCACTAGTCTTGATAGCAATCGTCCCCCTCGGGGGTGGGGGGGGAGGAGAGGGGAGAAAGTCTGTCAACAGCTGTTGCAGCTGGGAGTGTGAGTAGTCAATCAAACAGGCCCTGGGGCGTGGGAGTTCCGGCTGTGGGCTGCTGGCATGCGGCATAGCGGAGAAGCGACGACTCGGGATAATTCAGGGATCTCCCGCCCGGGAGCCGGGCTGAGGTCTTAACTACCAGAACCAGCATGGGGAGATGGGCGACGTCCAGGAAATGTGTTGCCTCTTGCTCTGGACATGATTTCGGCTTCGCATGTTTCTTTCTTGGGGTTTAGGAGAGCAGGGACATGATTAGGGCATGGCGCTGGGACCTTGCAGGAAGCGCATCACCAGCGCTCCTCTCTTCAGGCTCTGTTCATTAGGAGAGAGTGGCCTTCCATTCAGGGCTGTTTGAGGGAGGTTTCGCCAGAGTGTGGCTGCTCCCTGCTTCTGAAAGGGCAGCTACGCCAAACAAACAGAGCGTCTTTCAACCGAAGCTCCTGGGGGCTTTTTGAAGCCACGGGGCTCAGTTCAGGTGAGGTGCCAGCCAGCGTGACAAAGGACGCGTTAATTACAAGGTCGGCTTGCCGTCTCCTTGCCCCCCCCACCACAGGGCTTCACAGGTCTGCCTCTGACACCGAGCACCGACGCTCTCCCAGATCAGCTGCGGCGTCCCCTAAGCAGCAGTTTGTGCTCCCGACAGCACCCCCTGCTGACGGCACTCTGCATCTGCCCAGACTGGTGTCAGAGGTCAATCAGGATTTACTCTCATCGGGGGCTGTCGTCCTGCCGGGTAAGTGACAGGAGGGCACACGTCTCATGGCAATATAATGACATGGGCCAGATTTTGCTCTGTTTCAACAAATTAATTTAAAATTAGATAATCGAATAACATTAGCTTTAGTGATTCATTCATTCCTAGCTGAAAATGTGCCATTTGTATTAGCATGCAGCTAATGCCCTGATAATGCTGTAAAAATGTGAAGCTATAATTGATGTTCTGTTTTGTTTGGGGACAAGCACATTGGTGACCACATTATTCTAGCTGCTGAATTTACCGTTTTGCCGCCACAGGTAACCGGGACCGCAGCGGGCGAGCGCTGTTACAGGTGTGCACTCGCAACGCAGTCTGGACACGTGAGGCACTCACAGCCAAAGAAATGACCTGTCTGATTGGCTACTACTACACTACGCTCCGGTAAGCAGCGAGGTCATGTGGTTGTTCCTCTAGTAGAGTCAGTGACTGGGGATTTTACACTTGGACACGTTGTAAGAGTTGTATGATCCACGACTGTAGTGTGAAGAAGCTGTAGGTTTTAGCTGCTCCGGCGGATCTGTAAACAGCTGCTCCTGCTGCACTTTCAGGAGGGACTGGAGGGAGCAGGGCCTGACCTTCCTGGTGGACACTCGCAGGCAGCAGCCCACGTCCACTCTGCTCTCGTCCCTGTCCGAAATCCAGGTAAAGAGCTGGCTTGGAGGGGGGGGGGCTCCCTTTCCTCACCAACTGTCCCATCCTGAGAGTCAGTCTCGTCCAGGACCCTTGGGGTGTAGCTAGGAATTCTGGGACCCTTAAAAACATCCCCTTTTTCCCCCTACTAAGGTTGCCATTTTCAACCTGAAGAAATGCGGCTCCCTGATATAATTTGCAGAGCAGCAGAAGGGGTGTGAATTAAAATGATGGGACGTTTTCTGAGCGTATAAACCATCATTTTTGTGTATATGAGCCCTTATAAAGTGCTGGGCCTCCTCAGTCTGTCCATGCCCCCCCAGCTCTGACCCCCTGCCTTCTGTTTCAATGCATTTCCTGTAAATGGCTGCCTCCAAGAGCCTGGGGAGAGTCTGACCAGGACTGGGGGAGAGAAGAGGATCTCATCTCTGTGACGGCACCAGCTTGAAGTTCACTAATGATTGCAATTTTAAATATTACTGTATTTTCTTTATTCCGTATTTCCTCTCAATAAATGCATAATTTGCAAAAAACTGTACAGTGCCTTTTTGCATTCTCAGAACGTGCTTCCTGGTTCCCTGTGGTGACCTTCCGGCCCATTCTCTTTCCATTCCAGGCATTGATGCCTAATGCACTTTACTTGGTCCTGTTTCTTGTGGACAAGGAAGCCGCATCCAAGCTGGAGAGGGACCTCCTGCTTCAGGTAACGAGAGCATCACACTGTAGATACCTGACTGCTGATCAGACGGGATCCTGTGAATGTGCCTCAGTTTATTCAGGCGGGGTTCAAAGTGCTTTATCCCTGGAAACGTCACGGTGGGGCGTGTCGAACAGGAGAACGACACGTCACTTCACGGGCACTGGTGTGATAAATGTGTGAGCTGTGTCAGCGTGAAGTTCTGGAGCGTCATTCGCCAGGGCATGACCATCAGCCAGCTAAGCAGCTGCTTAGGTCCCAGTGGCCACCAGGGGCCCCCCCTCCTCTGACAAGCCTGTCTGATGGGATTCACTTAGTGCTCCGCCAAGGGCTGAGCCAGCTTTGCTCTGCCCTGGTGGTGCTCATCAACAGAAATCATAGTAGCAATTCCAATTACACTAATTACAGTGGTAATTACAGTGTCATAATTTCAATCCTTTTCATTCTTTGGCCTTTATTTGTAAACTGTGATCACAGTTTTAACTCAAGTTGTGATTCAACCTCGTAAGTTTTAGATGAGAGTGGAGGAGGTGTTATGTGAGCCGTCGTGTGTGGTGCCCCCCCCCCTTCCACAGTACGAGCTGTTGACCTCCCTGAAGGCTCTGCAGAAGCATGTGGACCCCAGCCAGCTCACCCGGGACCTGGGGGGCAGCTTCATGTACGACCACAGTCACTGGCTCCAGTTTAGAAGGGTAGGGGTCCCCAGTCACCAAAGACGTCACATGACGGTTCAGTCGTGCTACTTTTAAGAAGCTATGACTGACTTCCTTATTTTAACCGCACTGTGTGGAACCCACAGAAAATTGAACCCTTCGCCGCCAGCTGCAGGTCGGCTGTCTCCTCTCTCCGGGGCTCCATCGCCAGCCTCAACACCAGCGGCAAACTGCACACTTCAAAGGTTGGTTGCCATGGAAACAGGTTACCCGGGTGCTGGGTCAGTGTGGGGTGATGTTCCCTTGAGGGCCTCACATGCTAACCCAATGTGAAAAAGTGAAAAGTTAAATGTGAAAAGTCCGGTTAGGAGACAAATAGCTTATCACTTCTATTAGTAGTTTTGTTACAGCTCTCCGTTTTGCAAACGTTTAATAGCTGTAATAGCTGCATGAAAAAATAAAACATGGAAGTAACCGAGGTCCTTTCTTGTAGGACGTAGCAGAGGTCATTGAGCGTCAGAGGAGCCTGATGAAGATCGTGCTGGACGATACGCACCTCAACAGACTCCGACTGGAGGGTGGAACCGTGCTGGCCCGCATCAGGAAGGAAGAGGCCAGTGAAAATGACAGCTACAGGTACTGAACTGCCTCTGGAGAAGAGGCAGTAGATGAAGGTGACCACTTCTGGAGTGAAATAATCTGAATATTTTAGATGAATTAAAAGGCCTCAAACATACTTTTACTGCCCTCCATTAGGGATGCCGTCGACATGGTGAACATGCTGTACAACCAAGTAGACGAAGAGGTCCACAAACTGGTCATCCTCTCCAATAAATCCCTGAAACAACTGGAGAGTCTCCTGGAGGTCCGCAGGTTCGACGAGGGGAGCGACCAAGTGAGGCCATGGTTATACACGTGCATATACACATATATACTGTGGCCATTCCAGGCAATGCTTGTCATTAAATCAAAAGGAGCCTTAAGTCTAAAAGTCTAAAATCTGAGAAAATGTTGACATGTTGAACACTTCTTTGGTCGTTTCAGTGTTTGATATGCATTACTTCATTACCTCAAAGTCTATTACTATAAGGTGAATAACACCTAAAATAGAGACAAATGCATTAAAAGCATGTATGTCCAGAATTTTAACTAGTACTGTTTGTAGAAAATTAATCCAGGTATCCATTAATCACTGAAGTGCGACTTGTTGGATATCATTGATTCTGCAATCCTCCAGAGTTGGGGGTTCATGGCCTACATGGCCCTGCCCTGGATGTGTTGGGATTTACAGGGGCTGTCCAGTTTCCTCCTGCAGTCCAAAGGCTCGAGCTAGCATCCCCTCAGAGATAGTCCCTAAGGCTTCCCCGGTCAGGCCCCTGCCCACAACATCACCCTGTACTCAATAGGTGGATGGAAATTGGGTGGATGTATTTACTGTATAAGTAGGAATGTAAAAACAGATCTAACCGTCACTCTCCAGATCAGACTATGGTTCAGCGTCGAAGGGGAGAAGCACCTCACCTCCCTGGACTCTGTCAACCTGTCGCACAGTGACCTCCGACAGATGAAACAGGACATGGGCTCCTTCCTCGAAGAGGCGGCGGTAAATTGCCTCCTTCCCCATGATCTCCAGTAGCACTCTTCATGTTCTTCATGGTCTTCATGTTCTTCATGCCACATAAAGTACCTAACATGGTTACTCATCCTTGGTTCCCAGACACTTCGTACTTAAATGAAAACCAGAGTATGACCCCGCTTTGATAATGTGTTCACCCTCCTCTTAATTGTAGAAATATAAGCTTTGCTGAGCTTGTTTGTTGCCGTGCTATTATTTGACATCACTGGATCTGCTTGTAGATGTGTATATTTATCCTGTAGCTACATTTACTGTTCCCTGAAACATGCCTGTACTCTTAAATGTGTCTACTAATGAGAACATGATATAAACATCAGAACTTGAAGATTTCCGGACACAGGTGCCATGTCTCATCTTCTGCCACAGCAACACCAAAAGTATGGTCAGCAGCTGATCAGAGACTCCACGGCCGTGTCAAGCTCATCCCTGTTGGACTTCAAGCAGTACCTTGGCACTGTATTGGGTCGCATCGAAAGGCGCAAAGCTGAACTTGATGTCCTGCTCAACCTGTACGAGTTCTACGACTCGGTGGGAATGTCGAGCACCTGCAACTCCTAAAACTTTTGCGTGATTCTGCATTAACACGTAGTCAGGCCATTTCATTAGCAGTATTAAAGAAAGGATTCCTTCTGAATAAAGTACATCGGCCTTCAACAAGAAACAATGGCAATTGTCTTTGATTCCTTTTACAAGTGAAAAATATGTTCATTACTAGGTCTAATACATGATCTCTTACAGGTTGATCAGTGGATGGAGCATTGCCAGAACTACTTCCAGCATCTGAGCGTGGAGAGCAGCGGCGCTCCCTCTCCTTCAGCAGTGGTGCAGGTGCTGCAGGACTACCACCACGAGGCCTCCAAGTTCTCCCCAGAGAACTTCAGCTCCCTCAATGAGATGGTGCTGAACCTCAGCAGTGAGCGTGAGCTCAGTCAATGGAACAACATCTGGCAGAAGTGCCAGAAGACGCGGCAGCAGCTGGAGGAGGTTCTGTCCAGAGCCATGGCAGGCCTGAAACCCCCTGCAGCAACCTCAGGTGTGCCTACCTGCTTGCTGCCCAGCATGGCACCTTTGGAATCCAATGCCATGACTGCCTTGGACCACGAGGACATCAAGGCCCCCTCTCCGGGCCCTTTCTCCAAGAGCCAGTCCGCATTGTCCTCGGCCCTGTCTCCGGTTTCCCCCGGCTCACCTGGGAGCGACACGCTGGGTCTGTGCCTGTCTGTGTTCGACGACACGGACAGCGACTGTACCGTGGACTCGTCCGCCTCCTGCCATTCTGAGCCGGTGGTCTCTCACGCCACGCGGCACCGCAAGCAACCGCTCAAGAAGATCATGAAGAAGACGATGAGTTACGACCTGTCTACTCGGGACGGCCTGCACGGTTACACTGGCGTCTACATCAAGGGGTTGGAGGTGGCCCACAACGTGTGCGCCGACAAGAGGCTGCAGCGGCCCGATGTCAAGAGCCCCCCACTGGGCCGCAGCCGCAGCATGTCCTCTCCCCCTGGGGTCAACTGCATGCAGCAGGAGGAGGACCCTCGAAAGCAGAGCAAGTAAGGACTCTTTAGCATTGACTCTTTCACATAGAATTGGAGGGCCCACCATAAGGTGACCACCTAACCCATGGGGGGGGGGGGGGGGCACAATGGGCCAGGATAGTTTTAATTAAAACGACTTAGATTTCACTTTGGCACTGAGTTCTTGCTGTCTGCTGATTGGGTAGTCTCTTATAATCGTGCATGAGTCACTAATGTTAATATGAAACAGCTGGACGAGTCTTTAGGTCAAGGAAACAGACCAGTAGAAGTCAAAGATGAACTAACAAACACAGGAGCCTTTCAGTTTGAAAATATATTTGTAAAACCTGAAGTAGCTCAAAGTGTCTCTTCTGGCGTGGATTAGGTGGTCACCCTAGCCCAGCAGTGATGTCATTATGCTGACCCAGGGATTCCAATCACAGGCACGGCACCCTACCCACTGAGTCACACACCACCCATATTACTGAGTATGCATAACATTCTTATTTATTGGGTAGCACTGTTGCCTCCTGCCTCTAGCTTAGGGGTTTGAATCCCTACAGCTCTTTGTGAGGGGATTGCATGTCGTTCTCACGTGAAGTGTAAAAAAACCTCTGTTTTTGTGATCTGGTGTCTTTGAATCGCCTATGTTGTGAGGCAAGAATGCCCTGGTTTACTCTGTTTTCCTTCTGTGGCTGCGCAGCTTCCGTGGGTGCAGAAACAACCTCTGGAATGTTCTGTGTTTTCTGTAATTTGCATTTATGTAACAGTCAATTTTCATGTGTCTTTTGAAAGATATTCACTCTCTGCCTTAATATAGGTTTAAAAACAGTAAGATGCTTTGTAATTTAGTGTTGTAATTTTAAGAACAATGTCTATCAGATTGGCAATAACTTTCATTCCCAATGCAGGCCCATAAATGGAGTGCCAGTACAAATATAGCACTTCAGTACTTTGCTTAAGAAATCAGACGGGTCATGTGGTCCTTCTATTTTCGATAGCAAAGTGCAGCACATCATGGACGAGATGATTGCTACCGAGAGGGAGTATGTGCGCTCGCTCAGCTACATCATGGAGCATTACTTCCCCGAGATGGAGCGGCTGGACCTGCTGCAGGACCTACGGGGGAAACGCAGCATCATCTTCGGAAACTTGGAGAAGCTGTGTGATTTTCACAGCCAGCACTTTCTGAAGGAGCTGGAAAGCTGTGCCCACTCACCCCTGTCCATCAGCAGCTGCTTCCTGCGGCATGTGAGCCCCTTATGCTATACCATACTATTTTGTACCATACTATGTGCTATGCTATGGCATGCTAAGCTATTCAATGACATGCTACTGTATATTATGACATGCTATGAATGCCATGAAGTGCTATATAATGCTATACTGTGTTGGCCAAGGCCAGTGCTATGCCACCAGAGTAGTGATAGGAGTAAACAGAATATGGGAAATATACTCATCAAATCAGTTTACACTTAATGACTAGTTTTCAACCTCACGTACAGTCATGTGAAAAAATTAGGACACCCTTTGAAAGCATGTGGTTTTTTGTAACATTTTTAATAAATGGTTATTTC
>JABFDZ020000138.1:19634767-19645496 GCA_019775955.2 Pollimyrus isidori | reverse complement strand
TGCCACTCCCTGGAGATGGAGCCCTGGCGAGGCTCCGTCATTAATCACCGTCAGGTGGGCACGGCAGCCAGACGCCAAGCCGCACTCTGAGGAGTGTCAAGGAGCCCCCCCCCCCGGCCCCCGCCCCCCACAAGGCCTCCTCGGTGATGAGCGGCGGAGGATGTGTGGGGTAACATGCCTGTCAGGCGGGAGCCTGGCCAGAGGGGCTCTGCCAAATTCTTCATTAGACGGACGGCAGAGAGATAAAGTCGGAGAGGTGGGTTCTGGTGTTAATAAGTGATACAAACAGGGCTGCTGTGGTCCCTCTTCACTTTAACAAGCCGCCACGTCGGGCCTCGCCGTCCTTCCCGCCTCCTTTGCTATTTTTACAATCAAATTAGGGGGTGTATCTGTATGCCGTCCGGAGAGGCACTTCATGGAAAATAATTGTTTACGTATGAATTTTTAATGTGTCGGCTGTCCGCAGTGATGGAGTGTAACCTACATTTCAGCAGCGGCCGCTAATTAGACAACACGGTTTAGCGAATTAAAAAGAAAGAGAGAAAGAAAGAAAGAAAGGCGGGAAAGCGCCACGTTGGACCCGCCTCAGCTCCAGGCCTGGACGGAGACCTGGACGGAGACCTGGACGGAGACCTGGCCGCCTGCGGTTCCCTCCGACGACACGCTCTCATTACAGGGCTGATGTTTACCTGCGAGTGATGGATTCTGGGCCACCGCCTTTAAATAGTGTCGCCTGGGCCTCCTGCTTGCCCCGCAGGCTGGTCTTGGCATTCAGTGCCAGCACCCAAACGGGGCAAAGCGTAACGCTCAACTGCTACCCCGGGGAAAGGCCCCATTTAATGCCCCCCTGGGCTATACTCTCTGGGGGTCTTCAAAGTAGATAAGACCTTGCTATATCACAGGTGGACACCAGGGGGTACAATGGCTAAGGACATTCAAACCTGGTAACCACATGCAGCAGATAGAGCTGAAATGATTCAGCCAGACTGTACAAAGAACACTGTTTCTGTACATAAGGATCCATCCATGCAAACTCAGTAGGTGGGATTCAAACCTCCAGCCTGGGAGGCTTGAGGCCACAGTGTGCCCCCCCCCCAGCCCAAGCGAGCATGCTGCCCAGTCCAGAATAAAAAATAAAACACAAGACTCCGCCCACTTCATCACCACTTCTCAACTCACTCCAATGGCAACACTTGTCCTCCAGTGCAGGGCATGTGCCAAAACCATGCCCCCGAAGTCGGCACAGGCCAGTGAGCCCCCTGCCGTCCTGTGCCTCAGTGACACCCTGACCCCCCACCCCCCACCGGGCCGTGGGATCTGGAGACCAAGCTGTCGGGAGGAGGCATGTAACTACAGCCTTCACGCGAATTAGCTCCCCATTGAACAAGTGCACAGTGGTTTCCAGTCTGACCACAACATGGAAACTGGGAGCACTTGCTGGACTAATTACGCCCTTCATTAGCATCTGCGTCGTCCTCAGCTCTCGGGACACAGCTGGCCACCTCGGGCTGACGATGGAATGTGTGGGAATTAGCGGTGAATGGCGTACGGTGTTTATTATGGGCGTCTTCATCTCTCAGCTGCAGTGCTTGATGCAACCTCAGTCTCAGGGCTCAGAAACCCCAGTGCTGGGTAAGTGTCAGATTGGTGCACTGTCAGCCTCATTTTATCACAAAAAGATTAACGCGGGATGGATTTTTCTGTGAGCTGCCTGCGCTCCTCCCTACTGTGGTGTTGGTTTAATGTCAAGGGTTAGGATTAGGATTATGGGATACTCACATAGCTGGCAGAGGGGAGCGGCCCGGACTGCTGTCGCTGCCGTTGCTGTTGCCGTGGTCCATAGCCCCGTTCAGCTCCTCTCGGATGGCATTGGCCAGGGAGTTTAGAGTGGGACTTCCAATCGAAGCAGTAGTGTACAGAGGTATGTTATTTTCCGCCAGGGATGCCTATAAAATGAGAGAGAGGAGTGTCTGAGGGCGTGTGACTGCACCGCATTCAACTGTCAAGGACAACCAGCCGCGCCATGTTTCAGCCTCCGGAGTCGTCCAGTGGCACCACGTTTCCCAGACACACCCGGCCGCGTTACCTGGAGACACCCGGACCAAACATGGTGTGGCTGTTTTCCCAGAGACACCCGGCCACGTTGCCCGGAGACGCACAGCCGCGTTTCCCGGAGACGCACAGCCGCGTTTCCCGGAGACACCCGGCCACGTTGCCCGGAGACGCACCCGGCCGCGTTTCCCGGAGACGCACAGCCGCGATTCCCGGAGACGCACAGCCGCGTTTCCCGGAGACGCACATCGGCGTTTCCCGGTGACGCACAGCCGCGTTTCCCGGAGACGCACAGCCGCGTTTCCCGGAGATGCCGCCCGTTTCGGCCCCGAGGACACCCTCGGTACGCTGCCTCAGTAAACATGCAGGTGGCTGACTGCTGATCATACCTGGAAGGCTGCAGAGAGGGCAGGGCCGTATGCCAGGCTTGTCTGGATGTTCTTCACCAGGGTGGGGCTCCTGCACATGCCACCAAACACGTGTTACTCAGGTCACAGCTCGGTGGTACAAATGCACAATTTCATTTTGCTTCACAAAACTGCGCATCATATTCACACACATGTTTAAAAGTGATTAGAAACAACACATCATTGCGCCTCAAACAGTAAAGAGATGTATAAATGCAATACAAGATGATAAACTGATTCAGCACATAAAACTGCCCATTATACAGGATCCCAGGATGGAGGGACCCTAACCCTGCTTTAAATCAGACAGATAAAGGCGCGTTCGACTGCAGCACATCAATATGCCATAAAGCAGCAGTGACACAGATTGGTGCCACAGTGACACTTGTGTGACACAGAGCGGACAGAGCCATGGGGGAGGAGTGGCGTGGCGTGGCTGGGTGCGCAGTGGGGTGGGGCATGATGGGGGCGGGGCATGATGGGGGCGGGGCATGCAGGGAGGGCGGGCCTTACTGTGGGGGCGGCTGCTTGTTGCTGGCGCCTTTCCGGGGACGCCCACGCTGCACGTGGCGTCCGTGCCTATACTCCTCGTCATCGACGGTCCAAAAGGACCCAAACTCGCCCTCCACCCTCACAAAGCACTTATGGAGTGAGAGGTTGGTGCGGACGGCGCCCTGGGCGAGGGGCAGGGCAGGGTTTGGGGGGCGGCGGCCAGATGCAGGTGCAAGGGATGGAAGGAAGCAGGATGCGGGATGGACAGGAAGGAGGAGACGGGGGATAAAAATGCAACAGAGCGTGAGCCAAATGCGCGTCGCCGGCAGCGGGGCCCCAGGAGGTGGCGATGGAGAGCGAAGCAAGCATGGAGGCAGGGGTGTCAGGGCACAAAGGCGATGAAATGGAGCAGCGCGTCCTCCTCCTCCCATCATGCACCACTCTGTGGAGCGATGGCACACCTACCCACTTATCTTCTGCGGCCGTCTCTTTTGGAACTCTATCTCGTCCACGGTCCACACAGCCCCCTTAACGTTCTCTACTCGCACAAAACACTTGTGAAGGCTAAGATTATGCCGGACCGCGTTCTGCAGCGGGGGCGAGAGGAGACAAGGTGCACGTCAGAGCACGGGGGTGGGGGGGGCCCGACATGGAAGGCGGCGGCGGCGGCGGCGGTCCGGCGATAGGCATGATGGTGGGGGGGTGGGGGGCGGCCATTTCCGGCTCTCGGCTGCCAGATCGGCCCACTCTTGGGGCCGTGGCACCAAGAGCGGGGCGATCTGGCAGCCGAGGGCCGGAATGGGCCGCCTTCCACCCCCGGGAAATGGAATTCCAGATATCCAGACTGTCATCCATATTGGGCAGTAAAATAAACAGCTTTTTATATCCTCACCAATATAGGTGAGCATCAGTATTACGCATGTGAGTATTACGCATGTGAGTATTACGCATGTGAGTATTACACATGTGAAAAGTGGAAAGGAGATATGCAATAAATGCCACTTTTAAGCTCTTCTGGATAAAACTGAAGGTAAGGACATCTGAGGCAGGTGATGGACGCCCAGGAAGGGGGGCGAAGTGGTGATATTTAATAATTAAGCAGAACACACAAGAAGGTATTTTACTGGTTTATTACAGATTTTTATTGCGAGTTGTGTATACATACTGTTATGTGGTGCATATATAAGCAGAACAGCTTCACTGCTATGTCGCATCCTTGCCCATCCCCTGTGCTGCCTTGACATGGTACTGGACTTGCTGACTGATGACATCAGCTTGCCATTTTTAATCGTTCATTTTTTAAACAATGCTAAGGCTTCACCAGAATGATTGGCGGTGAGTCTTGACATTTTTCTAAAGTTCACTTCAAGTCTGTGAGGAGTGAAAGTGATGCTACAACTTAATCGATGCAGATGTGTCGCTGAACACTGACATCATGCGTCGAAGAACCTCCCTCCATCACCGGTGCAAGGTTTTTGCCCCTGTAGATAATTATTAGTTTAACCATGCAGGCTTTCTTAAATTACAATTCACAGAATGAAACTGCTACTGAATTAGCCTATTATACACTATGCTACAAAAAACATGAACAAAAAAACACAATGGTGTAACATTTACATATTTTTACAGTGTGTATCCTTTTGTTTTTATATATTTTCTATACCTTTACAGATTCAACTTTTTCTAATATCCATACTATCATTTTCAATAGAAATCTCATGCTACAACTAGTAGATAAGGTGCTGTATTGTATATACTACAGTTATTTATTTATTTATTTTACTTTCAACAAACAAGTCAAAAAGAATGACTCGTAGTGCCATTTGAATCAAGCTACATGTCGAGATGTAGTTCGGGTCCAAGTTGTAAGTAAATCTTCGTGATAAACAATCATTCAAAATGTTTGGCAGAACTGTTCTTGCCAAAAGGCTAATTTGAGGCCTTGTTTCTTGACCAGAACACTGCAGCGGTGTAACTGAGGATGGGGGGGATTGAAGATGGTCACCACTGTTACATGACTTGGGGGCAGTCAGCTTCTCTGACAGCGCCTGACTCCTGGGTTTCAGTTACTGAATGTGAGAGCAGAGTGTTCGAGCGACTCTGTCATCACACGACATTACATCTGCTTGAGTTTCTCCCTGAAATGCGACTGAATAAATACTGAAAGTTCACTCTGAAAGGCACTCGTTTGTCTGAAGCCCTTCAACGGACACTGTTCATTCCTGGTTTTTAAAACAATCTTTCCAGATGTTTGAATACTTGAGGTCCGCATGAACCTCCCAATTGTCCTCTCACTCGAGAGCAGCCTCCGACTCAGCTGCTCGGCGACCCCCGCGATCTCAGCTCGATGGCGGTAGTTCGTCCTTCGTCATCGAGGATGACGTCACCCCCACTATCCTCGCTGGGTCTGGGTTACAATACTCCAAGTTCACTATCAAATGGCTGATAACTAACTATCTAATAACCACTATAGGGTGTAAGACAATGCTTGAGTACCATCAGAAATGAATCCATCTCCCCCAAAATCTTGGTTTTGATTCATACAATCATGTATTTCATAGCAACACAGTATGAGACGGCCAAATTCAAGTGTTTGCTCAGTGGGGGCTTGCAATGTTTGAAACCCCCCATGTAGTAAAGCCCAAGTTTCAGCTCGATACCTGTTTAGATTTAAACAAAACAAAATAAGTGGAAAAAGACAACAGACAATGGAAAAGTACAATAAAAAATAAACAACGTAACTCTATATAACCAACAGCAGATGGAACTTTTTTTTTGTTCAGCATTTTCCCGGTTTTCTACACAGAAGTGTTTTCATTACACCGCTGCCATGCATCACGTAAAGCAGGGAGGCGCGTTTTCTGTCTCATCACTGTGACGGATCGCAGTCAGAATGTCACCAGCGCGCAGCTTTCATGAGACGAAGGTCCATAATGTCTGTGATGCTCTGCGGACTTGATTTGGGGGTGAGCTGTCCACTGTGGCCCAGAATAACCTACACGTTAGGCGTATGCATGCCGCGTGATTCACATCTGAAACACTCTTTCACTTACATATTGTGCTTTTCTAACATTTCTGTCACTTTCTAACATACCTTTTGCATTTAAGACTTTAGTATAAAATGTCAACAAAAATAGCCCAACTTTCCGAGCCTCTCTTGCCATGTAAAACTATTCCTTAACAAATACCTTTTCAAACAACATATTTTTCAGCAAATAGCCCTTTCTCACAGTTTCCAAAAGAGTAGATCAGCTTCCACCTTAAAACGAAACAGTATCATGTACACATACAAAGTATTTCTCAATTACAAAAAAAGAAAACACTGTAATAGAGTTGAGATGCAGGTCTCAGGTGCTCTTTAAGTTCAGGGTAGACTTCTGTGTTGCTAGCTATTAAGGAATTTCCTCCTATCCCAGGCAGAACTTACTAACATAAAGCACTTGATTTGGTGTGAAATATTATTACACTCTTTAGAAGATAACCACATGGTGGTACAACATACAGCCAACTGAACTGACTGATCATCAGAGATCATCCCAGGCCAAGGGCGTGTTTTGCTCCCCAGATGAAAATATTATTTTCAATGTTCAGGCAACAATCAACAGGACGGTTGAGAGTTCCTTACTTCCAGAGTCGGTGGTAGTCTAGGAACGTCCTCAGGTAAATACTGTAAACACTTCAGCTATGGACACCCAGCCTAACAGGCCCTAACAATCTCAATACCGCGAAATGCCATTGGACATGAGCCTCGTGTGTGACATGAGCCTCGCGTGTGTCTGAACACTGGCCTTTCCTACTGACAGTCATAGTACCCTTGAGAATGGTACATTACCTCACTTACTCCAACAACAATCCAGCTACAGGGAGAAATTATAGTTGTCACCCAGACGCTGGGGAATCGGCAAAGCAAATAACGTAGAGTAGAAAAATAAAGGCGTATCTCTAATAGGCTGTTTCACAGCTTCAGTTCACCCCATTTAACCAGAGAGTGATTTCACAGTCTCCTTTTTCAGCCCTGGACGGACGGGGCCAGGGGACACAGCACACTAAAAAGGTGTGACGATGACACAGGCCTCAGCTTCAGAGGCAGTGAACGATGACAGGGACACGGGGGAGGCGGCTTCCAGGAGGTTGGGGGGGTGGCCTAGGTCAAAGAGCCTATGAGTGAGCGTCCCCTGGATGGTTACGCACTTGCTCCTCCCCCTCAGACCCGCATCTCCGAACTGCTGATGAGCCCCAGTGCCTGGGCTTCCTCTGGAGTCAGACCTCCCTTCAGTGTCCTTCTCACTGCAGAGATGAAGGACGGTTACATCATTACACTACGATATTACTGCAGCTTATGGGATTATAATGGCTAATAGGATCAATCTCCCTATAAATGCTTCAGTCAGTGGAAAAAACGCCTTAGACACATTATTCACCAAATTTTCACCAGCAGTTGGACAATGTCTCAGTAACCTAATTAATATGTCGGAGCACTTAAATGGTTACCTTTTGCACTATGGAGGTACATGCAGGCTCAAAACGGCAGACACGGAAAAGTCCTCAAAAGTCACATGGGGCTCAGAATACATGCTGTCCCAGAATCAGTGCATCCCCGTCCCCCGACTCACGTGATTTGCGGTTGGCACGAGACCGCCTCCTCTCGCGGGGCTGAGGGCGCTGACTCGGGCCTTGTGTGGCGCACCTCACGATTTGCTCCATGATCTCATCCGCCGCATCCTCCGTGACGACTGGGTTATCCTCGTTGGCAACAGACCAGGAGCCCATTCGGCCTGTGGGGTGGGGGTAGTTGGGGGGGAGGGGGCTGTTCATAATCTTAGTGTGGGAGTATGATGCTCACTACAGCCTGATTATATCAAATATATCTTCGTTGTCCAAGAAAAATTGCATTTGTCCACTTTTTGACTTTGTAAATGTAATATGCCCATTCCCCTATGTCTACTGATAGCGTTTGATGTCTAATTGATGAAAAGATGTCTTCTCTAACTGTCTCATTGTGTGCTGGTAAATGTACAATAGGATAGAGCACTGATCAGGTCCGTAGAACATTTAGATTAGCTGTTGATAATCTACCGTATGCTTATAGGGTGACAAGGCTCGAACTAACCATGAGGCATTGGATTGTATGATGGGAATGATAGGAAAATTAAAACAGTCCGCATTCGCTGACAACAATTAATGTAAGTCTATGTGAAACACTAAGCCGTTCAGTGACAGCCGTGTAAAGACTTCAGGGGGAGAGAGCCTAAAAGGTTTCTATTTGTGCTGTTAGGGGGTCTCATCGTGTCGTTTTAGGTTTGTTTGTTAAAAGTCATTTCCGAGAAAATATGATTCGTCGTGCTCCTAAGATTTTTCTTAGGATTTTCGGAGAGACACGACAATCTAAAGACCACAGCAAAAGAGATGTCTTCCAGCAGACCTCACCTCTAGAGGCTCGTGTGCGTGTTCGCAGCCCTGGGAGGAGAGAGGCCTCGCAGTCGCCGCCCTGCAGGCTGCTCTTCAGTACTGCCTTCATGTGCTCGTGCTCCTTGGCGTCCTCGGCATACTGAAGGCCCTGGGGCTGGTTCTCGGGGGCAGTTGCCGAGGTGGTGCCAAATTTACCGTTCTGCACATGGGACAGGTAAGAAAGCAGAGACAGCAACTAATCAGCGACCAGTTGACTTGCTGGCTTGACGATTAATCACAGTATTAAACGATTTAGGTTGTTGAACTGTTCAATATCCCTGACATTTCTGCCTAATTAGTGCATAATCAAAGAACTATGCGCTTATGTTTTAAAGAATGTACTTTGGGTTAAAAATAAAATTAGTATTCACAAGTAATACAACTTTCAATACAGTGCTCATTAAACATAATCATTTGAAGGATCTATGGTGCCCTCTATTGGATATATTGTACTTCTAGCACAAGGAATGTCAGGGACAGTTCATGATACATTTTCTTTTTAAATACATGAAAAAGTCCAAATGAACATTACTATATTCAGTGTAACTTTTAATGCAAGACAGTGACACAATGTTTATTTTCACGACTTTACATTCCGAATTCCATGATAGTTATAGTTGCTCGTAACTCACACAGCTGTGAGTATTTTTTTAATCAAACACAGCACCTCACAGTTAGCATTAGGGAAGAAAAGGTTAGTGTTACCACAGAAAACTTCAGTTTGCATTCAAGATCATACATTTGCTTTACACACACACCCAGACCACTCTACATGCGTATCGGACGTCACCCTGTGCACTCGCACACATACCTCAGTGTCCTCTTCATCATCACTCTAGAGATGACAAAAAATAAGGAGTGAAGGACGAGAGGAATAGAGTGTTACATGAAAAAGAGGGTGATGTGTGGCTCTGTGGGTTAGGAAGGGTACCAGATTGATCACATCGCCGTTCGGCCCTTGAGCAAAGGCCAAACCCTAACCCTAAGCCTAACCCAAAGCCTAAGCCTAACCCTAACCCAAACTAATCCAGAGACTGCCTAACCCCCCTTCTCAGCTGTATGTCGCTGAGCATAAAATCGTCTGTGAAATATTTAGTCTTAGGGTTAAAAAGGGAAAGTGCTACACGGGGGATGAAGATTCCACCGTCTCCCCAGCAAGACCATGGTTCAGCTCCAGCCTCTTTTCAACCCAAACACCCACTGGACTAGACAATAAAGAACATACCACATGTCTGTGCTTCAATGCAAGTCAACCAGAATTCCATGTTTCTACAGACTGTTTGTTCGTTTTTTAAAGAGGACTGTACAGGATATTAAAAAGTCAAAGGACACACACGTTGAACATTTGAAAAAAAATCTTTTTGTATCAGATCCCGGCTTGCAGAAAAGTAAACAGAAATCAGATCATGGCTTGATGTTAAGAAGCGATGGAAAACAATATTGTGTATATATTGTCTACTTCATGAAGCACTTATTTAACAGGTTGTAACCTGCTTTTATATATATATAGGATGGGTCAGGTCTCAGAGAGTTCGTTGTACCGCAAGTGGGGACATCCAGGGGTTTGGAACTTCATACAGTGATTGAATTAGGGTCCCCTTGAACTGTCAGAGCAGGCAGCCAAGTCAAACATGCTGCAGCGTAGAGGCCGCCCTCTGCTGGCTGGGGGAGGGACTTTAAGGCTGGAGCGGGAGCAGAGCTGGAAGAGGTGCCTGATGTGGGGATAGATCTCACTGCTGCGATGGCACATTGCCCTTCAGAGCACCTCTCCAGGCTTCTGAACACAGTGATCAGCATATGCCCCAAGGTATGTGGACACCAGCTTGCCCAGCACCTCTTTCCAAAACCAAGGGCTATCAATGTGATGCTACTTGGCCCATTGTTGCTATAATAGCCTATACTCTTCTGGATTCTTCTTTCATTAGATGCCACGAAGGTGCTGGTTTGTAAAGATGCCATCTTATGATGGTGCCACATGGAAAGTCACTAACTTGCCCTGCACAACCACCCATTCTGCTGCAGCTGTAGTATGACTTAATTGAAAGGGACATCCACCTACTTTTCTCCATATAGTGCATGAGTGAAGGCTGCCACTCTGATGGACAGACTAGAAGTAGGTCCTTTATTTACTTTATTTTATCTGCCCCTGGGGATTAGGGGCTTTACTCAATGGCTCACTGACATGTGACTGTTCTGCCAGCAGTGAGTTACCATCCGGCAGTGAGTTACCATCCGGCAGTGAGTTACCATCCGGCAGTGTGTTACCATCCGGCAGTGAGTTACCATCCGGCAGTGTGTTACCATCCGGCAGTGAGTTACCATCCGGCAGT
>JABFDZ020000138.1:19609177-19628434 GCA_019775955.2 Pollimyrus isidori | reverse complement strand
CCCCCCCCCCCCCCCCCCCCCCCCCCCCCCCCCGCGCCTGACCTATTTTGAAATTGCAACCATTAAAAATATTAAAAATAGAGAGACTTGCAGTGTCACAAGCTTCCTGTGAGTTTGTTAAGTTAGTTGTGAGCTGGAAGGCAGGCACATCCTCCCCATTGAGCTGCGAGGTAATGTTAATTTGGAGTCAGTGTGTGGGGGGGTTCAGGAAAAATATCAGCACTAGGGGGAACCTGTCAAAAAATAACAGCCACCTAAGAACTATGGAGAATCCACCCCCCCCGTGACTGTCAACGTCAAGCTACAGAGCAGATTAGCAGGGATAATTAAATACTAACAGTAGACAGACAAAAATGAGGAAAAGGCACACAGACAATCCCCATCCCAGACTAAACAAACACATAACACAACTGACAAAAAAGAACAATAAACGAAGAACAAAACAAAAGCCTGAAAAGCAAACAACTTCCTGTGTCTCTCTTCTCTGCAAACTATTTTCAGATAAATACACAAAAATACACGGTTTATATATGGCCAGTGAAGTTCTGTTTGTTTGGAAAGTGTCTTCTCTCAGTCCACCTGAACCAAACACAGAATGTCAAAGCTGAAACAGACCCACTTCATATTTTGGAGAAGCAATGCTGAACAGTCAGGATGCTGTGTGCTCCCTAGGTGACCTGTGTGACTGCAGCTCTGATCTGCTTTATACGCTGTGAAGCTCGTTTGCTCTACAGACTCTGTTGTCACTTGCACCCACAGGCGGCTTCTCACCACCTCTGGTTTATTTCCTTAATTTATTTACCCCCCAGGAAGCTTTGATGTTCCGTAATCCTACATTTTGCAAATGCAGACTATGTTTTATACTGTTTAATTAATCACATAGCTTAGCGACGACGGAATTTTTGAGGGCTAAGTCAGACATACCTATAGAGAAACAGGTGGAGAATATTGCTTTTGATGTGGTTGGCTCAGAAGGATGAGCCCTCTTGTGTCACTAAAAACCGTAATTACTATAAACGCTTCCACCCGAATACCAACAGGCACCTGAAAAGTTCATTGTTTTCATTTGTGCTTCTATGAGGATGGCATGGCCACCTTTCAGAAGTGGGAATGCAGTGCATTCTGGGATTGCCAGCTGGTCAAAATTGACAGCAGCTGCTTGGGAATGAAGGGCAAATCCTGGAGGCCTCCGTGTTTTGCATTAAAACGCAGCATTTGCCACAATATCTGAACAGCTGGACTCCAATATGCGTGAGCGCTTTCTGTCTATCAGAATCCCAAATCATAAATATTATGCTTCTCAATAAAATTTACAACCATCTCCCACAATCGCTTATCCTGCACATGGTGCAGATGAGGCCTGGAGCCTATCCCAGGAACCGCAGCATACAAGGCAGAGGACACCCTGTATAGGATGCCAGCTGAACTGTTACCCACTGTGCTAGAGAGCCACCGCCTATAAGATTTGCTATATTCATTTTCAGAGGCCGTGGGAAGTATTTGTAGAAAAGAACAGATTACATGTGTCCTTAAAACTCCCAGCAGCTTGGTGGTAACGATACAATTTCCCTTGAGCTGCACACTGATGCCAGAGTGACTTGTCCTTCCCATGATGCTTCAGGCTGCACACACATGACGGGAGCCTGGGTCGTTCCCTGAGTAGATGCGAGCTTGTCCCATCTCTCATGGGGCTGAGCTGTTTGGAAACATGACACGTAGAAGGCACTGGACAATACTTCACACCCCAAGTGACATATGGGCAACATGGTTCGCAGTGGTTAGCGCTGTTGCCTCATACCTTTGAGACTGGGGCCCTAGTCTACACCATGTACCCAGTAGAGAGTGGTCTTCTCGTGTTTTCCCAGTAGAGGATGGTCTTCTCGTGTTTCCCCGGTAGATAGTGGTCTCCTCGTGTTTCCCCGGTAGATAATGGTCTCCTCATGTTTTCCCGGTAGAGGGTGGTTTCCTCGTGTTTCCCTGGTAGAGGGTGGTCTCCACGTGTTTCCCCGGTAGAGAGTGGTCTCCTCGTGTTTCCCTGGTAGAGGGTGGTCTCCTTGTGTTTCCCCGGTAGAGGGTGGTCTCCTCGTGTTTCCCCGGTAGAGGGTGGTCTCCTCGTGTTTCCCCGGTAGAGGGTGGTCTCCTCGTGTTATGGTCGGGTTTCCTCCCGCTACACTGCTGCTAAACTGCAGTGCTGACCATGGTTTTTTTTTTAGTTTCTGTGATAATCAATGGATCAGTGGACGGGATTTGATCAGATTACTTCTGTAACATGAACTTGATTTGTACCTCCTCCTGCTATTTTAGCAGAGAACAGAGCTAGCAGTCCACCATGTTTTGTTTTTTTTTTGTTAATTCTGAAGTACTTCCACACCACAGACATTTTGTGGCCCTGTCTATTTCGTTAACAATATTGCTGATATGCCATCCCATGGTACCGTTTATCCGCATTGGCGCATTGTCATGAGTACAAGTACATGAGTGAGTAATGGACTCGAAAATAATTTCCATACGGATGTTAATGTATTACTTTACCAGATGTTTCAAAACGTTTCCCTTTTCCTTTTGCAATTCACCATCTCTAAAGATGAACCTCGCGTTAATATATGCAGACAAAAGAAAAATTACGTGTGACATATGTTATGATATGTATGATAATCACAATCTGCTTTTTAGTTTTAAGTTTTTAGCCCTGTTAGAATAATTAGCATTCGTGGAGAATGTCAAGCATCCGAATACAACAAACCTTTATTTCAAAAGGTGAAATAAACCATACTGTCTGTGCTTTCAAAATCTTACCATACAGTGTATGAAAGAAAGAAAAATATATACCAGCCTATATAATCCCCACGTAGGTGTTAGCAGGTCGTGTGTTAACTTTCGTTCTCCAAAAAATTGTGGTGCTAAATATCAAAACTGAAAACACTAATGTGAACTGGACCAAGCGAAGCAGTGTGGCTTCCACAAACTGAGTATGTTTTCACTGATTTATACACAGCTTCAGCATGACTTAAAGCACTTTTAAGCCAAGGCATACAGTATTATCTGTAATCCATACGTTTTCATTTCCATCACACTTACATCTTCTGATGTGGGATGGACTTGACCTACATTTCATATCGCATGTTTATAACTTTCTGCATTTGTATAGACCTAGAGATAAATTTGGCTCAGATTGGTTAAATATTGTCAAGAGTGATACGATGCACACAGCATGTTGGTGGACATAGTCCCTTGAATTCCAGCCTTTTAGCTATTATGTCCAACCCAACAGAACAATTACTTAAAAACAGATAGAACGCATTCCATGGTTTACAGTTGTTTGTGGATATAATGCCTGAGATTAAACAGGCCACTGTAATTAATGTTATCAGCGCTTTTCATTCTAATCATGCTAACAGCTGGCTTAGGGTTAACTTGATCCATCAAAAAACAGCCCACTCTATGCGAGCAAACCAATCCCAGAAAAATAAACATATGTCGGACTGGCAGGCACTTACTTTAAGACCCACTCGACCACCCCACTAAAAGTGTTGCCTAAAGCATGGAGTCAAACCACTAGGTGGCACTAATGCTCACTGACCAAACAAATCCCGTTCCCATATTATTTTTGCAGAGTGGAAAGCAAATTAGCCCTAATTCTACAATCAGATACTCAATGCAAACATCTCCAAAGAGATCAATAAAAGGAAATTCACCAATCTATTGATTCAAATTTCACTGCTAAAAAACTCATAGGGGATCGGTGTGATGCTAACGGGCTGATAGTTAAATCTGTATATCCTTACCTTGGTGACAGGTAGCTCCTTGGACTTAGATTCAAAGAGGTGCTCCAGTTTGGACGTGTCAACCTTCACAGGGTCCAATTTGGACCACAGTGAGTCCTTGCGGTGCTTGTGGTTACGGTGCTGCCAATCCACAGGTCGGACCTCGTTCCAGAATAAGCGGATCGTCTTCTTCTTCTTTACAAATGCGGGGGGCTCACCCAGGCCCAGATGTGGGGATCTGAGGTGGAGTTGTGGGGGTGTCACTGCTGAAGAGAAGGGTGGGGGTGGAGGCATCATGCCCGGGATTGGAGGGGGTGGAGGACACCCCAACAGGGGAGGAGGAGGCGGCAAGGAGTTGAGACAGGGAGGAGGGGGCGGTACCAAGTCTCTCAGGTCTCCAGATCCCATGTTTCCGACATCCAGGATGTCCAGGTCGTCCTCCTCCATCAAATCGGTGAAGTCCATGTCTTTGATGCGGAGCTCTCGTGGACTTGCCATCAGCTGGTCCCAGATGTAATCGGACTCCTTCTTAGCAGGAAGTGTTGAAGCGGAGTGTATAGTCCGGTCTGGCTGCACTGTTTGCTTTTCCGGTGCCTCAGGTTCTGGGGGGGACACCAGCCCCTTCACCAAATCGCCAAACTTCTCAGCAACAGCTCGGACACTGCCCTGGTTGTCCAGATGCTCGACGTCCATCTTCTTCACGTTCTCCTCTGAAGCTTGCCGGTTGGCCTCCAGTGTAGAGATCCTGCTGGCCAGGCTCGTCACGGACGAGTCTTGGCCTTCACACGCCTTCTGTTCTCGGCCATTTTCACCGTCCTTCTCCTCATTCTCCATAGCAGATTTGTTTTGGGAATAAAGCATGTCCAACATAAAGAGTTTGCTATTGAGGATCTTACTACATTGTTCATTCACGTCTGCATCCTTAATGCTCTGTGACCACGTCTCTGGAATTGCAAAAAAACATATAAAATTAAGTTCATATCACAGAAAATTATTATTTAACTTTGATCAATAATTCATAAGCATTAAATATATATACTGTAGAAATACAAAAATGTAAAAAATGTAAATAATACTATAATTATGAATGAGTGTAATTTAAATCCTCCTTAAATCACAAAAGGCATAGCTAGCCCTCAGCTGAAGGCTACTTGCGATGTTAACTTTGTCTCCACACCAAAGACCCCCGCCGGATGAAGCAGCCCCCGCACCTGTTTCCGTGTCGCTGGTGGGTTTCTCCTCCCGCTCCTCCCTCTCCAGAGTGCTGCTGGCTGACGAGATGCTGGACGCTGAGCAGTTGTCCTTCTCATTGAGCTCCTCGTTCTGCCTCTCCTTCTCACTCAGAGGGGCGGCGTCCTCACCATCCCGTTCTGGTCCCTGCTCTCGCCCCCCCTCTACCTCTGCACTCGGCATCATCGCTCGTTCGCACCTCACGTCTTCCTCATCTCTGTCTTCCTCCTCTTTCTTCGCCAATGGCTTTCCCTCTTGTACTTTCTGCTCCACCTTCTGCCCGACATCCCTTTTCTCCGATATCTCCTCCTCCTCCACCGACTCCGCAGAAGATCCTGCCACCTTCGTCTCTGGTTCCTCACCGGTTCTGGACTCCTGGTTCAACGCATGGTGTCCATCACGGACTAAGAAAGAAACATCATCATATTTTTAAGATTAAACGAAAGTATAACCACTTCTGGTACAATTTCCATGCAACTGATCATTCAGATGATTCATATTAATTAATTAATTACTTTTTAATTATTATTCTTTATAGTAGAAATGGATCTTCTCTTCTGAAAGCTAAGCATATAATTAAGATGTTCTGCAATGCTAAATGGAACTGTCTCCCTGGGAAAATGTACACACATCTTGTCAACTTATTACATTGGGGACTGTTGCGCTGCAGATTCTGCAGCCCAGAGGGGAACCCTGTCCGTCTCCCACCTTTTCTTCAGTGGAGAAGATCAGAGAAGTTCAGGAATGCTGGCTGCATTAAGCCTCAGATTTTGGGTGGAAAGTGCCCTAACCACCGCCTGACCAGCTCAGCAGTCACGGACCAATCATAGATGTGGCTTCCCTCTGTCGCACATCCAGATCCTAAAACTTTCCACTTTGTCATCAAATTACTAGGCTTTGCCCTCAGACAAGCTAAAGCAAACACTCATGTTTATCTATTTATGTGTGTGTTTTTTCCCTTAGATTACTCAACGCTTTTATTATGACTCCTTACAGATTGTCTGTCATGCTAGAACAGGGTAAAGCTCATGTCTTGTGTGGGCTTCTGGTGCTGTGCTGCCGTGTGGATGGATGACAATGGCAAACACTGCCGTGAAATGTGGTGTGACGCTTTCCTGCCAACGAGACTCACAAAGTACTAATGACCAAACCAGCGTGCGTGACTGGTGGGTTGCTTGGTGAAGCCATCTCTAGCATATACCCCTCTCTAGCAGATACCCATCTCTAACATATACCCCTCTCTAACACATACCACACTCTAAAATATACCCCTCTCTAACATATACACATCTCTAACATATACCCAACTCTAACAAATAACCCTCTCTAACATATACACGGCTGTAGACCTTCATTTCTGTCTTAGACTGGAAAGGCAACTTTGAGTTTCTTGTGCTTTTCAAGAACCTTCAACTAACCAAGGTCAAATGTACGAGTTACAAAGGTGCATGTAAGACCCAAAGGGAACAAAAAGGATGAGTCTTAGAATGGGCAAAGCTTTCAACATTTTCCCTAACTACCGTACCAGAGATGAAGACAGACGAAAGACTGTTTTATAAGACACAGTTCAACCCTTGTGAACTACTGAAGTTTTGAGCATCTCAGTACATCATGCAGATTTACCTAAACTTCTATCCATTTAAATGCATATCTGATTTCACATCTTCAGCTAAAAGGATCTTACTGCTGTAACTGTCCTGTTACTTAAAGAGGTATGTCTTCAGTGGAAACAGTACGACAAATATATGAAATATGCTGAACTGGAAGTTGGATGTAGTGACACAGAGGAGTGTCACACCATATCTGAGAAGCCCAGCTGACAGGCTTGGCATGATGTGTGCATTTATAAAAGACAAATCACATGAGCAATTTTTATTCAACCAAGTGCATGCAAAAAAATAAAAGTATATTTCATCAATGCAGATGATAGTAGGTGTCTAAAAGAATGTTACAATAACTGATGAAATCTGACATAATGACAACTATTGGGGATAATGGCATAGATGAGAGGCTGATATTGCTGATATAGTATTAAATACTAGGGGGCAAACCCCCCCCCCCCCCCTTCCTTCTGGTTCCTAAGCCCATGATTGAACATTATTTTTGTTAAGGTTTAAACTTTCTTGAACAATTGAGAATATCCTCATGGATTATTCATAGCACGTTTGACCCCCGACAGTTCAGCATGGCAGTCATAATGCTATGACAGAAAATGAATGCTCGATGCACACCTTGACCTGAGGGCGAGCGTACTGAGGGCGAGCGTGCTGAGGGCGAGCGTGCTGCGACTTCCTGCCGGGGCTCCACGGGTGACGGGGTCGCACAGATGGACGGCAAGCCGGGGCTGGAGCGGCGTGGACCCAGCGACAGGGTGAGCTCGCTGCGGCCCTGAGGGGCTGTCCGCCGACGCTCCGTCTCGTACTCCGCCGCTGCCAGCTTCTCCACCTGCTTGTACCTGCAGAGACAGGAGACGGATCTCTAGCTGGCTCTAGCTCACTTAGGAGACACAGAAAGTCTCCGACGGGCAGAAGGAGGATGAAGATGGATTACACCTCAGTAGATATTAATTTGACAGCCATTTTATTATAATTGTGTTATTGTTCATCGATTGATGTTCTGATGTATATTCCTACTGGGAGCTGGGAGGAGGCAAAAATGTGGACCATCTGGAGCTTGCTGAGGACCAGGCTGAGAAAGACTGCTAAGAGAAACTCGGCTGTAACGTTTTCACAATGTGCCATCTACACCACAGACCTCCATCTACACCACAGACCTCCGTCATTTACATCAGATAGCTACCCTTAGCCAATCTCATAACATCTCGCAATAATAACGAATATCTGATGCCCTTGTTGTCCCTTCTCCTCAAACTCCACCCAATGTTTTACACGTCTGAGATGGTGCCACCCTAATGAGATGGTGCTTCATCCCGTTTCTTTGTTCAACCCCACAAGCGACAAGGTCAAATCCCAGCAAACCTCAGACTCCAGGTCAGAATTTAAAGGCCGAAACATTACTGAAAACTTGGTGTACAAAAAGGCAACAGCTTTCTGTTTCTTGCATTTGTGCTCTGGTACATGAGACGTGAAACAGGGTAGGATATGAAGGATGTCTCTTGTCAGGAACATCGTCCCATTTCAGGTTTTCATTTTGGAAATTTACTTTATAAGCTGATTACAAGCTGATAAAACCCCACTGAAATATTATAATATCACCGACAAGGTATTCTCTCAAAAAGATAAAGAGAACTCACAGTAACACAGAGGTATTTTAGGTTATGCACACAAAGTCTATGTTTATCTGGGTTAACTTGCAAAGCCAATTACACACCTTGTCATGTTTATGCAGAACGTCTTCATATGCCACAGATGCCGATAAACTGTACGGACCATAAATTATCAAAAACTTCCATTCCATTGCCCTAAAGGACCCAGCATCTTTTATCAGCTGTGAGCTGTAAGCATTGGCTGACAATTGGCATCTTTTGATTCATAGCACAGGCATTCATAAGCTCCCATTCATTTTAACTTTTTATGCATATGTGAAAGTGGGAGAGTACATATCTACCTAGTAGCCCGAGGACACAATTAACTAAATTAGTGATCACCAAATTAATTTACGATGGGGGCCAGCGTGCCCACGTCCGAATGTGTGCTGAGGATTTTCACTTTCCTGTACAAACTGAAATGGTGAAATATGTAGTGCAATAGATAGAAAAACGTCCCTACCTCTCCTCACGGGCTTGCCTGACCTCCTCCCTTTTGTCAACATAGTCCCGGCTGAAAGCAAACAACAGAAGACAAAATAATAACACATTCAGTAATAATCCTAATCACAACCGTAATCATAATCATAATCGAGTAATACATGGCTATCTCCCCTTGTAATTGAGTTTAATGGATTAATACAGAGCTCTTCAAATCTGGCACTTGATTCCAAATCCAGGCCGTGTTATCAGTTCTTGCAGGTAGTTAGTTTAATAGTTATTGATTCTGATTGGTCACAGAGGCTTCACACCAGGCTCAGTAAGGCTAGAAAATCAGACGTGCTTGACCTTTGTGGACTCTGATTTCAATATCCCTGGTTTAATATGGGGGGAGGGTCAACTTATTTGTAAGGCTCATCTGGAGGAAGCATGTGATCTTAAACTTCATGAAAACACAAGAAGACTGGAGCAGTTGATAGTTGCTTGTGTAGCAATGAACTCGGCAAGGGCAGTGACATGTTTACCGGGGCCCGGTAAACCAACAGCTGCTTTCACATGTAACATAAACAGCCTAATCATTCCCTGTTAAACCCAATGGAAGTTGAGCTGGGGAGCTCTGGAATGAAGCAGTTGGATATAACCACAATTTTTAGATGGGAGCTGTGGCAGTGTGGGTCTTTATATGGTAAGCACTCAAAATAAGGCATCTCGGGTTGGCTCAATGAATGTGAGCCCTTGATTACTCCTGCCAGAGGTCTCCTTTTCTCCACTGGCCAAAATAAGAGAGGACAATTCATATGAGTCTGCAAACAAACATTTCTCAGGCATTTCTCATGGATGGCACGCAGGCAGGCAGTCACGCATGAAGGCAGGCATGCGGGCAGGCAGGCAGGCACGCAGACAGGCACGCTGGCAGGTACGCAGGTAGTCAGGCACACAGGTACACTGGCAGACAGGCAAGCAGGCACGCAGGCAGGCACGCAGGTAGGCAGGCACGCAGGCAGGCACGCAAACAAACAGGCAGGCACGCAGGCAGGCTGGCAAACAGACAGGCAGGCAGATATGCAGACAGGCAGGTAGGTAGGCACGCAGGTAGGCAGCCTGATTCTTTGTGTGTTAAACCCTTTGAGTGCCTAATTCTGCAGACTACAATGGAACTCCTACACTGTCACAAATGTGTGCTTGATTGTGGTAGCATGGCTTCCCTGGAGACCCGAGGGCATGTACTCTGCTACTCACCTGAAACGACTCCTCTCCTCACGCTCAATTCTCAGCAGCCGTTCCTCCCGCTCAATCCTCCGCCTCTCCCGCTCTGCAGCCAGAGATTCTTGGTGCTGCCGGTACGACGAGGTCAGCAACCCCCCCAGGGTTGATCGGGAAATGCCAGCAGCAGGAGAAGAGCTAGACATTACAAACACAACTGGCATTATTAGAAGTTTAGTATTGTGCAGTTGGCAATTTCAGGAAGTGACCCCATGAGCTGGAAAGTATGACAATAGGCCTACATATTTCAGTCAGACTTTATGACAGCAATTAAAACTTGATTATTTGGTTGGAAGGCAGTACTGTGGTTTCAGAACTTAGCAGGAGGACCTCTGTGAAGAGCCACAAGTCCATGTAACTGGTTATTTTATTATTCCAGTCTCAGAGCTCTGCTGGCAGATTATAACTGGCTGATCCAGCACAGACACACCTCATATTCTGAGAAATGCCACTTGCTCTGGAAAAGTCCATATTACTTTGACACATTGATGTCCTCACCATTAGAGAGCCATATAAACTATTCTAACATCTCAGTGGAGCCAAACCGAGCAAACACCAGGACGCAGGTCCTCAGAAAGGCTGACGCTTAACAGATGATCCTTCTCACCTGGAGTCTGTTGAAGGAGAGACCGTGGCACCATAGCGACTGACGGGTGTAGAGGGGGCACTAATGCTAGTGTAGGAACGGCCCATGTGTGGACTCCCCTGGCAGCTGTTCCTATGACAGCAAGGGGAGCAATGTGGAAGGAACAGATTGGGGTTATATAGTCAAGATAATGTAGTTATATCTGCATCTTAAACACAAATTTCAAATCAAGATTCAAAATTCAAGTTCATTTATCATGTACACAGTCAGTTCCACCAAGCAATGAAAATCTTACCTTGATGTTCCTCGACTAAACACAGATTAACATGGAACACAATAGTAACACCTCAAATAACAGCTAAATAAATATGTAATAATCGTTAATAAATATAAATTTTCTGAATATAAGAGAACTGAACAAATGGGAAGCAGATAGGGAGTGTATGAGGTGTGCAAACCTGGCACCGCCTACATCCATTGGCGTCACAGTGTGACAGGGTTATCTCTGAGGTGTCTGACATCGTCGTGCCTTCCCACCCTGGGACAAAGGGAGCCCTGTTTGGCCAGACACACCACCAGGTGCCCCACTCACTGCCAGTGGAAACCTCAGATGGGTGGTTTATTTAGTAGTCAGATAAGAAGATGATTTTTGACTTCTGATCAGAACTTTGCGTCATTTTATTGTCTTACTAGTCTGATTAGTGTTGGAACAAAGACCTGACTTCAGGTCTATGATCTCAAAGCAGCTGGAGTTGCTGAGAGACTGAAGACCTTCATGTGATTCCAAAACCCAACAACGATTAACACTCCGCCAGTGCTGTGCAGTTAAATACTGCTACTGAGACCAAGACCAAACTTCCTTTCACATTGAATCGTTACCAGTCAAAGGAGGTTCACACTGCTGTATGTTGCAACATAAATTACTGGAAGGTAATTTCAAGGGATTCTGAGTTCATCTGCCGTAGATTTTTGTGTCTAGATTCAAATGTACAGTTTCCTTTCTGACTTTCAGAAGACAAAAAAACTTAGCGCTCAGCCATTTTAGCCCGTTTCTGTCTGGGGTGCCGACCTCTGCAGAATGAACAAGCCCACGTGGACTTTCTCTGACAGCTGATGGCGATCACCCTCTGCCACGCTCTAATCACAGTGTCCAGCCCCCAGTGGATCGAGACAGCATCTCACCCCCTGTCAGCACGAGCGCCGGCAAACGAGCCGGTGTGCAGGAGAGGTCGTCAGCTGCCACCTTCTATCAGCTGCTGACCTGCTCAAGTCTAGAACAACAACGTGAACCGAAGACATCAGTGCTGACCCCACCCAGTCAACGCATGACGGCTCGGGGTGCCAGCAACAAATCCTAAACACCATCTGGACAGTTCCTTCAAAGAAGCTATAGCCACTGTCTTATCAAGTCATCCTCTCTCTCCCAGAATACTGAACAGTACCCAACACTTACATTTTACTTATTTATAAAGAAGACATTTTTATCCAAAGCAGCGTCAGACAGCCCTGTCCATGGAGTAATTAGGGGTTAAGAACTTTGCTCAAGGGCCCAGCAGAGAAGTCACTCTGACAACAGGATTCAATCCAGCAACCTTCTGATGACAGGCACAGCATCCTAACCTGCTGAGTCAAGCACTACCCATTTACCATTTCCTACCTAACACTCGTCCCATAACCCAGTGTGCACAACATCTAACCTTCTCCTTCATAGGACACTGCTTACTTGCCTCTTCATACATTTCCACACCACGCAGTTACCAGTACAGATTTATACAGTAATGTACACCCCGCACAGCAATTGTCTATATTCACAGGCTCACATGCTATGAATTTTTTTGCGCAACAGATCATTAATTGAAATTTATATGTGTACCTGTATGTATGTATGTAAGCTACTACAGCACAATTACCAAACCACCAGTAGACATTTCATCTATATTCCAGTGAAAATGTTCAAAGTGACACTGATTCTATAATCACCTGTAATAGGTGCCCAGGCAGTGGTATTTAAACTCAACCTGCGGGCTTACCTACCAGAGCCACAGAAAGCTCTATAAGGACTTTGGGAATATTGTGAATAATGCATATTTGTCCAGCTGCAAGGGAAGAGAGGTGACAGGTGAGAAAAAAACAGGAGGCGGCGGGTGAGTTAACTGAGATTTGGAGCACAACGCGGCGCCATTTTGAGCGTAGGGGAGAACAAAACAGCGATAGGAGGTTTAAAGCAGAGAAGGACAAGTGATTCTGTAATTACTGTCACAATGCTCTGCATAGCTAGAAGGATACCTCACACCACTAGGAAGACTCCAACAAGCATTTTTCCTACTCTTGATATGCTACAAAAGGGAATAAATCAAATTTTGTACATTTTTTATTGCATTTTTTAAGCTGTAGTGCACTTGCATTAATCAGTATTGCAGTAATCATACATGAATTTGCATAATTAACCATAGTGGTCAACCAGATGGTGTACTAAACTAAAACCAGCAGTAACCTGAGAGAAAAACAACTGCAAAAGACAGCATGCCTCTCGTCTACTACACACTGCCTCTACTCCACACTGCGTCTACTCCACACTGAGGGTTTGGTTGTTTTATACAAAAACAACAACATTCTGTTAGATTTATGTTGAAAATTACAGGTATGGAATCGGGTGGTCATAACATGGAAGCATTTATATTCCCTTGTCAAAAACAATAAATTGAAGAGCTTTTAAATTTAATCATCACATTATAAACTGTTCTGTGGATAATAGCAGATCAGCTATGAGGTTTTAAATTAAGGCATTAGAGCATGGTTAAAGTCAAATGGACCGTGAATAAGCGTTATAAGAATATAATAACAGAAGAATTAGGATATTTTCTTTGTGTTGGCTGTTACATTGAAAAATAACCTGAGCACTCGTGTGCGTGAAATAACAGCCATGGAGACAGTGTGGGAAATGGGTCGCAGAGTACTTCCTTACAGTCTTAGAAATCAGGAAATCAGAATTCAGGTCATTTATCGACCAACAGGAAGAGCTGGCAGTTGCGTTGTCTTTGTCCTCAACAAGCAGCGAGAGCCTCATGTATTAAATAATAGAAGCGTTGTGGCAAACCGTGTTGCTTATTGTGATGAAACAATGAGGCAGATGTGTGATTAGCATGAGAAAAGTTGCGAGATGTGCATGGAAGGCTCTCCGCCAGCAGCCAGCTTGGTCAAGCCAATTGTCTACTCCTGAAAGACGAGAGAATTCCATAAGAAATACAAAAGGCGCCTGTTAAACAAAGCTGCTCACCAAGGCGAGGGAAGGAGGTAGCGGCACTACAGTTAGCATGATGCTACAACTCAAGCTATGCTAATGGCGACTTGCAGATCCGCACATCGTGAATAGATGCTCAGCGACAGGGGGCAGCTTGTTATTCTGACTGCATCAATTGCAGAGGAAGCATTTTTTTCGGATGTAAACGAAAATACAAACACACATTCATGTAAGCAGAGGTAGAAAGGAACAGAAAGGTGTTGACCTGGTAGACTGCGAAGCCTCCGCTAGGTACAATGAGACAGGTCTGAAGCCTGTGATGCGTACAGTGATGCAGGAAACCTGCGCAACGTAAATGAGGCACCAGAAGCCTCCACTACGCCTCCAATGAGGCAGGCCTAAAGCCTGCACTTGGTACAATAAGGCAGGCCTAAAGTCTGCACTTGGTACAATAAGGTACCTGAAGCTTGTGCTGGATACAGTGATGCCTGAAGTCTGTTCTGGATTCAATGAAGCAAGTCTGAAACCTGAGCTGGATACAATTAGGCAGGCATGAAGACTGGGCTGGGTACAATGAGGCGACTGGAACCTCCGCTAGGTACAATGATGCAGGCCTGGAGCCTGTGCTGGGTACAATGAGGCATGCCTGAATCCTGTGCTGGGTTCAATGAGGCAGACCTGAGGCCTGTGTAGGGTTCAATGAGGCAGACCTGAGGCCTGTGTAGGGTTCAATGAGGCAGGTCTGGGGCCTGTACTGGGTATACACAGAATAGCATGCCAGTCCATTGCAAGCTTCCCCACACAGAGTGGATATAGAATTCAAAGCCCCAACCTGGGAGGTCTGAGGAGATATCATATCCCACTGAGCCACCATGCCACCCCAAGATGAAATTCATAATGTATCTTTCAGTAATAATAAACTCATAAAGTAAAGGTCACAAGGTCATCCGTGTTCATCTTAATGCATATTGACCCTGCAGATTTCACAGATTTTATGCAAGATGCCTATTAAGAAGCTTAGGAACCTCTACATCTTTCCAAGAAACTAATTGTTATGCACAAGGGACAGGTTTAATACATAAATATGGATCAGATCAGTGATAAATATGGCAACCAATGTCCTGAAGCTTGTTAGAAAAGGTGCATGTTCTGGGTTACCCCCTCCCCAGAAGCCAGTGGTCTTATATGTTTGTCTTAATCTCCCTTTAAAAGGCCCCTGCCCATGAGTCACCAACATTGTTGACATTCAGAGAGACCAAAATTCTTGACCTAACAGGCTTTGCATTGTGGCTGAGCCCCTTCAACACGCCAGCCTCCCATCTCCCCCCGCCACCCTGCGCCCCCCCCACTCTTAAACTAAAAGCCCATCTAATTGAGATTCAGCACTGGAATATACGCTGGTAAAGTTCATGCAGCTATGCTGCCAATAGTCAGTAACTTTTAAACTATGCAAATAAATATAAAAACAGCCGGAACAGCTGTTTTGCATTTCAGAATGCCCAGGGTTTTATATAGGCTTCTTAAATCAGCCAAACAGGCAGCATGCAATGTGTATAGATACACTGGCCAGGTCTCCCGTTAATGACATTACCAACTGTGCGCCCACAAGACTTTCGATTTGGAAAAGAATGAAAGTTGCCTTCTGTGATGTACATAACGCAGCCATCCAGAGGTCTAACAGATACTCTTAGGAGAGACGGACAGGAGAGCAAAATAGCCAGCTCTAGGCCAGCTGATTAGCCAATTCCTCATCCGCCTTACATTCCTCCTCTCTGAGGTGAAAGGGGGGATGTACGAGGGGTGCAGAGAGAGAGACGGGAAAGAGACGGTGAAGAGAAACCTTGCAAACATGAAGCAGAAATGGGCAGCAAGCAACGAGCAAACAAGAGACACCAATCAAGATAACAGTGAGCATGTGCATGTTTATAACATCACACACCGGGGTGTCGTAAGGGAGCCGGGGGGGGGGGGGGTGGTTTGAACGATACCAAGGACCTCTGAGTGACAAGGACACTTAAGAATAGCATGTGACTAGTCTGTGCTGGGTGCCCAATTTGGTATGCTGGTAACATGCTACAATAAGACTACCCCTATAAATGCTTTATGAACACTTTACAATATGGTTATTGACTGGGTTGCAACATTTTGCAAATCATTAATAGGCAATTATAAACAAGTCGCAGTAAAGCCCAGGCCACACACGCATACTTATACCATCATTCTCCTATAAAAAAATGAATTTTTTGCACTGGTTTAGTCTAATCGGCACAAAACTTATCTGTGGCATAAGGACACATACAATACAAGCATCTACCAGAACATGGTGAGAGATCTATCACACCAAAGGGAGGATTTCATCATTACAACCTAAATGATGTTTAATGCTGAAACGGTGTGATACTGGGCAGAATCCACCATAACAGGTATTGTCTTTATTCAGCCAGGCTTGTGCCCTGAGAGCGGCGTTATTCAAATCACGGCACTCGAGGTCTGAGCACTGCTGATTTTCCAGCCTTCCTTTACCTATGAACCAGGTATGAAGCCTCTGCGGCCAATCAGTAATTATTGTCTGGGACACAACTGACAACAAGGCCGGGAGTTGGAGTCAAGCTCCATATTTGAAGAGCCCTGCTGTAGAGTATGATGAGGAGTGTTTCTCTCTTGCAGAGAGCAAGACAAGTGCTTCTGAGATTAAATTAGGGCAACCAGTCCTCCAGAATTTCAACAGTTGCCTGTCCACAAAATAAACTAGTTAGACTTTTCAGTACACAGAAAGAAGCTTTCTGTTTACACAGGGCATTCTGAACATACATCCTGTGAGTAAAACAAAGCTTAGCTGAGAAGGAGCACGGAATGGCCACCCAAGGAGAACGGGGCAATAGCAGCAAAAGCAGGCTGAGTGCCCCACTAAAGTCATTCATGAGTCGCCCTCTGTTGATGGCGCTCAAATCCCGCACCACTATGCTGAGCGCAGCTGCAAATTTAATGTATCACTTGTTGGCCTGACAGCAGCTTCAGGGTCTGAAGCGTCCTGACAAAGACCTCAGAAGTGAATACTTTAGATGACTGTAAAGCGAACCCAGTGTAGCATGCAAACTCATCACCTATTCAGACAGTCATCACAAAAGGCCCATTCATCTCCCTCATTTGATGCAATTAATTCATCGCCATCCTGCGCAGGATCTCTGAGCGACTGAACAAGGTCAACACTCCATTCTCGTGACAGTGGCAGCCAGTTTGAAACCACAGGCATAGTGTCTCCTAATGACATGGTCTACAGAAACGCATTCGACTCTCTGCTAGCTTCACAACCCATAGTCCCAGGATCTTCCATACATTTTAGCAAAACATTATTCACGTCTCAACCGATGGGTTCTGCATTATATCCTAAGAGCAAGCAAACCAGTAAACAATAGTTTGTAAAAGATTTTTGTTTGCTACAAATAGCAATGAGGATGGGATGCCAGTATGTTGTAGGGCATTGACAGAGGGCAATATAGAGATGCCAATTAGCTTAACTGCATGTCTTTAAGAGTCTGGGGGGGGGGGGGAGGGAACAGAGCAGAAGTGGAATTCAAACTCTTTACCCTACAAATGTGAGGCAATTATATGAAGCAAGTAATAAAATAAATTATAAGAAAAGATTCATAACACATTACACTAAAGTGCTTTGCTAAAATAAAACACATCATTCAACAGAGTAATGCCATACCATGTAATTATCTCTGAAAGTCCTTTGTGAGTGCATGCTCTCTTACACAGCAGCCACAATATCCACAGAACTGCACTGGAGCAACGTAGTCAAAACCAAATGTATATGTGTATCCCAGATAGAAAATGTTTTGAGCCACTTCATTATCTCAACAGATATTCTGCAATTTCCTGCTCTGCTACACCCATAAACCTTAAACATATGAATGGGAGATATACAGGAAGTGGGAAAAACAGCAGATTAACGTCAACTGCAAACTAGGTCTGACTGACCGCTCTCTTTCAGTCGTTAGTTACTTCATGTTGCCTAGAAGACACATATGAAACTCTTGACTGCTTTATAGCTAAATACATACTGCTAATTAGTTTTTAACCTTTACTTTTTTATCTGGGTTTCTGATTAAGTTATTTCAAAGTTAAAGGTGTTTTTCATGTGGTGTTAAAGTTTGTTACTCCTCCCTCTGCATGCACTGTTTGTTGTGTGTTGTAAGACTAGCAGAGAGAAGCTAAAACCATGACTCACAGTGGCTAATTGAAGTGCATGTAATTTTTGTGAAAGTCTTCATGATCAGATTTCAATGCAAAGTTAGATTAAGGAGAAAAACTGAAGACAGCAAGACGGTAAGTTAATAGGAGAAATTAAAAAATGATGTGATATATATTAAAATGATTAAAGCCACTGCACTGATATTATTATAACAAAATAAATAAGTGATGCAGCAAGGTCATAAGCTTATACTGTATGTGGATGAACTAAATACATATTTAATAGGCAAGTAAATTTTTATTTCTAAATCATTACAGCTGAAATCATTACAGAAGTTGATAGTATAAAACTGACTATTTGCCAGACAGAAGTGTTATAGGGAACAGATATCATAGATTATGAAGAGACAGAACCTGCCTAACTAACCTACTAGACTTTGTTAAGTAAGCTATAATGTATAAGTAGACTCATTAGAAGCCCAAAGTAAGAAAGCATTCTGGAGAGTTCCAGATAAGAGATAAATATTATAAGGAGCTGAAATCCAATGTAACATGCTGCCCTGGATACAGAACTGGCATCCTAGTGGGGTGATTTGTCATTATTGCAAATATCAGATGTCATTGGGCCAGTATGGGAGCTACGGTATCCTTCGCTGATTCTAGGCAAGGGCTGTTCCACAGGAAACAAACAGACCACAAGATACAGGTAAGTTCAAAACGATGCAGATAAATGCTACAAAATTCAATCATAAATCGTGAAGGAACACAGAACCCCCCAGGGTCCATGGTGCACTCTGCTGAGACTTCCATGGCCGAGATTAGTTTGTCATTCCCTTGGACCCACTTTCTCCGAAACATGTATTAATTGGAGCGTTTTGTTCTTTCACGCCCATAGTAAACCCAAGCAGACCCCCACATCTGCTCCATTCTTTTTATGTTTGCTTTCTTTTCTCTTTTTATCCTCCATCCATCCATCCATCCATCCATCCATCCATCATCTTCCGCTTATCCGAGGTCGGGTTGCAGGGGTAGCAGTCTCAGCAGTCTCAGGAGGGAAACCCAGACTTCCCTCTTCCCAGCCATTTCCTCCAGCTCCTCTGGGGGAATTCCGAGGCGTTCCCAGGCCAGCCGAGAGACATAGGCCCTCCAGCGTGTCCTGGGTCTTCCCCGGGGCCTCCTCCCAGTGGGACATGCCGGAATACCTCCCCAGGGAGGCGTCCAGGAGGCATCCTAAGCAGATGCCCGAGCCACCTCATCTGGCTCCTCTCAA
>JABFDZ020000138.1:19581578-19598258 GCA_019775955.2 Pollimyrus isidori | reverse complement strand
CATGCTGAGGCTGATTGGAGTTGCCAAATTGCCCGTAGGTGTGCATGTGCGAGTGACTGGTGTGTGACTGCGCCCTGCGATGGGCTGGCCCCCCATCCAGGGTTGTTCCCTACCTTGTGCCCGTTACTTCCGGGATAGGCTCTGGACCCCCCGCGATCCAGTAAGGATAAGCGGTTTGGAAACTAGATAGATGGACTATGTATTACATAGATGTAAGTTCTTCTGTCTAAGGATGTCTGCCGTAAACTTAATATCATGGGGACATTTGGTCTCCACAATGTAATATATTACACACAAATTGTGTGTATAATGTACATTATGCTCCTTCCATGCAGACATTCTTGAAATTCCTGTGTGTCAACGTTGGTGGATGTAAATGCATGCTTGTTAAGTGGTGCTGAAACAGTCACTCACCCCAGGCTAAAATCACCTACATCTCGATGCTTTGGCAGCCAGAACTCTCAAGTTTTGTGTCATTTTAACTGAGACCACGCCAAATCAAACAGTTTAATGCAATCTGTCGTGCAGCTATTATTGCTGAGGGAAGAGGCTGCAACCTGATACAGAGAAGAAAAAGCCAGGGAAAACCAAGGAGAAAAATCTTTCAAAATGACATGAGGCTCTTCTTAAGCATAAGGACAGGGTCTATCCTAAGAAGAGCTTCACTTAAGCACAAGGTGAAGCTCTATCCAATGAGCACAATCAGTTAGCACAAGGAGACATTCTACCCAATGGGATGTTTCACCTAGAATAAGAATATCTGTCCAATGAGAGATTTCAATTAAGCATAATGAGATGGTCTGCCCAATGAGATCGGTTGTTAGTAATGCTATGAGCCACCCACACGCCCACTCACAAACTAGAAGAGTCAGACGGCTGAAGCAGCCACAGGGTCAGCAGAGTTTATGTTTTCACTGAGGACACCCGCTAAGTAGACTGACCAAAAATGGCTGAGGCCAAATGGGTCATAAACACACACCTCACCCAGTCAAGCGCAAACAGAAGCAAAGGAAAACGCTGCCTGGGCCCAGCTGCTTAATGGGACGAGATCCATCCAGCTCCACCACAGAGTCCGGACAGCATCCATTTGTAAGAGGACAAACTCAGTAGCGGAAATAAGTGCCAAGGGATTCCACCATGAGAGGACGACATGTGAGTGGGGTTTAACTATTTGGGTGGGGTTTAACAGTGTGGGTGGGGTTTAACCATCTGGGTAGGGGGCAACATATGCTGACCAGTTCAGAAAACACAACATGCGCCATTTGATTGTGTCTCTGACATCTTTGTGGGTGATTGTCAGCAAAGTGACACGTGTACATCACAATGTGTGCTGGAATGTCTGATTAAAACATCTGAGGTGTTTATTTTGGTGAATTTGTATGAGGACGCAGATTTATAGACAGATCTACACTAGTGGGCAAAACTGTGGAAACACCCAGCATTTTTGGCATTACGCTTTAAAAATTACCAGACAAATATGGGTGGTAATGTTTATAAACAATCAAAGACTGTTTACAAATATCATACTCTGGGAGATTAAATAAATAACTGGATTAACTGGAATAAAATTCTGTAATCTGTAAAAATTAGAAGTGTTTCCACACTTCTGGCCTCTAGGGTACTCTTCCAATCTTCCAAAACTACTTTCTCTTTGCCTGTTTCTCAGTATGCATACTTGACTTGTTTTTGTGGTCTGATGTACCCGTTTTACGCCATCGTCCATTTGCGAAAAACAGTTCTAATACTAAATACAGAAGATGGTAAAACCCCCCAGATGTCATTCTTGCCCCGCCCCAAAGGGATACATCAGTCCCATCCTTACAAGACCAATCCTATGATTCATTGTGGCCCAAGATCGTTCTTGGGAGGCAAGATCTTGCCGAGAACACAAGTATGATCTTCGTGTCCTTGGTGTTGAGAAACACCCTGTGCCAAGGGTCTGCAGTCGTAACATAACATGAGATTCAATAACATGATATTTAATGCCGATCAAATCAATAATGTCTCTACAGTGGTGCTTCCCAGCCCAGCCCCTCAGCACCCCCACACAATCCACATTTTTGCTCCCTGCCAGCTCCTAGCCAATAAAGAACACCAAATATCTGTCATGAGTGTGTTAGGAGGTGGGAGAGAGCAAAAATATGTATGTCAGAGAGTCCCAGAGGACTGGGTTGGGAGACTCTGCTCTACAACATTCCAGGCTACCTGTGACTTTCTTTATGAGTTCATCCGTCTGCTTTTGCTCTGGCCATTCCTGGTTTGCTCGATTCCCAGAACCAAACTAATAATTACTGACCTAGTTTCTTGTTTATTCTTTCTTGTTTCTTATTTTTAATAACAAGCATTGTTTTAATAGCGGAAGCAAGCGCAAATTCAGAGCAAACACATAATAATAGAGTTTTTTAATGTTTCCCAAGGGATTGTAGAGTTTTTCCTTATTTTTCAGTAACGAGCCAGTGCTTATTTGCATTTTCTCGTATAGTGCAAGCAAATGGTAAGCATTAGGAACATTACCGTATTTGTGGTACAATCATGGGGGAAGTTTACAAGTTCCTAACTGTATGCCACGCTGCAGTAAATTTTATAGAGTCTAATTAACGAAGTTCAAGCCTCAGTCATGGTGTACCACTGCGGAGGAGGAGAGCGAATGGGACCCCCACTTCTAACAAAATCTAGTAACCTGCTGCCCCCACATTGCACACAGAGCACAGTCTAACGGGAATAAGATTATATATTAATGCGTAAACGATGTTTTATAGCTGATGGCAGGCATGTAGACGGGGAGCAAATTAACAAGTTTGAACCCCATCCCATCACTGGAAATTGTCAGCTACCAATCAGGTACATAGGCAGTTAGAGAAATCACAACAAAATATACAAATCCTCCCCAGGCAGGATAAGGGCATCTCCGCCCTGAGGTCCCCAGTGATTTTGCTCCCATCAGAAGCTGGTGCCCTAAGCGGCTGCCAATGTCACCTCTGGCATTTACCCGTTCTGCTCCAAGGGCATTAAAACCTCAAACTGTTTTACAAGATATGATTTTATGTCGGCAAATTACTACTGGATTTTGTTCAGGTTCAGGAATTTCAGGTTCACAATCATGTTTATCTATTTAGTTTAGTTCACGTTTAACGATATGCACATACCCAGAGCTGAAGGCAGTAAGTTGCATCCATTTTAAACTGCCCTAAAATCATGGACAAGATCATAAATCATGCCTGAGTGCATCACTGCATCTTTACTAGTCTGATTTATTAGAAAAAAAATCAAAGGATCTCCCTTAATAATCCCTGGATTCATACCCAATATTTTACTAAGAATGTAAAATATGTCTTCAGCAGAAGCCAGAGCTCATGCTATATATTTAGTGAGTAAGTTTCCAAAATCTTTGGATAATATTTTGACCGTCTGATCAGGCCAACACCAACACGCACCGCAGAAAGCTGCTTTGCAGAACCTGAAAAAATAAAGGCTGGAGGTCATTTATCAGCAGTTGGCTGTAGGTCCCGGTGACACGCCGAGCACTGTCACACAATACCCCGGCGAGGGGACAGTCAGTGCATTCAGGCAGCCCCTGGAAGACCTGCTCTGTCTGCTCAGCTTCACCAGATATTTTTGGAAGCACTGAGTGTTCCGTCTAATGTGTTAAACTTCAGATGGGAAAGTACCCATATGGGCAGTATGGGGTGCTGATCCAGGTCGCTTTCTCTGGCACGGTTCCAGAAAATACCGGAAACTCTCTTAGGGCTGTGCCAGTTTGCTAGCACTGGGATCACAGCCTGGACCATGGGACTACGTGGTAGCCTCTAGGGGGTGCTGTTCCTCCTTCACCCCAACCACCAACCACTCTCCAGCATGGGGGGGGCATCTGTAATCATCCACGTGGCCGGTGCTTCCAGGCGCGGCTCCTGGCGCACGCCGGCGGTTAGTGTAACTGCCTCGCTGTCCTGTATCAGTCAGGCCTAATTACTCAAAACGCGTCAAAGTCGGCATTCCTGGCGGGCCTCGTGCCCGTCGGGGAGTGTGGCGTGCCTGCAGCGCGCTGTGCCGGTACTGGCTCTGCCTTTTCAGTCGCTTGTTATGGCGACAGTGATGAGTGGATGATTTGGATAATGACTCGCTGTAAAGATAATTCACTGAACTGCAACTAAAGCCTGTCTGAACTGGACAACTAAGCTAATGCTTTAAAAGAGAGATGGAAAATGTATCATCTTTAAAGTCAAAGAACGAGATTATAATTATAGGAAATAACTACCATGCTTACTGTGATAGAAAAAACAGCCAGATTTTACCAGCAATGTTACTTCCATGCCAGTGGCAGCACATTACAGCATCTTTACAAACTGAACTCACATTTTTTGATTGTGTTTTAACATAAGGACTAGATGAAGGTTGATTTTTATGTGTAGACAGAAAATTGACCAATCGGAATAAATCATCAGGTATTCCTGCACCGCATCAGATCAGTTATAGTGATGTGAAAAACACACATTCGTCCTCAAAAAAAGGCACAGAAAATACATGCAGAAAACCTCCAAAACCCCTCCTGTCTGGTTCATCTCAAGAACAAAGAGACCCACTTGTGATCCAACATCAAAGTCTGCTGAGTCTGAGCTGAGCTGCTCCTGTCAAAACAGCGTAACACATACAGCACACTGGCTATGCTTACGGATCAGCACCACCTTCCTGGATAAAGTCTCAGTCTGGGGCCTGTGTTAATGCTGGAGCACCTGGATGCCTTGAGATTGAACTCCCAGAGGACATGCGGGGGGTGGGGTTACCTGAGAGCAGAGCAAGAGCTGTAACGAGGATTATTAGATGTAATTACCTCCCTGTGTGTCTGCCCCCCCCCCCCGCCATACTTTGCTGTCCCCAGAGCTTGAAATCTGCAACGAGAGAGGGGAGCAACATGCTGCAATCCAACGTGAGAAATTTACTACCTAAATGACCTCAGCAAATGCCGGCATTGATGGAGTTCGTGTCCATTTGGACACATCATGCTGGACAGTACGGGCGCTCTTCATCAATGGAACTCATTATTAAAATAATAAAAAGATACATCAAAAATATGCCATGCAAGGCTAGTAAAGTATTTGTACTTTGCTATATCTCACAGTATGTTTTATACATCTTAAGGGGGGGGCAAGCAAAAGACACTCCCCGTTTTTTTCTGCTCACAGAGGGGTGAGCAAACAAAGCCATCCATCCTCCTAATCTAATCGCATGCTCCTTAATGAGCCTGCGAGGAGATAACAAGAACGACCTGCACGTTCTGACCTTGAGAGAACCTTCTGGTAAGTGCCTGCATCGTTCCTGCTGAAGCGAGGCGGTTTAGGGCCACAAGCTGGGGCACTAACCCCTAAGAGGACAAACAACAACAACGGAAACACAAAGACGATGCTCCAGCATACTGATCTCGAGTGAGAGGAGATGGGAAGCTCGACACCTGCGTGTGGAGAGGAGATCTTCAAGATTCAGGGCTAGCTGATCCCGAGAGAGCTTCACAGAGAGGAAATGTATAAAAACAAGTGGTGGACAGAAGAAGCTACAAAGAACCTAATGATTGTACTGGCACACTTCAGTCTTGCTCTATTACCATTTAGTGTCCTCTCAGTTACTGTCAGTATCGTATTTCTCAGGAAAGTGGCACAGAAATGTAGTCCGTACAATATACAGTATTGCCATGTGTATCTGTGTCTGTGGGTGAGGTGATGTAAGGCATGGATTCCCCACTGCATTTCCAGAACTTTTCTCACAGACCAGGCCCTACAAAAGCATGGATGTGTTTGACACCGTGCCCGATTAACCATGTTTTTTTTTTTTGTTTCAGGGAATCGTACTGGGAGGTGAGATGCATAGCTAGGAGGATCCACATACCCAGAACCATCATGAAGATGGCATAAAGGTCTTACCACTGCAAGGCATTTCAGAGGAGCTACATCTTTATGTACATTGGTGGGAACATCAGCAGGTATGATCACTATGCTCATTCAGAAGAAATGCCATCATCCTGCAGCAGAGAGGACCTCAATCCCCCTAACCAACCCATTCCATTCCATTTCCTCTACCCGCTTGTCCTCTTCTGGGTCATGGGCAGTCCAGAGTCCACTGGTGCAAGGCAGGGACTAACCAGGGTGGGGCACCAACCCATCACAGGGCACATTCACACACTATTCACACCTATCCATCCATCCATTTTCCAAACCGATTTTCCTACTGGGTCGCGGGGGGTCCGGAGCCTATCCCGGAAGCAACAGGCATCAGCAGGTATGATCACTATGCTCATTCAGAAGAAATGCCATCATCCTGCAGCAGAGAGGACCTCAATCCCCCTAACCAACCCATTCCATTCCATTTCCTCTACCCGCTTGTCCTCTTCTGGGTCATGGGCAGTCCAGAGTCCACTGGTGCAAGGCAGGGACTAACCAGGGTGGGGCACCAACCCATCACAGGGCACATTCACACACTATTCACACCTATCCATCCATCCATTTTCCAAACCGATTTTCCTACTGGGTCGCGGGGGGTCCGGAGCCTATCCCGGAAGCAACAGGCATGAGGCACGGACCAACCAGGGTGGGGCACCAACCCATCACAGGGCACATTCAAACGCCATTCACACCTATGATAACTCCAAATCACTTTAGCTTGTGGACTATGGTGGGAAACTTTAGTACCTGGAGAAAATCCCATAACACAGCAAGAACATGGAAATGCCACACAGAGGGAGCCTTGGTGAAGACTCGGACCCTGGCCCTAGAGGCACAGGGCTGCAGTGCCAACCACTGCTCCATGCTGCCCACTGCCTCCCTGCCTAAGCCTAACCCTAACCCAACACACATTTCTCATTTATACTGAAAACTGAATGAAAACTGGGTCAGCCAAGCTCTGTAACCGTACGTCAACCCACTACATATGTTCTGGAAGAATTTGGCAGGCCGGCCAGACCTTTATACTTTACACAGCGCGAGTCACGGTCTCGTATCTGGCTCTGTTCTGCATTAGAGCTCCCCTTCGGTCAGCGGTCTGCAATGTGCAGAGCGATACCAAATGAGGCAGCTTGGCAGGACCCCCACGCTCACAAAGCCTGGCCCTTTCCTGCACTGCTGGATGTATCTAACAAAGATGGTCATAAAAGTCTGTGAAACCCACATTGGTGCCCATTCAGCACATGGGAGCGCTGTGTAATCCTGAAACACAATCACCCTCTAATTATATCTGTTTCTAATTTTATTTTGATTTCTTGTGCCCATAAATGCATTTTTCACGGCCGCTTATCTGCTGTGGGGTCAGTATCGGCCAGGAGCCTATCCCAGGATGCACAGCTCCCTGCAAGACAGCCCATAATTTTTGCTCAAGGGACCAGATTTGGAAACACTGACAGGATCCACAGAGTATAAGGTACAGAGGATACCCTACATGTGATGCCAGTCCACCACAAGGCGCGCATGTGCACACACGCACACACACACGCACACACACACACACATACACACACACACACATACATACACACACACACATACACACCCACACACACACTGGTTTGTAATAATATCTTTGTGGGGACTCTCCATTTATTTCTATGGGGAAAACTCTAATCTTAACATGATGACCTTAATCCCTTCCACAGCCATAACCTTAACTAACAAAACCTTAAGTAACCAAACAAAATATGCGACTTTTGGTATTTTTAGTTTTTTGATTGCATTCACAGTTCTATGTGGGGACATGAGAAATGGTCCCCACAATGTCAATCGTGGGTTTTTGGTGCCCACAATGTAATAAACATAAACATAATCCATACAGACACAATAGAGACAATTTACTGTACAGACACCTATAGTTCCATTCAAACTGCATGACTTTCCAGTGCAGGAGGAAAACCACAAAAACACGGGAAAAACACTCTACGACATGGGCGGGAAGCTAACCAAAGGCTCTGGAGGGGGAGAGAGAACCCTTTGGACCTACGTTAGAATGGCACACGTCCTCCAGGGGGACTCCTTGCTAATGCTCCCTCACTGACAGCGCCAATCAGCTTTGCCTCGCCATACATGGAAGGGCTGCTCTGTAAATCAAGAAGAGCGGGGGTCCGCTACCTCGAGCGCCGGGCTGTTTTCGGACACGCAGGAGTATTACAGACAGGTCAGTGAGCCAAAGCGGCTCGCCACAAGGGCGGTGAAGTTACAGCAACTGGGGAGGGGGGGCACGGGACTGGGGAGGCAGCCAGGAGTATAGCTGGAGAAAGGAAATAAAAGAGAACAATGTGGGACCTCCTTTCAACCTATGAGTCAGAGCACAAGGCGAGCTCAGGGAACGAGGATGCGGAGTTATGTGAGGAAAGGGAAGTATTGACTCAGAAAACAGCAGGACTCGGGTCGTTATGCGGCCGGAAGATTTATCATAGAAATGTTTTTACATGGAAATGCAATAAAAAAAGGCAGAAGGGAGCAGAGCGGGACACCGCTGTTCGGACGCCCCCCCCCCCCCTAAACGGGCCATCAGAGAACCATAATCACGTGACGTTATGGGGCCTCACAATATAAACGGAAAGCCGAGATGCAGTGATCTGTAGCAGTCCTGGGGGGCGAGCAGCACAGGGGTTCCCACATTTACAGCAGTCTGCACATTTACATATTTACATTTGGAGATTTAGCAGAAGCTTTTGGCCAAAGCGACGTTCAAATGAGGCACACAGCACACTGCAAACATATATGCTGTCCAGGAATCGACTGGGCATCAGTTCATCTAAGCTGAGCTCCCAGTGAAAGCCCAGGTACAAGTGTGGGCAATACTGCAACAAGAGTGACACATCTACCAACAGAGCATGAACCTCATAAGGCTGGGAGACGGCACTCAGTGTTACTGCTGGCGTCTACACATTTATGTTGTTTTCCTACTCAGCTTCTCCTTCATTTTGGCTCACCATTTCTGTCCTCACACCTCCACGGAAATGCTGCATGCCAGGCGAGCCTTTTACGCTCCACTGAGAACTCTAGAGAAAGAGCGAAGGTCTGATGGACATGACTCGCAATTCTGGGTACAGGCTTGAGAACTGTTCTCCGTAAACTTCTGAGAGCATGTCAGACACCCGCTGCCAAGCCTAGAATTTCACGCCAAAGAGAACAATTGCTCAAGAACAGCATCAGATCATTGTACCCACAGTGACCATCTTGGGGCTGACATTAGCGTGTACAGACGGGAGAATCTCGTGTGAAGCAACACTGGGATGGCTACTGCATGTCAGCATCCAGTATCGCCAGCCTCCATACCCGCATATTTAGGAGGATTCCGGAGAAGAAGAAAGCTTGGAAGGGTGAACAAAAACCCAAATACATTGCATGGAGCATGAAATGTAAGGATGTTGACATAGCACCAGTTAAACTTTTGGACACGCCAAGTTGCCTACAAAGTAGAGTGACAGAGTGCGGCATCACATGACCTGGCCACCTGACCATGCTGCAACACATGACCTGGCCACCTGACCTAAGTACAGTACAAATGGAGGAGTCTGGAGTCTGACCAGAGAGTGTAGGGAAAGTGACGAATAAGTGCTCAGCATATATGAGGGACCTCCTTCAGGATAGCTGGAAAAGCATCATGACCCAGGAGGCCACCTCACAAAACTGTTGTAGAAGACAAAGTAGGATCAGGCTGCCTCAGGAGTAATTGGGGTTAAGAGCATTGCTCAAGGGTCCAATGTGGGATCACTCTGCTGAACCTGGGGTTCGAACAAGCAACCTTCTGAATACCAACCCAAATATTTTTTTTGCTTAATACTGTTTTTAGTCAATCTATAATTCCATATATTATTTTATAGTTTGATCTCTTTGAGTCGTAGAGAACAGTACAAACAAACCTTTCTATAGGTGGGTGTGTCCAAACTTGTACTGTTTATCATAGAGGAAATTTGCTGTATCACGGGGTTTGCTCATTTAGGTTTATCAAGCGAATGCTACTGTCCTATGTGATGTAAAATAGAGGAAAGCCGAGGGTCGGAGGGCGTCCCCGTGAGAGACTGCCTTAAGAGCCTTGCTCAAGAGCACCATTGGGACATGTCTGCTCTGCCAGTCATGGGATTTGTACCCAAAACCTTATGGACACTGATCCTAACCAGCTGAGTTTACGCACCGCCCCATCAGGAAACAGAGCAAACTGTTTTCGAAAGACTTGGGCTTGGACTCCCCTATCATAGTGTTACGGCACAGTGGTACTTTCATCTCATCTGGTCCAAGAGTTGACTATAACATAATAATGACGCAACACTGGCTGGAACAAGGTTCACAATTGTCTCCTCATACATGGCAAGAGCCCAAAAGTGAACGCAATAACAAGAAGCTCCTCCTTTCATCTGTTTTCTGTCCTTTTCTTCCACAATCACCCGGTTGTTTTATCTTCAATAGCCTTTGTGGGCCCAGGTACCAGTCCTGCCTCAGGGCAGAAGATCCCTCCAATCCTATGTGGCCACATGCAGTGAAGGGGTAAAGAAAGAAAACAGGTACAAAAAACAAACGCTAAAGTCTTTAACGATGGAGGTCATGACACACCGTATCTGGAATGTTGCTGTAAGGTATGAAGAGGGTCCCACAAGGAACTTTCTCATGTGCTGTAAGTAAATCAACATTAGATACATAAAAAATACAACTGTCAGATTCCAAGCTTGTGGACCAGAACTGTTCTCCAGTGATGGCAGGCTGGAATGTGGAGAAGCATGGATGTGGGTAAGAAACCCAAGGAAGCCAATCCAATGGATGAAAAGGAATATGCAAAGCAGCAGCAGAAGTCGAATGGGACGAGACGTTCAGGAAAGGCTCTAGCCAAACTCCCAGCAAACTATTTTACACACGATTAGAGTTCTGGGTCCACTCTGGATAGTACTCTGTTGTAGTACGTACAGCAGGGCTACAGAGAATTCAAGCATTCCTGTTGCTCGCAAAGTGCAAATCCCGATGATGTCCTAAATTTAAAAGAGAAGTACATCAACAGTAAATATCCATGACTTCTGTATTGGAGATAAGACTCAGCTGGGACAGACTGACCCACTGAAACTAAATGTCACAAGGTTAAATCTGCATTAGCTACACAGGTCGGACATCTTGTAAAAACATTCCGGACATAAAATCAATATTTTCATAACAAAAATCAGATTAAAATCAGGTTAAAAATCAGATTTCATTACATTGACTCGGAGTGCAGTTAATCTCCCTGTCAAGCCAAAACGAAGAGCAGTTGGGTGGAGATCCTTATGTGTAGGAAGATGCTGTATAGAACTGTATCTTATGTGCAAGGAGATGCTGTATAGAACTGTATCTTATGTGTAGGGAGATGCTGTATAGAACTGCATCTTATGTGCAAGGAGATGCTGTATAGAACTGTATCTTATGTGTAGGGAGATGCTGTATAGAACTGTATCTTATGTGCAAGGAGATGCTGTATAGAACTGTATCTTATGTGTAGGGAGATGCTGTATAGAACTGCATCTTATGTGCAAGGAGATGCTGTATAGAACTGTATCTTAAGTGTAGGGAGATGCTGTATAGAACTGTATCTTAAGTGTAGGGAGATGCTGTATAGAACTGTATCTTATGTGTAGGGAGATGCTGTATAGAACTGTATCTTATGTGTAGGGAGATGCTGTATAGAACTGTATCTGGTTTCTTGTATCGTTCACGCAGTTTTTTTTGCATTTACCTTTTTTACGGCTCTACAGTGGACTACTTCAGTGTGCTATTCTGAAAATAACAGGCTAATACGGGATTCGTAATACGTTAAAGTAGCTGTTACTATGCATGTCATTACTTTTTTTTAACAACTGGAAGAAGTCAATATCAAATATCCAAATTCTTCAAGGCAAGAATTAATTTATGAAACTTTCATGAACCGACCAAATATGCTTTACATCACTCAATAAAATCAATCCAAAGGAATGCACACTGTCTGAATGGGAGAAGTATGCAAGGTGTAAGGGTGGCCTTGGCTCTGAGTGGGTCACTTATGTTTGGCAATGCGATTAACAGGAGGTAACTCAGGGAGAGCACAGACTCTCCAGCTAAGGTCAAAACAGAGCAAGGAGCCCAAAACGCCCACGTATGGAGAACAACCAGACCAGAATAAACAAGACCAAAGACCGGATACATTTCCTAAAGTTCAATTGACTTTATTCCTGAAGAGAAATACGTAGAAGAAACTCCAGAGCTGGAGTTCAGTAGGCCTGAGGCAGCAAAGGGTGCAAAATCGTGGGCTTCTCTTGAAAGGAGAAACACTCCTGAAACGATTATCTTATCAGGAACTTGACACTTCATTATAATAATAAGAACCTTAGGGGATGTGGGCATGATGGACAGCTTTGTGGAACAGTGGTTGGAGTTCAGAACTCCTAAATTCCTTAAACTATAATCCCAGTGGAACAATTATTATACAAGGTACTTCAACTGGTCTGCTACAATGAGACTTCATGGTTGGGGTAGAGCGTCAGTGAAAACAAGTGGCACCAGAAACCGGAAAGGAGCAATGTTACGGGGAACCATGCCGGTGAAAAGGGATCAAGTGCATCATTGATTGCTGTCTTACCAATCAAAACAAAAAAAAAACTTCATCACACACCTAAAGTAGAATCGACACTTTAATTTCCCAAAAATTTCTTCAGGTGACATCAATGGAAGACGTTTTGTTCTGACTTGCATTATAATGTATAACACTATAAATCAAAGGGCCAATCTTATCCTCAAAGGGCCAGTGTGTAGGCAGGTTTTATGGGTAACCTTTAGGTCAACTGGTCAAACCCAGGTGTAAGGACTCTTCAGCCAATCATAATTAGTAATCTCATTGGGGAGTTGCAGCGAAAATCCGCAAACACACCGGCCATTTGCAGATAAGATTGGCCATCCCTGTTATAAAGGAACATAACCCCACCGTGAATTAAGGAGCACCCGTAATGTGTGACCCTTCGGTGCTATGGAAATATTTGTAGAACTGTAGATGGTGGAGTAACTCTACCATAAAGAAAAAAAGACTGAAGGAAGTCCCCTTTAACTAATGTGGACACAGGTTCCTGCAACTCAAAAGAAGATCAAATAGTAATTCCAACATTCTATAAATTAAAGAGCAGATGAAATGCTGTATTTTACTCTTCCAGCAGCTTGTGCCTCACTGAGGCTACGATAATATGAATTCCATATCATTTGACACAGTCGTACGGCGAAGCTGACTGCCTTTCCGCCCGACCTCAAGATCTCCCCACTCCACCGGGAGGTTCTCATATGAATATGTCAGAGTCCAGAAGTCTGTTGTTGTATTATCAAGAACATCCATGATCAAAGAGCCTCACTGTCAGCTTTCAAATAAAAGATTGTCAGGCTCCACACAGGAGTCCTTCATGCTGTATTGACACAGAAGCCAAGTGCCTGTTGGGCTGAAGCCCAGGATGGACACTTCCGAAGGCATGAGAGGAGCAAGAAGTTTGACCGCGGGGCTTCACACAAAAGAGAACTGGGTGCCGCCATGAGTGTTGCAGGAGATGGAACAGAAAGTATGTGTGTGACCCTGGGGGACCTCATTATGGAGGCAGGATGTCACATTCTGTGAGAGGAGCCATGTTTTTCCCAGAGATTCCCCCCGGCTGGGAGAGAAGCAGAGCGGACTGGGCCGCGTTGACCTGTAGAAGCAGCTCGGGGATGGAAAGAAACCTCCTCTTCGCGCGAGGAGGTGGCCACACATACATACACACACACGGGGTGGAAATGTTTATGCAGCGCGTGTGCTGTGCGTGGCCCCCCCACCCGGCACCGACGGCCGGTAACTCAGCCAGGCGGAGATCTTTCCAAGCAGGGCTGCCAGACCCTCCCAAGTTCTGAGAATCTCTGCAGATGAGCAAGTAGAGCAAAGCCACAGAAAAATTAGTATGAATTTTAATGAAAACTCACGCTTCCTACTCTAAGTCAAGGGGAATCTCTGGGAGTAACAGTACTTCTCAGTACCATTTATGCCAGAAGTTTTAAAACAATACTTTAAGAGTGAAGCGAGAAAAGCAGCACATATCCCAACATGGATCAGATAAACAAAAACAAAACATCCTCCAGACAAAGCGTTTATTGTTCAAATATACATAAACACACCTGCATACTCTATTTGCAAACACCATTTCACTGTGCCATTTTCACAAACATTTCCATAAGGCATATGCCTAAGAGAGGAAGAGACTCTTATTCCTGGGAATGCCGCCTGGCTGCAGGACGTTCCACAGCTCCGAAATGGAAAATGAAATGAAATATCCTTTGCCGTTCCCATCTCCCACAGAGCTCATCTCCTAAACAGAGCCTCTGCGAGGAAGTTGTGGTGGTCTAACTCATGTCTGAAACGTAACAAGCGTATAATTAAAAGCAGGATATCTCACGTCGGTAGCGGGGCTACTTGCTGGGCCCGGAGAATGGGGGGGGATTGGGCGAAAGAGAGAGTGAGAGGAACTGCGGAGGATGGGGGGAGAGGCGAAAGAGAGAGCGAGGGGAACTGGAGCTGACAACGAAATGTCGTAAACCCGCTGCGAGGAATAAATTAGCTTATCCTCACCTCAGCTTTAGTGGTCATTGAATCAATGGATGAAATTGAAATGATGGTTTATTTGTCACCTGCACAAGTACGTTGGAATGCTTCTTTTCACATATCCCATCACGCTGTCCATTGCAAGATATAGAGTGGTACCACAGTACTCAAACTTCTTAGAACTCAAATTTCTTAAAGGTCGAACCAACCGGTTAGAAAAAAATGACCCAGAACTCGATCTGAATCTCAGAAGTCGAACTGTGAATGCCGACCTAAGACAACTTACGCATAAGGAAAATAAGTCACGCGGCACGTCTCTCAGGAGAAACAAATGGTAACGCTTCAGTACCAGCTGCACATTTGCTGTGACAGCATCGTTTGTTGATGAGGGTGCTTTTTTATTGAAAATATCAGGTAATACACTCTATATTGTTTTGGTAGCCATTGCTCACCAAAAGGTTATGCAATAGTTGTACAAATGTAGTGGCCTAAAAATTTTCAATTTATGAACAAATCAACAAATACAGAGTAATAATAGAAATAAACAATGGACCGCATGGCATAGTCTATGGTTGGCGCAGTACTGGGGCATGTGAGAGTCCATTCTGTAACGTTCTGGATGCCATTAAGGAAAAAATGTTATGCACGATGTACAGTGTACATCGTGTTGCCGCACAGTGTTTTTAACTTTTCACATTGTTTGGACACATTCATTTTCTAAAATTTGAGAAAACAGAGGATTAAGTTCAAGTTCTGAAGTACCACTGTACACACATATAGAGCTGAGCGTGAATCCTTGAATCAGAGTACAGGGTCAGGCTATTTACTCAAGGCCCCTGAAACATTTTGGGGGTTAAGGGTTTTGCTCAAGAGACCCAATGGACACGTGACTATTCTGTCAAGAACGCGATTCAAACTGGCAACCGACTGATCACTGGCACAGAGCCACATATCACCACCCTCATCATATTATAAAAAGAAGATGGGTTATAGATGTAGATATAGCAAGGTTGCCCAGAACGGTGATTCCCAACTCAGCCCTCCAAACTCCCAGCAAACTCCCAGCAATGAAAAACACCAAATAACTGGTACAGGTGGGCTGTCAGCTGGGAGGGAGCAAAAATGTGGGGTGTTTTGGGGACCCCGCGGACTGGTTTGGGAAACACTGGCCCAGAGCATTCAGAAATAAACCAGAGCAATATACAGGCATCACCGCCCATCGATGAGATTGCCATTCATCATCGCTCATCTTCCCATTGCTCGTGATGGAGAACCTGATGCTGATTTAGAGAACATGAATGCAGGGCCCGGTTCCCATAAACCCTTACTTCACTGTTGATTGCCAACTTGAAAAGCAGCTGATAGCTCTACTTTTTCAAAGTGAGTACAAAACTCCTATCGCCCCCGTAGGAGGGACAGCATGATGCGGCCAGAACTGAACATTTCCCAGATGGCAGAACTTTGCTGCTCAACCCCTGAATAACCGACCCCTGCTGGAGGTTCAGACAGACAACAATTTTCCAGAAACCTGGATTTTTTTTCTCTGGTGCTGAAAAACAGTGCACTGGTTGTGGGTAATGAGATTTAAAAGAGCAGCTCAGATGAATGGATGACAGGTACACACAACGTATTTACTGAACACAACAGTGAGGTATTTGGCAGACCCCAGACTCGCTTTGTTCTACAGTTTGGCTGACATATTACCCATCAGTGTGTTTTTACAGTAGGATCCTGCAGTTATGAGGCTGGGATGAAGATGTTTGACTGACGTCCTACAGCTGGTCACAATAAAAATGACTCATTCTGTGAACTGCTTCTAACTGCCCAGAAAACCAGTGAACCTGTGTTGAGATCTAAGGGAATCTTATAGTTCCCAAAAGGCACAGATTTTCTGGAGAGCACCCTGAACCTTGTTTTATCCCCCTCACACTGCACACAGGCCCCGGGCCCGAGCGAGGCTGCTCTGTGCTGGTGGAGAGGCTCACAGCCTACCGGGCCCTGCTGCTTCAGTGCCACCTCAGGCTGCCTGCTCTTTTCACACCATGTGAGTAATGAGCTCCGGGGGGGGCCGCCGCCGGCCCCCGGGGGGGGGGGGGCGGGGGGGGGGGGGGGGGGGGGGGGGGGGGGGGGGGGTGGTGG
>JABFDZ020000138.1:19565277-19575767 GCA_019775955.2 Pollimyrus isidori | reverse complement strand
GTGATTGGTTGATTAGATAATTGCATTAATGAGAAATTGAACAGGTGTTCCTAATAATCCTTTAGGTGAGTGTGTGTATATATAGCGATTTTTCACTCTCGCTCTCCCAAACAAAAGTGGTAATTGTGTGAAGTGAAGGACTACGCCGCTGACCTGAAATACCTGATCCAGCGCTAATATTTTTACTTCACAGAAAGCAGATTTGAAGTCACAGATGTCATGGCTCTTTGCCCTCTCCCGGGGCTGTCGCAGTGGGCGGGGGGGGGGGGCACAATCTGGAAGAGCTGACATGTTATGTCATTAAACATGAAAGCTGGAACAAATGCGGGGGATAATCGTTAAGGTCCCCCTCCTGCGAGGACGTCTGGGTTTGACACCCTAATGTAGGTAAATAAAGCACGTTCTGTGTAATCAAAGGCATAATTTTTAGCATGTTGATTCAGCGAATCACTTACATCATGTTTATTTACCGGACAATTTCATCCAAAGCAACGTAGAAGTGAAGGAGGTCCAGAGTCTCTGGAGCTATTGAGGGTTAAAGGCCTCACTCAGGAGCCCAGCGGTGAAAGCCTCTGCTGACACTGGGATTTGGACTGGCGACCTTCCAGTCACAGGCCAGCACCCCAACTCTGCTATTTACCATTGGAATTTGGACGCTTTGTAGCACCTATTCCATGAGGCGCCAGTAAGATTTGGATTCTTCCACTCAAGCTTCTGTTCATGCCTCCTTTAGATTTGACCTCTCATCCATCTACTGATGACGATGGCCATGCCTTCAGGTTAAGCTTTTCTGGACTTAGAGCCTCAAAGCTTAACCTGTAACCCCTTCCCCATGTCCTCAACATCTGCCCTGACTGTCAACTGACTGGGGATGCGCACTCACGCCCACCCGGTTAGCCCGTCACAGACACTTATCACGGTCATCTTAGTGTGCCATCTGATGAAGCATCTTACCAGGCTGTGTTGGGTTTTGACCCCAACCCACATATATCCGGGCTATCTGTCTACATCTGGAGACCTGCCTGCCACTGGCTCTCATATATAATTAATATCTGCTTAGTGTAGCTGGTTATATTGCTATACTGTTTTAATGTATATTAATATATAATATATATTGACTATCACATTAATATAAAGGTAGTTACACAATTGTTTCAAGATGTTGAACACATCTATGTTATAACTCTGCTTTAATGATCATCTCTCATTATTAGTAGTCTTGGTGGTCCATTATTTCACCAGATTATTTTTATTTATTTTAGATCTATTTTTAAGATTTATTTTACAGTCGTGGGTTGCTGGAGGATGTCACTCTCGACCCCTCCCTCCATGTAAAATGTGGCAGATCCCCTCTGAACAAAGTAAGCGGATGTTGCTATATTCATGCGGGAAGCAACAGGCACTGGTGAGGGCGTTCGTGCTTTTGGCTGCTGGAGGCTATGTCCATGCCCCGCACTCCAAGCCAGGGAAGTCCACTGTTTACTGCATGCATGAACTCCACCACATCAGAGAGACCCAAACCATGGACAATCAAGACCATCAATTACATAAAAAAGGGCTGTTCCAGAAAATTAAACGCATTTACAAACAGGAAAAATAAGCTGATTATTCTAAAGTTAAAGATAAGGTTAGAACAATATTGCGTGAGTTAACCCGGACTGCTGCATCAATGCAGTGATTAGTTGTAAGGTAGAGAGCATATGCAGATGCAGTACTGCTTTCATATTTTAATTACATAAAGTGCTGTCTGCTTATTATTACATGATATTTTAAAAAAGAAACCTTTTGTAGCCATACTGTAGTATTATAATGCGTGCTATTCACAGTAATCATTTTCTGATCATTATCACTATAACAAGAACCTCCCCAAAATGCACGCCGGATACTATGCTAATCACAGCTGGAAGGCACTCAGGACTTCTGTAGCTAATTATTAATAAAAAATATGGAGGAGCCTGATTCAAAATTCTGAATAAAATTGTCACTTGGGTATATAGTTCTACATGGGACATTATAAGTGTAAATTTATAAGCAAACTATTCACATTTATTCTAGTAAGGAAATACTCTCATTCGCCAGAGGGGAACTGCTCATTGGCCTTACTGGAGATAAATTACCCAGCATGCTCCAAAAAGCTAATTTCCTGTGTCCATAGCAACTCCTGTGTTTTGTTGTGAATAGTGCTGGTTGCCATGAGCCTGTTGCTCCCTGACATTGATAGCTCATTAAATCAGCGGTAAAAGAAGTGTTAAGAGCAATCAGTGTCCCTGCTTGATTCATGGTCACAGACAGGGCCCAAATCCCAGGCCTTTTACTCTTCCTCCTTATAAATTTGTTCCTCCAACCCATTAGGCACCTTTAATCACAAAATAACAACTTTACAAGTGGATAATTTGAGCTTAACTCTTAAAACTCTTAAAAACACAACTTTAATTTGGATGTTTGAAACTGCTATTAACAGGGAGGACTTGTTTAGTCAGACGATGGTCATCACTAACGTGAAGGAATCTGCTGGACTAACTCTGATATTTGGTTAAGAATAAGTAAAAAAAAACAGGATAAAATTAGCCCAGCGAGAAATGCCAGGGTATATTTTTTAGTATTTGTATGCACTTCAACAGGGGTGGACAGTCTTATCCGCAATGCACCGGTTTGTATGTGGGTTTTCGCTGCAACTCCCTAATTAGATTATTAATTAGAGGACTGACTGTCTGAAGAGTCTTCACACCTGGGTTTGAAGAGCTGACCTAAAGGTTACCCCAAAACCCTGCATACACACCAGCCCTTTGCGGATAAGATTGGCCACCGTTGCTCTATAACATCACTATAACATAATAACATGAATCAGTAAATATCACTGCCGCCAAAATGAGCAGCGTTCAGAGATTCCTCTTTAGAAGCAGGAGAGATTCAAAACACACTGTTTATGTGTCATATAACCACACAGATTCTTTAGCTTTTGACACAAAGTACGTTCAACTGAGCACTGACCCAAATCCTCTAAAAGAACAGACAGCAACAATGTCAAAGACTAATACTGTCTGTTTCATTTCTTCCAAATAACCGTCTTCTCTTGTGGAATATAAGCATCACTGTGAGTGACAGACAGTATTTCCTGGTCTTGGCGAGTGGCCCGGTCTCGGGGGGGTGTATAAAGGGGTGGGGCCACAGGGGCACCGCCCCCAGCTGAAAGCTGATTGGCCCCCAGTGCGCCCTATCCTGTTTCACTCACTGATTCAACACACATCATTGGCTAATGATAAAGTTGGGCCCTCTGTATGAATTATGGGCTCTCTTATGCTCCCCATCATAAAAAAAATCTTCCCTGAAGATTCGCCCCTGCCAGTTCTTTTCACTCAATGCAGTTTGGTTAGCTTCTGCCCCATCTCCCAGGATTCCATGTGCCCCCCCACTTGTGCTCCCCTTCTAACCCCCCCTCCCCCACCTGTCAACAGCACAATAAATTTAAATTTAAAAGGGCCGACTGTGCTCCGGTATACACAGCTCTGCTGGGGGGTGGATAGGGGGATGGAAAATGCTTTACTTGTACAATTTTTTGGGGGAGGGGGGAAGCTGGGGCCATTGCTCTGTTTTCCTCCGAAAGGGAGGATGCCGTAGTTTCTAAATGAATTATGCAGATTCTGGTTAAGTGATAAAACACAGCAGTAATGCAACAAAACAAAAGAGAAGCAGGGAAGATGGTGTACTATGCAGGAATATCACAAACCATACACATGTCAGCCTAATGGGGGGGTCATCGGCTTCTCTCAACGTATAGAAGAAAAACCCCTGAGGTTCTTGCTTCAACATCCAGTTACTTCCAGTGCTCAGTCTCTGGTTTGGAAGCACCTGCAGGACCTGGCTAGTGATCATGCTCATTTGCCCATCCATCAGTGGAACGGAGGCTCATCCCTGCACGGGACGTCCTGCCAGGTCAATCTGGGCAGCAGCCGGGGGAAGTCAGCCATCGCCTAGTACTCAGGGACCAAGGTGTATGGTAGAGAAAGCGGTATGGGGTATGTGTGCGTGTGTGTGTGTTACGTTGATGCTGAGCGGGCTATCTTTTCAGTCCCCACAAGCTGTCAAAAAAAGCCAAAGTATTTTGTTTGGTTACTTATGGTTAAGGTTAGGGCTGGGTAGGTGTTAAGGTTCTCATTGTTGGGATTACTTTTGTCCACTGAAATGAATGGACGGTCCCCACAAAGATATGACTACAGGTCTATGTATGTGTGTGTGTGTGTTGAACTGTGTCTATGCTCATCTCAACCATTTTTGTTAGTGGTTTTGGTTACCTGGAAGATCTGCTTGAGAGAAAACAGAGCCCTCCGAAGCTCTCGTCCACTGGAGCCGTACAGCTTCTCTGTGAAGAAGGAGTTGGAGATATTCAGTGAGTTCACAGGTCAGGACATTTATGAAAGATACAGGGTAACTGTCGGCTCGAACATCACACCACTCTGACTGAAACTCACCAGACTGGAAAACAAATGTGAGAAGAACGGAACACATTTATTACAACTTATCCCTGCCTTTAATTTTCTTGTGAGTAATGTGTTTTTGATGGGCGCAATCAATCCTTGACAATATCCATTATGCTGCAGCTGGGAAATTAGATATCTCAGAGCAAAGAACGACCATGATGGAGCAGAACTGAGAGCGGGGTCGCTGCCAAGAGGAGGACGCGGGGGTCATTCGTCACCCGTCAGTGTGTTCAGGGTCCTGCTGACGTTGTGCCGGGATCGATCAGACAGTCCACTTTCTGGAGGTCACTCATGTCTTTAGCAGTCACAATAAAAAGCCCTTTTAACAGAGCTCCATGAATTGTGAATTTGAGGCCCTTCAGTCAGCCCTGCCCTCAGGAACATGCCCCCCCAACCCCCTACCATCCCCTCCAGGCTCCACTAAGACACTCTCAGTGCTGTCTCTTTTTAAAGTGGAGGAGAGGACAGAAAGAGAGGAGCCATAATTTATACAGTGTGGCCAACCATCATTAGCCAGTGATAAGTTTTGAAACAGTCTTGGGGGGTCGGGGTATCAGGGCAACACTGAATTTTGTAAAATGGTCATTTTAAGGAGAACCCCCCGGGTGAATTTTTTCTGTGTTATGGGGGGTCCCTGCCCTCTTATGGAGGTACTAGGATGCACCACAGTCCCGTCACTTTGAACCCGGCCCCCTTCTTCACCGACGGCCTTCATTAACCCCCCTGGGCAGATGAGATGACTCCCACTACCACGTCTTACTGGCATAGCTGCTTCGCTCGTGCTTCTTCACTGTTTACTCAATCTTGTGAATCTGTATATCACAGCTTCCTGCGCATTAATGAGCTAATTACTCGTCTGTGTGCTCCCATGGTTCCCAGCTCTGTTCCTCATATAAACACTGCATTTTAAGCACTCAACTCAACTAATTAATTTAATGTAAATGAACCAGCGCTAGCTGCCCAAAATGTGGTACCAGGAATACATACACATATTTGGTCCCCACAATGTAATACATACATGACCCATACACACACACAGCCACACACACACACACACACACACACACACACACACACACACACACACAAACGTAGTCACAAACTCTTCCCGATTTGCTGTAATTCCTTCCACCTGCCAGCATGTGGCAGTCTTGGGCTCCCTTCCTCCACCGCCGGCATCAAAGTGACAATGGGGACTTTCCACAAGAGTCTCACACCGTGCAGATATTTCACATTTAACTCACTCCTCTCTCTCTCTCTCTCTCTCCCTCTCTCGCTCTCTCTCTCTCTCATTTTCTCCTCCAGCTCATGGTGAAGTCTGCTGTCCCCTGTCCCTGGCTGCTATTCTTTGGGTCAGCCTGAGGGTGTCACAGACAGCAGTGCTGCTGCCTCCAGCATCTGTGAAGCAGACAACTTCACCCATGGTGAACTCCATTCTATACTGCCGGACCTCTGAACCATACGACTCAACTGGGGAGGAGAGGAGGACTCAGGGGGACTCAAGGGGATTCAGCACCTGAGTTAAGAGTCTGAGTTTCCTCTACCTGTGAGCTGTCAGGGTGTTTTTGTAGGATCTTATTCCTAAATTAAGAGAGCATGAAATAAAGCAGCGACTCATCCATCCATCCATCCATTCATCCATCCATCCATCCATCCTTCTGCCAATCTTTTACCCTGGGCCACAGGAAGGCCAGGAACCTATTCCAGGCAGCCTGTCTGGGATACCCCCTGGATGTGATGCCAGATGAGATACTAAAATCTAGAGGAAAATGGCAGTCCCATACATCCCTACCTGGCACACACACTAAACCCATTTCTGCATCGCTGCCATGCACTGGAGATCCTCTCTACATTCACAGCCAGCTACAAGTGTCTGATTGACACAGCGTACCCACTGAGGGTAATGAGAGTACGCATTCTTGCGGATATATGTGGATGTATGTGCGAGAGAATGCGAAAGGAAAGAAATTCAGCAAAGTACTGGAGTAATTTCCCCCCCCCCCCCCCCCGAAAAAAAAACCCAAAAATCTCTCCCTGCTCATTTTGTGTGAAAAGATAATAATTCATAATAATTTACCCACTCAGATTGGGGCAGGAGGGGAGGTGTCTTTGGACTGGGTTAAACCGCCCCCTGCCACCCTTCACCAGCCCATTTTAATTAAATCTCAAAGCCGGCTCAATTACACTTTCAAAGCTCCCCCCCGGAGCCAAACGGGCCCAGCGCGACCTGAGCCAGCCCGGGGGTATCTTTAATGACATCTCCCCTTTACATTGGTCCCCCCCCCCCTACCCAGCACCACCTGCTTGTGGGGTCTTCCTGGGGCACTGAATTGGGGGGGGGTAATATTGGCGAGAAGAGCACGTGCCAGAGGGCTGCCGGCGGGGGCCCCAAATCCCAGGTGGGGGCACCTGGGGCGGGCCCCCAGCAAGACCGCCATCCTTAATTAGAGCAGAAAAAGCCAGATGCACGGCTTATGGGAGCCGTGTGTAGGACCAGACCAACCTCAGAAAAATCCGGAAAAGTAAGAGCCTGGGCTGGTAGGTTAATGGTGTTAAACGGTGGTAACTCCCACGCTGACAGCAGTGCCTGGGGTGAGGATCTCACCACAGCTTCTGATGCAATGTTACATTTACCTGGGAAGCTGGGAATGATGTCACTCCCGAGTTTACCGGCAGGCCAGGCAGCCATTTAGCAATGCAAGTTCTAGCCAGGTTCATCGTCAGCGATATCCGCTGATAACGACACATTGCACGGTATTTTGCACATTCAAACACCGTTGCAACATGTCCACAAACAAAGGTTGGACCATACTGTGTGTGCATCCGATTTAATGAGATACAAGACGTAAGTGCTAAAAGAAGCAAATAACTACAGCTTTCACTTCTGCTGATAATGGGCGCAGCCACCTAAAATTCTGAGGTCGGTGCTGTGTCAATGCCTCTGACTTTCCGAGTCAGAACTCCGACTTCAGGGGCTGTTCCAGTTCAAATTTCTGAGTAGGAACTAGGAAAATTCCAGCTTCCCAGCTAAAAAGGAACACAGAATGACAGCAGTGGGCTGGACCCCCAAAAACCGCAGGCATAGGGACCCTGAGGGTGATTTTTAATGGTGATTCCGGTAGGAAATGATGGAATCACTGTCTGTAAACATTTTAAATAACATTAAACACTCACACTGTGAGGGGAGGGCCTGCTTTCATGCTGTCGGTGGGACGTTTCTTCCTTCGGGGTATAAAACGAAGGATAATTTAAACACTCTTACTGTTTTAGGCACTAATGAATGTCCAGCCAGTCTTCGCTCGTGGATCAGTTGCTCTGTAAAAATCTCCGTTGGAAATCTTCATCTCTGCTCTGGTGCTGAGGTACAGGAAGGGGATCAGCTTTAGCGATCGATCAGCAAATCCAGCAGACTGGCGGGCCGCATAATGCGGGAAGAAGCAACGTCTGTATCTCTGCGTTTAGCATATTGATAAACATGCAACTGTCTGGTTTGTGCTTTCACAGCACACACTCAAAAATGCTCCTGTATTGTCCTGTTATCGATGCAAAGATTGTGGGTTTACGTCACAGGAACCCCAAATACACCGCAACTCTTGCCAGTAGCGTAAGTTGCTGTGGACGAAAGCGTCAGACAAACATAATACACACGTCTTCCCTTTTTGTGGTCTCATGTTCAGGTCGCTGCCTGCCATAATGGGTAGGGGGCATGAGAGTGATGCAGAAAACAGAGACGTGTCTCAGAAGAGCGCTCCAAGGTTGCTGCTGGTCTTCATGAGAGCTGAGCAGAGGGGTCACACAAATATGTATAAAACCTGAACATAAAGCAAAAATGGAACTAGTCTTTAAAACAATTGAATCTGTGTTTTACGTAAGGTCAAAGATACCTAATAATTGGATAAGAAGAGTTTTACAGTGAACCATCTCCCCCCCTCCCCAGCCCAGAACTCCACAGGTCCCGCTCCACCCCCCGCCTTCACAATGAAGAGCGGACAGCCCAGGCAAACCAACTTCGCTCTGACTTCATTAGGCCAATCCGTCCTCCAATACTAACGAGATTCTAACCCGGGGGGGGGACGAGGTGCGTGGAAAGATGAGATAAACCCTTATTAGATCACGGGCTCCCCCCATCCCTCCTGTGCTCCGAATCGGCCCAAATGAGCCCCACAGTCACTTAAAGAAGATGGGGGGGGGGGGGCATCACGTCGTTCCTAATTTGGTTTCACGGTCATAAATCGCGTCAATGTCACTTTCAATCCAGGGGGTGTGACAAGGAGTAAATAACTGCGAAGATGATTGCAGAGGCAGTGGGACAGGGGCTTCCTCTCCCCCTTCAGCTTATATATATATATATATATATATATATATAGTCGCTATCGATCCCGCTCTTTGCCATCATATTCTAAGAGCACAGAGGCCCGTATAAATATAGCGTATAGAACGGGGGACAGGGGAGCAGTAGCGCTCAGTACCATCCATCCAGGGGGGAAAACTCCGTCTCCGTTTCCGTGCCCCGTTCCGCCGAATCTGATGACGTTCACTGTAGTGGGAACCAGAGACAATCCTAGGATTTTCTGAGGTAGGCGGAGTCATAAGGGGCCATAAACCATGCAGAGAGGTCACCTTATCGTTACCCAATGATATGTTTTGGTGGGTGAGTGGGAGCACTTCAAAAGCCAATCAGCATTCAGCTCGGGGTCAACGTGCCTGAGGCACCCCTATATATATATGCCCCCCTCCCCCCCCCCCCGACCATAAACCGACGTTAACCTCTGCATGGACAAAAAAATGAGGACTTCCCTGTTTCTTCCAGCCACTGTTATCACAAACTAAAAAAGACATATCTAAACTCCCCTGAAATAGAATACTGTCATTGGGTAATGGGGGAAAACGTTTGCAAACTGTGCGGATATAAACTCTACTTGGAATTTCACGTAGTGTATTGTGCAAATGAGGCTTTCCAAAGTAAGAGGGGTAAGTCTCCATTTAAGATATGAGCGATTGTTACTTTTGTTACAGAGCCAAGTGGGTCACCTGTTAACCCTCAGTGTCAGCAGAGGCTTATATGGGGCATGAGGGCCTCATCGCTCATAAATATTGCAGGCGAGTCCCCCAGACTGGCATGGCATAGGACACGGCGTCTGTCCCAGACCAAAAGCATCATGGCTTCATTGAGTGACGTTTTCCAGACTTGCGCAATGTCGCACCAAGGCCTTCTCGAAGACACACAAATTCCTGTTTAGGTTTTTTTGGTTTCGTTTTCTTCCATTTCCCACCAGGTTGTGGCGGGGGGGGGGCACAGGGTGCTGACCACAGGTCTCGCAGGCCAGCCCGACCCTGGGAGCGTTTTTTGGGGGGGGGGGGAGCAGACAGGCTCAGCAGCTTTTCTCACCACAGCAATCTGGCACATCGCTGCCTTCCACCACCCTGCTGGGATCGGCAAGATTCAGTTCCGACTTTCTGGCCCACATTCCGATGCGGTGGGTGCTGGGGGGGTGAACAGTATGACCAGAACGTTTTCTTCACCATCCCAACACACGAGCATCAACCTGACGGCTCATTTGCGGGGTGTGAAACTGCAAATATTGCAGGAAGGACATGCAAATTACCGTAACATTAATGTCTGAAACAAAACAGCTCCGGGTCACTCGACCACATGCCCGCCTCCTCACCATCTTCAACTATATGCTTGCAAGTGTTTTGATGTGCAAATTTTTTGAGAAGGTGTCATACTTTGGCCACTAGGGGGCTTGCTACCTAAGGAGCTGCACCGATTTAGGTATTAATCACCAAAAGCCACCAGACAAGCTTCCTCTGCACCCCTGAGTGAAGAAAACAAAAGAAAGCATTAGAATTAAACACCTTGATCTACAAACACATGGTGAGTAAAACCGGATCTCTACACCCGACACCTCCACGGGGGGGGGGGGGGGGGGCGGGCCCGGCGGGGGGCCGGGCGCGGGGGGCGGGGGCGGGGAGGGGGGGGGGCGGGGGGGGGGGCGGGAGCGGAGGCGG
>JABFDZ020000138.1:19550565-19560934 GCA_019775955.2 Pollimyrus isidori | reverse complement strand
CCCCCCCCCCCCCCCCCCCCCCCCCCCCCCCCCCCCCCCCCCCCCCCCCCCCCCCCCCCCCAACGCGCAGCAGCCTTCCCCGACGGGGCCAAAAGCCAGAGCCAGAAGACGGTAACGATGATAAAACATGAAAAGTTGGACGTATAACTCAGTCAAGTGTGACCTCGATTTCAGGAACACAAAGAAAAATATTTACTTCGGCACATCTTTGTCTTCAAAGCGGCCCGAGATAATGGAGGTCATTAACAGTGTAATATCACTTCTTGTCAGCGAACAGACATCAGCCTAAAATAGAAGTAGACGTTACTCCCCTGCTGGGTACAAACAACACAACGTTTTCATCGGCTGGCTTCGGCATTCCCCCCCCCTCCCAAACCTCGCAGCTCAGGGACAAGTGAAAGGAGAAATATGTCCAACCAAAATAGCAGGGACACCGATCAGGTCTCCACCACCAGGGGGACCTCGCCTTCCCTCTGCTGTGTTTGCAGTTGCCGGGGGTGGGCAGGGGGGGGGGGGGGCAGGTGCTCATTCATTGAAACACGACCACTTTGCTGGGATCCTGGACCTAAATCCTGGGGAATTCAGCAACCAATAGAATAAGAAAAGAATCCAGAAAGAAGGGGACTTACTATGTATAAACTTCCACTGACTGACGTTTTGGTTTACAGGGTCACACACACACACACACGCACACACACACACACACACACATACTGTAGACAGTACACACACACACACATAGTACACACACACACACACACACACACACACACACACACACACAGTACACACACACACACAACCTACTCAGTAGCTGATTTGCCAGTTGGGAGAATCTGCACATTTGCATGTGCTATACTATTATTATTATTATTATTATAAATTTTTGTACTACTGGGAGCTCTCAAGAAACCTAATTTCTTTGGCTCCGTCTACTGCTGTCAGCTGTACTGCCGTGCATCTGCTTGATAATCTTTAATTTGCTTTGATACAGGCAAGCTCAGCAAAAAGAATCGCCGCTCAGTTTCACATCTGTCCCTGCTAGTCTGCTCCCACGTCCCAGGATCCTGCAGAATTTTGTTGTAGCATCATCATCTTCTGCCGTCGGTCACCCATGAAGCACCTGGAGAACTACTTCTACTCTATTATAATATTATGAATTATGCAAGTCACAGAAATGCACTGAAGGGGAAAGTCTCCTTCTTGCTCACCATGGGAGCCAGGAACCTCCAAGGCAGTGAGCCTCTGGAGGTGTGGAGGCCAAAGTGCGGGCAGACTGCCATGGCCTGTACCTGCTCAGCACCTCCGAGATACTGATTACTGAGGCCGCATCAGCCAGGCACCATGCTCTTCTCCTATCCAGTCCCACTTATTACTCAAGCCTGCCTGTGTGTTCCTGTCACTGATCTCAACAGACATCACCAGTGCTCTGTAGTTCACAAAATGTTCACAAAATTTTAGCTGTCAGTCTAATATATTAATTAATACTAAGCCTCTGAATCCCACAAACACACACGTGCCTCTTAGATGGCACAATTAATGGGGTACAGGTTGGGGGTTACTTTGGAAAAGAACTTAACACAACTCTTTGGACTGCACTGGGTGGCGAGAGGGTGATTTTACTGTAAGTCAGAGTGTTTACTTTCAGGAAGTTAAGTGGCAGGAAAGGAGGTGGCAAAACCCACTGACATAAAAGTAATAAGTATATAAACAACAAAAACAGCATGTTTTTAAAAGCTGGACATTTATGCTGAGAACATGCACAGGATAGTAGGTCGGCTAAACTGGATTAAAATGAGCAAGTGGGAATTATTACGTGAAATTTAAGGAAACAATGAGATCACCCCGAATTAGCGTCAATGTAAAACGTGAGGACATCCGACAGAAGGAGCGAAAAGATGTTTTAAAATAGCCAGTGATAATAACTTGAAAATGTGACCAGCCCAGTCTGTGACAAGCATGACCCCTTACCAGGAAATATTGGCCACACCATAATAGTGTGCATAAGTGCACGCGTGTGTGTGAGCCTTCTTCGGTATACATACACAATCTAATTAATTTGTTCCTGCCACTTAATTCGGGCCTGATGGGAGACAGATGGCTTGAGTAGGAGGAAAACGGTTTCGATTAGTGAGTGTGAGCCAAGCCGCACAGGCAGCAGGCTCCGTCACTGGGACGACGTCCAGCAGGAAGTCCGCAGTTTACCTAGAGGGCCTCATAGTGTCTGTACTTCCTGTTCCTGCCACATGGTTGCCATTGTACCTGTGTTACATTCGCAATGCTTATACCTGCTCTGATACCACTCTCTTTAAATCATCATTCGCAGACACCTGAAAGTGCACTGTTCAATCCTCACAGAACATGTTAAATGTTTACAGACATCTGCACAAGGCCCTCATTTCTTTCACTGATGAGGAGCCCAAAATCATTAATACAGGTTCCATCTCAAATTAAGGTGCAGATCTTCAAGAGCTCCCCCATGAGGACGCGTAGATGCATGAGGACTCTCTGCTCTACTCCTTTGTGCTGAGAGAGTCACATGAGTTGATCCCAGTAATCTGTTTTATGACTAACAGAATCCCATAAACCCCTTCTTATGTGCAACGAATGTTGTTTACACAAATATATAGTCCCATAAAAACATAGTAATGACTCTAAGTACATCGTGTCATTCTCGTTTCTAGGGACCAGTTAATTGATTACTGTCAAGGAGTTTTAATGAGCAATCACCATATTTCCATAACAGCAGCACAGATGACCTGATTCAGCCTGGTTTGCTTTGATTTCACTTTGTTGTTAAATTTGTTGGTTAATATAATAAAAATGCATCACAGATGATTGAAAATGGTTACACTACTGTATCACACATTACTGGATTTTTTTGCTATCGTTTCCTAGATTTGCTCTTTAGTTTTACTATTGATAGTTTTTAGGAAACTCCATGAATGCAGCTCTAGGCATGCTGTAGGTTCCATGCTCGCTGCTACGGAGGACCCATTGTCCTCTCTCTCTTGACAGCTTCTCAGATCCAGCGTAAAACCCACTGCTGGCCTGTGAGAACACATACCGCCACTGAAGTGTTGGAGGGACGCGGCAGCTGCGCACATCATCACATGCATACAGCTTACATTCTCACAAAGGACCCTCAGAAATATGCCTAAAAATCAAAATCCTTGTATTTCATTTCTAGCTTATGCTCATCTATTTGGTCAGACTAAAAATATTAGTATAAAGGTCTCATTCCTGTGACCTTAGCAGAAAATAATTTGTCTATAATGATGTGGCGTTACACATCCCCTCCTCGTGTGACCAATGGTGACAAACATCACTGATGTCCTACCGTTTACTCTGGTGTGATTTACATAGTCACATATATGGTCCTAACAATAAACTCAGGTGATGCAAAGGAGTGTGTAAGAGTTTGAGTTGCTGACTTCTAGATCACAGATGCTTTATGATTCAAATTGGGAAAACTCAACAGCAATGCCACGAGCACAAATGGATCATCTAAATCAAGAATGAGGAAACATATTGCATTAGTCTCCTCACAGAGGAAACCGACATGTGTCCAGCATCCTGCAAAAAAGTCGATTTAGGCTGACGTCTTGCTTAATGAGGTTGGCCAGCTATCATCACCAAAACTTCTACTTGAATAATGTTCCGGAGTAATTATTTCCACCTGAGAGGAAAGCGTCCAGCCTGTGACAGCGGCTGAGCGATTGAGATCTAGAGTGGTTCAGAGGAAGAGAGGCTAAAGACAAGAGGAATCTGATGTGGTTTGGAGTTTAATATATAAATACGCAAAGACCTTTTGGGTTTGTGTAGATAAAAGAGATGCTTTCACGTCGTTGTCTTAATGCAATAATTCACTGATCAAAGCATTTTTTTTAAACTAAGCAAGATGGGAAAGTGAGTCAGCAATCTTACATGCTTGCTTTGGAAACAATGCAGAAGGAGTATCCAAAGGATCAAACACAACTGTAAATTTGTCACATGTGGACTTTACCCATTTCCAATGAAAATGAAATCAAGGAGCCACTCATACTGCACATGCTGCACTGCTTATGAGCGTCGGTAGCAATAAACTTCATACAACGGCCGGAAACCTCATCCTCAAGAGACGATTGGCACCAAAAGGCTGCTAGCAAGGGTGCAGATTGTGAGGGTTCAACGGGTAAAAATGCTATGAAATAATGCAGATACAAAGTTCGAGTGAGGTCCGTGTCCAGAAACAAATAAGATGGATACAGTTGCACATTCCTGCAGCTGTATGGCACTGAATATTATAGGCACTAGAGAACTCAATTGCCCTCTTTGGAGGGGTAAGGAAAAGCTTTACATTTTTTACTATACAGGCATTTCTTGTGTTATTCCCTCTACAGTAGATACATTATGGTAAGTCCGTGAATAGTGCTTTGTGACAGTCTTGCCTTTGAAAAGGTGCTATGCAAAATAAGTCTGATTGATACATTGGTTAAATATTGCTGTTACGATTTCCTGTGTTAACTTTACTGGTGTGTACACAAAAATCTGGGTCAAACTGGTCAGGCATGTGAACACAATCCCTAGTAGAAAATCTACCCAATATGTGATTTAATAGCCAATGTTTCCAACCCAGCACAGAGGGGAATGCAAACATCCTGCGAGCAATGTGAATTTCTCTCCACCTCAAGATTTATGATGTCAGAATCACCCTAACAGAAATAAAGTGTACCTGGCATGAAATAAAGCTTTCCCATGTGACAGAAGGCAGGCAAGAAAGGAAACGGTATAAGTGGGCCGATATGAAAATTATGTAGCTATAGAAGTACGGTATATGTTGTAAGTCCCAAACCAATTATGTACTACTGCACTTCCTGTTGTTGGGAGGAGGGGTTACCATTTCCTCCTTAATATTCTTTATCTGATTGGCTAACTTAACCTACTAAACAGCCCATGATGAATGCTACCCCAATTTATGCCCCTGCATTCCACAGCGAATCGTCTCACGGAGAGCCAGGTCCCAACGAGGCTAGCTGTGTGGCCCTCCAGTTAACAGCTCAAGAGTCGCTGGGGCCTGACAGAGCATTGGGGCCACTTGGCTGGGGACAGGTACTTAGAATGACATTCATCTATAGAACAGCAGGAGACCCTGTGGGTTTGGCCCTGTTACAAAACTCACCCCCACAGGACACAATGAAAAATAAGGTTCTGCTATGGGCAATTTAGCCGCGCTTTCACCAAGAGGCCTGATTTCAATCTTCTAGTAGGCCTTACCATACAGAATCTGAGTCCCCCCTCCCATGCCTCCATTTAACATCACAGAACTCCATGTCAAAAGTCTGCCTTTCCTGTACAGTTCATCTGTTTATCTCCAGGAAATGATTCGCCTAAACCTGCTTCTGGAGTGAGCAACATGGAGCATGAATTTCAGAAGCAGTCTGAAGAAAAGTACATGAGAGGCCAAGAACTAGACTTCAGGTAGCGTTACTGAGATAGGAGACAGGAAGATAGGAAACCGCTTAACAGAGAGCATGAGGACCAGCAGTAACTGCAGGAGGAGAATAATAGAGACCCTGCAAGCCAACCGATCATGGAGTGACTGGAGTTTACCTGGTGGTCATCGAATAATCCGATCATGAGTATTTAGGCTGGGGGCTGAAATTAGCGCGCGCGCACACACACACACACACACACACGTCCAAAATGAGTCATTCACTGTAACTTTACATCCTGTGATAGGACAGGAAGGACCCTGCCAATCAGATTACCTGTCTTGAACTCTGAACTTCAGACTTCACTTCGCCCATCTGCTAAAGACTCAACATAAGTCTTGCATTTCCCTGCGACCTGACCTCACTAGACCCTTGGTGGAAGTGAGTTACATAAACTGGGTACTAATCCTGTGCTATTCATGGTCAGCTGGCTTCTGACATGTGGGACTGGTGGATAGCATCGCACAGACAAACCAAATCCGCTCCTGATGGAACATTATTGTGTATTCCTTTCTACCTTTTCGTCACCATGTACATAACCACTGCTAGCATCCCTGAGCCAAACACTGCAGCACTGTGAACTGGCGACCGAGGGTAGGATAGAGGCTTTGACAGACTCCTCCAAAAGCAATAGGTTTGTTCTCAACATTATAAGGGGACAAATCAGCACGGAACCCTCTGCAGCCCAATAAACACAGCACTCCCACAATATCAGCAGGGGCATGTCCTTACTGTCCATTCTCACATCTACTGCCTTGCACTCCTCCTTTTCATTTCACTGATTTTGCCACTGCTTGGGTCCTAAAGACCCATCTGCAGATTAAGCATCAGCAGACGTTAGCTGCTAAGGACGTGTTTCTCCTTCTACCCTTTGTTAAACAGCATCCTCATGATGGAACGTTATTCCCAAATACACTGAGTGTCGGTCATTCTTTGGAAGGAAGTGCAGCTTATGAAAAATGGGACCCACCCCTAAAGCTAGCCTGGACCCTTCCTCCCACTCTTCACATGTTCCCTGACCTTGTCGCCTAAATATAATGTACATTTTTCCAGGTGGTAGCATAAGATGTTAATCTCCTGGCATGGTGTCCTTAGGTGGGGTAGCTGCTTCACCGCAAAACTTCAAGAACACAGGCAAGAGTAGGCACCTGTATTCTCAAGTGAAACCCCGCGAGGCTAAATAGACCTGTGGGATTCTAGCCTGATCAGAACTCAAGTGGCTCTGAAGTCGTTACAGAGAAAACCACATCCATCCAGAATGCGAAACAGCCAACTGGCTGTCATGGCTTTGGTGATGATCTGAGCAGAGCGAGGCCTTGTCAGATCAGGTCACACCAAAGCCACTTACGGTAGTGCGAGGACATGGCTTGGTTGGGTGAACTTTCATGTGGCAAGCTGCCTTATTTGATGGCTGATCGTGCCAAGCTTTGATGACAAACACTCACAGGTATGGCCAAAAATCTTTTTCTACGGATATTACACAGCGGTGACATGTCTCAAAATTAAATTACAAAAAACATACCTTTGAGTGCGTACCTGCATCAATAACCTCCGAATAATTAAGAGAGTCAGAACAAGCTTTTTCACCATCAAAATAGCAAAATCGAATGACATTAGTTATTGATGCACTTACCACAGGTGCATGATGTTCGTTATTGATGCAGTTATACACTCAAAGTTATGTTTTTTGTTGTTTAATTTTGTTTAATTTACATAAATTTGACTATAGCGCACATACGGTCCTTTCACGTATTCATACTGTTCAATAAAACACCAAAAGAATAATAATGATTATCATTTCATTATCAAAATTAAGCGTACGGCAGTATAGCAGCGTGGACAAGGCGGGAACAGCAGGCAGAAGCACTGAAACGTCTGCGGCCTGGTAAAGAATGAAACATTATGAGAAAAATAACAGCCCTATTGCCTTTTTCGAACATTTTAAAACACCTTAAAACTGTAGGTTGTGATATGTTAGAACAAAGATCATGCAAACTGCAGACCCAAAATTCAAATAATAAAAAAACATACGCCTAATTACTGTAAGTCCCAGTTCTCAGTTCAGGCTCTAGTTCAGCAGCGAGTTTCTCAGTCTTCTGACATCATCATACTGCTTTTGGCACCCCTCGGATTATCTGGTGATGCCAGAAAACAAGGACACATTCTCTGATACCTCATCCCACGCCCGCTTCACCTCGAAAGGCCTTGGGGAAACAGTGCAGCTCCTGTAGATGATGCGCTCATGCATTATCACTTTGCGTATAGGCACATTCGTTTCCTTGACAGAATACCAATATTGTTTGCCGGGCAAACGTTGCATTGTAATAGCAATCTGCCTTTTAAAGGTGAGGTGACATGGAGGAAACGCCTTTGAATAATTAAGATAGTCAGGACAACTTTTTTTCGCTGTCAAAATAGCAAAATGGATTTGGAGACGGCCATAACTGCTGGTTCCGCTTTGCTCAAAATAGAGCCCTTAAGGTACGTAAAAGCCCTCTACCCTGAGGCCATGCTCCTAGTGACTCCACGTTACCCCGGTCAAGATGTTCTTCACACTGGCCAGTCATAGTAAACACTCAGCAGAGCAGGCCTCTCCCTCTCTGCTTCCAAGCTCCATCCACAAACTATTTGCGGTAGTTGGGCAAAGTGGTATTTAAGCACCATCTGTCTCCATCCTTTAGATTGAGCACCAGTCCTGCCAGATCTGCCCTGGATGGCAGATTTGGAACAACAAGGAGCATAGTGTTCGAATTCACAAATTTGGCGAAGGCGACCTTTAGGATCTCAGCAGCTGCTCCAACATTCAGCCTTGTGTTTCAGAAAAATAAAAGCCAGTATTGTACATCTGAGTAATACTGCTCACTGACAGCTTAATGCAATGCTGCCTCCAATCTCAAACAGGAGCGAGCAGAGCCAAAAGTGCAGGACACGTCCTGTGATGAAGGAGAGCAGCACTGATTTCTCTCCTGCGATATTATTTCTTCATGTCAGTTGTGTGTTGAGTAAGGGTGGTCAAAGTTAATACAATTTCATTTTAATACAATTAAGCATTTATTCTAAAGTCATACTGCGTTATTTCTTTGAGTGTGTTACCGCATGCAATGATTATGATACAGAAATAGGAGAATATAGAATGAGCACAGATTTTTAATAGCAACCTATAGTATTTTTTTGTGGTTATAAACAATGTCAGAGCCAAAATTCAAAGCTAAAATCAGTCCCAGAATTCAAGCTAAAATAAAAACATTCAGTTAGTGTCTCACGGGGAAGCTGATAGAGAGGAAAGGTAAGATTTGACTTGTTACAGCTACAGGGAATTAGACTGTAGGAGTGAACTGTTATGTTTTTCTTCAAAAATATTTGGCTAGTTTTGTCATAATGCAGCACAATAACACAAGCATTCCTCATTAAATAACTTAGTTTTGAAATTGGTTTTAATATCTTAAAATGTAAATATTCCCAGTTAGTAAGTGCACTTACAATGGCTTTTGTTTTTAGAGCAATTTGCCAAATAGGGTATCAATTTAGATTTAGTTTTTTTTTGTTCCTAAACATTCACCTTCTGCTTTGAGAGTAACGTGATAAACTGAGAAAAAGAGTGTGCTGGTGACTTAGTGAAGTGAAACAGGATTTATTTTTGTCTTCATTTTGAGACTTGAATGAATGAATAAATTTCTACACTGAATATACATACTATAAACTCTTGATTAATCACAGTAAAAAAATTAATCATTTGACAGCCCTACTTAAATTATGCAAAATATATAGATCAGACACTGTTGGTCCTCATTATCTCAAACTGTTTCATATTAAAGAAAAGTAAAAAAAAAGAAAATATTGTGGTTTCCATATCATAATACAACAATCAGGAGAAGTTTGTTTTCTAACAATGTAATGTAGTAAGTTTGAAATCGAGCACTCAACATATATAATCCTAATATTTATGCAATTTGATTTATGACAGAGTTGCTACTATAATTACACCCATGTAAGTTAGTCCCAGATGAGACCACAACTGAGCTACTAAACTTGCATTCCATTCATAGGTCTAGAATAAACAGTACAGTCTCAAATGAAATTTGTGTGCATGTCGAAGTCATAAAGAGCCACCTGGTAGTGCTTCTGGTAGCTGTATCTGTGCATTATGTATAATCCATCTGCCTGCTACTTCTGTGTCACCTGCAGTGAATATATTTAACTTGGCTTTCAACAGAGCTACTGAGCCTGAGAGGCTCCCCAGGATCTAACTTCCTGGATTCCTGAAGCCGCCTGCAGGTCACTGTCAATCCTCTGTCCGGGTTTTGGAGTATCCTGTGGTTAAATCTATTAGCTGGAATCCTGCAACCTCCTATTAGAAGTGAGCATTCCAGCTTCAACTAACACATGGTTCATCTCTCAGCTAGATCTCCTATTGGCTGGCGCACATTTAATCTCTCAGCTAGATCTCCTATTGGCTAGCACACGCTTCATCTCTCAACCAGATCTCCTATTGGCTAACACACGCTTCATCTCTCAGCCAGATCTCCTATTGCCTCAAGCTAATTGAGCCACAATGCTCAATTAAAACCAAAAAGGAAACACGAAAATAGAAGAGAGAGAGATGTACAGGGACACAAAGACGCGGGTATGTCACCCAGGCACACGCCACGAACATACCACCACCTGCACCATGTGTCTTAATAGGGGCTGCAACCTGTGTTCAATATGCATACCAGCAAATTGCATTAAAGGGATAATATAATAAATCCATCATAATGTCTACAGATGAAGAAAGACACTTCACCAAACGAACTGGCTACTCTCTCAAAGGGTATATTTTTGTATGGAAGTACACGGAAGGCCAGCCATCCTGTGTAGTGTACAAGCTGTATGTTTCTGTGTGTGTAAATCTTATT
>JABFDZ020000138.1:19494327-19509280 GCA_019775955.2 Pollimyrus isidori | reverse complement strand
GACACTGCTTTCTGATGCTGCTCTCTGACACTGCTTTCTGATGCTGCTCTCTGACACTGCTTTCTGATGCTGCTCTCTGACACTGCTTTCTGATGCTGCTCTCAGACACTGCTTTCTGATGCTGCTCTCAGACACTGCTTTCTGATGCTGCTCTCTGACACTGCTTTCTGATGCTGCTCTCTGACACTGCTTTCTGATGCTGCTCTCTGACACTGCTTTCTTATGCTGCTCTCAGACACTGCTTTCTGATGCTGCTCTCAGACACTGCTTTCTGATGCTGCTCTCAGACACTACTTTGTCACGGACACGCTGCTCTATGATACTGGCTGACATTGCTTTCTGACACTGCTCTCTAACACTGGCTGACATTGCTCTCTGACACTGCTTTCTGACATTGGCTGACATTGCTCTCAGATGCTAGTTGATGCTGCTCTCTGACACTGCGGTCTGACATTGGCCAAACCTGCTCTCAGATGCTGGTTGATGTTGCTCTGTGGCTCTGTTCTCTGATGCTGCTCCCCAACCCTGACTGAACTTGCTCTCAGACACTGCTCCCGGACACTGCTTTCTGATGCTGCTCTCTGATACTGCTCCCTGACATTAGCTGATGCTCTCTGACACTGGCTGATGCTCCTCTTCTTTGATGCTGCTCCCCGACCTTACTGTCAGATACTCGGGTATGTTGCTTTGCACAAAGATTCCTGCTAAATAAATGTAATGTGTCATGATAAATACGCATGTTTGAGTAGTGGTCAGCTACGCCAAAGACATGGCTGATACAAGGGGCAGTCTGATAGGCTTGTTTATCAGACATGACTGGCCAACAAATTCATAGACCAAGCGACTAAACATCTGGATCGAGGGGAGGGGGGGCACAGGGGCCCTGCCTGACAGAATTCACATCTGTCCTCCAGTGCACATTCTGCACCTTGTATTTCTCCTATGTCTTCTGACCCTGTGATGTTCCCTCCACCAGATTACTTATCAGTCTGCACATTCTGAAGCACTTCTCTTTTCAGCTGGGTACACACAGCATATATTTCTGCAAATAAAGTCTTGCATAAACTTGAGTTCACATTTTGGACCAGAATCACTGGACGCAAGTCAATTTCACAGTATCTCAATATTGTAGCTGTCCATCACATGTATATTTCTGTATGCATAATGTAATACAGGTTAGATACGGACAGCGTGTCATTATACGGCTGGTGGTGCTGCTCAGCTTCCAGCTCCTGCTACACTAAGCCATACAGCCGCTAATGTCCCACTACGTCGTAATTTCAAGTATACATCAATCACTGTATATTATTTGCTATGGAACCTGGACGTAAATGCGATTGGATGCCACTCGATCAGGCATAACTCAACAAAACACTGTCCACGTGCTTCTCACCAATCAGAGGGCAATAAACACCCAGAATATGCTTTCTACAGGTAAAGCATCTGCAGCTACCAGCTCTTTCTTTGACTTCCAGGTATGCTGTCCTTACAATGCATGCAACTTCAACCAAACCTGGATCAAAGGACATGGAAAAAATGATGCAAAAATGTTCCATCAATTCATCCATCCCTCCATCAATTCATCCATCCCTCCATCCATTCATCCATCCCTCCATCCATTTATCCATCTATTTTTTATATTGGCTTGTCCTATGCAGGGTCCTGGGGTTCTGGAGCCTATTCTGGAAGCAACAGGTGCAAGGCAGGGAATAACAGAGGATGGGGCACCAACCAAACGCAGATGATTTAATAAAAAAAAAATAATAATAATTAGATGTGAATGCCCTGAGAAGGGCTGATGTCACATGTTTCCTGTGCACCCTGGGATTGGCTCCAGCTCATCACAACCCTGTCCTGGATAAGGGCTTAATTGAAGACAGAGGGATGGATTAAACATTTAATGGAGTCTAGATCTGAAAGCCCAGTCCTCCAGCACCAAGAAAGCAGGTGTGAGGCTAGTGCCACAAAACAGTAGTGCAGAGACGGGCATGTGTGTGACGTTATCCGGCAGACGGCTGGGTAGCGTCATGCCCGCAAAGCGATAGCGCTGGCCATCACTGGCCTGTAAATATTAACGAGCACATCTCGGCAGGAGTGTGCGGACCGGGGCCCGCATCTGGACACCTGGAGTCCAGCTGGGCCAGGAAAGGCTTCCCTTGTAAAGATACACACACACACACACACACACACACACACACACACACACACACACACACACACACACACACACATACACAATCGATCAGCCAAAGGCATAAGTCTTCATACAAAGACCACCAATCTCTTTGCTAAGGAGGCCGATCCCACATCCCAGCTCCTGGGAAGGGAGTCGGAGCCCAGGCAACTATGGAACGGAGAGGCAGGGAGCCATGACACGTCTCTCCATATAGGTTAAAATATAACAGGGTAACATACGTTTTCATATAGTGTATTATACTTAACGTGTTACCCTCAGCACTCTGAAGATGAAGGGATTTAATGAATATATACATACCATATATACCACGGTAAATACTAGGACTGTTCTAATTGCGATCCTCAGGCTCCGAGCCCTGCTTATCTTCTAGCCTTCCTTTACCTGTGAGCCAGCAGAGAAGCCTCTGGCCAATCAGAATCAGAAATCATTAAACTACCTTCCTGGGAGAACTGAAAACATGGCCTAGATTTCGAACCAACGTCCGGATCTGAAGAGTCCCTTAACATGGATGAAAACTGCGATCATGAATCCTGCATCAGAAGGAAATTCATGGATGTAGGGAGAATTTTTAGCCTTCCTCAGAACAAGGGCTAAATTGCTCCTGCATACAAATATTTCCAAACCTGTCCTTCCGGGCCAGGCTCCTCGGCATCACAGCCACAAAGGCTGCTCGTGTGACGGTCAGACATGAGCCACGGGTGGAGGACCACGTTCCCGGTCTCTCACGCACACACGCACCCATCCCACCTGAGCCTCTCGCTTCAGCGTCTGTCCTCTTTACTGTCAGTGCGGAGGGCGCCAGGCGGAGCTAATGGATTCTTACCCGCCAGCATCCTCCTGAAATCCCTCCAGTTCATCTCGCTGCTCCGCCAGGCTGGATTCCAGATCCAGGTAGGTGCCACTGTGAGACAGCTGGAGAGCGCAGTCATCGAGCTGCGGAAAGAAGGGGAACGTCACGCCTCAGCAAACAGGAAGGGCAGAACAGGCGCAAAAACAGCACGAAATTCAAATGTAAACACAACACAATGTCATTAAAATATAATTAATCAGTTAGGTGTATACAGGAATACGGCCCAGGATAGCTCACGACTGGCTTTTTATAGTTTATTTTTACTTCTTAATTTGTATATTATGCGTAATTAAGATAAGTTTACACATATGTGATGCAGGTGAAGAAATTTTAATAGCTTGTGTATTCACAGTGGTTTGACCAACGATCCAGCAGACTGGTGTCTGACGGTGGAAAAAAGCATGATCAAACAATCTTGAATTTGAAATTGCACATTTTCCCAAGAAAGTTACACCACGGTAGTTTTCCAGAATGTAAAAAAAAAAAATGAGGCGTACAGATTACAAATAAAACTATAATGTTACCTTTAGACACTCTTAATTAGAAACATATTAAAGTATAATCCAGAAAAAGCTCTAAGATCTGTCAGAGCCCATCTCACACAGCATCACAGGTTTGCCAGTCCTGGGGGTGGGAGTTCAGGAGTAACAGCAGCTCCAGAGAGCGTGAATCTTGCACTGTGGCAACTGAGTCGGGTTGGGTATCTACTGCATCGTTCACAACGACTATAACAGCAAGGCCTTACGCACCCATTATAGCTCTGCTCTTGAACATTGTGGGAGGGAAAAAAAACACCAATCATCGGTGTACTGAGAGGGGGGGGGCAACTATCTTTGATACCCAACTAAGGACCCATCAATGTGACCGTCAAGGCCTCCATCCTCAGGCACTAGGTCACTGACTAAGCCATCTGACGAGGGACATAGAGAGTGGGAGAATATAAGTTTAACAGTGTTTCAGGGACTCTTACAAATTGGTAGTACGATTCAAAAGAGCCACGCTGGGAGAACGGGATGAAAGCCAGGAAAAGGAGCAGAGCAAGGGGTGCGGAATCTGCTTTGGCTGGGGCAAATGCTACCCATTCAGTATGTTTAACCACTGGCACTAAATGGCCCACTTTGGGCTGAAATGGGGAAAACAAAGGAAGAGGCTGGCACAGACAGAAAGAGAGAGAGAGAGGGAGAGAGAGATAAAGAAGACAGAATCCAAGGAGTCAGAACAGCGGGAAAAGAGATTCATCTACCACCCAGCCTCCTGTTCTCAGGCGGGACTGCCGACTCTCAGGCGTCTGGCGTGACACTCATGCTATCAGACTCCCACGCTCACGCAAGAAATCTTATGGCAAACATACATTATTCCATTATATACACCAAAAGGGTAGTTTGCAAACCCTACAGACTTTTTACGTGTAAATGACTGTGCAGATTTGTCTGGAATTGAAAATCTCACACCGGCCAGCTGACTAAATTTGTCAGCCCTTCTCAGGCATGTGCCTCAACAGTCACAGGAAAAACACACTTCAGATTTACTGTAACAAACAGCCCAGCACTTTTAAAAAACAACTAACTAAATCGCCCGCACGGAATGGCGAGGTGCGGGGGGGGGGGAATGGTGAGGTGCGGGGCGGGGGGTTACTGTTGTTGTCCAGAGGCCGAAAACTGAAGAGCAGGAAAGCTCCAATCAGTGGCCCCCACGACGCTCCTGAAATGGTTGCTTAGGAACAGCCCAAATGTGTTACATGAATCAGTAAAATTCCAGAAACATGTCACATCCAAAAATATACACAAATGGAAATATTTACATATTTATTTTGTTTCCCTATAAATGATGTCTTCTTGTTACCAGTTAGCAAACCCTTGTTATCTGACCATTCCCCGAATCCAAACTCTTCGGCCAAATTATCTGGACAGACTTCTTTCTTTCTCCATGGAAAACTGCCCTCGATTTTCCAAAAAACAGTCTGCCGCTCTCACTGTCAGCTGCAGAAGTTTCTCAACCCCGTTAAGCCAAGCTAAGCCGCACCTGCAAAACGCACAGCATCCAACTGGATTACCCAGCAGTATTATGGAGCTCACAGTCATTCCGGAAGCTTCTGGAAGCAATACACACCGAGAGCCTAAATCTGATTCATGGTAGTTTCATCCAAAAAAAAAAAATCCCAAAAATACAGTTAACAAAGCTGCATAAAAATAAACCATCCATTATATTTGACTGGTCAAAAACCAAAAGTGTTTAAGTGAAAAAACAGCATGAAATACACATTTTTCATCAAAACTGCCCTTTCCGGTATCTTGACATGTTGAATATGACTCATTTAATTTAATTGTAATTAATTTGTTTTTCAGCAGGAATCGTGGGAGAGAATTTCGAAGGAAACAAACAAGGTATGAGAAACTCCAGAGCATGCTAAACTCATTCTGCGAGAGGAAGACCTGCTCGGCTCAGCATCACGCGCAGCCCGTGTAAAGACCCACCCCCCAGCTACAACTTACTGAAAAGGGGGAGGGAAATGGACCCTGCTGACCGGTAAAGTCATTACGGGATGGGGTGCTTTGATCTCCAAAGCCACTTCATTTGTCTTTGGGAGTTACCGCGGAGCCCCGGGGCTGCGTAACGGTGGAATGCTGAGACGCAGCATATGGTGGGCAAGAATAACACTGACCAGGCGGCCCGTGTTGCTTATTCTTACTGGGAATTAAACAACATGATTCCTGCCTCCTCATCAACACCCCTATTACTGAGCTTATTCTGCCCAGGTCTCTCAAGTTACTTCATAGCTCGCAATTGAACGGGCATCACTGGAGGATGGAGTGGAGAAATGAAGGGTGAAGTTTTGCTGATGAGGGGTGTGTCTAGCTGTCACTTTTGATGAATTTATTTATGATTTATATTATTTAATATGTTGGTTATTTCATATTTAATAGTTTAATAAATGTAGACAGGTTCTAGGTCCCCTCTTCATGAACCTGATCAGGATAAGCAGTTGAAAGAAGGATGGATGGATGGACGGATGAATGGATGGATGGACACATAAAGGAAAAAAACAGGTCTGTAGTTCCACCGGAGGTTCAGACACTGAATAACTGCGGCTTGGTACAGGATGTCCAGCAGTGCTGAGGAGCGACGGCGGCGAGATGCTCTCCCCATTTAGAGCGGCCGGCAGGTGTGGGTGAATGAGCTGATTCTGCAGGGAAACCCGAGACGCCTCAGGGCAGGGCGTCCTCAGCCAGCAGCACAAAGGAGTGGGCGCCCAGCCTTGGGAAAAGCAGGATCCGCGGCCCCGCCCGGCCTTATTTAAGAAAGGGGGCTTTGGCTGATCGCGAGACCCATCAGCGACTGACAAAGAATCCAGACACGAGGCCAAAGATAGCCAGGCTAAATTTAAAGGCCAGCAGCTCACATGTCTCAGCAAGGTGCAGAACGGGTGGGTCACAGGAAACAGACGGGTGGGGGGGGCGACTCCCTGTCACCCTAGCACGTTCTTTTTTGGTTTGTCCACTGCAGTCACACCATCAGCACTATCACGAATACACTGTGCTATCCTGCAATCCAATAAGCTGGCAGGGCTGACTGACACAGTTGGAGGTTTATAGAACCCCACCCTCCCTCACCGACCATGGAGCAAATAATCAGGTAACTCAAATTCTAATTTTATGGGTTGGTTGGGGGAGCTATGATGTGGGGGTCATTACCCTGGGGTGCTTCGGGTTCATGTCTGAGGCTGTAATGGGGCGTCCAGCAAGGTGCCTGAAATCGATAGCCTGCAGCTCATGACGAGCCGCACGCCTTTCCATACCCACCTTCCTACATTCAGCTCTGTCACACACACACACACAGACCGCTCATTCATTTCTATAGGAAAAATGCTAATGCTAACTATGACGACCTTAACCCCTACCCAGCCCTAACCATAAGTAACCAATCAAAATACAAGAATTTTTGCATTTTTAATTTTTTCATTGCTGTCATGGATTTTTATATAGTTTTCTCCCAGGAAACTGGTCCCAATAAGGTAAAAAAAGACAGCTGTGGGGACATTTGGTCGCTATAAGGCAAGGTGTACCTGGATCACATACACACACACACACACACCATATCCAGGACCAGTATTTTATGATGAGGTTGCCACGCGAGAGCATGACTGCCACTGACTTCCTTGCTGAAGACCGACGCCTTTAATGACTTCCACAGACACGCGGCGATGGCTACCAGGATGGCTACAGTCTCGACAAGGTTTTTGTGAGACCCGGCATAAAAAGAAAGATGAAAACATAAAAAAAAATAAAGTTTATGTGTAGTTTTTGATTCTTCCACAGCCGAGGACAGAAAAAGAGCCTGGATTTGGTTTCTGTCAGGGCAAAAAAAAATTAAAAAATAAACATGGGCCGTTTTGCAGAAACAGAATCGTGAAAATGGACCCGAACCCAAGCACTAACTGGTAATTACTGAGGATCCCAAAAGTGCTGATCTTTCCCTAAGGGCCAGCGGCGGAGCCACCCTGCACTCCCATCCTGATGACAGTGACGTGACAGCATGGGATTATGGGTTCAAGCGGGGTTACCACAGCTGTGAGGCCTGCATAAACAGCAGTTAGGCCAAGCGAACGCTCGACGGTTAGGGTGGCGGCCTTGCTTCAGCCATGGAGGCCAAGGCCAAAAAGATTCAAGCTGCACTTGGCCCCTTCCTTTGACCACAGAGTAGACAGTCCTGCTGATTATCCGTGTCTTGAATAAAACAAGTGGGAGTGCCACCGATGTCCCCCCAGGATGCAGCCCACCCTACAACCCCAAGGTACCGGGGACAGGTTCCAGGTCATAGTAACTCTGACTGGATAGAAGTTGGCCTATTCACGAGAAACAAGTTTGTTCACAGCTTGTACAGAATTAATCCTTTAGAGCGGACTGCTTGTTGCAAGCGGTACGAGGCAGAATCAAGGCCAAGCACAACATGAGATGGCAACTAACACACAGTATATTTCAGTCGTGGCAAAAATCCTGAAAGAGTCTGTGCAGCCAAAAGTACAGTGCATCCACTAGGGAGTCAATGGCCACATGGAGAGGACCACAGCTGTGTCACCCCCCCCCCCCGCCCAGCTCCTAACAGAAATGAAGGATCTCGAAGGCCTTTCCCCAGCCTTAAGGGGTCCCGGCCCCAGAGCTGAGCAGCCGCCTAAGTGCTGGAGCCTTGGCTCAGCAGAACAATGTGGACGTAATTCCCATCCAGCACCACGGAGGGGAACTGGCCTATATTTTACAGCATTTAGCCTAACTCCTAATTACAGGCCCCTGTAATTTCTCTAAAGTAATGCGCATGCAAAAAAAAAGGAAAAGGAACACACAGTTTCCAAAAAGAAGGAGTGTGACAGGCAGCCAGAGGAAGGAAAAGAGAAAGAGAGCCCCTGGAGCATCAATAAGTAGCGTGTGGGTCATGGCGGCCAAAGCAGACAGAGCTGTAATTTGGATTGTGGGAGTTTCATGGTACTGCACCACATCAAATCACGAGCTGCCAGTGAATATGTTTCATGGACCAATAAACGGAAAAAAAAAAAAATCAAAACATCATGGTTTACGAAACACATACACCTAGACAGAAAACCGAGCTAATTTACAAAATAAATACAAGACTGGAAAACCAGGCCTGTTTACAAATGAGCCTATTACCAAGCACTGCAGACTCCAGCATCAACATGGTGCAGGGTTTGTGAGCATTACTTCACAGTTTGCACAGAGGTTAGAGGGAAAGCTCTTCGCCGATTCCCAGCACTCTTACCCGCAAGGGAGGGCTTGTAGAGCTACAGGGTGACTGTCGCGGAGCTCCATAGCCCAGCTTGGGTACCTCACGTTTCAGGAAAACGCTATTTTTGTCTATCTGAGTTACCCATTAGTCACAGAGGCAGCACGCTGACTTGGGCTGAGCAGAGAAGATGGACAGCGCCGATCAACCCACTAGGCGGCCGCCTAGGGCACCATCTAGTGAGGAGGCGCCAACTTAGCAGACCGCCAAGGCCCACCCACCATCCCAACGCCCCCGAAGAAAAGAACTTGCAGAAAAGAACTTGGGGGGAGCACCAGCAGCACATTTCTCCATCTCTCACCAGAATGGCATGTTGTGCCAAGGATTCTTGGCGTCCATAACACTAATCGGTCTAGTTCATTTGTTACGTCAGTTACAAAACGATACATGACAATGGACAGAGAGGATGAACAAAGGAATATGTGGACCCATTTGCTAATGCTGCATGATCAATTCCTTGTCTGCGCTGGTGCTGAAGTCACCAGGAGCCATTTTAGATTGATGACATCCGGCAACCAGCATCCCTATCACGGCATCAGGCTTTCCCCGGGCGCTTCACGTCCGCTTTGTGGTTCCCCAAGACCGCCGCCTAATTACAACCGGTCCGGGGCGTGGATCGCAAGCGCGCGAGGAAGGCTGCGTGCGTCTCTCTCTATTTGTTTCTGTCGGCTCTCGTCTCCCGTCTCCTCTCCGGCGGATCTTTGCCGTCTCCGTCGCCGGAGTGGGTCCGACTGTAAACGAGAGCCAGACCCTTGTGGTCGTCCACAGCATCCTGAAGATTGCGTGACTTGTAGGCTAAGCGGTGCTGAGAGGGGTTTGGAAACCCTACGATCAGACAGACGGAAAAAAAACACTATTTAACTTTCAATTAGGACCTGCATGGCTTTCCAGCCACCTAAAATAAATGCTTGACGCACTTTCTGAGAAGAGCTGCATCTCCCCAACTGCTGACATTTGAGTTATGACAGTACTACAGAAACTAGGGTTTCTCTAAACAGCAAACTTAAATCTTAATAACCCAACAAGCTTTTTAGGGAGCCTTTGAAAAAGGTTCAGGTTTAGGCAGTGATTGATTATCTGACAGGATCATGCAGGAATGTTATGAAAAACACCTTTTGCACCTTTTTTTGCTCATTCCAACGTTTCCAACATTTTTCCAAAGTTCCCTCAGGCCATACCGGAGAACCCAGCATGAACAGAACCTCAAACTCTGTGACATGTGGAACTTACAGCGGAGAACCTTGCATGAACAGAACCTCAAACTCTGTGACACGTGGGATTTACAACGGAGAACCTTGCATGAACAGAACCTCAAACTCTGTGACATGTGGAACTTACAGCGGAGAACCTTGCATGAACAGAACCTCAAACTCTGTGACATGTGGGATTTACAGCGGTTGTCTACTTCTCTCTCAGTCCACCCACGGTACAGACCACCCATGATTGCCTTGGGGAATTAAGCTTTTAGCATTAAGCATTTATTAATGATCAGCAGTGGTATTACACTGAAGTCCAGGCCTGGAGCTAAGACAGGCAGCACCGAAACCTGCTAAACAGATTCCTTAAAAAGTGTATCAGAAAGACAGAACATTAGCAAGCACATGAAGCACTAATCAAGAGTGAAAACAGTGAAGACAGTCCCAAGACACATAAATGACTAATATGACAAACAGCTTGATTGCGTCAAAGGAATTTACTGCCCCCTACTTTGCCAGTGGATAATTAACAGAATTGCTGGATTAAATCCCTTTCGGATGCGAGTCTATTCCTTTCAGGCCAATAGGACCGCCCCGCAGCATATTGGGGGGAGGGATACAATCGATAATCAAACACCATCCACTTGCATCAGATGAATTTACATTTGGGGCTGATGTCACAGTCATGGGAATGTTCTGATAAAGGGCCAGCAGACATTCGGCAGCCCACTAATCATAACTGCAGCCTGCTGCTAAATGCCATTTTGGATGCATAATAACACAAAAAAGGAAACAGCTCTCAACTTCAACCAGACACCTTCGATAATCCAAACAACATTCATGGGGTAGATTGGAAGCTGCTTTGGTTTCTATTGTGCTTGTTTGTTTTGAGGTGTTTCTGACAGGGGTCTCTTATCTGCAGAGTGTGGCGGCAACGGCCATGGGCATATTAATTACCTGCCTGTCAAATGTCTTTACATCTGATTCAACATCTGACTAAATTACAAACCAAATAACCTTCAATTAAGTAATTAAGAGGTACTGGAGGGCCCCATTCTCTAAGTGACAATTAGGCTCTAATGGTCTCCCAGGGACCCCTTAAAATTCAAATCCCAAATAAAAAAAAACACTAATTATAATATCTAATCATGATATGAAGCAAATGAATGCTCATATGCAAGGGTAATTCCGATACAGCTACGGCGTTTCATTGCAGGCAGACAAACAGCAGATGTGTAAGTATTCAAGGGAGTGTAACGGGGTACATTATAATCCGCGTTTAGGGATAATCCTGTAGTTCCCGCTTTAATTAAAGCGCTGACAAATGAGATTCGCTTGGCTCTGGGCAGGGCACCGCAGTCAGTTTCGGTCACTGACTGACAGTGGATGTTATCGATATTACCGGAAAAAATTAAGGTAGCATTAATTAATATAACGCCTTTTGCATAACTATTGATAGACATGCATTGATTGTCATTCAAATTCGAAGGATCATCTTATCATTATTTTAAATGGCATTGTTACTTCAAATAACCGTGTCACTCAAAGAAAAAAATAGACATTGACATAGTGTATGACTGCTGACTGACATGCACGTATTGGTGCTGCCTCAATCTGCAACTATAAACACATCATAAACTCATCATAAAATTATCTATCGAAGACCTAGCTTCAAATAAGGAATGTCCACTGGCAGCTTTGCTTATGCCAGCCAGATACTGCGCTGATCTGTGCAAACTGCTCCTATTACTTTCAGCTTGCTGTCCGAAGCGCCCTAGGTCCCGGCTCCCTGCCTGCCGGACAGTGGGATCCGCTGATCCGCCCTCTGCTTCGCAGCAGCTCCTACGAGCAAAGCCAAAAGTAGACAGCGCCGGACAGACTGAGACCCCGCCATCGGCACATAATGGATGCTCACTGGATCAAACTGGTGACTAATTTGCTACCTAACCATTAGAAAATAAACTTAAATATAGCACTGCTGCATAACTGCTTACTTTGAAAGAAAATGAATCACTCCGTTCAAGCGGATCAAACGTGTCAAGTCACATTAAAAAAGAAACTTGCATATTGCAACATGCAAAATTGGGAAGAAACCATCTACGAGCACGCATATAGAACGATGTCCTCACTGAAATTACAGATTTTCGTCTGTGACCCTGGGTGTCGAAAAGCAATCAAAGTTTGTCGGGGGAAACAAATGTTCAGTGGTGAACCTTTGAAGGATCCGCATCACTCCACGTACAACTTTAATTTAACATGCAGACTCAAATATGTTCCCCTTCTCACTGCTTCTCTGCATTTACATAGTTCTGCACAATATCATCCCAAATTACAAACGATGCGATGAGGCTAAATAACCAATTAACCAGTAATTAACGTGCATCGTACCTTGTGCGGGGCTTTAAGAATCCTGTGGACTCCGGCTATTTGATTTATTAGCGCAATATCCGCCCTGAACGTATAGAGCGGCGGTCTTGTTGGTTCCGGAAAATTAGTGCTGTTGAATGGATCGGTGTCATCTAAAAATTGAACCCTGCATATAAAGGTAGCCATGATGTAGCCATGCAAGAGCAATCATAAAAAAACCTTACGCCGGCTTGATTAAAAAAAAAGATGGACCCTTCGCTTGCGAGCTCCCGGTTGCGTGTCTGATAATAATGTAACAACAGCTTGCAAAGTTAAGCTGCTGCAATTCCTCTTCGATATACTTATCCCGCGAGCTAATGCAGTGTTTGCTTCATAGATAAATTGCGTAGAGTAGAAGAAATACAGCCACGATTAATTATAACAGAGCATCTTGAGATCCGGGATTTCTTCGTCCTTTCAGTTAATTTTCACTGTCCCATTTTATTCCTAATGCTCGTGTATAAATATATTTCACTATCGGCGCTGTTGAGTCGTGAAGGACTGTAGCGTTCAAGGACATTACGGAGCAGACAAGGTGCTGCAACTGCAGCCGGTAGTTGACTGCCAAGCTCGGCGTCTGCAGAAAACTCGAGAGGGGACCAGGAACAGCCCCCCCACCTACCCACCCCATCAGCCGCAAAACTCGGGGAAGCGGTGCTGCCATTCCACGCGATCTTACGACACCTAGCGGATACCGCAAGCACAACTCAAAAGAAAAAGAACGCCTTTTTATAACCCCCTCAAATATCAAAGCTTTAATTGCATAATTAAAATGGACATCCAACGTATGAGTACTCGGTTTTATTTAGATACATTTTTAGGCTTAAAACGAATGAGGTATACGCATAATCTATTTCATTCGCCCTTGGAGTTTATGCAAAGAAGATAAATAGTTTTTTTTCTGTTTATAAAGTTCCGATAATAAAAACATGTTAAGAATATTATTAAAGAAAAACTTCTTGTTCATTTTGCAACAGCTGCGATGCAAAGCACGACCAAACGTACTGATCAGATTATGTCACATGACAAATTGCCGCCTAGAAAAAGATTTAGCTCAAAGACTAAATTGCAGCTACTGTGAGATAATACAACCTATTGTTTAAAAAATTCTCGGTTTCCAAAGTAACCCCGACAAGTACACACAACAGGGATTACCGCGTATTGAATACAAAGTATCAAGAGCTAACTTTCACAGTGATGGAAGCTTTGTTGCCATCTCTCTCGAAACGCACACCCCAGGGTTGCTATTTCCCCAGTATGCTAAAATGGTTGTCATTAGCAACACAGCTTGTCTAAAGGAGTAGACCAACGCAGACAGTGAATCCCTATTAATCAGAAGATTTATACATTACCTCGACGCAGTATTAAATAAAACATACTGAGGGAAAACAGTATAAATGATAGAGGAGCAAAAATCCCGAAAATGCTAAACGTAAATCTTGCTCAGTTATAAATCTCCAAATTTAGCAATTAACGTGACATCAAAACACGTTCTTAAAATGCAGATTTAGTAATAATATATTAATTATGAGCGAAGCGCCACAATATTGTAACCAAATACGGCACTGCAGCCAACACCGTATAAAAATGTGCCAACTTCAACTTTTTAATTGGCAAAAAAATCAAACCATTAAATAATGTGGGTCTATTTGTATTTTCAGCGTATTTTGATGTACTGTTCATCAATGGATGCTTCAAATAAGCTTTTTGTTGTTTTGAAATAATGGCAACGCCATGAAACTATATACAACGTAGGGCAAACTAACAGCTGCAATATTGTGAAATTCTGCATAAATTGAAATTGTATTGCTGTTGTAGAAAAATCACATTTATTACATGATGTGTGGTTGTGCGTGATGTGTGCCCTCTGTCTTTTGCTTGCCGAAATCAAGTATTGGGGTACTGGTTCCCGGCGACCCTGTACAGGAAGATGGATGTATTAAGAAATATCCCAACAAATTTCCTTAAGTGTCTGTTAAATTTTCTTCACTACGGCTCTCCGTCGACTTCAGTAAATTTGTATCTTGAAATACAATTTTTAAATAAATGTGCGTTTTATCCTGCATTCTTTTAAGATTTATAATGGAGACTATTAATATAAACGAAAAGTTATAAAGCACATAACCGGTAATAAAAGAGAAACATTATTACTGGACGGAGGCAATATTATTGGTATATGGCCCTTCTGGGTAACATTTTTTTCTACTGGAGTAACGATTTGGACTCCAAATCACCGATCCTTTTGAGTGGTCAGTCACGTGGCAATTAAAACATCTTTCTTAAAATTCCTTGAGGATCATTGACGTGCTTAAGGGTTTTGGCTTGGCTCTCTTTCAGCTGCGATGCCATCTGTACACCACTAGGGGGAAGTATTTAGGGGCTAGATAAAGATGGCTACTAACAGGCGCGGAGGCAGGGGGTGGCCGGGGGGGGCCGTGGCCACCCCCCCCCCCACCCCCGCCCCCCCAGTGGCCCCCCCCGGGGTGGCCCCCGCCCACCAGGCAAAAAAAA
>JABFDZ020000138.1:19454304-19485777 GCA_019775955.2 Pollimyrus isidori | reverse complement strand
ACCTAAGGGCAGAGCTATACCGGACTCACATAACTGCTCCGGGCGCTGCCAGAGCAAAAGAAGTTTAAAAGGAACCAGAAAAACACAAACACAAATACATAAACACAAAATGGTGCTCAGCGCATCAGGACACAACATTTTCTCAGTAAAAATTTAACATGAATAAATGTGTAAAATATCTTAAGCCATACGGTAAGATATATACATTTTAAAATGTATATACTAACTGTATTCACATAATATTTTTAAAACCTTGTTGAAGGTCCTGTTAAATGACATTCAAAAACATACTAGTGAAACAGTTTACACGCTTTTTTTTTTTTTTTAAAATCCATTCATAGAATCAAACTGGTTTGCTATTTCAAATTAATCACAAATTATTTATACATTAAGCTTTGCTGAGGAAACAATACCAACTGTTTGAATAATAGAATAATTGGTTCCGTTCATCACTTCCTTCTTGCTGAAACACTTGATCGTCCTCTAGGGGAACTCAACGGCAGAGACTTTGAGATGTAGATCTGAGACTCCACCCCACTCAGACAAAGGGAAATAAGAAGCAGATATTCCAGGGTTTGCAACATTTCAGGGACTCCTTCAAACTGAAACACAGGAGCCCACAAGTGAACTGTGATCTGAACATCATCACCATGAGCACAGAAAAGCCAGGCGACTCTGCAGACATGACCAAGGCAGGAGAGCTGAAGGTCGCAGAAGAACGGCCCAAGTGGGACAATAAGATCCAGTACCTGCTCACCTGTATCGGATTTGCTGTGGGGCTGGGCAACGTCTGGAGGTTTCCTTACCTGTGCCAAGTCTACGGAGGAGGTGAGCGGGCCGACTATTCCCCATAATGTACTCTGCATAGAAAGCAAGTCAAATGCTGCTAGGATTGCACGTAACTGTGTTTGGGTTTTTCTCTCATTTTTTTAAAGGAAGATAAAAACATGAAATATAGATCTCAGAAGATTTTGAAATGTGGGTTCTGCTTTTATATTTTGAGAGAAAGCAAGAAAAAAATCCTAGTAAAATTCAATGTGTCTCACAACTAAATAGCTGCTTAATTTAGTACAATTAACTACAGTAGATAAAAACCAATTAAATTGCTTGACCAGTTGATTATAATTTCATGTAAATACCCTAAGAACTTATATTTTTTTAATGATTTCATAGCAAAAGATTAAAAGTTTGTCAGGTAAAATATTTGTGTCGTCTTTACAAAATTGTACCTTGGTATCAATAAAGCAAATCTATACGTGGAAAAAGAGCAATAACACACCATAAACAATCAAAGCAGAACACCACATGTACAATGTTTTATTATGCTTGGGAAAAGGAAACCAGATGAGATAGATAGATAGATAGATAGATAGATAGATAGATAGATAGATAGATAGAATTTATATTCTTACTTTTAAATCTAGCCCTTTTTGGGCTGTCAAGATCAAACAACATGCTGTTGCATGTTCTTCCCATATCATATGTGGATTTAGAAGTTACTGCCTCGCCTTCTACAATAATAGGTGCTTTAATGAAACTACAGGGGGCGGGGCATGGTGGTGCAGTGGTTAGCACTGTTGCCTCACACCTGTAGGACGCGGGTTCGAGTCTCTGCATGGGCTTCCTGTGTGTGGAGTTTGCATATTTTCCCCGTGTCCTCCTCCGGTTTCCCCCCACAGTCCAAAAACATGCTGAGGCTGATTGGAGTTGCCAAATTGCCCGTAGGTGTGCATGTGCGAGTGACTGGTGTGTGACTGCGCCCTGTGATGGGCTGGCCCCCCATCCAGGGTTGTTCCCTGCCTTGTGCCCGTTGCTTCCGGGATAGGCTCTGGACCCCCCGCAACCCAGTAAGGATGAGCAGTTTGGAAAATGGATGGATGAAAATACAGGTTTTACTGACACATCTAACTTCGCTCTAAATTGTACCATATAAAACAGCAATATAATCATGGGCGCGGTTAGAAATTCTGGCCCCCATGACAAAATGTTACCTTGAGCCCCCTGCTACGGTTGCCAATTTAAATCTGGGGTTCACGCTGGTAGGTTTTGCTAGAGGGGGCACCATTAGACTTTAGAACCCCAACAAGGTGTCGGGGCCTCTGAATCTCCCAGGGTATCCAGGCCCTTCCAACACCTGGTATAATACTTCTTACTCTGGAAAGAGTATCAGATTTAAAAAAAAAACTCTGCAGTAAGGTATTATATCATAAGCAGTCTGTACACCCGCCCGTGTTACATTCACCGCTAAGCATCACCACAGACAATGCTCATCTCTACGACTGATTCATCTCTGAGTGTTTCTGCCAAAATTGCTTACTAAGGAGACCTGAAGATGCGGTTAATGTTCAAATGGGTGCTTGTTGGTTTTGTGGTATGTTTTGGCTTAAAGCCCGCCATACACACGCTCCTTGCTATACTTTATATTCCATAGGGGTTCAGAACTGAATGAAGCTCAGTTCTACAACCCTGACACTCAACACTTAGGGCAAAATCTGGAAGCTTGCGTTGATTTTAGCTTCTGTTCTCGTTGCATATGTAAACATTATTTCATTATTAAAAAGAACTTTGCAAAATGCATTAAAAGTAAATCACTAAACGCAGACATATGGATCTGACTGATACTTTAATTTAATGTTATCAGGAGAATACAATGCAAATGATGCATGCACAGCTTAGATGGATGTATGCAGTCGCCTGTGCGTGCTATTCACACATGCAGCACGTCATAGCCTTGCCTGTGCGTGCTATTCACACATGCAGCACAACATGGCCTTGCCTGTGCGTGCTATTCACACATGCAGCAGAGCAGGGCCTTGCCTGTGCGTGCTATTCACACATGCAGCAGAGCAGGGCCTTGCCTGTGCGTGCTATTCACATATGCAGCAGAGCAGGGCCTATTCATGGGTGCAGGTGGCAGAGGTGAGAATCAATGAGCTGAATCATATGGCCTTTTAGGCAAGTGACTTTAGTGTCCACCCACATACACATGGCTAAAACAGACAAGTGTGAAGAATGTGGAGTCCTGAAGAATTCAGATGTACATACAGTACAGGTCAACAGAGCAAACATATACACCAAAACAAATTAAATCAAAATAAAATAAATGGAGCATACTTTATGACTAATGCCCTGAATCACAGTGGCACACCATAGAAGGGAATAATACCAAGGGTCTAATGAGTTGCTCATTTATTTAGTGGGGGCTTGGACTACGGTTACGGGTCGGTTAAGATAGAGAATTTAAACAAGCGATTGCCATGGCTAATTAGAAATGAAAACTTTTTAAGTCAGTGCAAAATTCTTATCAAACACACAAATGAAAAAAAAGATGTTTAATAACTTAATGTAGCAAGGTGAGGATTCGGTAGTAATGACTGTATAACCAGGGAACTGTTTAACGTACGTAGTTCTTTTGGTGCTAATGGGTTGTATACATCATGCGTGTTATGTCAGCCATTCTACACGGAAAGCCGAAGATGTCATTCGTGGCTCAGACAGAGAAAGTTCAATGCTTCTTTTCAGTGTTAAAGAACGATTCATATAAATACAATTTATAGCAAGTGATCAGGACCGTAAAAAGCTGTATTTTGTTCAGGCAATTAAGGGGGGCGACCCATTTCTTCATAACAGGAAAATGAAGGAAATAATCTACCACCACACGTTAAAAAGTTTAAATATATGCGCAGTAAGGCAAAATCGGGTTTCTTAAATTGTCATAATGTGCAAACTTCCCGTTTTGTCTTACAGTTTGATGCCGAAGATAAACTCAAATGCATTTTTTAGATATACACTAAAAAACATAAAAACGGGAGCAAAGGAGTGATGCATTATATGCAACGTCAAGTTCAGTAGTTTTACACAGGCTCAATGGCTATCAAAGCTTCTATGTTTAGCGATGGAAATTTCATTTAGTTCTTAGGAACAAAAGTAGATTTATACCCTGATTTATTGCTAATGGAGGCGTCCATATATGAGAAACCACAAGATGCCGCTGCTTGAGCCTGCCTGCATGTATAAATTAATTTGGATATTACCTACTCTAGCAGATTAGCAAATTAATACACAAATTGTACAGCACGGCACTTTGCTAAATGCTATTTTCCTGTTCTATACTGACATTCAGTCAGCAATATATGCCAATTTTACTACATACTTAACGTTAAGGCAATATGCACCGATCTCCAAAGCAGCTTCGTTCATTAGATTACTGCCAAAGATGGTGACAGAATATATTTCAAATACTGTAAACCTGGTGCTGACGGTTGTTAAAATTACATTTTCTTAAGAATTTAACATACATAAAATCGAATCTATCAAAGTACTTTGTTACAAATGATTTAAATTTTGGATATTCTAAATTACATTATGGATGTCTAAAAAGGTGGTATTCTTTCGATATTTGAAATTACATTATGGATATCTAAAATGAATATGAAATTTAATTATTTTTGACTAGTAACAACAGGATTGTAGATATTTGAAATGAGAGGTTTTCCTAGCAAGCCCAATAGACATGAATGGCAAAAGTGACGTAATTTCAGATCTCTTAGTCTTAGGAAGAATGACGATGTAGATATCTGAAATGACAATTGTGGATAGGAAGAATTCCATTGTGGATATCTGAAATGCTCTTTTTCACTATCAAGAATACATTTTTGAGCAGGAGAGAAGCTATTGTGAATATCTAAAATGTTATTACGGATATGAGTGTGACTTCGTTAAATGTTAGCTAGGTAGTTTAGTGGAAACACAAACAGCAATTCAGTTTTACCCCCGTGTGCCTATTCTTCTGTAACTATGGTTACACGTAGGCACATATCAAGCGTGATTTTGCTGTAAATCCCAGCCAGAAAGTACTTGTTCTGCGCACACAAAGAAACAATCGTGCAGAAACAATCGTTAATAAAATGTTCCGCGCAATCAAAATAGAAGGAATTAATCTGTTCCTTACTACCGGGAAAAACGCGGACAACTGAAAGGACACGAACATACAATTCGTTTTTATCTAAAAGGCGTGACCGGGACTGAGATAACATAGACAGCTGAACGGAGTGGAGAAACAAACGCTTGAGCAACGTTCTGCGGAGGTTTACCCTTATGAACACCCTCAGCCAAGCGTTTGTTTAAAATGATAGGAGAATGTATCTGCAATTTCAGTAACGTGACCGAATAACACCATGTGTTACACGCGGCTCCCCTTGCAGGCGCCTTCCTGATCCCTTACCTGATCGCCCTGGTCTTCGAAGGACTTCCCCTTCTCCACCTCGAGCTGGCCATAGGACAGCGGCTTCGCACGGGGAGCATTGGGGTCTGGTACTCCATCTCCCCCTACCTCGGAGGCGTGGGTACGCCGACTCAACCATCATACAATATATTTCTTATATTTCTGGTGAACGTATTGTATAATACATATATAATGTTGTTAGTATTATTCCTACAACCTATCTTGTTGGATATGTCAGTTCTGATCCATAGTCCAAAGATATAAATTACTCATAGTGCACTGTCAGAAAAAAAGCGTACAGCCCAGGTACCCCAAGATACAAACAACAATAATGTACCCCAATGGTTCCCCAGAGTCCATTTCTGTACCTTAAAAGGTACATCTACTTACAGATATATAGGGTACAGTTGGCAGACCCTTGAGGGTTCCACCCCAGTGACAAGTAATTGTACCCTCAGAGGTACAAATTGGTACTTTTTCTGACAGTGTGTCTATATATACATTGACAACCCATCCAGTGTGTATTCTTGCCTTGTGCTGCCAGTGAGAGGCTTCAGGCTGCAGCTTGAATGCATTGTCACTGTATAAGGTTGTCTGCTTGGTTATATACTCCTCCGATGCTTCATGGAGCTATAACTCCCCACAGGCATGGCTTCTATGATAGTGTCTTTTTTGGTGGGTCTGTTCTACAACACCATTCTGGCCTGGGTCCTATGGTACTTCTTCAACTCCTTTCAAGACCCACTTCCGTGGAGGGACTGTCCTGTCCTAAGCAACCACACAGGTAAAGATACAGTACCAGCATACAATCAGCTTCCTTTCAAGGTCATCACTCTGCCTCTTGTCTCCTTGTACTTGATGCATGTTTAAAACTCAGCCGCTGTGTTTCAGCATATGTGAAGGAATGCGAGATGAGCACACCGGTGAACTACTTCTGGTACCGGGAGACACTGAACATCACCCCCGACATCGAGACTAGCGGCTCTCTGCAGTGGTGGCTTGTGATATGTTTGGCTACAGCCTGGAGTATCGTCTACATTTGCTTCATTCGCGGTATTGAGACTATAGGCAAGGTAGGAAAGGTTTCCCAGTAGGTAATATAATCCATAGACTCTGATTTGATTGTGACTCCACCATTGTCACATTCGGCCTCTTTTTAGAACAATGAGTGAAGGGTTTTTAGCAACTCTCACACCTTGCTTCCCGCGCAGTTTGTTCCCAGCCTTTGGCTCAGGAAACAGACGGTCTTGTTCTTCTGTGTCTACGCAGGCGGTGTACGTCACGGCCACCTTCCCCTACCTAGTGCTCACCATCTTCCTCATCAGGGCACTGACTCTGCCGGGGGCCACCGCCGGCCTGCAGTACCTCTTTACGCCCCAGGTCAGTGCCGGTGTCCGAATTGGATCCCCTGGTGGACAGATGTTGATTGGAGTAGGTGTGGCTGCAGTACAATTTGTTGACCCGGGGGTATCACTGAATTGTGACCCTTAGCTGAATTTTACGGGGAAGCCCCCCAAGCACATATTTTCTCTCTTATGGCGACACTCGGGATCCCCACACCCCAGTCCAACACAGCACACCTTTTCCAGAGACTTCTGGCCAGGTGGCTGCTCCTTTCCATTGAGGTTACTCTCACCTGCATTTGTGTCTGTGTGTCTTGGCAGAGCAAGATGGGGTCGGCAAAAAGAGAATTTCCCATTTGGGGGGTCAATAATGTGACACTATTATACGCAAAGAAAACAATCCTAGAATAAATTCGTAATGGGAGTTCAGTAAGTATTTCATGTATAAGCGACACCTGAGAACTGGACTTCTTTTCACGGCAGTGGGAAATCCTGAAGAATCCCAAAGTTTGGCTGGATGCAGCTACACAGATATTCTTCTCCCTCTCCTTGGCATTTGGGGGGCTCATTGCCTTCTCCAGCTACAACCCTCAGAAGTAAGCAGATGCACAGGGAAAAGAAATCAAAGCCGCATCTTTTCTAAACATCAGTTTTAGAGGCAAAATATCCAGCCAGTCAACAGAGGTTCTGGAGTTGACTTACAGACATTGTTTGAGTGTTTGACTCACCGGTTGTAATATAAAAATACATGCTGTCAGTCATGGTTAATGCCCATGTCCTGTCTTTCAGAAACAACTGCGAGCGAGATGCTCTGATCGTGGGCTGTGTAAATAGTGCCACCTCCATCTATGCTTCAATTCCCATATTTGCAATTCTTGGTTTTAAGGCAAAGAGTAACTTTGAGGATTGCCTGAATGGGTGAGCCTCAACATTTTAAAGATACAGAGCATTGTGCATTAGAGATTTTATGTAATAATAATATTCCAGCTAAAAAAGCTAATAGGAGTGAAACCCAAGTGAATTATTGGTAGTTGGAACATATTGTTTATTCAGAAAAGATGCACAATACTGTAGTAATTGGTGCTACATTAGTAATTGGTGCCTCATATTTGCATCATTTACTTTGTTTAAATGACTGAAGCATTGACAGTAGTTTGAATTAAATTCTTTGCAGGCTGTTTCACCTAAAGGAATACAGTCCTGAATGTCATTACGCAAACTTATGATTTGCTAATATAATGATGTAAATGTGTAATAATCTTGTATTAAGATTCCATCACAATAGTAATTTTTTTTTCTCCTGAAATTCCTGGTGAGGTGAATAAAGTTTATCTGAATAACACACAGATTATGTGTACCAAACGTTTTTCAGGAACATTCTGTCCCTGACAAATGCGTTTAACATTGGAGATCAGAACATAACTCTGGAGAACTATGACAGCTGGCTCGCCCACCTGAATGGATCACATCCAGCTGAAGTTGCAGACCTGCACCTGAAAGGCTGCAATCTTCAAACTTTTCTTGACCAAGTAATTTTTAACCTACTACTTCATCCTCAGAGAAATATACAGTAATCAATATGCATGTCTCAATTGAGTGGATAGTTTGAGGCAATCAAATATTGGACATTTCACATATTCACATCGACTTGAATAACTTTCTACCTTTTTTGGAAGTTTTTTTGAACGTGGGGCCATGACTTTGCTGCCTCTGTATGTATGGCCTGACAGCATGCCTCGCTCTATGTGTATGTGCATATATGAGATTGTTGACCTTCCTTCCCTACCCAGAGTGCCTCAGGCACAGGCTTGGCCTTCATAGTCTTCACCGAGGCAGTGATCAAGATGCCGGGCTCCCAGGTGTGGGCTGTGCTCTTCTTCATCATGCTCTTCAGCCTGGGTCTGTCCTCCATGTTTGGGAACCTGGAGGGTGTCCTCACACCCCTGCTGGACATGAAAATGGTGCCCAGATGCATCCCTAAGGAGATCTTTACAGGTACAAGTAAAAGCAATGCCAGGCTGACTCTAATGCACAAAAATCAAATCTAATGTATTTCCCATACTGACTTTGATCAGAATGGATATATTACTAGCCATCCATCCACCCATTTTCCAAACTGCTTATCCTTCTGGGTAGTAGGGGGTCTAGAACCTATCCCAGAAACTACAGGCAAAAGGTGGGGAACAACCCAGGATGGGGGGCTAGCCCATCCCAGGGCGCACTCACTCACACCTATGGGCAATTTTAGTAACTCAAATTAACGTCAGCCTGTCTTTGGACTGTGAGGGGGAACCGGAGTGCCCAGAGGAAACCCCACGCCGACACGGGGAGAACATGCAAACTCCACACACATGCAACCCGGGCGGAGACTTGAATCCTGGTCCCAGAGGTCTGAGGTTTCAGTGCTAACCACTGCACTACTGTGCCGCCCCCCAGTACTAACCACTGCACCACCACCCCGCCCCCCAGTACTAACCACTGGACCACCACCCTGCCCCACAGTGCTAACCACTGCACCATTACTCCGCCCCCCAGTCCTAACCACTGCATCACCACGCCGCCCCAGAATGGATGTATTAGTCTGAGCTAATCAACTAATGCTACACCCATCTGCTTACAACAGTTCTTTCTCCCCATAGGGATGATGTGTATGGTCTCATTTGTTTTGGCCCTAATATTTACAATGGGCTCAGGAAACTATTGGCTGGAGATTTTCAATGGCTACGTCGGTTCCTTGCCTTTGCTCATCATTGCCTTCTTTGAGATCACCGCAGTGGTGTACATCTATGGAATTAACAAGTAAGTGTTTTTGTGTTGTCAGTGATTAGACACTGTCAGGTTAATGTGTGCCAATGGATGAATACAAACAAAGCAATGACAGGGCAGAAGAGGGTAGACAGAGTTAAATGAATAGCAACATGAGTAAGAGACAAGGTACTGTGGGAAGGAGCAGGAACTCTGGTCATAGGCTAAAGCAAGGAGTCTTAATAATAACATGTAAAACTTGAAGAAGCACAACATTTCTGAAGTAAGGAAGGAGGAGGTAACATAGTGCTGTATTTCCCCTGGGTGCTTAGTGACAGAAGTTATGTCTATTACAGACCGAATCAGCAGTGAGGTGCACTGCCCTCTAGAGGATAAGTGAGTCCCTAACACTTAGTGATGGCCAAATGAAGCTGCATGAGCCATTTGCTGTATTTTCAGTCACCACTAGATGGTGTTAAGTCACATAGTGATTTATAACACATGGTAATTCTGCCTGTGGGAGCCAAGTTAATATAATATATTTCAGTGTTTATATTTGCTGTTAAACTTATTTTGTGTAGTTAGTAATTTAATAAGTTAATTCATGGTTATAATTGAACTAAAATAATTTTATTGTATTTATGTTGACTTGGTTGAGGGAAAGTGTGAGTATGTTTGTTTGCCCTAAAGGCTCAAAAAAGGGCTTAAAAACTCGTGGATTTCTACAAATGAGTACACCTGGTGTGGAAAAGGAAAAAAGCGGGTTAGAATAGGGTTGGGGTTAGGCTTATGGTTAGGGTTAGGATAGGGTTGGGGTTAGGCTTATGGTTAGGGTTAGGATAGGGTTGGGGTTAGGCTTATAGTTTAGGATAGGGTTGGGGTTAGGCTTATAGTTAGGGTTAGGATAGTGGAAGCAAGATGCTGCAACAGAGGAGGGGAGAGTCGCACGGTTTCCCTACCTTAATATGTCTGTTGTTGAGAATAACTTGGACCTGATTACTCTTGTAAGAAGATTTAATCTGTGGAATAAAAATTTGTTTATATCTTTTCACATTGGAGTCCTGTGGAAGTTTTCCTCTTCAAATGAACGTACACAAGTGAAGCACGGGAAACTGGTCTCATGGCTGTACACTGCCATCACTGCTGCCACGTCAAATGAGAAAATCCAGAACATACTTCAGATGGATTATATTGTTCCTTTGTGGGTTTAGGTTCAGTGAAGACATCGAGTACATGACGGGTCGAAGGCCTAACCTTTACTGGCAGGCCAACTGGAGGGTTATCAGCCCTCTCATGCTGCTGGTGGTCTTTGTGGCATATGTGGTGGTCCAGGCTGAGCAACAGCCGACTTACGCCGCCTGGAACCCAAACTACGTAAGTTGGCCACATTGTCTTGCTATGCCACAGATCAAAGGCTGTGATGGTTCTTCCGCATGAAAATCTATGCAGTCTCATGCATTCATTTCACCTCATAGTAAATACGGCAACACTAAATACAATAATACAAGATACGTTACCAGTCAGATGTTTTTGCACATCATATGTTTTTACTACTTCTCCATGTTTTTTCATGAATTGTAAAGCAAGTTGAGTGAGCAGCTCAAGAGAATCAATAGATGAAAATATAAGTGAAATAAAACAAGTTTCCTTTCGAACATGGAAAGAGTATGCAACAGTGCATCGCTGACATCCTGTTAACTGGTTGTGCTCCCGCTTTTGGATCATTACCCAGCATCCTCTTCTTCACACACAGGTGGACTTCCCTCTTGAGCAGGTGCTCCCGTATCCCAAATGGGTGTTTGCCATCTGCGTGCTGCTGGCCAGCATGCCATGCCTCCCCATCCCTCTGGTGGCACTCTACAAGTTCATCCTCTTCCTGAAGAAGTGGCTGATGGGCCGGCTGGACAGTAATCCCTATGAAAATGAAGGATACATCCCAGATACACAGATTTCTGTAGAAAAAATGGAAATATAATACAATTTTAATTTCAGGGAAGATGACTACTGGGACACAAGCTCAAGGATATTTTTCTTTCCCTTTCATCTATGTGTTAAGAAGATTGAAAGCCCAGAATGTCTGATTACACAAGGATGACCTGCACCTGATTAGACGTTTGCACGTTTGGGAAGACAATTGTATTTCCTTAAGATAATACTGACTGGTCGTCAGTGGTAAGCATTAGCCACAAAATATCACCTTTTTCAGGTTCTCTGTAAGAGGTAGATACGCTTGAATGGATTTTCGCAGATCTTTTATAGATCTTTGGCTTCATCTTCTCTCAGCAGCTGCTGATTCTAAGAGGATTCTTCGATGACAGTGATGATGGGGCAGGGTACTAAATAAACATGTCAGTTTAGAGTAAGAAATCAGCCCAGCAAGGTGGTGGGAAGCTGAGGATCTTCGCATCATATGGGAATAACAATATGATGGATTCTTTGGTGAAGTTTGATAAAATCATTGTTTTTGCAAACAGGTCGGTGTCCTTCTGTTTACACAGAGGTGGTGACATAGTTCAGGTTTGTGATTGCAGATACCTATAGTGGACCCCTGAGTGATGTTACATAATAAAAACGTGAAACTGAACAACTACACATGTCTAAATCATTCCATATTTTTATTTCTAAGACTGCATTATTCATATTACTATGCATTCCTGATCATGTATTCCATCGTTATGTTTATTACAATTGACCATTTTATTCTGTGTGATACTAATGGCCACTAATTCCACCTTCATTTTCTGTATTTGCTGAATGCATCATTTGACATAGCATTCAGGCAAATGCTGAAAAACTGCTGTAAATGGCAGATGTTATGCACAAAAGGTTCAGCTTGTTTTCATCACACCAATAAAGTTCTTGTTTGGAATTTCAGATGGTGACATCATCAAACAGGGAATGAGTCCCCAAATAAGATTTATTTCTAAGACTGTTAGACAGCAGATTTGTATTATAAATTATGTCATCGACTGAGAAATAAGATTGTTTCTGTGTTATTCATGTCTATGTTGATCCTGCACTACAGTGGGAACGGGGTTGTCGGTTCTGCAGTTCCTGTTTTGTTAATAGAAATGGCTGATTTGATTGAAATGGTGGAACCTAAAGTGGAGTTAATGCCGCACATGTTGTCACACGCTTTTGGAACTTGCTGGCTGCCTTTGTGGTCCAGTTGCCTGTTCTGCACTTCTGGCATTTTCTACACAATGGTGCACATTTATGCACAGATGCTGTTGGGCCTTTCAGACGACTACAGCCTGAATCCCAGCCCAGAGAAATGAGCATCACCCCCACCAGGGAGACACGCTGACACACCGCGGACTGCAAGCTCACAATCTGCTGTAAAGTATTTTCTCGTTATTTTGAGCAATTTGTTTCATGGCCTCCATTACACAGTGGATTTGATTTATTTGTTTGTTTTACTTATTGTTTATCTACTTTACAATGGAAATAAGGAATATTACAGTTTTGGATTACTGTGAAAACATTTTTAATGATGTGTTAGCTTGAATAAATATTAAAAACGTTTTATTGTGTTTTTGGCTATCAAATGCAATGTTATGGATTTGATCTTTACATTATTGCATGACAAACAGGCAAAAAGGCTTTGACATTATTTGGTACATAGATGTCATTGCTGAATAACATTTAGTAAATAAGAAGATAAGAAGATAAAATGTACTCATTGCTTAAAAGACATTAAATTAAAGACATTTTTCTAATGGTTAATGGTAGTCTATCATAGACGGACATTTACACATTAACAGAGGAACCTGCTTCAATTGATATTTTGTGGTATAACTGTCAAAACTTTGCTTGCAGTGTTTGGGAGATTTGGTGACTGTTAACCTTACCTATTACGAAAGAGACTGTGCTATGTCATATAAGATAAACGCAAAACAATGAAAACTTAAATTTAATGTATTTCGTGTTTGCTTTTATTCAAAGTGGCATACATTTTTTATTTTGAGAAAGCCGGCTCAGACGGTCCGTAGAGTAATTGAAGGGCTGAACAATGAAGTCACTCTGCGGACCGTTGGGATTGAACCAGTAGCCTTTGGATCACAATAACAGCATCAAAACCTGCAATTTAACACGCCAGAACTTTTCCTTTTTTACAGCCTGTTGCTCTAAATCACCATCATCATAATTCTACGGAGTAACGGCTTGTGGGAGGATGCAAAACTGAGCTTTTTAACAGTAGCCCTAAATATCTATTTGTATCGTACAATGGTAGTGTGTCTGGTAAATGTGAAATATATATATACAGTACATATGTATGTCTAATAAATAAACAAAAATAAAATATAACTGTTGTGATCAAATGCAAATGTAAATGAGAATCCAGTTATAGTTATGTTATGGAATTTCAAAAAAATATGACGTTGTGAGATTTCCTCCGGGTACTCCAGTTTCCCCCCACAATCCAAACACTTGCTGAAGCTAACTGGAGTTACCAAATTGTCTGTAGGTGTGCATGTGTGAGTGACTGGTGTGTGAGTGACTGGTGTGTGAGTGACTGGTGTGTGAGTGAGTGGTGTGTGAGTGACTGGTGTGTGAGTGAGTGGTGTGTGAGTGAATGGTGTGTGAGTGACTGGTGTGTGAGTGAATGGTGTGTGAGTGACTGGTGTGTGAGTGACTGGTGTGTGCGTGACTGGTGTGTGAGTGACTGGTGTGTGAGTGATTGGTGTGTGCATGACTGGTGTGTGAGTGAGTGGTGTGTGCGTGACTGGTGTGTGAGTGACTGGTGTGTGAGTGATTGGTGTGTGAGTGACTGGTATGTGAGTGATTGGTGTGTGCGTGACTGGTGTGTGCATGACTGGTGTATGAGTGTGCCCTTCGACGGGCTGGTGTCTCATCCAGGGTTGTCTCTGCCTTACGCACATAACATCCAGGATAGGCTCCAGACCCCCCCCAATCCTGAATACGGATGGATGGATGGGTGGATGGATGAAGACAGTGCTTTGCCTTGAGCTGTTACATAGTAGCTGACACGCTGCTATCTCTCTAGCATCTGGGATGCCTCTGGAACCTGAGGTGCCGTGGGGCAGAGGAGCTCCTGCACAGCCTGAGATCAGCGGCAACAGAACCACAATGATCTGTTTCATGCCAGGTGAGTAAGAGCCAATACAAATATTCATGAAAAACTCATAGTATCCTTGATAAGCATCTGCTTTTTACATTCAATCCTATCAATATGCTGTATGTTATACTAGAGCGCAAAGTGCTTGGTTAACTGCTCAGGTTATTGATGGATGGATGGAGCACTGTAATGCACCATAACATATTCCTCACAGAACCAGTGCTCATCTACCTCAACAGTCCCAAGTTCCTGATATATGTCAGTGGAGCATTGTCCATGTGGGTAAGTGAAGTAAGGTATTCAGTAAGAGAAACCACGACACAGATGGAAAATTCATCTTGTAATATTCAGCCTATTGGTGTACTGTCTTACTAATATAGCCTGCTGATCAGAGTTTACCCCAAAATGTGTCCTGAATGATTGAAATACAAGAACACTTGAACGATCGGACTAAATAATTTCAAATGAATTTAAATGCTATTTAGAACTACAAAGGAGAAAGATAATGGCCGGGTAGATAAGCCACCTCCCCTTCATCTCTCCCACAAGGGCGACCGCATGTGGCATTTTGCCATCTCCGTATTCCTAGTCGAGCTGTACGGTCGCAACCTGCTCCTCACTGCTGTGTTCGGCCTGGTAGTGGCCGGCTCCGTGCTACTTTTTGGAGCGGTGATTGGTGACTGGGTCGACCGGCTCCCCAGGAACAGAGGTAATGATCCTTTCCTTGCAGATGAGGTTCAAATCAGAGACATTCAGGTGAAACTATTTACAAACATGGATGTTTTGATTCATTTTGCTCCATTTTGTCAAACAAAGCCATTGTCGCCTATTAGGAAACATTCCTAAAATTACATATATAATCCTAATCTACGTATACACACATATACACACGCACACATGCACACACACACACAGGTTTGTAATTATATCTTTGTGGGGACTCTCCATTCATTTCTATGTTGAAAACTTTAATCCAAACATGACGACCTTAACCCCCTACCCAGCCCTAACCTTACCCAGGAATCAAATTAATTTGTTGTGGGTGGCTCTCTGTGGGTGGTTGGGACTCACAAGGTTGCTGGTTCAAATCCCATGGTCAGCAGCGTTGACCCACCATTGGCCCCATGGGTAGGGCTTTTAGCCCCAATTACCCCAGGGTCTGCCTGACCCTAATGTCTCCTCCACGTCAGTTTTATGGGGTGGCTCCCTGGGATGCTTTTCCAGCTGTCCTGACGGAGCTCCCACATATATGCTGAGCTCTCACTGGCTGCTAATCCATCACTCTCCGGTCAGACTCCTTCAAAACCATCTCTACTATGTTTAGGCCAGGTAGCCATATCGTGTGATGCGACACAATCACTCTCCTTCACAGATGACTTGGTCCAAACTTTTGACTGGTACCAAATATATTCTGTCTCTTCTCAATTTGTGTATGAAGACTGCAGTGAAATGTGTGCAATGAATACCTCCTAAAACTGGAACTCTTGCGTCACCGCATACAGAATGTTAACTGATTATACAGAAACACACAAGCACAGCACGCATGCAGTAGAGCACGTTCTGCTCCAGGCTGAACCCTGCCAACTCCCTAGACCAAAGTTTGTTCTCCCATGTCAGTGGCCCACACATCGCTGTTCATCCAGAACATATCAGTGACAGTGTCTAGCATCCTGCTCATGCTGGTCTTCTCCTACAAGCATTGGATCGAACGGATCTACAGCGGCTGGCTCACTGTGAGTATCCATTTCCAGTGTCTTCCATATCTTTCCTTCCTAGACAATTTGTTTCACGAGGCAACTAATCCTTTTTTTATACCACTATGGGTGTGTTAGTACCAAAAAGTGCTTTGAAAATGATATGAAACTCTGGCATGCTTTTCAAAATAAGAGCAGAGTGCACACATACTATTAGTTCTATAAAATATTTATGCATTTTTATTTTAAATAAATGATGATAATGCAATTACTTAAGGCACATTATGTTGTTGCGAAACCCAGACTTTTTGGCCTAATGCTAGACAGTAGTACCCGTATATTTGTTTTTATTAGGATCTGATTCATATGTTCAATTACTTGTCAGTTACAGGAATATGAACCTAACCTAATATCAATTATTATGAAGAATTGCAGGGTATTGTTTCTTAAATCTGTGAATCACCGTGGAAACGTTTCACTAGTGTCTTGATATATCATTGCATGCTTGGCCTCCTGCTGTTCTGTCACGTCTCCCTTTAATGTGTTTGCATCGCATGGCTTGCACAAGGTGGTTTGTTATACGCTGGTGATCGTCCTGGCAGATGTGGCAAACCTGGCAAGCACGGCCTTGACCATCGCCATCCAAAGGGACTGGATTGTGGTGATCACCGGCTGTAACCGTGCACGGCTTGCCGGTGAGACACCTTCCCCGACAGCTGTGTACTATGGGGCCCTGTGCATGTATGGTTAGTAATCAAGGCCTCAGTCCGTTACAATCTGACAGATTCTAACCCTATGTTATTATATACTGATGGCATGGTGGCTACTGTAAGTGGATGGCGCTGATAACGCGCACCTTAAGGGCTGAGGGCTTGAGTCCCACAAGTGCTCCAGGTCGGTGTTTCCTCCCCCGGTCCTTGGGGGGGCCCAGATAGCCCACATTTTTGCTCCCTTCCAGCTCCTGTCTGGGGGTCCCTGAGAACCAGCTTGGGAAACACTGCCCTAGTCTCCGGCTGAAGTACCAAAGACATCCTGCTGCCGTCCGAAAGACATGCATTTATGAAATAGGCCAGAGTTTGTGACCGTGTAAAGTGCTTTACACTTTATGCTTGTTTAATCCAGTAAATACATTGCAAATTTGTTGATTTTATAAAGGAAATCATAACGTTTTTCATTTGTTTACAAAACCAGTGGTTTTAAGCAAAACATTCATTTCAAGTAGCAATACACTGAAACCAAATTTTAAAGAGTTAAAAAGTTCATTGGCTAGCAGTAAATTAGTAAAACCATTTCAATAGCATTAAACACCAAACATTACAGTTTAGTATCCCTTTGGGAGCCAGTGAATAGAACTGCAATTAATAGCAAAATGGCAAGAACACAAATGAATGAGTCAGTCAAAAAATTATGGCACAAGAATATGTCTGTGTGGAAGAATGTGAAACTTTGCCGGTCAATGAACTTTTATTATGAAACCAATGAATTTCCAGCATTTGTACAGAGGCAAGCAAGCGTCCCACGCCTTTCTGAGCACTATGTGTCCTCAAACTGTCCTGTGATGGACCAGCATCCTGTCCAGGCTGGACCCCAGCTTTGTTCCTTTTCACTGCAGGTGATCACACATTGCTGCATTAGTTCCCCCCTGCTTTCATTTGTTCCTTTTCACTGCCATGCAGAAGTGAATGCCACCATGCGGCGGATTGATCAGGTGACCAACATCTTGGCTCCGCTCGCTGTGGGCCAAGTCATGACGTTGGCGTCCAACGTCGCCGGCTGTGGTTTCATCCTTGGCTGGAACCTGGTGTCCCTCATCGTAGAGTTCTTCTTCCTGTCAAGGGTGTATCGCATCGTTCCCATGCTGGCCCTAAAGGCCCGCCCGGGCAAGGCAGAGGGGCCGGGCAGGGGCTCATGTGGTGAGTGGGTGTCACGCAGCACGTGTTACCTTTAATAACAACTGGCTGGAGGGTGTCAGGATATCATCGTGTTTCTTTATTGATAGAATGTTCTTTCCAAAGGAGACTCCATTATTCTCCAGTATTTCCCTCATGGTAACTTTGGACTGATTTAGGGAGATAAATTATATTGTCAGCATGCATCCCCCCATGTTCTTCAGTGCATTATGACATGCCTCTTAGCCCTCTGATGTCACTGCTATTGTTAATGTTGGCTGAATCTAGGCAGCTGTGGACGTGGCGTTTTTGTTTTACCAAGCTTTCGTTCTTTAGCTGGCATTTTACAATTTAGCCACTTCCGTGTCAACCCTGATTTGTCAGTCATGTTGCGATGTCTTCCAATCCATTGATCATTAGTTTGTCTCTGCATGTAACTTACCGAAGTGGAAGGTCACGGTCAACTGATTCTCAGACGAATGGTCCTTGGTGCTTGTTTGGTGTTGTATTTTACGGGGAAAATTGCCAAATTAACAACAAACAAACAAAATAACCCATTCTGAAAATTCTCATTCCTGAATTTAGTAGAGCCACAGGTGAGTGCAGCCCCTGGGGGCCTGGAGCAGAACTGCAGGACTGGCTTCCAATCGAATGAAATGGGCGAATCTCCCTTATGTATCTGGAAGTTCAGGCAACTGTTGAGAACCTGGAGAGATGGCTGGAAGGCCTACTACCGCCAACCGGTCTTCCTGGCGGGCATGGGGCTGGCCTTCCTGTATACCACGGTGCTCGGGTTTGACTGTATCACCACGGGTTACGCCTATACTCAGGGCATCAGCGGCTCCCTGCTGAGCCTGCTCATGGGCGTGTCCGCCGTGACAGGCCTGGCGGGCACCGTCATGTTCACGCGGCTGAGGAAGGCCTACGGCCTGCTCGACACCGGGCTCATCTCCAGCTGCCTGCACCTCAGCTGCCTGACGCTCTGCTTTTGCTCCGTCTTCGCTCCCGGGAGCCCCATGGATCTGAGCCGACTGGGGCATCTCACGGGGGCCAATACGGAGGGCCTGGGGGGCCAGGGCAAGAGGCACAGCTACCCCTTCCTGGGCAGCAACAACCAGCCTCTCCTCCCTGACCGCTCGTCCATTCACTGGACCAACAGCACTGTGCTCTTTCAGAACTTCCCCACTGGCTCTGCGCCTGAATCTTATGTCTCCATCATACTTTTGTTCGTGGGTGTCATCACAGCTCGTATCGGTAAGTGGGCCCTTTGGATTTACACAAAACACATCTGTTAAACATTAAGAGTAGAAATACAATAAAATGAGCATTTATAGTATTTCTTACGGATTCCTAATTTGAAATTCATCCCTCAGTGACCTGTATTTTATGCATGCTGAAGAATTCCATTATCCATTATTCTGTTACTTGACAAAGGTACAATTTTTCATCTTTAAACCTTAAGTGACACAGTGGCTTACTGGATATGCATATATATGTGCGCGCTCTGTGATGGTCTGTCTTGAGGGACCCCAAGAGATGCGTGTTAAAACATCCAACTTGAATTTGTGATTTAATAAATCATATTATTAAATAGCTAATTATGATATTTTTCTTAAGAGACACACTATGATGCCTTGGTGGAGTAAAAAAAAAATAGAGTTTTAGAAATATTTACACATTAGATGACAAAAATCCACATATTTATGTATGAGTCATCTAACACACATTTTTAACAGACATTATCTCTCTCTCCTCAGCAGACACCGTGAAAACTATAACAAAATCAAGACAAAAATTTACATCACTCAAGTCTCTTCCTTAGCGCCCTCATTACAATACGCAAGCTCGATCAAAATACATCACACTCACAATTAACCGAAACAAAGGTACATCGTACATATAAATACACACTTAATTATAATCATATACAACACAAAAAAAAATAACAATTACCGTGTGCGCCTCTTGGACCACATGCAGAGTTAGAATCTTTTTCAGAACTGCGCAACTACCTCTTTCCGAGTGCCACCGCGCAAAAACCATGCCAAACGTCATGTGACCCATTACGCTTTGCCTCAATTTACGTGAAATTTTTAATTACTCAATAAACATGATCTAAATAAATTTTAAAGATTACAACAAATTTAGGTAATACAATTTATAACAAACATTAACTTTTAGAACACACTGTCATTGGGACAGTTACAGCATTGCTTTGGAAAATACTGTCAAAATACCATATACTGCAGTATAATGTATGGAAAGCATGACGTATGAAAAATTACATACTACCCTAGCCTTGTCAGACAGCCTAAACTGAAAGCATCATTTGATTGCATGGGTGTCCTTTGTTTGAAAAATTAGCTAAGAACATAAGAACTATACAAACGAGAGGAGGCCATTCAGCCCTTCAAGCTCGTTTGAGGAGAATTTAACTAATAGCTCAGTTGTTAAAATCTTTTCTAGCTCTGGTTTAAAGGATGATTTAAACTCAGGGTTTTAGCTTCCACTACACTAGCCAGAAAACTATTCCATACTTCAACTACACGCTAAGTGCTTCCTCAAATTTGTTTTAAAATGTTTCCCCACTTGAACTTATTTTGTGCTTGTGGTAAGCCCGTCATGCTGTCTAATGTAAATATTGATATTTTAATTTCATGCTACCATTTAGGTTACTTTTTGCTGCTGGAATTTCTGTTCTGTGGGTAGGTAAATGAATAAAAGTATGTTATATATTATTGTCTACTCATCATTTTCCTTCCCCAAGCCAGCAGGCGAATGGTGCCTAGTTCATCTTTCACAGTTGGTTGCACATAATGGGCTTAAAGTAGCTACTACGGCTTTTAAAAGGCCCCAGTGGGACGTGATGTTTTTTTGTAGTTAATTCTGGCTTGGAGGCTCCACCCTATTGACAGCGATCGCCCGGCCATTTCTGAAGCTCACTCCCTGTGTTTGATTGGCAGGTCTGTGGTCTTTCGACCTGACAGTCACACAGCTGCTCCAAGAGAGCATAAGTGAGTCAGAGCGGGGCGTGGTCAATGGAGTGCAGAGCTCCATCAACTACCTGATGGACCTCCTGCACTTCGTCATGGTCATCTGTGCCCCACAGCCGCAGCACTTTGGCATCCTGGTCATCTTCTCAGTGCTCTTCATCGCTGCTGGGCATACCATGTACTTCACGTATGTCCGCAAGGCCAAGAAAAAGCACCGGATTGACACAGAATGCTGCCCGGGACCTGCTGCCGTACTGACAGCTTCATCTCCTCCATCCATCCGCATTGTCAACATTCAAGGTTCACAGTTACTTTAATGGCAACAGCTGTGTGCACATACATAGTGAGATGAGGCAATATTTCTCCATGGATCGCAATTCGACATACATCAACATATAATAAAATACAATGTGCAACATGAACAAAAACAATACTAAACTGTGCCACAAAATAACAATATAGGACAATAGGATACTGAGGTACATCCTGTACATATATTTAAATATAACCAGCATAATGTAGCACCATGATGAATATCAATTATTGTACACAATAATTATTAGCAGCATTGGTCAAGTAACCTCAAGTGTCCTTCAGTACATCGCTGCCTGTCTCTCATGCCGCCAATCTCAGTGACATGGAACAAAGCCAAGCACAAAATACACTGAAACAACCAGACCTATTGGACCTCTGCATGCTACAAACTATAAGGCTGCGTGTAAGATATAGGCTGATATAGAAACGTGTTCATCTCTCTACCCATGGTGCATTTTAACAATGGGATCATCAGGAAGACCAAGGACTTGTAATAGAACCTATGGATGTAGTGACAATGGTTGTTAGTCATTGAGAAGGCCATCTAAGTATAGAAAAAATAAGAGGCGAGCTTGTTACTGAGCCGACAGCTTGGAAAAACTCAGGAAAACTGCCGAGTGATATCAAGGGAACATGATGTCAGATTTTTTGTGTAGTGTTCAAAGAAATATGGAAATTTGGAGCGGAGAGCATGGAAAGCAGACCTTAAATCTCTTGGTGGATGAATCAGCAAGCCTGGTTTCTTAGCAATACAGAGGAAACAAATGGGTAACAGCACAATGCACATTCATGAAGTTACACAAGACATAAACAAAGCAATGTAAACCAAGAGTAAAATTATCTATGCATTCAGGAGATACGAACATTACAAAATAAGCTTTAATTATCAAGATTTTCTCTTACAAAGAATGTGAGTGATTCTAATGTTTTATTTAAAGATTTGTGGCAGGTGTTTGAAATGAACACTTCCACACAGCATTAGATCCGGTTGATAATGTATAAAAATAGCCAAACTGGTCTGAATAGTTTGTTGTGTAACATCATGATTCATGTAGAAACTGCTTTACCTCAGTACATGGCAGTATGTTTTGAAAAGGAATTTTGGATTTCTTTTTTAACCTCACATTAAATGGTAGATAAAACCTTTGTTAATTTCATGACTAGTCATTTACACACAGGATTAACATATTTTTATCTGAAACGCAGACCGTAACATTATTTTAGTTGTTTTTCACAGACACATTTTGTACGATGTCCAGTTAAATCAGCTTCATATGACATTTTCATATTTGAATGTTACCTTTTAAGTGGCAATACAATGTTCAGAAATTCATTTAGATCGTTTTTCCTGTAGCATTGCATTACTTATTTTTCTATTATTCTATTATTATATATAAGTGTTTCCGCTAATGTAACGTTATCTACAGTGACCCAAGCTGGATACAATTTTACTCTGAATACAGAGAATACAGATACATGAGTGATGTAGGTGTTTGATCATTTGTGCAAATAATTTTCTTGCAATAGCACTGCAGTAAGTATTTTTACACATTTCATATAGCGTCTGACTTCTGGGTGCCATTTTCAAAATCAGCAGGTAAGGAAGAAATCATGCTTTGTCAGTGATTCAAAAAATGTAAATCAGTAGAATAAGCAGTATGGGCGTATTTCAAAACTTACAATGTTTTTTTCCTGTGAAACCTCCCTTTTTGGATAAGACTGGCCACCTCTGAAATACATTTTGCTAACACTAGCTTTTTTTAAAATGTCCACTAGGTGGCAACTGAAATCAGATTATTCGGTAAAAAAAAATAGATGGGATCTACTTGAATGTATCCATCCGTACATTTTCTGTATAGCTGTTCGTTGTAATCAGGGTAGCAGGGGTTCTGGAGACTATTATTTGCATGTAGACTGTGAAATTAATGTAGAGTTGGATCAAAATGACATATCAAAGGATGTACAACCTTAACATAAAGGAAAACATAAACATCAAGTTAACTAAAACAAAAGGTAACTATGAAATTATAAATTTGGATGAATGAAAAGTAAAAATCATGTACTGTATTCATTGTCACTTTATTGATGCGTATGATAAGTTCATATTTCCAAGTGTCAGCACAAGGAAGAGATGGAAGGGGATTCTCTTGAGGTGTGGGGGGGTCCTTAATACCCTATTCCTGTCTTCAAACAATTCATATCCTCACCCCCCCCCCCCTTCCCCCCACTCTTGGGAACAGCCTCACAGTAAAGATAAACAAAGGCAATCTGCACAATCCACCTTCTCCAAGCCTTATCAGCCCCCAAAGCCCCCCACCCTTAGCCCTCGTGAGATCTGAGCGCCAGACGCCCGTCTCTGCAGCACTACTTCAGAAGATCTCTTCCACGCACCTGTTTCAAGCGAGCAGGATGGCTTTTGGCGCTGGCTCACCTGAGTCACACTCCCTTTAATGATTCACTGTGGGAGTCCTCCGGTGCTCCAATGCCAGGGTTTCTCATCAGAATGATTTCTGCATTCTTCTTCCTGCTAACACACACTCACTCCATTGCATTTTATGGATTTCCCATAAAAACAAAAAAACAACAAATGCAACTTACAGGTAATTAATTAATTCCAAATTTTTAATATATTTTAAATTATTCTAAGAGTGAAGTATATAAAGCTGAAGAGAGAGACAGGCCGGACATGTGGTTATTTTTTATCCCTGAATGAACTTTCAAAATGAAATAGTTTAGTGTTCTACGAGTGCTGAAAACTTTCTTTTATTGAAATTAGAGACGCAGGAAAGCTAATGATAGTTATTAGCAATTGAATGTGCAAAGTGATTGAATGTGACAAATTCCAGTTGCACAAGGTACTGGTGGATATCTGTTAGCACACGATGTAGTAAATGATCATGCCAGTTCAATGTGGGATTTGTAAGGCAGCACACTAACTTCAAAGGGTGACACATCTGATTTTAGTTTGTGATACAGGTCCCTGGCAATAGCACAACATTTGCATTTGGTGTCAAGCTACCTCAGCAGCTTTCACCTTCAAGTCCCCTCATGTGCTCTCTGTGGTATGGCATGCTTTAAATGCGATCATGCGGTAAAACGGGGCAGCATTGAGAGACACGGCCGAGCATGTTAGGGATGCCAGAAAGAAGGGATTAAGCCAAAAAAAAAGTGATGAAGGCTTCCTTGAGAGCTCAGGAGATGCAGAATCTGCACGGAATATGGAGGACATTATGACCCATGGTTCTGACTGTCAAGCCCCGCCCATGTGACCCTCCCATTTCCTCCCTAGGGCGGCCCTAAGGAGTCCACCTGGTTATCATTGCCATACCTTATGTGTGAATCACTCTCTGCTGCCTCTTGTTTGTTCCTTCATCAGTCATATATTAAAGTGCTTCCCAGTCCTCAACGTCTAAACCTCACGTTAACTGTGCCTTCCAATGCTCGCAGCCTCATATTTTGATCCTCATTATCCTGTTTGTTTCTATAGCCTCTGTTTTCCTATTTAATAAAACCCAGTTTGTTTCACCTGCCCTCCTGCTCCTGACTCCTTTGTCCCTCGCCTTGTGATACTGACCTTGGTGCTGAGACGACTTGACTAATAGAGAATGGATGCATTATCAACTGGAGGTAAAATTGAAATGAGACATGCATTTCGGTAAAAGCCAAGAGGAGAGGCTGCAGTAACCAGTCGCCTTGTGCTGTCTGCTTCCATTTGCATATTAGCTTTGTGTCCAGTGATTCAGTCAAACACTTGTCAAACACAAATGTTTCACAAGGCTCTTGTAACAGTGGATCCAGAATTCAGTGGTTTTTGTGAGTCATTTCAGTGTGGTTTATGGTGATATATGACAGAACAACGACTGAAACTATACAGCAGCTGTGTGCTTTGCATTTTGCTGGGCATAAGGCATAATGACTTAACCTCAAATACAATGGTATTTGCAGTGAGTAATAAAATCAATCCAGTTTAATGTCAGAGAACTTAGCCTGCAGCGCATCCCAGAATGTCTAGGGCACAGGGTAAGGGATCACCCTGGACAGGATGCAAGGATGTCACAGATTAAACAGTCACAAATAAGAGACACACAAAAATCCAAGATCCCAAAAATCAACCAAAATGTCCCAGGCCAACTGGCTGCCCAGCTAAACTTAAATTTCTGATAGAATTGGTCCATTGAGGAATATTGGAGCCTGAGATGCACAATTCAGTATCTGTGGTCTCCAACAGGGTACATGGAATCCCCACTCAGTCCACAGATAACACTCAGGCAAATTGATGCTACTGTATGTAGGCTACCACAGATGCTGGACCACTGGCCATCAATACAATGTTTGGTTTTGAGTAAAAGTGATGTATTTACTGTTTTGCGACACTGTTTCATCCATCTGCAAGCTTTCAAAATTGTGTTAACTTCGAGGTTCGTGAGACGCCGTTTAACGCTTAACACCAACAGGAAACCAAGGTGGACACCGAAAGTAACCTGTATACCGTAAGTCTCCACAGATCTTAGCGTGTAATAGTAATGCGTTTTCAAAGCATTCCTCTATGGTAAAAAAAAATATGTGACAGGCAAAGTAAAACCACGACTAGCGTCTGAATTTAAGAAACAACGTACTGTCGGCACATGTGGGCGATATGGCACACTGTGTAGACTACCGTAAAGGAAAAAGGACAGCAACAATGGAGGTCTACTGCACATGTGTGTAATATAATACACCCTACAGATAATCGTACATACAAAAAAAGGTGGGTGGAGCAGCACTGCGTGATACACCAGCTCGTCTATCAGAAGCCACCCCCCTCCGGTTAAAACACTACGAGGATGTCTGCTCCAAGTGCATGTCCATGAACGTGATGTGGAGAGATGGAGGAAGACGGGCTGCTTTGCTCGCCTCAAGACGGGCTCTTGAAGAACTGGCGATGGGGCAAACAAGTGAAGGACCAAGCTCATCTGAAACAGAGGATCCGAGATATACCAGGACTGTTAAAACAGGGACTGCATTTGCGGAAGAAAAGTGTGGAGACTGTAAGTCACCCAGTGCTATCTAATGTGGTCTATAAAACAAGCTTCGTGTATTTTATTGCCGATCAGGAGTATGTGACGGTAGATACAGTATATGTTATATAAGTTACCACACGTGTGCTGTCTCCGTAGTTTAATTCTTATCTTTATATTCGAAACGAACAAATGCCAGAAACCAGGTGGGAATACATTGTTATTGCATGATTTTTAAGACTTTGGTTTTGCTGATATAAGTTAACTAAGTCACCGACTCCCACAACGATACGGTTAGGTGACCAAGTGTGACAGTAGCCGAATATAAAACTTCGATATACCTGAGTATATTTCAGAAGGTGTTTCAAAATGGTTGAATGAAAGAGGTCGACTGCGCCTCGGACAGAGTGATTCAACGTGGCGGTGGATCATATTCACGTATCAGATTCTCTATGAAAGATTGCGCACCGTGGATAGAAAGGGAGAGAGGAGTTACTCTACGTATCATTAGAAGTCCTATAGAGACACAGCAAATAACCACATGCAAATGTGTCGAATATATATCTATATATATGCATATACGTATGTGTGCGCGCGCGTGTATGTATGTACAGTATGCATGCGTGTGTGTATATATATATATATGTATTAGTGTATGTGTTGTATGTGTATTAGTTTACATTACACACAACAATGTGTGATGTCTAGGGAAATCTAAACATTTTCCTATAATAAGGATATATTACGGAATTACGAAAAGACACAATCTAAACTAAACGCATACGTTTGCGAAACGTAATTTCAGTGAGTGGGTGACTTATTTTAAATCCGGATGCGCGTGTTTGTAATTATCGATATGCACGTCAAAGGAAAGACAGCCCTGGGAAAGCTGTATTTAATTGTTATATGGGAACAGCGTATGATTAAGTTTAGTGTGGGATTACTTATTTGTTTGCTTTAAGCAATAGCTCCCACCCAGCAAACAGCAAACTCCGTTAAATATATCTTGTGTTAACTCCTGGAGAAATCGACTTTGAATGAGATGGTACATCCATTCATTCTTGGTCTCCTTGATCTCTGATTTATGTTTTGGCTCATCAAAGGGAAGCGCTCTTTTTTCCCTGACATGTGAGTGCGTGGTACCAACCCTTCATCTTCTAAGTAGAACCTAAGAAAAGAGTTTAATCAGAAGTAGATATTCATGCAGAAATCGCGCAGCATAAATACTTAGACACTGGATAAATATAAAGGTCTTTTGAAAAAATAATGGTAACACTTGAAATAAAGCTGTGATCTGTAATACATTAAAGATACTTTCATAATACATTACAATGGTCTGCATAAGGATTAAAGCATTACATCATGTTCTACTGACAGTCATAAGGCATTATAGCGTTGATTATAATGCTTCTTAAGCTCCAATGAAGCGCTCATCTATAATGCCCTATAATTGTCGGTATATGAATTAATATTAATTATGAAAGTATCTATATTGCGTTATACATGAAAGCTTCACAAATTCAATTCCATTTCCTGATTTGAGTTGGAATTGATGAATGCATTCCCATAATACACATGGTTATAATGTGTTATGCCCTTTTTTAAAATTAAATATTTCTGAATGCAGTATGATGTGTTAGGAATGTATTCATGTATTCTTATAGACATGCCATTCATAGAAAGTGGTGCCAAAATACATCTGTCTGTCTGTCTGCCTGCCTGCCTGCCTGTCTGTCTGTCTGCCTATCTGTCTGTCTCTTTCTCTCTATTGCTATAAGCTTGGTACTGTATTTGCATGTTTACCTCCATGTGTTTCCACCAGTTGCCTCTGGGAATATCCTCCCACAACTGAAAGACTACAGTAGTGGTTCAGGTGAATTGGTTTCCAAGGTGTCCATTGGTGTGTGTTTCTGATGGACTGGCTTCCTGTACTCTGTGCTTCCTGGGTGCTGGGATGGGCTCCAACCTCACTGCAGCCCGGCACTGGCTAAGCGTCTATGGATGGATGAATGCTTTTTCTTTTTTTAAGTAATGAAAAGACACTCAGTACCACCTCTCCGACTCGGCGGGATGCATTCAAATAGATTTAAAGTCGCAGCTTATTAACAAACTGGCAAGTTCTGCCAGCTTAATTTCAGGTCATTTTATTAGAGGTGCCTTCAGTCGTTGTCACATTTTTATTTATTTGCAATGTATAAATGTATTAACTGTGGATGGAACATTTTATCCACAGATAATGCAGGATTATGTGAGCCATCAAATCACCTTTAGAATAATTCATATAAATGTTTGGAAAAAAAACATTGTGTCAGTCAAACCATGTTTCTTTTTCTTTAAGTAAATCAGTTTTCATACTAAAAAAGAAAATACTTCTGCACATACAATGATGCAGAGAAACGATAATATTTTGAAGTTTTCTTTTTTGCTGCAAAACTTCAGGGCAGAACATTCATCCAGGTGTCATACGATGTATCTACAAAAATGTTACAGCCCTCAAACTGTAAGTGAATTGTCTACCTCTCGGGGGGATGAAAAAGTGTTGACAGCAGGTCTAACATCAACCAGGAGTGAAATATAATCATGTTAGAAGCCACGCGTTGTTCAAGTATACACATGTTCAAGGTGAAGAGTCTGTGCACGCTCAGGAGGCCGGATTTATGGGAGATTTAGCCTTTGGCCTTTGGCTGTTCAGCATGACACAGAGTGAGGTTGCTGGGGGTAACACTGCACTGCTTCGCTACACCTGCGCTGAAAATACGCAGCAGGATTAAGCGCCATATTAAGCGCCATGTTATATGTTGTATGTTGCACATTTGCACCAATGCAAGTTCCTAGTTTGTGAATTACTTGTTCACTAACAATGGCAATAAACCCTTTCTGATTCTGATTCTGATTCTGATTCATACAAGGCATATTGTCAAATAGTGACTCCAGGGTGTTGTTCAGAAGCTCTGATAGTTTTTTTCTCATTTGCTTCGGTACTTTTCATAAAGCATACTGAATATTCTCCGGACTATAAGAGCATTTCACAAAGTACTTTATGCATATACAGTGTGGTTTAACTGCAAAATAATGCATAATGCTGTAACTCACCCAAACATTAGTAGTTTTTTTTGGCACATTTCAAGAGACATAGTTATACTTAGACTATAAGAATGTTTCACAAAGCAGTTTATGCATATAGCACAAAATTATGGTTTAGCTGCAAAAGCCTGTAACTTTCCCAAATCAATTAACTCATGTCTCAAATCATTCCAGCAGTGAAACAGTCAGTGCCGAAATCAGAAGTCCAATCTGCATCGTTTTAACCATGAGAGTGAAAATGCTTAGATATATTGTCAAAATGTCAGTGTAAGTCTTCTGCTGAGCTCCACAATTCTGCATGATAATCATTTCCTACTCGCTCATCATCACTGACCATTAACTAACTGATTCTTGTCAGACACCATCAGTTTCACCATGGCAAGGCTCTACATTACAGTATGTAAAGTTCACTGGCAAGAGAAAGCACTCACATGCACATGTAACATTTTCAGATCTAAAGACACACTACAATAGCAAACAAAATAGTCACATAGCAACATCAAAATGTACTGTGCGAATCCAGGGTGGTGGCATTCATGAATGCATTCAGCAATTCCACCTCAGCAAATGAAACTGGAGCTGGGAGTGGAAAAAAAACTATGGGGAACAGAACTGGATATCAATTCAAATTTCAGGGAAATTTGAATTCCAGATTCAATTCCATTTCCTGATATGGGTTGGAATTGATGAATGCATTCTGGAACAGCCCCAATCCTGGTAGGAACTAAAAATAGAACAATGCTGTATCACTGTATTGACATTTGAGGAATGTTCCAAAACAGTTTAGAAAAACTGTAAATGATGCAATTTACAGTTTTTCTCAATGGCTTTGGCACATTTCTCAAACTACAATTAACATTCGCAGAACAGTTAGTGTAATCCCCACACCAGAATATCATTTTTTATTGCTTCACACAAATTTCCAAATGTTTTAGTTTGTGTGTGAAACCGTCTTGTAGAAATGACATAATTTGGCGTAATTTTAAATTCTTGTTAATTGAAATAGATTATGTGCTTTCTCACATCAGTAATTTTGCTCCTAAACGTGAATTTGAGACTTTCAAAACGATTAAAAAAATCTATAAATTGCAGTTACAGTATGCAGCATTGTTGTATTTTTCACATTGCATTTTGTTGTCATTTTGGTTTCTTGTATTGCACTTTTGCTGTTTATGTGTTATGTGACTTTTTTGTTCGCTGTTGTACTTTGTCTTGATATATAGAGAAGTTACATATGCACGTCAGTGATTTCTCTTTGCATACTGTAACATAGAGCCTTGCGATGCTGAAACTAGTATCTTTGACATGAATAAGTATCAGTTTGTTAAAGAACAAAGATCAGTCAGTGACAACGAGAAAGTAGTAAGCAACTATTATTCAGAATTTTGGAGCTCAGGAGCATAATGACACTGACATACTGACAATGTATCAAAGCATTTTGACTTTCTTTGTTAAAACTATTGTACTTTTTATTTTGGTGGCAGTGACTCATTCATTAATAGAACGATTTGCTTTTGAAACATGAGTTAATTGTTTTGGGTTAAGTCTGCAGGTTAACCTTATTGGCATGAGTTGTTTTGAGAAATGGTCTTAGTTTGTTTTATGAAATGTGCCAAAGCACTTGAGAAAAATGGTAATGTAACTTTTAATTACAGATCATGTTTTTGAAACAAACATTGAGTGACTCATTATCACGTTACACATGGGGAGGATTTGAACCTGGGACACAAATGGATTACATCTTGCTGTCTTGTCTGACAGCGGAAGTATTTTCTTTTTGCTCTGGTTACCTGCTGACTTGGAAAAACCTCCTCAGATGACTTTGAGTCTGCCAGCGATTGTCACATGATTGTCAGACACCATCATGTCACCGTGCCATGAGCACAGGGTCGCTGGCAACCCGTGTCGTAGATGGTGTTGTTTGACTCTGAAAGCTGGCAGGCGAGCGAAGCATGAATACTTCAGTACCCTGCCATATTTATTTAACTCATACATCCATCCCCATCATTTCTAAAATATTTTCAGATACGTGTTGCATGTTCTCCCCGTGTCGTCGTGGGGTTTCCTCCGGGTACTCCGGTTTCCCCCCACAGTCCAAAAACATGCTGA
>JABFDZ020000138.1:19383875-19395954 GCA_019775955.2 Pollimyrus isidori | reverse complement strand
ATCATCTCCTAATCACACGATTCAAAAGCGGTGCCACTTTACAATAAGGCTGCCCTTATAAACAAGTGTTAATTAAGGTGTAACCCTTCGTAAATCATTAAGAGACAATTATAAACAAGTTATACCAGGCTTTTCTTCTCATTAATTAGTTACTACCAAGTGGCAAAGGGAAGCCTTATTGTAAAACGGTACCTCAAAAGCTTGAACCTAGAATAATGTGACACATTGTGGGTATTTTCCAACGAAGCTCCTGACCTTGTCGTCTTCACTCTGTCCTCCAGTGTCACCTAGGGCATGGTCTCCAGGCTGTAGTTCCATCAGTGTCCTGAAGAGGGTGTTGGATGTGCTGGTCAAGTATTCTGTCTCAGCATTCAAATGTAAGCCATACAGGGTGGGATTTTCTGTGGGAAGGTGCTTATCCACATAGTTGTGGTAATCACTGTATTCCAGGTTGGGAGGGGCCAAAAACCCAGGGCAGAGAGACAGCTCCCCTTCAAACTGGGGGGAAAACGAAGACTTGGATTTATGCTTATTTCTGGTTATCTGCAGCCGATTCCACAATGCCAGACTATCATAAGAAGCTTTTTATATGAAAGTGATTAGCGGTCATTGTTGACACACCACAGCACGATGAAATGTGTCCTCTGCATTTAACAAATATGTGCGTCATCGTGCGGGGGGCAGCTAATTCAGCTCCCAGGGAGCAGCACTTGGGGGCAGAACTTACTCAGGGTACCTTAGTGGTACTTTGCTGGTCGGGAAATCGAACCAGCACAATTTGGACTACAAGTAACCATTGCGCTACCACTTAAGTGCTTTAACTGGAATTATGTTGGTATTATCAACACATCTGAGTCTTGAACACATCTTAAATTCTTGAAACAAGCATAATCTAAAGTTATCATGACATAACTAAAACATGAAGATAACTTACAAACTTATGCACAGAGCTGGGCCCTACAGTACATTGAAACCTTAACTTCTCAATGTCAATCCATGATCTTGCCACTAGGTGGCAGCAGTTACCTTTCAGAGTCATTGACTATGAACATTTGATACAGTTCATTGACTACAGAAGTACAGTAAAATTTTGCCATTAAACATGCCAAACACTTTGGCAGGGCTCCGAGATGCCGATGGACAAATAAAAATAAAATATTTGGTACTAGCTGGTTGGTTGTATGTTTACCATGCTGGGCTGCATGTACTCTTGCAAGTATGTGTGACACAGTCTTCTGTCCCATTCGTCAGTGATGTGTCCTCCATACATGATCTCCCCAAAGAGGTAGTGAAGATCTTCCCAGGGCACCTATGGGTGAGCAGGCAGGCAAGCCACAGTCAGTACAGACGTCCACCTGTTTTGTTACCTCCTTGTGAAGATTCTAGCAGCCGGGCCATCTTACACTGCATAGACGTGGAAGCCTGCAAAATCTTAAAAAGCACCCTCTATACCATGAATAAGCAGATACATAAATATAGGAAACATGTCAGGCATTTCGGATAAGTAATTTTATCTGTGAAAAAATGAATCCACCTTCTTGCCTCTCTTTGTATGTTCATGGTATCAACAGGAGCATCCAATATAAGCCCAACGAATCTGTGCCCATAAAGCACAGTGAAATATACCCACCCCAGAAATGACAAATCCTACAAGTTTCCAACCATTTGTACCTGTATTGTTCTACAAATTGCTTCCATCACCACTACTAATTGCAGTGATCATTTACACTGTGCTGTGCGCTGTCACACAGGCTATATGCAATTACATTTGGGCAAAGCTTCACTGCCTACCTAATGAATTCTGCGTATATGATCTTACAGGTTGATGTTTTGTTAATAAAATGAAGGGCATTTATTTTTGGCAAAAAATACTATGGTAAAATAATTAGATATGCTTGGAATTATATTAGATTGGTTAAATAGACACCACAATATTGCATGAGAAATCTGATGAAGCCACTTTCTTGTATTTTACATTTTTTTTTTTTGGAAAAACTCATCAAGATTAAGAACTAAATTTGTCTGTTTGTCATGAGAAGGAAGAGGGTTCATTATTCATCAGCGTCTTACAACGTTGCACCAGCTATGCGATAATTTCACTATGACGGTATGTCATCACCACCGCATGAAGTTCTGCAGACCGCACCTTAGAGTTGATTTCCAGGCAGTTGTAGAGCACATCTGCAGAGATGGTGAGATCTCCTGTGCTAAAAGGGTAAGTACGATTCCAACCTAGGGGGCCAAATTTTCGTCTCTCAGTGACACAGGCATGGAAGAAGCAGAGCGAGAAGAGGATCCCATTAAACTCTCGCTCTCGCGAGCACATCTCCAGCGTCTCCTTCATGAAAAGAGAAAAGCAGAGTGTGACCGAACAAGCACGCGAGCATTCTACACACTTCCTTAATCGTTCTGGTGTGTTGCTGCACTCCATTTGGTGTTTTATACTTAGGTCGTCTTATGGATCCCAGTGTAGCTCAGTCTCACCTGGTTGAAGTTGTAGAGAGCTGCATGCAGGTTAGCCAGCATGCCTGAAGGTGGCTCGTCTGTAATCTTGATGGCATTCTCCAGGATGCCTTGAGGTATGATGTGATCTTCTGGGGTTCCTGCAGGCTCAGCGCTCATGAAGACTCTGTATTCTGGGTGACTCCTTTCCCCAGTCTTTTCTAGAAGTTCCTCTAGAGTGTTGAGCCACTGAGCCACCAGGTGAATGTTCTAACACAACAAGTACAAAGAATATAATAATTCTGCTGTTCAGATCAAACGTGCTTTGATGTGGAGCACCAGCTATGCAAAAACAACACATAGTGTTGCACTTTCTGCATGTGTCTTCAAAGGCTACCATCCCAAAACTCTAGTTATCTTTTCAGAATTAAAGATTTTGCAATACCTGAAGAATTACCCAGTGACCATCTCTAGATGCTCTCTCCAGAATCCGCCCTGCGATCTCCTCCTGACCTTGGCCCAGAGACAGGCTGTGCAGCCTCCCTTGGTCCACGCTGTATCCCATCTTCTGTCCTGGAATTTATTAATTAAGGATTAGCGTGGGGCTCAGAGATGCTTATTTTCTGCGGGACCTTTTTACTATCACATATAATTATCCTACTCAACAGTAAAGCATTTAGAGAGATTCCAATGAGGAGATAATGAAGTAGACAGAGCTGTTCGGTGTGTAATACAAAATCCACAATTCAGTTACCAAATTGATTCACATCCTGACGTCATTCCTAAGGTTTAAAAATATAGGTTTGAAAAACATGCAGCCTTTTACAAACCAAGGGTCTCTACATCTCTGAGTGGGTTGACCCCAGGTGACAGGATAAACAACACTGGACTGGCAGGACTGGTCTCCTCAAAGGACTTCTCAAATTCTGTCCTTGGTGCATTCACATATCGGGATCCGAGGCTCTCCTCTACAAAGTTCCTGCCATAAAAACACCACCACAGTGTGATCCAAACAACCTTGATAACAACAGCCACTTTCAACCATGCTCAGCATTACCAGGAAGCGAGAATGATATTGCACATGAGGAGTCTGAGGTTAAGGCACTCTGACCTGAGAGCGTAGGTCATCCTATCCGGCCGTAGGGCTCGAAGAATGATGAGCTTCTGCACCAGCGTCTTAGTCTGCCAGTCATGGGGAAATCTCTCCTTCTCAGGCCACTCTGATTCTACCAGCTTCCTCCAGGCCTTTGCAGACCCTTCAACATCTCTATCAAGCCCCCGGAATTCATCCCGGCTGGCTATAGTCTGGCCATATAAAAACGCAGCTATAGGCGCATATACCGTCCCAAAGGTTAAACGAAGTCAGCGAGTATATCAGCTAATACATGAAGCAGCCTACCTTAATGGCCCCCCAGGCCTGTGGAGAGAGAAAGTTTACTGGTGAGGTAGAACTAGACTCCAGAGGGAAGCTTAGCAGGAAGTCCAGCTCCTGGGCATCGATGGAGCCGTTCTTTAGGAGAATCTAGCGGCAGAAAAGTCAAGCAAGACAGGGAGCAAAGCAATGAGGTAAAAACGATGATGCTGTATAAAAATTATACTATGAAATTTTTAATCATTAGGTCGTATTTTCTTAGCTTTACATAGGCATAAATAGACGCAACAAACTGAAGAGGAGACAAGCATGCTCAACAATTTAGCTTTAATACAGAAAGGAAAAAAAGATGTGGTATGAGCTATAGTTCCATTATTCCTGTAGGACACGCCCACTGCAGACGCCACCGCTTGCGAAGAGAGGGGGAATGAACCATGAGTAGCCTCTCACCCGGAATGTCATGTATGACAGGAAGGTCAGTTTGTCCCTCTCAAACAGGCCTCGACTGGTATAAAGGAAGATGGAGTAGGTGACGGCCTCCGTGAGGTTGAACACTCTGTCTGCCACCTCCTCGGCCCTCTCCGCTTGCTCGATGGCCTTGAGGAACACTCCGTTGAAGGTCTGAAACAAAGCCCAGAGCAGTGGCGGCCATGCAGCATGCTAGCGGAAGGCACTCCAGTCACAGTACCTGTGTTACTCAGTCTCAGTGTGACATCTCTGAACTGCCAATTTAATGACTAATTTTCCGGCAGATAATTCTTCAAAGCCAAATAGCCCACTGTCCATAGGTCTCCACACTGACTGATTCCATCTGGTCACATGAACGGAAAAGCAATTCTGCCAGAATAAGAGGAAAATGCTTCTCAACCACTACATTTGTTTTTCCCAACACAAATACCTATATTCTTAGATTCCTAATATTACTGATTTACAACAACTTAATAATAGCTTGATAATAATGACTGTACCAACTCCGGAAATACATTACAAGATCTGAAGACATCAGGGGTTGAACAAAATTATGACAAAAAGCATTGGGCCACCCCTTTTCCTTCAGAATAGTTTCAGTCCTTATGGGTCCACAGCTGTGTGTGGTGTGATATCAGGCAATTTTTTTTTAAATCCACCAGTTCTTTAAGGGATGCATGACATGGAAATGCACTTCACAGCACTTTCCATAATGATTCGTTGATGTTTAGAGGCAGTGGAAGGTGTCTGACTTTATCCTGGTGTTTATGCAAATGCTCACATTTTTTGAGAAGTATATAGGGGCATGACCGTATTGGATCAGCTGGGCCTGTTGAATGGTCTACTCTTCCTCAGCTGTTACAGCACCACACCGAGCGATCATCGGACCTGATGACTCCCATGGGGATGGCTGTATAGACCCCCGCCGTGTTTAACAGTCAGTGACAGATGTGGGCCGAAGGCACCCTTCAGCTTCCTCCAAATGTGAACTCACCCGGATATAAATCCATCTGGCTGTTTGTATCAGCACTTTTTTTGTCAATTTGCTGCTGTACACCACTGAATTGTCCCTCAAGATCAATAAAGTAAATCAATTTAGCTATAGTAAAAAGGGTGAGGATGAGCCATCCAGTCACATTACTTTAGCCTTTGGTCAGGGCTCCAGGGTTTGTGTTTCTTTCTGCACTGGCCTTGCATACATGTGAATGTCCTGCTATGAATTCCAGCTTTGTGGACCTTATTATGTATAGGTTTTATCGAGACTGCGTTACTGTTTCTGATTAAGCTCTGTCTTCATTTTTGAGCCTGTACTTTTATGGTAGTGACAATCCCAGTAATGACTGCCTATCCTTGTTAATGAGCTTTGACTTTTGACAGTAACACTTTGTCAATAAAATTTACCCATATTTGGCTTTCATGACAATGATTTAGCAATTTTTATAATCTGCTACCTGGGTTCTTTGGAACTGTGTTAAGTACCTTGAAGACACAAATCAAAGTTCTGATTGTCAGACCTGTTTTAGGCCATGCACATAATAGTAATTGTCATTTTTGCGTAATATGTCTCAGTTTCATAGCTGTGTTTGTATGTTTGTAATTTCATTTTCATATGGTGTTTCTATTACTTTGTCGACTCCCTGTATCTGTAAACAAACTATAAGGACCCTAAGTAAAAATTCAGTAATTCAGTAATTTCTTTTAATTATCTTGTTAAGATAAGGTTTTTTTCATGACCACACAGTAGTATAAAAATTGTGATCCCTCGTAAATTAAGTGGTAAGAAGCTCACCTTGAGAGAGAACTGGTACATTGGGTTGATGCAATGAAGGCTTTTGATGATGAAGAAGAGGAGCGACGCCCTCTCAGCGGCTGGGCGGTACAGCTCCCGCATCGCGTTGATCTTTGTCTCATTCTCTTTGGCTTCCGTCACCTGTGTGTGGCCGGCAGGCCGTCGGGAAGTGGGTCAGAATCATTCATTCATGCTGCTCTGTTGCTTGTGGCAGAGGAAGTTTGTTTTTGCAAACGTTCATTGCACCACAACCTGTATGACCTTAGATGAAAATCCATGGACGGTTTCTAATTTACATCCTGATAGGACCTCAATTAAAATGCATCCACCTTGCATTTCATTCTCAAATTGACTTCGGGCGCCGAATTCTGCTTCGAGCAGCAAGAAGTGGTTACGCTCCTTCATGCCTGTGGTGTGTAGCAGCTAAAACCTCTTGCTCTGTAACCTTTGCAAACTTGGCTGCCTTTCACCTTGCTCTCGATGTTTGTCACGGTCTGCTTAGTGTCCTCAAGCTTCTCCACCAGGGCGGTGTCATCCAGGAAACTGCCCTCAGCGCCTGAGATGCGGGTCAACAACTCATCTTCGAGCCGCTTCAGTTCAATCTTGAAGTGATTCTGCTGTGTGTTGACTGCACACTGCATGCAAGAACATTCGGCAGCAAACTCAGTGTCTCTCACAGCACTGGATGATACTTTTATGCCACTGAAACAGACACCAAGACAATTTCTTTGACGGGGAAACAAAATACTGTGGACAAAGAAAAGGGGAGATTCCACTTGCGGAATGACCTTCTGTATCTCCAGGTCGGGTCTCTCCTGGGAAACCACCTTCCTCAGCAGCTGGTCCTCCAGGCCGGCCGGAGACACCGTAAAGTTGATGAGGGTGGTGTGAGCCTGAAGCTCTGGGGAATAGTGAGGAGCTGGCAGCTTGGTGTGGAGAAGCAACCGGAAACTTCTGTTGTACTCACACTCCTTACCCGCAATTAGTATGTACCTGCGTTCATACACATACAGGTATTTTATACAAGGTATTATCATACACACAAAAACACACACATATATTCTGAAAGCTGTTCAACACAGAATATCAGCTGATTATCCTTTTACACAGCATGTAAATTATCTTAACATTAATCTTTATCAAGACTATAAGCATTTTATAGGCATCTTCAAAACCATTTAGCCAAACTGTACTGGGAAGCCAGGTAACAATCCCCGAGGCAGCTAGTGTTAAAAAACAAAAAAATCAATGGCATCTCTTAAATAAAACTTCATAAATAATCTTCCCAGTAGCCAATATTTATTTGCATCCGCATTTCAATTAAAGCACTACTAAGCAGATGAACTCTGCTATTTACCTCCTTTTAAATTACCTCGTGGCTGTCAGCCAATGTGTCGATTTGTTCCGCCTGTTTTTTTTTTTTTTACATGGGCATTTGTGGTCCAGTCTGGTTCAACTCTATATCTTCAAAAGATGGAATTAATGTACTATTGATAGAATCATTATTCTACCAAATTAAAGTCAAAGCTGATGGATTGGCTTGGGGGGCAACGCCCGACACGAAAGGAATAATTAGTATTCATTACTTCACACGCTACAACATTCCAATTATTAATGAACTTCAGCTGCTGGGCCACAGCGAATCCATCATGGCTACCCCAGCTGGCCATATTCATCACTGCGAGGAGCAAGTGTGATGGTCAACTACAGTAACGGAGCAGTATTGCTGTCAATGTCCCACACCAGTCTGTCAGGGTTTAGAGGATGGAGCTCTGGAGAACATGTCCATTCATATATTTCATATTCATTCTTGTGTGCCAACTCAAATGCAAGTTTTCCATTATGGTAGGAATACCTGAGCCAGTGTCAACATTCTGTATCGGATTTCTTTCTTATTGGACCAGATGCAAACAGATCTTGAGTAGAAGCAATAATGTGCAAGATTAATACTTTAAACCAGAAATCTATCCACCAATTCAAAAATTCTCTGTTTTGTTTCAATGTCATAATGTTCTAATTCCAAAAGAACAGTCTTCACTGTACCCCCAAAAAGCCAAATTATATGGCACTAATGATTTGACATATATTTTTCCTACATGCCTAGAATCTCTCTCTAGCTGCTATTTCATCACGTTAGTAACTTATTCCCATATAAACTGCTTTATGTCAGTAATTACTTGAAATAAGACTCACAAGACAAAACAAAACATTCTTTTCCATGAAAATAACATAAAAACCATATTCCATGTATAGTACATAGAGTGAGTTCAACATTGTTCTGTCTGCAAAAATGTCATTAAATTGTGGTGGAACGCCGATAAAATGTAGCCACAGTAACATACCTTCCTTTCTTAATTGTATTTCTTGCCAGAAGGGAATTAAGAATTGGGTCAATCATCTCCCCCAGATTCTCAATCAGGACTTTTGCTCCGGTGGCCATAGCTTGCTCAATAGTGTCCAAATATCTGGAGACAATCAAGAAAATCCAAAAGAAGGGACTGTTTTCTCAGAAATCTCACAGACATTTCCTAAACATTGCTTGCCATACATGCAGATGTTATATACTTCCAATTGACATCTTGCAAAAAACATATAATAATAGTAAAAAAAGATCGCAGTTATTAGGTTTCAAATGATATACATTTAAATTTGATTTATATTACTGCAGCTGTTTGTGAGACATTAGCTAAATGTTAACATCAGATTTTTTCCAAGTATTCCACCTAAATGTTATGTTTGATCTAAAAGACAAAGAACAAAAAGAAAAGAATAAAACATTAAACATCCAGACAGGTCTAAAAAAATCGAACCCCTTTTGGCCCTGTTGCACCACTCTCAGGTCGGGTCCACTCCAGTTGCGGACCCATTCGATTCCCTGCTGTTGTGGATCGATCATGAGCGGCCAGCGCTCGCAGTTTGCCAGGATGGCAGCATTCTCCAAGGACATCCTGTCGCTTGGCAGCCCCTCACTGCTCCAGGCTGCCATGGTGGCATCGTCCATGAGTATGAGGATGGGGTCCAGGCCGTCTGTTAGGGGGATGGGCTCCTGGAGCAGGAAGAGTAAACAGGAGGTACCATAAACCCAGAGGAACCCAACTGTCTATGTGACAGATCTACTCAAGCACTTAGGCAGAAATTAAAAGTGGATCATTGAGATAATATGCTAGTCAAAGTAGGAAGTATTGACCAATATAAATACTAATACCAATACCAATTCCAAACCAGGTTTCAAAATGGCATAAAGGTGATGCATTTCAAAATCCAAGTTAACACAAAGGAAATTTTACTGTTACCTCTGCTACTCAAACAATATTATAATTCAAATTCCCGTAATAAATGCTTAAATGTGGAACACTTACAACTAATGACAAATATGCTTCTCAAAGTGTCAGATGTGCAACAAAGCGCTGACTTTACCTTCAAGGATGTGAGGAACGGGATCCATGAGTTTTGTAGGAGTTCCTGGCGATACGGTCTGGTGAAGTAGCCGAGGTAGGAGACGAACGCGGTAGCCAGGAGGACGTCTCCGTAGAGCGTCTTCTGCTGGGCCTCAAACTGCTTTGCGGCCTCCGTCCAGCGAGCATTCTCTGACTGCAAAAAATCCACATGGATTGCCCAGTGCTATCCAACTACAACTGGGGACAGCTAATCATCAGGACAGCCGTTAGCTGTTTACATCAAATAAATCAGATTTATGAAGCTACTGATTTTTAAAAGCTACTACTCAATTGAGAAAAGTCTTCACAACCACCCCACCTGTGGTACAAACATCACTTTAGACTGTCGTTCTGATGCACATCTGTAGATCAGCCGCTAAATGTTAAAACACACCCGGTTATCCATTATAATTCAGGGAAACCTACTTGGAATGAAAATTGGCCATGTTGACCTATCACCTCCTTTCGGTCATTACATGAAAATGGTCTGCAAAATGGATTTGCTATTGTGGCCTGTAAAATAGCTTGTTAACATCTTTACATCTTTAAGCTTAGCTGTGAATTCTACAGGACAACTTGCATTCTCCACTTTCTGTCCCCATTGTCCAGTTTCTCTGAAGTGACGTTTCTACATGGAACACATGTTCAATCGGCATACGTTGTACAACAGCTTTAAATATGTTGGGTATTATTACCAACCGTTTCCTAATATATATTTTTTAAATTTACACATAACAATTGCAATTAACAGCAACTACTTTGTTCTTCAAATATTTTATTATGGCATCAGAAATGTGTTTTTTATTCTCTCTATAATGTCAATTAATCACAAAAAAAATCAGATTAACCTATTTATAGAAATGGGACAAATATGTTGCACACTGGACAACATTTGTTTGTTTTGTTTGACACTAATGTTTTATTTAAAACATTTATTTATTTAGGTGAATTTACAATATTATGTATTTTTGGTGTTTAGAAAACTATGTGTGTGGGATATTTTTGTTTTATTGTTAAAATTGTTCACGGTTAGAGTGCAATATAAAGTACAAATTATGCACGCTTGCCTTAATTTTCTGTTCACAAAACTTCTTACCAGCATGACATTCATTCTTATTGAGACAAGGGCTTCACCTTACAACAGTTTACATATTTAAATACATTAAAATTCAGTAATTCTCAACTCAACAATGCGTGGAGAAGACTTTATGAAATGTGCAAATGGAGTCACATTTCTCACTTTTGGTGCAAATCTGTGTAAAAGATGCAAAACACCCTCTTAGCAAACACGCCTTACACTGCTAAGGACTCCCTGCTGGGAGAGGTTTCCAGCTACGGAACCCTTTGCTATCAAGCCTAAAAGAAGGCAATTAAGATGGATCTCACTTATCTTGTGTTTTAGAACATCAGATTCACACCAAATATGTGTGAAAAAAACTCACAAGACCTTGCTGGAGATGTAGGACAAAAGCTCTCACTAGACAAAATGCAAGGAAAAATTGCTAAATTAATGTGCTTCATACTATTGCTAGTTAATGAGTCACACAAGTGACACACACACAAATATGGGAAAGGACAAGGCCTGGTCACTAGGATTGGAGATAAGAATGAGGATGCAGCCAAGTGCATATCCGCCACGACTAGCTTTAAAAAAAGTTAAGGTTAAATTTCAGAATCAATTTAGCATCCAGTTTTGACTTCAATAATGTTACTCTGACCTCTTTCAAACAATAAATCATGCATAGCATTGCCTTACAAGGGCCCTAGAGCTGGAAAATGTGTAATAAATTCAGAGACAGTTAAAAATCACTATCATTTTTCCCTAATGTATTATGGATTGCCTGTAATATCACTCAGTCTGGGGTGAACCGTTTTTAATTTTCAACAGCTGTTGAGGTTTTGAAGTAAGTTAATGATTAAATATAGACTGTCTGATTTATTAGTCTAAACACCATTGCTTCCAGGTCAATGGCATGAAGACGATTCATTTATCTTGATATGTTTAAAAGCCCTGCTTCCTGACTCTAATATTCCTTTTTCCCAAGCAAGAGAGCTTAACTGCCTAAAAAATGTATTAAATTCATACATTCCTAGCTTTTTATATTATTTGTTACAATTTTATTCTAATTTTGATACAGAGTGGTCATCCGCATGAAATGTATGTAAAAAATTACTACCAGTCTGAAAAACTTTATTTATACTGGATATATTTTAAAATGTCAACTTCATTGTAAAAATTCTATGATTTTATCAGTTTCACTGCCCATTTAACGGCTGCAATCATATTAATATTAATATTTCCCCACACATTTATCATACGCTTATAAAAATGACTGTGATGCATTCGCCGTTTTGTCAGTGTCTAACTCCAGAGCAAAGGTGCACGAATTGTAGAAAACGGCACGAGAGCCCAGTCTTAAATTTTCATATATCACTCTGTGGTCATTCTGTCACTTTTTTCCCCCTTTACCAGTCTGTTGGCAGGAACAAATGCTGATGAGGGGGGGGGGGGGGGGGGGGGGGGGGGGGGGGGGGGGGGGGGGGGGGGGGGGGGGGGGGGGGGGGGGGGGG
>JABFDZ020000138.1:19371175-19382828 GCA_019775955.2 Pollimyrus isidori | reverse complement strand
AAACGAGGTAGACCACCCTGAATAAATATATATATATATATATATATATATATATATATATATACACACACATACACATATACACACACACACACACACATAATGCATGGTCTGAACTATGAGCTATATTTTTTGTCTAAAGTATTTGGCTTTACAATAACTGCACCTTTATAATACATGCATTATGTATTCATTTAACACTCAGTGCATCTTCATAATGCATCTATTCATAGAAGATTCACTGTTCTTTTATAATGCATTCAGAGAACATTCCTAAGCAGCATGTATGTGTACCTTAACATCATAACATCCCTTAACAGCTGTAATATACATTAATAACAAACGCTATACAATTATATGATTATAAAGTTTATTATTATCATTTAATGCTTGTTATTCATTAGGTTGTTATGCTTACATGCTGCTTATGAGTGTTCTATGAATGCATTATGATGGTGCACTGAATGTTCTATGAATGTATTATAAAGACATTATGAAGGTGCAGATAATGTAAAGCATTTCCCATATATTTTCCAGTTAATATTCATAGACATGGGTTAGGGTCCCACCTCATAGTAGCGAACAATGTTAATGGTCCAGGCACAGAGTCCAGCAGCCGCGAAGGACTTGGTGCGAACCAGGTCCGGGTGAAACTCTGGGTTACTCAGGTACTCCTCTTTGACCACCTTTAGACACGATTCCGGAATGTGCTCCTTGTCATAACTCATCAATGCCTGCAGGAAGTCATCTGCCTGGGAGGGTTAAAAGCGGACTACATCAGCATTTCTGCTGTCCTCTGCAATATAAAGTATAATTTTAAAAAATAAAATACGGCTTACGACTAGTATGTAAAATACTTTTTTTTATGTAACTATGTGTATTACCAAATTTTATCAAATTAAATTATAAAGAAGCCAATATCAATCTCAATTAAGGCATGAAAACACCGTCGAGGCTAAAGCAAAGCTGTGTTTGCATGAGGCTGCTGTGGCCGACTCGACGGCAGGCTACCTTTCCCATGAAGACGCGGGCCGCCTTCCAGCTACGATCTCGGGGCACCCGGCCTCGGGGCGCCAGCAGCACCATAACGGCAGCCATCACGTTGCTCACAGCCACTGGTGGGTTGGGAAACGACTTCAGCTCTGTCAGGTTCACCTTTGGGGACCAATTAAGCAACACTCAGACGAGGAAGGCTGACATACTGCCAGTGGTAATTTTGTGCCGTTTCCTGCCGTTACAAAAGTGGTCAATGGAGTACCTTGTTCAGAGTGTCCAGGGCTGTGGTGGCAGCCTCTAAGGAAGGCTCAGCCTTGGCCAGTTCTGTTTCACAGTCCTTTCGTTTTAGTGATACCTCTGCTTGCATGGCTGTGACCTGCCATCAAAGGAACACAGTTACCTCAAGACACAAACCAGGTCATTCTCTGGTGAACAGCTTTTATAGCTGAGGCCTACAGTCAATAAACAATGAAAGTTAGCTAACCTTTCAAAATCAAACATTGGGTTAGGCACTTCAGAAGCACAGGCACCTAGGAATCAAGAAAAGTCTACCTTCCGTTCCTCTTCATCCACTGTCTCCCTTTTTTTGCTCACAATCTCTGTCTGGTAGCCAATTTTTCCAATAAGAGCTTCTGCATCCCGATTCTTCAAGTTCAGCTCTACTTCTTGCGAGCTCAGTTTGGCCTTCAGATTATCCACCTGCGATGCAGGAGTTTTTGAAAATTGTAAATACTAGTGTGCCAAAGCTAAATCAGGCACCCATATGTTCACAACAAATGACAAATCTGCTGCTGTCAACTGAATTCTTATTAATCCATTCTTTAAAGACTCACAGACTCAGAAATTACAACTGACCACGTGGGGGATCAAAAGAGTAGAAAGGTTAATGACTAACTTTCAGCTACATTAGAAAAAAAAATTGCAATATGCAAAGAACTTGTGTTGCAAAGTGTGTTGGCAATCCTAGAAAATGACAGCCTGCTTGTAGTACCTGTGAGGCAGTGACAGCCTGCTTGTAGTACCTGCGAGGCAGTGACAGCCTGCTGGTAGTACCTGCGAGGCAGTGACAGCCTGCTGGTAGTACATGCGAGGCAATGACAGCCTGCTTGTAGGACCTGCGAGGCAGTGACAGCCTGCTTGTAGTACCTGCAAAGCAGTGACAGCCTGCTTGTAGTACCTGCGAGGCAGTGACAGCCTGCTTGTAGGACCTGCGAGGCAGTGACAGCCTGCTGGTAGTACCTGCAAAGCAGTGACAGCCTGCTTGTAGTACCTGCGAGGCAGTGACAGCCTGCTGGTAGTACCTGCGAGGCAGTGACAGCCTGCTGGTAGTACATGCGAGGCAATGACAGCCTGCTTGTAGGACCTGCGAGGCAGTGACAGCCTGCTTGTAGTACCTGCAAAGCAGTGACAGCCTGCTTGTAGTACCTGCGAGGCAGTGACAGCCTGCTTGTAGGACCTGCGAGGCAGTGACAGCCTGCTGGTAGTACCTGCGAGGCGGTGGTCTGAAGTCTCTGTAAGCCGTTGACTACTCTCTCCATCCGACATGCAAGCTCTCTTCTCTTCTTTCCCAGAAGGTTCCGGTACAGTGTGATTTGCTGAAGAAAGCCCTTGGGGGTGCTGTAATTGTACCTCTTCTCATTGCGGCAGTACTTCTCACTCGCCTGGTTGACGCTGGTGTGAGCGTAGGCCATGAAACGACTGATGGATTCTTGGATGTGTGGCTGTGAAAGCCGGGAAAATCCATGGAACAGGCCAGATTAACACTCACAGCTGATGGCTTCCGAAATATCTTCATAAATTCAAGTTTTCCCATTTTACTCAGTCCAGCCACACTTACTCAATCGGAAATTTAGGTGGTGCAACCAGAAATGATTATGCTTTGAAACCACTGAAAAAATAATATATTTGAGGCACTGACACGTGGAGCTTAAAGCAGGATCACTTTTGTTACCCGTCGCCACTCAGTTTCCTAACTCCCCTGGAAAAAAATGACTACAAATTTGTCATGTTACTCATTAGGTGCAGTTCTGCTACAAAGCAGTTTATTTTGTCCCCATCTACTAGGTATCGATTAATACATAAATGAATCATTTACACAGGCAGGAACCAAACATAATGCACATTTAAAAAGAGTGAAAATGGCAATGGAAAGATGCAGACAAATTATAAGGTGATTGTTGCATTTAATTCCACAAACTTTCTCTACTGTCATATATGAGATGATAATAATGCTCATTGCTCTGGCACTTTCCCTGTGCCAATACCGTGCTGCTCCTGTTGGGCCTCAGAAAGCTTTACTTCATCTGGGTATTAAATACCTGAAAGCCATAGACTCTCCATGGCGTCCGTATATATGTGGGCTCGGCCAACCATAGACACATGGTGGCATGTCCGTTTTTAGGTAAATATAATGCACTCATTCAGGGCTCACACTGTACCACAACTGTGACATATCTGCATCCTGAGTATCTATTCACGGTCCAAACAGCAGAGCTCGCGGTGACTCCCACCCTGGCAGACCGCGGGCTCTCCCTTAGCCAGGCAGCAGCTGGTCGTATGTCAACCAGGCCCTGGGAAGGGACCGCCTCCCAGCCTGTCACTTCTCCTCAGAGAAGGTCACCAGCAGACAACGCTTCCTGCCTCAGACAGCTGTGCCGCCTAAGAGGGTCGTCTCTCTGTTGTTAATTACTTGTTTTATTAGCATAAATGATGTTGGCTAGTGATCGTTCCACTGCCAAAGAGTAAATAATAACAGAGAGAGAGACTCGTTCTGTCACCGAACTTAATGTGCATCTAATTGCTTATTTGTTTCTTTGTTGGTGGAGAACTACTTATGAGAAATATAGTAAGAAATTTAATTTATCTGCATTGTATTAATTAAAGTATTAGTGAAGTAACAGACTTTGAGCCTGCTTGTGAAATACTGTGATAAATCGTCAAACACAAACCTATGGAAGAACATTCTGGAAAACATGAATGCCAAAAAAAGAATTATAATTGTAACATTAAGAAACTTGTGGCCAAGAGTTGAGACAAATGTTGAATTGACAGTAGGGGCAGTGTTGTAAGTGGTACAGCGAGGAATGATACACTTTTAAATCTCACCTCCATTCCGTCAATCTCCTGCAGAAACCTTCGGCTGACTGACTGCAGGGCTACCGAGGGCCACTCGTGAAACCAGTCAATAGTCGTGCAGTTGAAAAGGGGAGGAAAGCGCCGGGCCCGGACTCTAAGTGTGGTTCCCGCTGGGGAAAAACACAGCACCACCTAGTGGTAGAGAAAGAATGACACATCTGTTAACTGTACCCTCCATCTTTAATCCTTTCCCATCCGGGGTAATTTATCTAACAATCTTATTAAGAGTTAACATGGATCATAATTGTATCTACAAAGAAATGAAAACCTGACCAACAGATACAAAATTCTGCCACTTACAAATAATGAAACAAATACCTTTATAGAAATAGTTATTACAAGAAAAATGACATCACATCATTCACACATTCAGTGCAGGAAATATCAAAATTAGTTATCAGTCACCAAAATATCTGTCCAATAAGGGGCGCTATATGCCTGGAAGTGAGAAATATGGCTTAAACACTCTTTCACTGAACACACACTTGATAGATGAGGCGTAAAGAAATGCAGTGCTGCCCAGGATTGAAAAGAACCCGTAATTTTGTATTAGATACAGCCTCATTAGAGAGGCTGTGATCTGTGGTTTCAGTGAACCTCACACCACAGAATTATCGCTCTCGTTGTACAGCACGGGTGTATTTAGCTTTCTGCTTGACAGAATTCTTCAAACAATGCAGCTATGATCAAATGCCCTTTTAATACTAAACATTAAGCAGAGTATATAGTAATCCTTACTCTGGGTCTGATCATGAGACACTTAAGTAACACCAACCTTGAGTTGACGACGGACCCGGTCAACGAAGAACCTCCAGCAGTTCTCCCTAGAGTCCAGCAGACCCAGCCCCCGAACCTCATTCCTAACTTCTGCCAAGATCTGATCCACCTCCTCATCGCTGAACAGGTCAGGAAGCTCACCTGGGCAGGCAGAGAAAAGGTCACATTAATGAATAAAAAGGGTAGATTTTTAAAGTCATTGTGCAAACATCAGGTCTACTCAGCTTTTACTTCTCTTTTTGTTCTTTAGCCCTGGATGTTATGGCCTGATCCACTAAATGCTCTTTCTGTGATCAAGCTGGTATAATGAGAGTAGAAACCTCTATATTCTGCACCTCTGCAGTGCTGAAGGCTCATCGTTTACGTGATTATTACACACTCATTTGAAATTAAGATTTGGTATCAGCTTGGCAGTTTATTTTTTTTTTTACATGCCCCTGAATTTCTGTGATGTAAGTGACAGGTTTTGTAAATCGACATTTCAAGGCTGGCCATGAAAATCTAAGAGAGCAAAGAACTGATTCTACAATAATGTCATCATTCTTTTTTGTAAATAATAACTTAAGTTCATTAAGAGCATTCAGCGAGGTACCAATTTTAAAACAGTTCCTGACTGTCATGACATTGATGCTTATAAGACAGCTTTATATTAGAATCAACTCTTCTGTTTAAGCAGTGCTTACTACATGCCCAGAATTAAACCGAAATTAACACCAATGTTATGTCTTTCATCAGAATTATTCCATGCAAAGAATAATTATACATAAATATGACTAATGTTAAGGAAAATGTAGTGTAGTTATTTTTTCCATTAGTAGGAAAAAAGGTACCATGATAAAAAAAAAAAACAGTTATCATGCAATCAAGGTAAACAAACACAAAGGTTAAGGATATTGAAATAAATAATATCGGAGTGTAAAATGGTGATTGCAGGCATCTTGTTTAAAGTAAAATGTCCTTAAAAGATGATGATAGATTGTTAGAATTTAACTATAGCACAGAGACAAGAAAGACAGGAATTCAAGACAGAATACATGACAGACATTCCAGAAGATGAGTTAGGTCACATGAAGAGTCAGAGAGGAGAAGAAGCAGGAGAAGTGAGGTAGCGGTGCCCAGACCCTGTGTAGGGTTATGGTGAGAGTGGAATTGGGGACTGCGGTGGCAATGGGCACATAAGAAAACAAAAGACAAACAGACCAATGATGAGAGCGAGTCAACAATCAATCCCAGAGTCCTGGGTCTTAATGTGTCTTCCTCTTAGAGACAATATACCTACATCTATACCTACCCAACATCCTACCAATGTAGGGTTAATAAGGTAAGACATGGAGAATCGCAGAGGGAACCCACCTGAGGCCAGAAGGTCACTGACAGGCACCAGGAAATGTTCTTCTGGGATCTGAGTGTCTGTCAGTAGCAGAACTGTTGAGATGTTCTTCGTGCCAGTTTTGATATATAAACTGGCCAGATCAGTCTGAATAACAGAACAGAGCACAATCACCATACTATCCTTGTTCGAAAGAACCTTAACCAAAGTGGACTTAAAAAGAGATGATGCAGACTATGATGTCATTATATATTTAATTTGCATAAATAATATATGCATATTTCTTTGAGGTTTTGTGGAATCTGTCTAAAGGAAACTTTGATCTGTGCTGATTAATCAGGTGGAGAATTGCTGACCTGACCTGTAGCACATTACATGTAAATGACACTACAATCTAGACTTTGTGGATTCAGTATGACAGAGACATAATAATGTAATTTTTATTGCACCTGTAATAAATGTGAAATTATGCAAAAATACAAAAGAGAAATTCATAGTCATTCCAGTCACATTCTTTCCTCGTTTTCCATTAAACTGTCATGCACCATTCACTAGAGCTACTTCTCTGCGTAACTGATACTCATCAAGATACATGGTCAATGATACAAAATGATAGCGTTAAACATGTAACAATTTGATACAATTTGATCTGGTTTAAAAATTAAACAAAAAATTTAATTAGATTAAATCCTGATTGGATATGCTTTAGATCAATTGAATAAGAACTGATGTGTCCTAGTTTTGTGAAACACACACACACACACACACACACAAAATTACTCCACAGAAAAAAATCATCTTCACTCATTTCTCATTTTAAGGGTCTGCGTCTGTGTAAAATATACATTTTTTTGCAAACTCCAGCCTGGCACTTCCCTGCTTTTCATTGATGAAGGGCTTCTTCCTTGCTTTATGGGACTTCAATCCTCCTTCTAAATTTGAGCACAGGGTTTTGAATCAATGCAGACGTATCGCCTACACTTGGACCTGATTTCCGATTCGGATTAGTTTTTCGTTCCATCCCTAGTTTTCGATTAATCTGTTTTATGTGACAGATATTTTAAGATATTTCCTTAATGATTCTGAAGTATATTTCGAAAAAGGGTGAAGTTTTGTTTGCCATATTTAGCTAGCTGTGGAAATTCAGCATCCATCCAAGTCCCTCAACGAATGGCAGTTATTTATGGGGTGAAGCCATAAGGGGCAGCGAGGATAGCTACCTTCAGGTCCTGTAAGCTGTAGCCCTTGTGCAAGGCGGCTTGGAACACACTGACGGAGGACAGATACGCTGCCAGGCGAGCCAAGCTCTGCTTGCCGCTGCCTCCAACGCCCACCAGCAGGGCATGCCCCCGGGGGCTCTCCAAGATGCGACTTATTCGGCACCTGCAGACAGAGTGGCATTTAAATACAGCAAGACGTTAACTCTTCATTTTAGGATGAGGAGGTCAGGGATCTGGTAGGACATCGAAATATAGCAGTCACTCCTTTAGATTAAGAGGAGTCAGCTTAGTTGGTTCAGGCATCTTATAAAGATGAGACTGGTTGACTCCCAACTGAACTGTTCTGAGCACCTCCTGCTGGGCGAAGCCTCAGGGAAAGATCCAGGACCAGCTGGGGGGGAGCATATCTCCCAGCTGGGTGGAGTCCACAGGCTCAGAAAGGAGAACCAGGCTGACCTGCCTGCCATGCTGACACCACAAGCCTCACCAAGAAAAGCAGTGTGAAGATCTCCATTCATAGACTCCACTTACAGCACATTCAGTTTTTCATCATGACCTAAAAGGCATGCAAACCAGTACCTGCTACGTATATAAGCTATTGCTTCAGCACTTTCATGTCAAACCAGCATGCAAAATCACCATGTGCACTCCTATACCTGCTTAAGGTTATGAGTTTGAGGTGTCTGCTTGTGAGGGACAACACCTTCTGAAGCAATGGCTTTTATCACACATGTGCTTGGAGAGCAGCATTGGACTCACACATGCTGCATGGCATCCTCAAACAGAACCAGGTTCATGTCTCCATGCAGCTCATTGTAGCTCTCAAGTGCTTCTGTCAAGATGCTCCTGAGTTCGTTCCAGTCCTTAACAGGCATGTAGTGGTGCTTCCCTGGTCCTTGGCTGAAGTGGCAGTAGATAAGGGGCTCTCTCAGCACAATGTGGTCCTCTAGCCCCTACAAACACACCAACCATCAGGCAGCTCAAAACAAGCCTACCAGTGTGTAAGAGACATTGCCAAAACGTCTACCATTAGCTACTTATACTATCCTACTCAAGCAGGTCAGAGGTCAAAAGTCAGAGGTGGGAAGTTCAGTGCAGGCCGTACGTGACCGACCCACACCATACTTATTCAGTTTTCAGCAGTCTCTAAACAGACAGCTCCTATTGCTTGTTAAATGGTTTTGTACAATCAATCGCACAACAGCTCTTCCCCATTTTAAGTGCTTTTTGCACCATTCAAGCTGAACACTAACGCTGCCACTCAGTGTTTTGCTACTCGGTGGATGTGAGCGTGGTGACTTCCGCCTGCTGTGATGTCATGTGCTTACCCTTTGTAGCAGTAGAAGCTAAGCCGCTGACGACCTGGAAGTTTTTTATGCTTTTTAGAACGACTAATAGCACAGTGATTTGCAATCTTTGTAAAAACAGTTTTGAGAGGTGAGAGCAGCGTTTAGTGGAAAATCCCCGAGACTAAGGGCACGCCACTGTGAGAGAGAACGCAAGTAATACGAAGAAAGCAACGGATGATTTGTGAGTGGCTAGCTTGGGGTGCTTTGCTCACTAGCTACAGATTGTGAGACAGTAACTGTCTCACATTAATGAATTAGTGAGACTGGGGCAGCGAAGTGTAAGCGATGCTGTTGCCAGAGGAAGAGACATCATGGGCCATATATTTTTTCATTTTCTTTTACTAGTTTAAAAATATGAGCTATATATAAATATTAATATCATATATTTATTATATTCAAATATTGAAGGAGAAAGCTCTTGTATCGGAATCAGTATCGCTAGCTGTGTAATATTTGACATTTCTGATTTGGATCAACCAGATATGCTCAGATAATTAGCCGTAATTTTTGTTAAAAAGCAGAATTAGGCAGAATGTTAATTATGAATGCTTTGCTATAATTCCTTCATTCCAGCTTCTTGCTCACTCATTTGATACTTTTCTGACCTCAAAATGCTTGTGAGCTGCTTCTGACAGCAGCCTGTCGAACAGTTCATGATCTCGGGGTTCCAGAAGCTTGTCGGAGTACACCCTGGAAGACTCATGGAGCCAGAGCTGCACCAAGTCTCTTCTGTACTTCAGGGAGTCTGCCGCAGAGAGGAGCAGTCCCTACAAGTATAACAATCAATGTAGTCAGTCATCGAGCACAAAATCAATGTGACTGAACAAAAAGGATACAACACTCCGTAGGTGAATACCTGGAAGGTGCTGGAGAGGTCACGGAGGTTAAAGGTGTAGTGGAATTTCACAGCAGTGGGTAGGAAGTTCTGAACCATCTTGTGATGGAGCCACAGGGCAGCCTGGACCACTTGGGCCAGAACGGCTGGACTGAAGGAGTTCTGCTGAAAGTGGACACCCAGGATCTGTCCATAGATGCGCTCCAGAGCATCAGAAGATGGGAAATTCACCGCAAACACTGAAAAATGCCTCTGGGGAAATAGAAGATTACATAACGACACTGCTGTGAGCATATCTTATAGGACACCCACAGAAAAAAAAATGTGTAAAAATGTTAATAATCTCTATATATGAGGTCATGATTTGGTATGAGTCTACTGTAAAGAAAAAGAGAAATAGATTAGCACCTGGAGTCTTGGGTTGACTGTGAAGTTACCAGAGGATGGGTTCATGCAGGCCACATACTGACAACTGCGGACCTCTTTGAGTGACAGCTTATGTCTGTCATACCTAAAGCAAGCAGCATCAATGAACAACACAGCAGGTTAGTATTTTAGATGAACAAAAATCAGTGCAATTTTAGAGAAGTTATTATTAGCTTATCTACTTGAAGAGGTGCTTTAGTTAAGTAGCGTAACTAAAGATACGATTTCCCACCCTGTATTCTTAATTCTTCTTGGGAACCCCCCCCCACTGCTAACCCTTTACTTCAGTGTGAAAGGTCACATGATTACCAGTGCCCGTAATCCAGGTGCTGCCGGACAAGCGAATGGGGCTGCACTGTCCCATAGCTGTCCGCTGCCGGCATGTTCATGTCATCGATGACGTAGATAAGCTTCCGTTTCCCCGGGGGGCCGTACCTTCTGCCCGCCTTCTTCTCCAGCGGCTTCTCCAGTACCTCTAAGATAAGGAAATACTAGCATTATTCTTCAGCCTATGGGAAGATAGCATCGACCATGGGAAGATAGCATTCACGTTCGAATGTGCTGTCCCCAGTACAGTGGGGGTAGTAACAGTATCTCTGAAGAGTAAAGAAAACTATGTCCTGTTGGAAGACATACTCTGCAGCATGGCCGATGTGGTGTAGTAGTTAAAGGCTGTTTTGGCCACCAAGTAGCTCTCGGATAGATCCTCCATCTTCTTCTCCACCATAGCAGTCTTCCCCACTCCTGCATTCCCCACCAGCATCAAGGGCTGAGCCTTAGCCAGCAGCAGGTCCATGAAGAAGCCCAAGCGCACAGTCTCCACAGTGTGGACTAACACATCCTGCGCATGAGCACCACATCCATTGCACATTAATATATATCAATTATCCTCAGCCATTGCGTCATAGAAACTTCACAGTTACATTTGCAGCTAGTTTTAGAACTGTTTTTTAAAGTTATTAATAAACAGCATTTATTCATCTCAATTTTGTGACAAGCAGTTCATTTTAACTGAAATTTAGGGTAGAATATATTGCAATCAGTTTATACTCCACCATAAAAAATATTGTATGAATGTCTGAATTAGCTACCTGCAATGGTGTTTTGGCCTCCATTTCAAATTTGGGCACTTTGTCATTCCAAGGTAGAAACTTCTTATTCACCGGGTCGATGTAATAGTCAAAGACAGTGCCCTGGGCCGGGAACTTGACAGACTTCATTTCCTTGGTCCACCACTGGCTGAACTCTGCCCGATAGTCATGGAGCTGCTCCATATAAAATTTAAGGAAAAACACAATCATGACTGACTCCTGAGATATATCATTTCATACATCATTTATTTGCCTTTATGGCACTCTCTGTTATGGGTTAGTAGATCTACAGTACGTAGCTCCCCGTAGGACTGAGGCTGGTAGATCTACAGTACGCAGCTTCCCGTAGGACTGAGGCTGGTAGATCTACAGTACGCAGCTTCCCGTAGGACTGAGGCTGGTAGATCTACAGTACGTAGCTTCCCGTAGGACTGAGGCTGGTAGATCTACAGTACGCAGCTTCCCGTAGGACTGAGGCTGGTAGATCTACAGTA